>JAPPVO010000029.1:154237778-154837778 GCA_030407325.1 Camellia japonica
AAAACAGTATGTTATCAGAACTATGCTAAAAACGGGAAAGATAGACAGTACCTGCACGCCCATGAGGGCTAGATGTCCCTCCCTCCGTAGGATCATGCCCTCGAATGTGGCTAGCATCCCGAGCAGCTCATCCGTGTACTCAACTGGAGGCTGCAAATGCAAATGCAAAACTATCAGTAAAGGCATGAACGTCCAAATATCTGACTAATGAATCAAAGCTGAAAAACATACCGGGGGTGAGTCAGGATCTCTGACATATCTGTGGTCAGGAAGAGGAGGCTCTAGCGGGACCTGGTAAGGAGTCCCGAACCGCCAACTCGTCAGCTCGGTCGGCATGTCTGGCCACCCAGCATGAGGATGAAGAGACGGAGGGATCGGAGGAATAGAACTGCCTCTCCCCCTAGAAGCACCAGCCCTACTGGAAGAAGGGATGTCTGCAGCACGGGCGCGACTCGAAGATGCTGCGCCAGTGGACCTCAGTGGCGGAGCCCGCACTCCCGTCAAAGGGGACATCAGATATATGCGGCGGTAGGTGGCGTAGTCCCCCTCAACGAAATATAACAAAGCATCAGTGCCCTGCATATCCCTAATGACCTCCTCGGCAGATAGCCTGTCGGCAGTCCGCATAGTGGGTGGAGGCACAGCAGGAGGGTCCTGAGAATTATACCCCCACACCTGACGCTGGAAGCGCTCCCCCAGAAACCAGGCCCTACCGACTGGTCCCTCGAGAAGGAACCTATACTGGGAGCCACTCGACCCTCCGGGGTACAGATTTTGCACATCATCAAAGACTGCCCAGGGCTGCCAGGTAATCTGCGGATAACCAGAATACAAATCAATCAGAAATCAGGAATATGCAAAGCAGATCAAAGATGAAAATAAAAAGGACTGAGAGTTCTGAAATACCTCTGTCGCCCTCACAGTGTCGAAGTACTGTCGCAGAGAGAAGAGTCTCTCGAGGCCTCGACAGGTGTTCGCCCTCAAACATCAAAGAAAACGGGGTCATGGGAGGTCCTGTCACCTCCATCTCCGGGGCTAATGTGGGGAAATATGCATATACCCATAGCTGAGAAAAGCAGTGCGGAATGTGAATACAAAGTGCTGAAGGTAGAATACAGAATGCGAAGTGCGCCGTGTGTGCAATGAACAAGTAATGAGGAGCAAAGTGTAAATCAAGAGGACAGAATGTACCTCCCAGGCTCTCCAGTAGCCGCCGAGTAAGTCCCCCCGCCCACGAGAGACTGCGCTCATGTAACAGTAAAGGGTAGCCAGGCCAGCGCCGCCCCAATCATACTGAAGGACCTGTGATAGGTCTACCAGAGCACTCAGTAGATACAATCCGACCATGTTCCCTCTGTCGGCAAACAGAGTGGTGCCAAAGAGGAACATGAGGAAACCACGGGCATACTGCTCGACCTCCACGGGAGACTCAGGCTCCATCTGTGGCCGCCAGAAATGGGAAGAAAACCAAGTATACCGGACTCTCCCAGTACCTCTGTCTACGGGTGGGCAAGTCCCCAACAGATAAATCCAAGCAGCCTCCCACTCACCCATATCCTCGTCGTAAGGAATGGGTCCACCGCCTACGTCTAGGCCGGTGAGTACAGCGAAGTCTAATGGGGTCATGGTCATATCCCCAGTAGCAGAAAAATGGAATGAATTGGTGGTGTCCCACCATCTCTCCGCCAGAGCGGCAAACAATGTCCTGCTGATAAGGCAATGAGATAACCCTCTGCAGAATGGTCCGAATCCTGCAAGGTCAACTAAGTCCCGGACAGCTTCCGGAAGCTCAGCATACCACTCCTTCGCGGCAGTGGAGCCGTATCCTCGCACAGTGCGGGAGCCAACCTGCATTTAGCATGAATGCATATATCAGCAAATGAAGTGAATGAGCTGTGTGCAAATGAAGTGAATGAGCTGTGTGCAAATGAAGTAAATCAGAGTTTGGGGACTGTGTGTTCTACTCTCAATCAGTGGGCTGCGTGTTCACGTCAAATCTGGGCTGTGTGTTCAGTAAATCAGAGTTTGGGGACTGTGTGTTCTACTCTCAATCAGTGGGCTGCGTGTTCACGTCAAATCTGGGCTGTGTGTTCAGTAAAGCAGGGTTTGGGGACTGTGTGTTCTACTCTTAATCAGTGGGCTGCGTGTTCACGTCAAATCTGGGCTGTGGGTTCAGTAAATCAGATTTTGGGACTGTGTGTTCTACTCTTAATCAGTGGGCTGCGTGTTCACTTCAAATCTGGGCTGCGTGTTCAGTAAATCTATGTTTTGGGCTGTGTGTTCAATCCTAATCAGTATGGGCTGTGTGTTCATCATCAACTTGGACTGTGTGTTCAGAAAATCAGAGTTTGGGACTGTGTGTTCTACTCGTAGTCAGTGTGTGCTGTGCGTTCACCTTCAGATTCGAGCCGTGTGTTCAACAATTCAAGTATTTTAACTATGTGTTCAAAGTGCAAACAAAGTACTATGTCGTAAGCTACAACTATGTGTTTAAGCATGGCAAAGCTACAAAATGCACAAGAATACGAAAAATGAAAAGTAAAATAGAATACCTCTCGCGCATCATGAGAGAGGTGCTGCTCCGGCTCTCGTAGAAGCAGATCTCCGGGAACCCGATCGTTGAAATCGGTGAAATGACGGAAAACGGCTCGCGGAAGCCTATGTACCGCTGGAGCATATTGATCGGGAAAGAAAGGTCGGACCCTCGGGGTAGAGTCATAAAGTCAAAATCGTCTCCGGCACCAGGAAAACCTCCGCCGTGGGGAAATTGCCGGCCATTTCGAGAAATCTGCAAAAAGGAGCAAAAATGAGCAAGAATGAGCCAAAATTGGAAAAAGTCAACAAAAGTCAACTCCCGGGAAATGAAAAAGTCAACAAAAGTCAACCCCCGGGAAAATATTCCAAATATTGAGATAAACTTACCTCAGGTGGTGAAAATGAGATGAGAAGCTCCGAAATCAAATTTTAGTAGGCTCAAAGTGCTTAAAACTGAAGGATTTCGCAGAAACAACTTGCGTGGGAGGCCGAGGGGCGCGTATAAAATGCAGATCTGAGCAAGAAAGTGGCTTAGAGAGCAAGAGGAGAGAATTCCACACTTGGGGGTGCAATTTCGGAGGCAATGGAGGTGTGTATATATAGAAAGTGCAAAAATGACCAAAATGCCCCTACTTTGGGCAGATGGCCGGCCGGCCACCTAACCTGGCTGGCCGGCCACTCACTTTTCCCCACCTGGCCGACAGCCTCTCCTAGGGCCAAGGCCTGGCCGACCATGTCCTCCACCCCCTCCCCTACCTCTCTGCAAATTTTGAGGAATTTTGGAGTTCCCGGGACCTGAAAAAGTTCGAGAAAAGTGCACTTTCTGGCGCGAAATTGCTCCGTTGGAACTTTAGCTGCAATTTCTGACATGTGTCTCATCATTATTCATCAAAATTGAGGTGTATCCTTGTTGAACATGTTATGACCTCTCCGGGAAGTGAATCAGAGGCCGCGATCGAGTTGTCGTCGCCGAAATGCGCGCTTTCTTGTTTATTATTTCGCAACAAACGGGCACCCTGATTTGCGCTCGTTTCGCATTATTTGGCTCATAATTTGCCTTCTCATGAATATTCTGCATTGTCATGCATGTTTACCATATCTCTATACTTGAGTATGCGTTATCACACATTATCTTTTCTCGCATTGCGATGTGTTTACCCGCCGGCACTGCGTGTGTCGGACTTTTGGAATCACAGGAATCACATTGAATATATGTTGTTAGCATATTGTTCTTGTTGAATTTCTCTCTTTTGCAGGCACGATATTGTATGTACGGTTCATTCGAGGCTGGTGCGACCAGACGAATCGCGCAGGTATCGTATCTTCTCCGTGTGAGACGCGACGAGAATTGAATGATTCTCCGCATTCCTAACTGCATGAAATGTAGTTGTTGCTTTGCATTCTTGCTTAACACTGTTGCATCTATTTGTCAATACTTGCTTCATTACAGCTTGCTGCATTTGCATAATCATTTGGCTCTGTGCATGTCGCTTTGCATTTTGCCCTCTGCCTGCGGGCACACATACCTCTGTTTATCCTGTTTGATTGTCTAAGTCTTCGGCCTTGTCAAAAATGGGTCGTCTCTGGGCTTTGACATTCACTCCCGTCATTGTTATGACTTCCGAGTTCTGTCAAAGAGGGGCAACTGTAGACACCCCATTTTTGACCGACCTTAAGACTCAGACGTCACCGATTGAGCGCTCGGTGGTGTTGCATATCGTGCTCGTTCAGAAGCCCCAGAGTCGCGGCCGTGCGCCTTGCCTCCGGACTTCCGAACTCTCTTCTGTGCCTTGTCTCGGTTTGCGAACCAGACTCGGTTTTCTCTGTTTTTTTCCTGAGGGAAGGGAGTGGTCCTGTAGACCATCTCTCGGTGGCCGTGCGCTACTTTTCGTGGCCGTAGGCCATTTTTCCCATTTCGGAGCCCGGTTCCCGGTTTTCGGCCGTCAGGCCGTGTGCCTCGGCTCGGGACCGCCCAACCATCTCCGAGTTCTCCGGTTTTTGGCTTGCACCACTGTTTTATAGTTCCGAGGAACCCTGGGGCCTCTGATGCCCACTTCGTGGCCTTATGCCACTTCCGGTGCCTGTAGCCAGTTTTCGGGACCTTGAATCGCGCGATTTTGGTCCCGAGCATTCATTTTGCATCAGTTATCTCCGGTTCTTGGCTAGTACCTCTGTTTTATCATAATGAGGAACCCTGGGGCCCCTGATGCCCACTTCGTGGCCTTATGCCACTTCCGGTGCCTTAGCCGGTTTTCGGGACCCCGAATTGCGCGGTTTGGGCCCCGAGCATTCATTTTGTATCGGTTTTCTCTGATTTTTGGCAGGAACCTCTGTTTTGTCATTCCGAGGGACACTGGAGTTGCAGATACCCACTTCGCTGCCGAACACCACTTCCGGCACCCGCAACCCATTTTCGGGATCCCGAATGGCTCGGTTTTGGCCCCGAGCGTTCATTTCTCATTAGTTTTTGTTCAAATTTGGCAGGTATCTCTGTTTCAATACCAGGAAGATCACTGGAGGGTAGGAGGCCAGCAATTATCCCAGATAACCAGTTTCGCCCCTCCGGAGCCCGTTTTTCTCACTTCCGGGCCAATGTTGAACACCCTGGGGGTATTTTCTTCCAACCAAAGCTACATATCTGTGATCAGGGGACATGGGAGGACCCTAAAAACTACTGGTCAGCCAGAAATTCCAGGTTTCATTTTTGGACCTCTCCTTCAGATGCAATGTTGTGACTCCTGCTTCAGTGTTGCCACATTCCGACCATGGAACCTTGTTCTACACATCTTGGAGGACACAAAAAGAAGGTGGTCGGCCAGAAATTATGCAGTTCATTTTTGAGCCTCTTCTTCAAGCTCTATGTTGTGACTTCTGCTTCAGAGTTGCCAGATTCCGACCTTGGGGCATTGATCTACACACTTGGGAGGACACTTTGGCATACTGGTCGGCCAGAAAATCTTCTGTTCATTTTCTTGGGGTGGCCGGTCGGCTAGGCTGAGTGGCTGGCCGACCAGGTGGGGTGGCCGGCCGGCCACCTCCCAGAAATCTACCTGGCCGGCCAGCTTTCTGCTTTCCAGCTCAGTACAGCTGTCCGGATATTTTTGCCAAATATCTCCCCCATCCGGGGGATATTTTGGGAGGGAAAGCTTGGATGCTTTGCCCTCCCCTTTTACACCTTGTTTTGCCTATTTAAAGGAACCAAGGGCTCCTTTGCCTAGGTTAGAAGATTTGCCTTCAAGAACACTTAAGCAAAAACCCTAATCTCCATAGCCAAAACCTTCAAAAAAGCTACAAGTCTTGCTTGATTTCTTCACCAACACCTAGCCTCACCATTCCAACTTTGATTCCAGCAGCTAGGAAGTGAATTTCAGAGGTTGAGAAGCCACAAATCCAAGCCAAGAAGCAAAGAAAGACAAGTCTTCAAGGGTAAGTATTCAAAACCAACTTTTGGGGCTTTTTCTTGATCTTTTTTTATACTCTAATTGGTTGAGAATTGGGGCTCCGACCCCTACTGCTTTTGTACTCATTTTGAGCCCCTCTACAACATTGTAGAAGGGCTCAACTTCATTTGGTATTTGTATATACTAGTTCCTTCAATATTCATCAAGATTGTCACATTTTTGCATGCTAAAATTAACCTATTTGTGTTGGTTTTTGGGGCTCCGACCCCTACTGCTTTCTTGCTTATTTTGAGCCCCTCTACAACATTGTAGAGGAGCTCAACTTCATTTGGCCATTGTATATACTAGTTCCTTCAATTTCATCAAGTATGCCATATTTTGTATCCAATTTTTGACCTATTTGTGTTTGTTTTTGGGACTTCGACCCCTACTGGTTTTGGTCTTATTTTGACCCCCTTTACATGTTTCATGAAGAAGGTTTGGTCATTTGATGTATAGATTGCATGTCTTGTGTTATACCCTTTTGCGGCTCCATTTTGCCTTCCATTTTTGGCATGTTTGTCTTATGATTTAGAGGCTGCCATCTTCTGCATATATGCTTATTTTTGGGTCCTCTTTAATGTTGTAGAAGAAAGTTTGTCCATTTTCATTTTCTATATACCATCTCCCTTTATAATGCTCTTTTGGCCATTAATCTTGCGAGCTATTGTTGCCATATCTGTGCTTGCATTTTGGCCATGTTTATTACTGAAAAAATGCCATATTCGGGACTGCCTTGCTACTGTTATTGCTGCCATGATCATATTTTGCATGTATAGCATGGCTATAGGCCATTGCGGGGCTTAATTTCACATTTTCGGGATGATTGCATGCTTCGGTTGCTATTCCGTATCATTTCGGGGCTGTTTTACATCATTTGTGAGTGCTGAAATTCCATTACCATGCTTGCATATCATTTCCCATGTCATTCCGCCCTGCCTCGGTTTGCGTACCCGTGAGTACGCACTTCGAGGCACCTCATTTTTATCATTTCGGCCTCCTATGTGAGTGAGCTGAGGCTCTCCCATGTTGGTGTAAGTCCATCGCGGCATTCCGTGTGTCGTTTCATTCTTTCATCATCGCCTCGATTTGCACGCCTGTGGGCGCGCGTTTCGAGGCACTTCGGTTTTATCCGATTTTCATTCTTTCATCATCGCCTCGATTTGCACGCCTGTGGGCGCGCGTTTCGAGGCACTTCGGTTTTATCCGATTTTCATTCTTTCATCATCGCCTCGATTTGCACGCCTGTGGGCGCGCGTTTCGAGGCACTTCGGTTTTATCCGATTTTCATTCTTTCATCATCGCCTCGATTTGCACGCCCGTGGGCGCGCGTTTCGAGGCACTTCGGTTTTATCCGATTTTCATTCTTTCATCATCGCCTCGATTTGCACGCCTGTGGGTGCGCGTTTCGAGGCACTTCGGTTTTATCCGATTTTCATTCTTTCATCATCGCCTCGATTTGCACGCCTATGGGCGCGCGTTTCGAGGCACTTCGGTTTTATCCGATTTTCATTCTTTCATCATCGCCTCGATTTGCACGCCTGTGGGCACGCATTTCGAGGCACTTCTGTTTTATCCGATTTTCATCTTTCATTATCGCCTCGGTTTGCGTGCCTGTGGGCGCGCATTTCGAGACATTTCGGTTTTACCCGATTTACATTTCATCATCGTCTCAGTTTGCGTACCCGTGAGTACGCACTTCGAGGCACCTCATTTTTATCATTCCGGCATCCCGTATGAGTGTGGCTGAGGCCTTCTCATGTTGGTGTAAGCCCATCATTGCATTTCGTGCCTTTATGTCATCACCTCGGTTCGCGTGCCAGTGGGCACGCATTTCGAGACATCTCATTCTCATAGCATCGTGCAAGCTAGGTTGTATGTTAGTTGCATTTCATGCATATCATGCATATTGCACGGGAAACGAGGCACGTTTCGTACTCCGAGTAACGGAACGGGTCTCAATTCCCAGTTCACCGACACTCCGGATTATCCATGATGGAGTTAGGTTTTGGTATAGCATCCATCTGCGTTCATCCCAATATTGAGTTGTGCAAATCGGCTCCTCGGCCATCATGCATCGATATGCGTGATTGGTGGTACGAGGATCGAGGCATGCATATATTTGTGAAATACATTGCTATGCCCTTTTCCTGCTCTCTGTTGCAGCGAATTGAAGAATCGGCAAATTTTCGGAACTCGGCGCGCATTTCGAGAAATATTGCAAACAGAGGCTAAATCGGGCATCTCAGTGGATTTCTGCGCAACACAGTCCAGCATACATTGTATCAGAAGCGAGGCAGCCCCTGGCTTGCATGCCAGTTTTTACTGCTTTCCTAGTTTAATTTATTAATTAATTAGAAATCTGTACATTATGTCGGACTGTATATTTCGGACTGTATATTTATTCGGACCCTCTGCGCGAGGGCACAAATGTAATAAGTGTGCGTGTGTGTGTGTATGTTTTCCAACCCCCATTTCTTTCTCCCTTTTATTTACCTGCTTACGATGGTTAGATATAGGGCATATTTCAATTAGCATAACGGTATGACAGCATGTTTGCATCATTCATCTGTTTTGCACGCACCGGGCTCGGCGCATCATACAAACTGCATTAGCATTTCAATTCCGAGTTGAGTACTTGATAGCTGTAACATTTCATCTGCCATGTTTAGAATAGCCGAGCCTGCTATAGTTGCATTTTGCATGTGTTGCATTGGGCATTTCTGCATACTTAGGATCATGCATGATTTCTAACGTAACTTCTGTTTTGGCTTGGAGTACTAGGTGAGTTTTATGCTTTAGCATCCTTGCATGCGTGTGAGTGTTGCCATGATAGCATGCTTACCATGAGGCTATGTGCTTATGTGATATAACTGCCTTGAATGCCTGTGGGTGGAGGTTGAGTTATCTGAATTGGAACAATTCATCAATCATGTTTTACTAAGCCCACCCGAGGGTGGCAAATCCACGTTTTTAGCCTACCTGCGGGTAGCACCATCAAACCATTTTCAAATGTTTTGTTCCAATTCAGGCGACTTAGTCTATACTTGTTTGCTGCGAGCATCACATAGTAACCTAGGCTAATAACCGGAATAAGAGCATACAATGTTTTCAAAAACAGATATCATGGTTAGTAGAGGCCGGTCTTTGACCGGGCGAGCGGGGGTGCTCACGATGTGACCTTCCCCAATCGTACCCGAGTTCTCGAGCCAACTTTGGTGATGACGGACACGTGGCCTTTGGCACTGAGTTAGGGTTTCCTAAATTTCCCATTTAAAAAATATTTAGGTGGCGACTCTGTTATCTGGCAAAGCAGTCCATGTTTGGCACTTCTTTCAAAAAATCAGTTTTTCTCAAAACGATTTGCCGGATTTGGACTCTTTGGTTCGAGATTTAGAACCGCAACAAAATCAAGTCCGAACTGTAGCGAGGTCCCTCGCGGGCGTTGTTACAATAGCCCTCTGATATGTAGCCCCAGCATTCTTCAAGCCAAATGACATTTTAACCCATTCGAAGATGCCAATATTTCCAGGACACCTGAATGCTGTCTTGTGGACATCCTTCTCTGCGATGCAGATCTGGTTATAACCAGAATGCCCATCCATCATTGATAAAACTTGATGCCCTGCTGAACTGTCTACCAACAGATCCACTATAGGCATAGAGTATTCATCTTTTGGAGTTGCTAGATTTAAGTATCTGAAATCAATGCATACCCCCATTTTACCATTCTTCTTGACCACAGACACAATATTAGATAGCCATTCAACATACCTGGCTGTCCTAATAAAACCTGCCTTGAGTAGTCTAAGAATCTCTTCCTTGACTTTCTGAATTACCTCTGGACTCATTCTTCTTGGTTTCTGCTTGTATGGCTTGAAATTAGGCTTCATAGGGAGCCTATGTTTCACTAATGACCTATCCAATCCTGATTGCTCATTATAAGACCATGCAAAGCAATCTTTATATTTCTTTAGAACAACCAATAACTGGCCCCTATCCAGATCATTCAAACAAGCACTTATATACGTGGGTTGTTGCATAGAACCTTCCCTAAATTTACTTCTTCTAAGGGGTCTTGTGTCTGAGAACTTATTGAAGCTTCTTGCTTGGTTTCTTCTACCTTCGAAGCAACCTTCTCGCCTTGTTCTGCTCCCAGGTTCTTTAGTTCAACATCTTTGCCCTCCTCCTCATAGACAAAGTCTGTCCATAGGGCATCCTCTTCCTGTATCTCCTGGACTTTTGTTTCAATGTCCAATGCACAGTATTTACCAAGGGTCAAAATTCTGACCCGTTGCTGCTCCTGTTCACAGCCAATTATCATGGCTTCTCTCTCTTGCTCCTGTACTTTCTGGACTATTGCTTTTACATCCAATGTTGAGAATTTAATTAGAGCCAAAGACTTGGCTTCTTGTTCTTCATCTCTTTGCCTACAACCAGGCATCATTGTCATCCTTAATGACAATCTCTTCATTAGCACATTCTTGGACTAAGTGCTTCAGGTGTGTCACTTCCTCATCAGCCGTCACTTCGACTGAGCCATCAGCTTTCCTCAGTATACTGAGTGGTGTTACACCCTCAATATACAACTTGGCTTCTGCAAAGTCTGCACAGGCTATGAAGGGTTGAGGATCTGCAACAATTTCCTCTGTCTCTCCATTGCCCAAAGCCATCATGATTTTCTGATGCAAAGAGGAAGGCACACATTTGTTAGTGTGGATCCAATCTCTCCCAAGTAAAGCATTGTATTTAGCATTACTGTCGATCACGAAGAATGCTGTCATGCAGTCCCTGGTTCCCACACTCAAGTTAATGGGTAGAATCCCCTGAGCCATCTGTTTGTCTCCAGCAAAGCCAGCGATGGTTGTGCTGGTTGGGATCAACCTGGGATTCTTTTTCCCTAGTTTCTTCAAAGAAGATTTCGGTAGTAAGTTCACTGCTGCCCCATTGTCTATCAGAACACGGTTCAGTTGTATCCCATCAAAGAAAGCCTTGATGTACAATGGCTTGACATGTTGTGTCATAGAATTCGAAGGATACTCAAAAGGATACGAGAGGTTAATGCTCACCTCTTCTTCACTCTCATATTCAGTTTCCATTGGGGTAGCCATCCCAGGGTCATCTTGTACCATACTTACTTGTGAGTCTTCACTAGAGACAGGAATAGGATCCATGTCTTGGTCATCTTGGTCCTCATTTCCAGCCTGGAACTCATGGGGCAGTATGTCTACCATATTGACTGATACTGGAGGAAATGAGCCAAATTGGATGGCTGGCTGTACCTGCTTCCTCTCTTGGCCACCTTGTTCAGTTACTTCAGCAGCATCCTCCATGCTGCACTCTGGTACTTCGTTGTTAACAGATTCCTTCGAAGGATCTTTCTCGACTGGTTTTTTAACCAAAAATGTTTGCTCAGCCATGAAGGCTTCGAACATTTCTTCCTCCACCATTTCTTTCTTCTGGCTTATGCCAATCTCTTCTTCTGTCTCGCTATCACTCTCTATCAGAGCTTTCTCCAATCCTGCTAAGCTAGACTTCTCTCTGGCTTTTAGTTTAGAATGAACCTTGGCCAATTGTTCTCTGCTGCAACCCACTTTGCTTTGTAAAGTTGGCTTTGGAGTATGGTCTGACTTTGGAGTTTTCTTTCCTTCTGTTTGGACCAATGAAAAGCTCTCTCCATTTTCTTTTATATCGTTCTGGTACTGAATGTACCTGCGCCGAATCTTTCTCCTTTGTGATCTTGAAATAACTGGGACCATATCTGGTTCCTTTGTCGTTGGGTGTTTAAGCAATACCCAATTGTTCGAAGCCACCAAAGGAGGCTTGACCATCCTGCCTTGGATTCCAGCATCTCTCCGGGCAGGCAGTTCCCTAGGTTTGTTTTGCATTACAAACCAGTCTGGGACTCCAGGTACCCACGAACTTGCTGACTCAGATGTTGAACTGCTTTTTTCTACCTTTGAAGCCATCTTTGAAGCTGGCTGTGAAGGTAAGGGTTTGGCTCTGACCTTATGTTTTGAGCCTGATTCAGACCTTCGATGAAGGTAGCCACTTTCTGTCCTGCGTGAGGCTAGTCTAGGGGGCCAATCTCTGACTTTGATCCCATGAACTGAGCCTCTCTCCAGTCTTCTTTCAGAATGACTGCTCTCCATTCTGTAATAGTTAGGTGGCCTGGATTCATATAAGGGCCTCTTGCCTTTAGCATGCATTCTGTCCATTGCAGGCTTAACCACTGGTGGTCGCTGCCTATCACTAGCCGGATACGGCCTTTTGTTGTAAGCGTTGGTTGATTTAGGACATCTCTGAACATCCCTGTAGTATTTCTTCCCATCAATTGGAAGCCCCTTCAACCATTTATAACTCAGTCTGCACCTGGGACACATCCTCTGCATTACAGCTGCTTCCAAGGAATCATCATCCAGTGTTTCTTCATCAGAGTGTTCCCTTTGGTGTGAGAAACCTTGTCCAATAACTGGTGGGTTTCTAGTGTCCTTCTTGATGGTTGTCTGGTTAGCAACATGCATCTGCACATTGAATTCTTCCAATTCTGTCAAGGACAAGTTCTGGAAGTCTGACATAATGACATTGGTTGTCGTCTCTCCAACTTTTGGAAATGGATTACTATCGATCCCCATGGCCTTTCCGAATTTGTTCAAATGGGAACTTCAAACTTCCTTTCCGAATTTGTTCTTGGATCCTGTCTCGAAAAACAATGCAGTTTTTAGTCGAGTGAGACCAAGATTTATGCCATTTACAATATACTTTTCCCTTAAGTTCATCTGGAGATGGCAATTTTACTCCTTTAAGTAACTTAAGGAAGTTGGCCGCAAGCAAATGATCAAAAATGTCATCTGCTTTTGTTAAATCGAAAGAGTACTTTCTATGAAAGTCTTTCTTTTTAAACTGCTGGTCAATTGTTGTATCCTTATGAACTAATGCCTCACAGATCACAGGTTCTTTGCCCACAATCTCTGCTGCATCGATCTCATAATTTGGATCTCTATAATATGTCTTGTACGAGGCATTATTTCGATCTTGTTCCTCCTCTAGTAATGCTTCATATCGAGACACCTTATAGGTTAGTTCGACCAAATCTCTGAATTCAGTTGAGTCAAACTTCTTTCGAAGCCTGAACTCTAAACCATTTTGAGCCAATCTTACAAATTCTGGCTCTGATAGGATGACTCTACATTTATTTCGAGCCCTTTTAAATCTAGCAATAAACTGAGTAGCCTTTTCTTCAGGCCTTTGACTCAATCTAGCCAAGTCTGCCATAGAAACCTCTGGCTCCGATTGGAAGAATTGGACATGAAATGCCTCTTCCATTTGTTGCCAATTTTGAATGGAACCAGGTGTAAGGTTGATGTACCATACAAACGCTCCCCCAGTTAGAGAATTTGGGAATAATCTTAGTTTCATATAGTCATGATTAGTAAATTCACCGCATTGAGCAGCAAACCTAGCAATATGCTCTATTGTTGATTGATTTCCAGTCCCATAGAAAAGGGTAAAATCTGGTATCCTGAACCATTCATGTACCCTATCTACCCATTCTGGGTATGTTTTCTGTATACAGGAGTCTGGACCCCCCGAGCCATCGGTCCACACATCTCCCTAACAATATCAGCAATTTGGTCCCTAGGGACCATATTTTGTGCCTGCTGAACCACTACGGGAGGGACAAACACAGGATTTGGTGGACAAACTTGTGCTTGCGGTCCTCTTGGTCCATAAGGTGGTACATTTGGGACTGGTTGCCCCTGTGGTGCAGGTTGCTGTTGGGGGTGTGGGTAACTCCTTTGAGTCTGTCCTGCGAAAGGTGCAGGAATAGGCATTGTGTCCCTTCCATTTGCAGGCCAACCTTCCAACCCCCCAGGTATAAATTCGAATAAGGGATTATTATACCCCCTAGTGCCAGGTATGGCTTCGAACATGGGATTTGTAACCATTCTTACGCCAGTTTCTTGTACTTGGCCAGATCCACCAACTTGTGTGGTTTCATTGTTGAGTACTGAGGCACTTTGGCTTGCTATAGGCCTCGAAATGGGTTCATACCACGACTGAGGTGATGGTCTTTCATAGTTCTGGTTACTAGTTTGACCATTAGAATGTCCATTAACTTGCATAGGCTGTTTGTCTCTAGCCAATCTTTGCTGAGGGACATTTGAAACTTCCTCTGTGTATCTTGTGTTTGTTGGTTGGTGGTTATTCATTCGATCCAAAAAGGATGTTGCCCACCTTTCCATTGTGTTCATTAATTGTTGTCCCATAGCATCTACTAGGCCATTCCATGGATTGGTTGGCTGAGTAGATGGAACAGTGGATGGTCCAATTCCTTGGTTTCGTCCAATATTATGAACATATGGTTCTTGTCCCGAAGTATTGGTCTGTATAACATGGGAGTTTCCACAGGATGTGTTACCATATTATCCTCTGGATTAGGTATTTCTACCTCTCCTTCTACGCCTTCTTCCAAGCGTTCATTTTCTCATTGTCATCTTCGTCTAGCCATTTTAACAGGTCCCACCGGGCGTGCCAAAAATATATGTTGGCTTTTAGCTTTCGAAGGGTATTTTTGTAAATGCAAGCGTGCCAGCAAGGATCAATCAGTCCTTACAGAAATTATAATTGCTAACCAATTATCAGACAATTGTGTTTTAGTTCTTTCAGCCTCAATGAAGAGGACTTTTACTGGTGGCTTGACTTAGGGAAAATTAAGCAAAATAACAATGAAATGACGAGCAACTGAAGTATTTCATTAAAATGAAAACTTACAATGATCCAAACTCAGCCTCGTAGAGGTTTACAGTGACGACCTACTTGAAACTACTCCTACGAACGAAGTACAGTGTAGGAATGTAAAGAACAGGTATTTAAAGTGCAGGAAATGTAAAAACTGGAAATGTAAAACTAGAAAAGAAAATATGAAGTAAATGACTGGTTTGTTGGATCTGAGTCTGGGCTTTTTTCTGGGGGCTTCCCTGCTATTTATACTTGTCAAGGATGACCTTCGAACTGCACTTCAAACCGTCGAACTGCTCCTCCATGATCGCTGACCATGTTACCTTATAAGTAGTTCCACTACACCATCATTTGCAGTTAGGCTTCCCTCCTATATTTGAATTTGAATATGAGTAACCGTTGAAACCACGTCACCTTGCATCTCTTTACTGATCCAATGCTACTTAGATCACGTGAGAACCAGTATTAACTGCCACGTGTACGATCAGGATCAAAGACTTGACTAGTCTTCCTATATTACCCTTACTCTGCTACGTGTCGAATTGTGATTGGCTTTTACAAAATATGTAGCCAACAAAAGCCAATGGCTTAAAATGTATTGAGCAAAATTCATTTTGTTGTAACTAAGTCAAGACTTGGAAATGTGTAAGCCAATAGGGCATTTATTCACATTGAACCCTTTTGTATCATCAACTTCATGCAATGAAATGACTATTTATTCTGTTTTATGCTATCATTTATATATGTTTGTAGATGTATTTATTATAAGTTTTGGGAGTGTTACAACACATACTAAACCAGACAACGTTAAAAATAAAAAAAATAAAAAAAAAAACTTCCAATCTATACCCAAATGAAATAATAATAAAAATAAATAATTAAAGAAACTAAATTATAAAGTTGTGATAAAAGTCGGAATCTTTTAAAGTGATTTTTTATAGAGCGAAAAGATTAGACTTTAAAGATGAAATAATTATTATACCCTCAACTTTAATAAAATTTCTCACTATCACTCTTTATGATGATGACCAAAAAAACTTGCATTATGAGAAATTTTGAATTTATTTTATTTTATTTATTTATTTTTTTGAAACAACCTTTTTGTTTTGAGCTAAAGTGAGCAATCCTCTTTGTTTTGAGCCCGATATATTTTTTCTCCTTTTCCTGTTTCTTTTCTCATGAACATAAAGGAAATGAAGTTCTAGACCTTTCTCATTTTTTATTTTATTTATCTCTCACTTTTTTTTTCTTTATAAATCTAGTATAACTAACTATAAAATGGAATTATATATATATATTTTTTCTTTCTATTTCTCTCATTAAATCTTCTAACTAAACACAGTGAGTGGATTTCAATTCAAAATTATAACTAAAATTGCATTTGGTGATTTCTAGAGAGAATGAAAAAGTGATAAAATTTATTGTCTTTTTTTTATTATTTTAATTTTATGGTATTCAATTCTAAAATTAATCCAAAACTCAAACATGACCAATTATTTGATAGAATATCTGCTTTGCAATGAGAAAAATATTTGTAGTTTTCAATTATTATTATTATTATTTTTAAATAAATATCTTTTATTGAGCAAAACAAAATTTAACAAGAATTACGCAACATCAAAATTTTGAGAAAGGAACCAGGGGGAGGAAACAAAATCCAACTTTTTTTTTTTATTCCCGATTACTTTCAGAAGTCTGTATATTTTAAAGTGATTTTTCTTATAATATCTTGCTGTAACATCTTTAGGGGTTATTACTTTCTAGGTAGCTCAACATATGTACTCTTTACTTACTTATGACAAGGCTATATTTTTCATTAGAGGTTATAATTCGAAACAGTAGGAACAGTAGGAGGACAATGTATTAGCAAGAATGTTAGACTATTTAATGATCTCATAATGATTGCTTGTATGGCTAAGCCCTTTCCATGCTAGCACTAGATCAACATTATCCTGGGCTACATTCACGAGTAGGGATACTTTAATGTGATTTTTTTTATAATGATCCTAGAGTGATTGGTCAAAAAAAGATCATAGAGGGATTGTTCGTATGGCTATTTTTTTTTTTTTTAATAAAAATGTTGACTATTAAAACTTTTGTACTCATAAAAAAATAATTTTAGACTGTTTAGATAATGAATTTGTGTGGGAATTTAGTACATTTCACCCATTGACATTGCCATAAATTGCCCCCAAATTGCAATATATCTACTGTTTGGCACTCCTCCACACACCATATATGGGTTTAGTAGCTGATGAAGAAGATCGAAATTGATTAGATTCCAAGATCGGTGAGATTAACTTGCTAACAGAGATGGCTCAAATTCAATCATTAGGTCACAAAAAATATTAGTGTGGTGTAGTATAAAATATATCCCCGTCATGCTTTGCTTGCCATATTTGTAAAGATTTAATTCGACCTAATGCAGCCATTAGAACCAACCAATTATCACAAAGTGAGGAGTGATTTTTCATAAAATGATTTTAGAGTGATGTATTAGATGAATAATTTATTTATTTTTTATTATTTTTTTTCCCCCTCAGGTTTCCAACTTAATTATGGGTGTTTGATAACTTGATTTAGTACGTAAAATTGAATATATTAAGTGAGGATCAATTAACCCCGTTTGATAACCATAATTGATATCACTTAAAAATTTAAATGCCTTTTAAAATGTAAGGTAAAACTTAAAAGAATTTTAAGTTATAATAAACTTACTTAATTCTGATTGAATTTATAAATACTAAACATAACCATCGATATATACTATTTAGACTCACCATTACCACCACCACCACCACCACCATCATGTCACCGCCACCACTACCACCACCATCACCATCATGCTACCACTGCCGCTACCACTGCAGCTACCACCATCACCATTACTACCGCTATTACTATCACCGCTACGATCACCATCATCTCACCATAACTACCACCATCATGCCATCGTCGTCACCACCACCACCACCACCATCATCGTTACTATTACCACCACTACTACCATGCCATAGCCACCACTACCACCGATGCCTACCACGCTATTACCACCACCACTACCATCACCATCATGTCACCATATAACCACCACCATCATGCCATCGTCACCACCACCACCACCATCATCGTTACCATTACCACCACTACTACCATGCCATAGCCACCACTACCACCGATGCCACCATCACAACCATTATGCCACCACCACTACCACCTTCATCACTATTATTATTGTTGCCATAACCACCACCATCATTTTACTACCACCACCACCATGCTATCGCTACCACTACCACTACCACTACTAACATCTAAAGAAGTCAAACTTCATTTCATTCAATATGTAATACAGAGGATCTATTTACATTATATACATGTGATGCACTACTATAACCGTAACCACTAACTAACTGCCTAATCTAACCACACTTATAATGAACTAACTATAGTTCTAACAGACTAACAACTGCATGCTTCATTAGCTGGAGCTGCTCTTGTGTGATACAATGTGTGATGCAGCCTTGATTGTGCTACTCCTGCTCTCTTGATTGTGTTGTTGCTCTGTAGCTAGGCATGGCTTTGTAGCTAGGCATGGTAGGCATCGCTGGCTCTGACTCTAGCTCAGATATCTTATCATTCCCCCTCAAACTTTGGGGACAAGGAAGAACCTGAAGTTTGCTTTGAAGGTATTGAAATTGAGAGATGGAAAGGGGTTTGGTGAGAATGTCTGCAATCTGATCAGTGGAAGCAATATGGCAAATGAGAAGCTTCTTGGCAGCCACTCTTTCTTTGACATAGTGATAGGATACTTCAATGTGTTTGGTCCTAGCATGAAAAACTGGATTGTGAGCCAAGGCTATAGCAGACATATTATCGCACCAGAGAGTAGGCACTACGACAGACACATGGAGCTTAGCAAGAAGCATGCCAAGCCAACTAAGTTCAACAGACACTTGAGCTCAGGCTTTGTATTCTACTTCTGAAGAAGATCGAGAGACTGTTGGCTACTTTTTAGCACACCAAGAAACAAGGTTAGGGCCTAGAAATACACAATAACCTGTAGTGGATCTTTTATCAAGAACATTGCCTGCCCAATCTGAATCTGAGAATGCATTAAGAACAAGAGGACCACTAGTAAAATGAAGGCCATGACTCAAGGTGCCTTTAACATATCTAAAAAGTCTCTTAAGAGATGTAAAATGACTTTGCAGAGGATATTGTAGGAATTGGCAGAGATGATTAATAGAAAAACTAAGATCTGGTCTAGTGATGGTCAAATATTGAAAGGTTCCCACTAAACTTCTGTAAAGACTAGGTTGAGAGAAAGAAGAATCGTCACCAACAGAAGGAACAACCTTAGTAGCCATGGGAGAGGCATAGGACTTACAATCACTCATACTAGCCTTAGCTAAAAATTTTGAAGCATACTTATGCTAGGACAAAACATAGCCTGAAGAAGAAGTGACAGAGATGCCCAGAAAATAATTGAGAACTCCCAATTCTTTGATAGAAAAGGTAGCATGCATTTGTTGAATAAGAGTGGAAATATACTACCAGTGAGAAGAATATCATCAACATAGACAAGGAGAATGGTAATGGAAGTAGAGGTTTTCTTAACAAATAAAGAAGAATCACAAAGACTATGAATAAAATCATAAGAAAGAAGAAAAGAAGAGAAAGTAGATAACCAAGCTCTTGGAGCTTGCTTTAAGCCATAAAGGACTTTGTGAAGTTTACAAACAAGAGACGGATTAGAAGCATCAATGAAACCCTATGGTTGATGCATATAAACTTTTTCTTCAAGAATGCCATAAAGAAAGGCATTGGAAATGTCAAGTTGCTTAATAGGCCAATGATAAGTGAGAGCAAGGCAGAGAAGAACTCTAATGGTAGGTAGTTTAGCAACAGGGCTAAAGGTTTCATGATAGTCCACCCTTTCAGTTTGAAGGAAACCCTTTGCAACTAGCCTTGCTTTATATCTAGTTATGGAGCCATTTGAGTTTCTTTTCAGTCAAAAGACCCATTTACAGCCAATAGCTTGCTTGGTGGGTGGAAGAGGAACTAAAGACCAAGTGCCTTCTTTCAAGGCTTGATATTCCTCAAGCATAGCAGCCTGCCAATCAGGAGAAATAAAGGCTTCTTGAAAGGACTGAGGTTTAATAGAAGGAGCAGCTGACAACAAACAAGCAGGAGAAGAAAATTTGGCTTTGGATCTGGTAAGCATGGAGTGAGAATTGGAAGATGAAAAATGAGGAAGATTGATAAAAAAAGAAGAAATGGGAATTTGAGATGAAGTTTGTTGTGAAGGAATGAGGGCTGAAATGTGTTGTAAAGTAGGATCTAATCTTGCTGTTGAACTGAAGTATGTTATAAAGTAGGTGAAGAAATGGGAATTTGAGATGAAGTTTGCTGTGAAGGAATGAGGGCTGAAGTGTGTTGTAAAGTAGGTGAAGGTTTCTGTTGAGCTAAAGTATGTTGTAAAGTAGGTGAAGGGGCAACAATGAGTGCAGGAGTGTAACGCCCCGTATTTTATTACTCGGATAACCTTACAAATATTCATTAATTAAGTCCATTTACAAATAACATTTCATCTTTGGATGAAATGATGAATAATTAAATATACATATTCTCTCTTGTTATACAACAATGACATTTACATACAAATAAAAGAAATGTCCTAAGGCTTACAATAAAAGAGAGTGTGGGGATATATTTTCTGAGTACCAACACGTGGCAAGGTGACGCCGACGTGTCAGCCGAGGTGCCACGTGTCTTGGCCGTTGTGCCGAGGTCATCTCGGATAGGCCGAGGTTACCTCCGAAGATATCGGAATCCGAGATAAGCGGATAGGGGACAAGAGTCCTAGAATGAAGAGGGAACTCAACCTGGATATGGACAAGAGTCCTAGATTGGGAGAAGACTTCAGTTTGGGTAAAGATAAGACTCTTAGAGAGTTTATCCTAAACCCACTGGGAGTCCCAGATTAGCAGTAATCCTAAGTCCATTAGGGCCAGGCTCCTATTGGGACTAGGATTGTGTTGGCTATAAAAGAGAGGCACCCACATGGGTCTAAGGTATGCTTTTTAATACTCAAGCTTGTGAGTTGAATAGATGATTGATTATCTTTGAGAGATATTGAGTACTGACTTGATCGTCGGAGTACCCCCGGGTAGAAGAACCACCGCCGGAGCCTTTTCTTTCTGTGCAGGACAGCAAGGTGCCATCTATTCTGCCTGTGTTCTCCAGCTGAATACTGAGTTGGCAGTGTGGTCAGAAAATCACTCACACAATTTGGCGCCGTCTGTGGGAAAGAAAGAAGAATAGATGGCCAATAACGGACAGAAGGATCAGATTGAAGACAACACTCCTGCTGGGAGTAGGAGACCTATCGACCTTGACGTTGAAGGGGACGACCGCAACACAAAACTCGTGACTACAGTCACGGAGTGAAAGACGCCGGCCAGGAAGGTGATGCACCAAAGACAACAGATCGAAGCGGATACTACAACGAAGATGACCTCCAGGTATGGAAGGATATATACCTGCGGAGGAACGAAGACCCTTCCAGAAGGGATGCAAACACAGGGGGCATGAGCGCTCCCAAGGAGATAACATTGAAGTATAGAAGAGCTCAACCTGAGTGAGCAGATCCTAGATTCCAGACCCCGGATCCGAGAAGACATGATCTCAGCCTAGATGAGTAGGCCCGAAAAAGAGCTCAGCCTGAGTGAGCAAATCCAAGATTCCAGCAGACAAGATCTCGGCGCTTAAGTTTGAGAAGAGAGGCAAAGATACAAAGTTTACCACTTGTTGAAATTTGTAGCAATTTACAAGTTGGTCAAACCGATACAAAGTTTACCACTTGTTGAAATTTGTAGCAATTTACAAGTTGGTCAAACCGATACAAAGTTTACCACTTGTTGAAATTTGTAGCAATTTACAAGTTGGTCAAACCGATGCAAAGTTTACCACTTGTTGAAATTTGTAGCAATTTACAAGTTGGTCAAACCGATACAAAGTTTACCACTTGTTGAAATTTGTAGCAATTTACAAGTGGGAGTTAAGCCGAGATTACTGTTTCTCTTCGCTTGTTGAAATTTGTAGCAATTTACAAGTCGAAGTGAAGCCGATGTTATTACTTACAGACTTATGGCAATCTACTGGTTGGCTAAACCAAAAAAGATGCTTAACACTTGTTGAAATTTGTAACAATTTACAAGTTGAAGTTAAGCCGACATATGATCATCTGTTGAAATTTACAGCAATTTACAGGTTGAGGTAAAAGCTAAGTGTATTGTTTAAACCCTTGTTGAAATTTGTAGCAATTTACAAGTAGATCACTATTTAACACTTGTTATAACTTGAGAAAAGTTTACTGTATATGTTAGTCCTTGTTGAAAGTTGTAGCAATTTACAAGTAGGTTAGAGTGAAATTACTGTTTACATATTTATTGCAACTTGAGAAAAGTTTGCAAAGTTTACATTGAAAAGTATATGTTTTATACTTGTTGAAATTTATGAAAAGATTGCAGGTCAGTATCTTGCCGAAGTAAAACTTGCAGTTATTATACCCGAGGTATGTAACCCCGAGAAGATTGTGCAAAGGAATAATTATGTAAATCACACAAAATATTCTAAGTATAGAATCATGCAAAGGCAGTCAAGAAAAGACAAAGGCACAAGCATTCAGAGAAGGAAAGTTAAATTAGACATTCAAGAACAAGGAGGCACATCGGCCATATGAAGAGCTTACATTGTCTAAAAAACAAGAAGGTACAAGAGTACAAGCGACAAAAAAGGAAAAACCTCAAAAAACCGAGATGACGTTTAACCGAAGTTAAACTGAGATGATGCTTAACCGAAGTTAAGCCGAGATGATGTTTAACCGAAGTTAAACGGAGATGATGCTTAAACCAAAGTTAAGTCGAGATGATGTTTAAACCGAAGTTAAAACGAATGATGATAACACTTGTTGAAATTTTGAGAGAATTTACAAGTTAAAGAGTGCACAAAGTTAAATGTCGGCAAAAGATTCACTGGAGTCAAACGTCGTTTTGATTAGAACAGAACCACTAAGTGCACGCCAGAAGTGGTGACCAGAATTGTGAAAGGAATAAATGCTTCAAGAAACAGCGATGATAGTTTGCAAAGGCCAAGAGAAAGAGGGTCTAAAGGGGGCGAATTAAATACCAGAAGTTTTAATACATCGGCGAAAGAAGAACACATCAGGTCTGTGACTACGGCACGAAGCCAACTTCCCTAATGTGATCCTAAGTGCAACTTATGTTCACATTAGGGGGCAGGGAGAAGATGCAGGGGGAAGGAATAATAATTAAGGAGGGGAAGGAATGATAATTAAGGAGAAAGGAATGTTTTCACTTGTTGAAATTTTTGAGCAAATTACAAGATGAGTTAACCAAAGATTATGAAGTCTACCACTTGTTGAAATTTGAAGCAATTTACAAGTTTGGTATAGCCGAGATAACACTGAAAGACGTTTCCGAGATATGATCATCCGAGATGACCAACTAGCTTGTTAAGAGCTGAGAAGGTTGGCAGATACAAAAATGAAGACCTTAAAGAACTAAGGACTGAAAGCAAGAACGTCGGACTGATTTGCTTCGACGAACGACGATGGTTTAGCCTCAGCAGTCAGTTGGAGGAGCTTCTCTACCGTTACCTCGGCATCAATTTCAAGAAGGAAGCAAACTACTCGGCATCAGCGGCAGGTTGCGTCTCACCCCCAGAAGACAGTTGGAAAGAACTTCTCAGCAGCCTTTTCAGCCACGAGCTCAGCATCAATCTCCTAAAGAGTTTGATCAAAGCTCTTCTCGGCGATTGGCACCTCAGAGTTTTGAAGGCAAGGATTGAAAGCAAAAATCTGGAAAAAGACACAGAAAATAGAAACAAGAAATGTAATTCGAAAATCAAAAATGGTGATGAAGCTATCAAGAAATCAAGACAAAAAGATTGCATAGGTGTGTCAAGCCAAGAACAGTAGCAGAAATCAACAGATACGTGAACAGTGTGTATTCAAGAAGATGATTTGGAAACAACGGGTAAAATAGCAATGGTGGTTAACAATGAAGCAGAGCTTCTTGGAAAGCAACAAGTAATAAAACCAGGAAGAACAGTGGCTTACCAGAAAGAGGGAAGTCAGAATGAGAATTGCCGAAATCTGACGACAATAACAGAATGACGTAAGCTTCACCGGAGGAGAGGAACGAAGACAGTTACAGAAGCTTGAAAGCTTGGAACAATGACAGATTTAAGCAAAAGAGCTAAGAAAGAGAAAAAGCCAGAGGATTGAATGAAAAAAGAGAAAAATCAGAGTCAAGAAGACGACGAAGTTTAAAGATAAAGCCAAGTGCACAGGCGCTAAATAAGTATATGAAGAAACAAGAAAGTAATGACCCAGACACAATGCTAGCAACAGAAAGCGGATATGGCAAAAACAGTACCAGGCATTTAAAAATTTCAAAAAACTTGAAAACAGACGAAAAATAGAAGACAACAGAGGGCAAGTAAACGGATTCAGAAGAATTATGAAAGATTGAGCTTAATAAAAGAGTTTATGAACCTACCAAGATAAGTGAACGCCGATATGAAGATCGCCGAAGTCAAATAGATGACTGGAAATCAGGAGCCCACCAAAAAATGTGAATAAAGCGGATGCAAAGCTCTTGGAGTTTATGAATTAATGAAACCAGAAACCTCGGCTAGGAGGTATGATCTCGAATAGCTTGAAGAAACATAAAGCTTGATACTTGACAGAAGTGGATAGTAAAGTCCAGGGAACTTTGAGGTCGGCGAGTTTGATCTCGGACAGAGGGGCACAGATGGATGAACAGTATAGGTTCCATCACCTCAGAATGCCGAGGTAATAGAACCTAGGGGGCAGTTGTGGGGATATATTTTCTGAGTACCAACACGTGGCAAGGTGACGCCGACGTGTCAGCCGAGGTGCCACGTGTCTTGGCCGTTGTGCCGAGGTCATCTCGGATAGGCCGAGGTTACCTCCGAAGATATCGGAATCCGAGATAAGCGGATAGGGGACAAGAGTCCTAGAATGAAGAGGGAACTCAACCTGGATATGAACAAGAGTCCTAGATTGGGAGAAGACTTCAGTTTGGGTAAAGATAAGACTCTTAGAGAGTTTATCCTAAACCCACTGGGAGTCCCAGATTAGCAGTAATCCTAAGTCCATTAGGGCCAGGCTCCTATTGGGACTAGGATTGTGTTGGCTATAAAAGAGAGGCACCCCCATGGGTCTAAGGTATGCTTTTTAATACTCAAGCTTGTGAGTTGAATAGATGATTGATTATCTTTGAGAGATATTGAGTACTGACTTGATCGTCGGAGTACCCCCGGGTGGAAGAACCACCGCCGGAGCCTTTTCTTTCTGTGCAGGACAGCAAGGTGCCATCTATTCTACCTATGTTCTCCAGCTAAATACTGAGTTGGCAGTGTGGTCAGAAAATCACTCACACAGAGAGGACACTACTCTTTACAAAAAAATAGCATTCAGCCAAATAACAAATGAAATAGTACAATCCATCACTACATTACACTTATGAAATGGTAAAACCCATTGTTTGATCTTCAAATCCGACAAGCATTCCCTGTACACATGTACAGGCAAGGGGTGAGCAACTACTAGCTCACCAAGCAATCTCATATTAAAACATTAGAAAATATGCGGGTACCAAAATACTCATACATATACGTGAAATCATATCATATCAAAACCATATTATTTTATTACATAATCTCTTAAATCTAATTTATTTAATTAACCACATCAAGTTAACTTAAATAAATAAACATGTTTCAATAGCAACATGACATCTTTTTCAATTCATTCAATTATCTCATTATCAATTGAATCAAATAATTAAAAAATTCATCAAATCTATTTTATACGGTCTTATGAGATGAATGCATATGCCATGTCATGCTCAAAATATTTTTCTCATTTTTTGAAAATCTTACGCACAATGCCATTTTGAAAACACATTAATCCAACAATTTCAATAAAATTTCAAGATGGTAAATACGACTCAGGTAATCCCTAGGCTGGTGTCTGCTAGTAGACTATACAAATACTACAAATTTGTCATTTTTACCAGTATTAACTGGAAGGCTCGATACCTATCATCTACACCTCCTTTCAAGACTTACCACTGTATTTATCCCAAAATCATTTCATGAAAACTTATTTCCCAACATTCCTTTCTCAATGCAAAGTTTTCAAATCAAATTTCAAAGCTCATCATTATTAAATGAATTAATATGCCAATGCAATGATTAATAATATAGTGCAATATTTCTTCCACTTTCAATACTTCCACACAATATTCCCATTGTGATCAAAATTCTCATTTCTCATTTCAATATAATTTCTCAAGATGAATATAAATACTTTTATTCCAATTCATCCATGGGACAACATAATTCCAATACTTAGAGTAATCTCAACCATTTAGTCACTTCAAGACTATATTAACATTTTGAACAACAATTTCCAAAACTTCAACAATTCTCATATTCCACGAAAAACATCATTTATATGTAAACAAATAAACAATTTTTCAAACATCATTTATTTTGGCACACAAAATAAATATAACAATATCTTCAAAGTTTGTCAACATCTTTCTTAAAAAACCCCCAATTTCTAGGTTTTCTCACCAAAATCACTCATCTTCATTTATTGAAAGAAAGTCACCAAAAACTTCTCTCTTCAATCCTCATAGTTCAAAACCCTCAATTTTTATTTTAAAAGGAACAAGAAAGTAAACCTACTTTCAAAAAAAATTCTCATCTTCTTGAATCAACAATCAATTTTCAAAACAAATCAAATGATGATTTCAAAAATCATCTAGATCTTGCAAAAAAACATATAGATAACTATATTTCAACATAACCATTTTTCATGCTAAGCTATTTAAAGAGGTAATATTTTTATCAAATTCTCTACCAATAACAATTTCACAACTTTTTTTAAAATTACTTAACCAACATGATATTTACATCAAAAATTATGAAATATGCCCAATAGTAACATTTTCAAGGTTATGAGTTTGAAAGTCCACATTTCACATTTTTATTTTCATAAAAATGAACACAACTTAATCATCAACATATCATCTTTTATAAAATATCATGAAGATAACACTTTTAGAGTTTTTAATCCTAAAACAACTCTATAATCCCAACTTAAGCATTTACTCAATATTCATCAACATAAATTTATTTTTCTCAAAAATAAATTCCAAATCAAAGATAAAAAAAAAATTTCAACCTAATATTTCTCAAAATAAATTATCTAATCATAATATAATGTAGATATAATCCATACAACTATTAAAATTAAATTTTCAGATTTTTAGCAACAAAATTTCCACACAAGGTGGTCTTCCCAAATCAACCTCAAAATACCACTTTTCTTAACATTCCAACATAATTATTCTTCCAAAAATTACCTAAGAAAAATCTGGAAAAATATATATATATACAATACCTCTTACAATGATATATTTTCTCAAAATAATCCTAACATAACTTTAATGTAAAAATATGAAGAAAGTCCCTACCTCAAATAATGAAGAAGAGCAAATTTGGAAGGCATATCTTGCCTGATCATGAATCCGAGACTACCATTGCAAAGATCACGACGAGCTCTCTGATTTTCATTTACAAAGTTTTTGCAAAATCTCACTCTAAAGACTCTTATTTGAAGCTCAAAGCTTGAGCAAAAATGGAGGAAAGAGAAAGGGAGAGAGAGACGGACAGAGAGTGAGAGAGATGCAAAGGGATCTGCCAACTGAAGCCAAACAAATCAATGGGTGGTTTGGAATGTTCTAAATAAGTTCACTTTTTGATTTTTTATAAAAAGATGTGTAAAAAAGTAGAGAAGAGATATTGATTGATGTGACCCAAAAAAGATAAAAAGATAAAAAGATGGACTAAAATAGGGTACCCCAAACAAAAATCAAATCAAATCAAATCAAATGGAAAGGAAGAAGAAATGATGGCAAAGAGACAAAAGGGGGAGCCACCCACATGGGTTTGTCTCCTAAATATATATATATATATAATTTTTGTAATAATATCTCAGAATTTATAATATAAATTATAAAATGATATAATTTTTCTCACCACAAAATATAATATTTTTGTACACCACAAAATATAATATTTTGCTCACCACAAAATATATACACATTTTATTCACTACAAAAATATATAATTTTTCACCATATGGTACACACCAAAAAATCAACTAACAAATATTTATTATTATTCTATAATAAATGTTGGTGAAAATACCAGAAAAAAATATATATTTTCTTGATAAATGATGCAAAGAAAATGAGATACAAATAGATCAGGCTGAGGCACGAATATCTCATTTTCTTTAAGGAGATCAAGCCCACTGCGGTAGGAAAAACCCAAATACCGATGGAGCAATCACAAAACTATGATTTGTCCCCTCCAAGATACAACAGCCCGACCATTTGTCTTATGGTTAAGGCCAACCCTGTACAAGATGGTGAACCCAAAGCTCCACCACAAGAAAAACACCATTCTTTGCTAGTAATCTCTCTTGTATAGAAAATAATTGATGTATTGGTGTATAAAAGAGTAGATGAGAGGAACTATTTATAGGTCACTAGGACCTTACAAGTTAAACCAAAAATAAAGATGGTCATTAAACTAGAGTAAATAGAGTAACTCCAAACACTAACGCACCACCAAGTTCATGAATTCTAATTATTCTCCATTCATGAACAAGATAAAGGGTTACCAAAGTCATGAAACTCCATTCATGAACAAGATAAGAGGTTACCAAAGTAATGAAACTCCATTCATGAACAAGATATATCAATAAATAAATAAAAGATATTAAAATGGACCAACAATCCCCTACTCATTTTAATATCAACAAGGACAAGAGAGATTACCAAACAAAAATAGACTAGTGTAGACACCCCATTTTTGACCGACCTTAAGACTCAGACGTCATCGATTGAGCGCTCGGTGATTATGCATATTGTGCTCGTTTCGAGGTTTCAGAGTTTTCGGCTAAGTGCCTTGCCTCCGGGCCTCTAAACTCTTCGTGTTTTGGCTCGGTTTGCGGACCAAGCCTTGTTTTCTCTTCCCTGGAGAGAGAGAGTGGTCTGTAGACCACTTTTCGTGGTCGTAGACCACTTTTCTCGTTTGGAGACCAGTTTCTGATTTTTCGGAGCCTTCAGCTGCACGCCTTGACTCGGGACGGCTTAATGTTCTCCGTTTGGCGTGGTTTTTGAACCACACCTTGTTGCTTCTGCCTAGAGGGACACTGTGGTCTGGGAGACCACTTTTGTGGTTGCAGACCACTTTTGATGCCCGTAGACTAGTTTTCGAAGCTTTCGGCCGCGTGCCTTGCCTCCCGAACTTTTGTCTTGCGTCCGTTTTGGTTTGTTTTTGGCACAAACCTTGTTTTCCTTGTTTGGAAGGTGGTACAAGAGTGGGAGACCAGTTATTCCCCTTGGAGACCACTTTTCTTCCCGCCACCCAGTTTTCTGGTCAGCAAACTGGTTTTCTTGGTCTTTGGGCCACCTTTTCTGGTCGGCCACCACACCCTCACCTTGTTTTTAGTGTGTAGACTTCTCCTACCCATGTGTGGAATGCCCAGAGAACTCTCGAGAAAATCTCGTTTTGTTCTCTAGCTACTACAGTTTGGACTCAAATGTCACGGTTCTGAATCTAATCTTACAATGTGCGATGTAAGACCGATAAATCACCAAAGAGTCCAAATCCGGCTAATCGTTTTGGAAAACTGATTTTTAATAAAGAAGTGCCAAACATGGACTGCTTTGCCAGATACAGAGTCGCCACCTAAATATTTTATTTTGGGAGAATTTAGGAAACCCTGACTCGTGCCTAAGGCCACGTGTCCGTCATCACCAAAGTTGCCTCGGCTCGGGAACTTGGGTACGATTGGGGAAGGTCATTTAATGAGCACCCCCGCTCGCCCGATCAAAGATCGGCCTGTACTAAGCATGATATTTTGTTTTTGAAAACACATGTGCTCTTATTCCGGTTATTAGCTAATCTTACTACGTGATGCGCACAACAAACAAGTATAGACTAGATCGCCTAATTTGGAACAAAACATTGAATATTCGTTTGAAAATGGTTTGAAGTTTGCTACTCGCAAGTAGGCTAAATCTAGGATTTCAATGAATTGTCCCAATTTAAGTAATCCAACCTTCACCCACAAGCATTCAGGCAGTTAATCAAATAAGCAGTTAGCCTTATGGCAAGCATGCTTTCATGGCAATCAATAACATACATGCAGTATGCTAAAGCGTAAACACTCACAGTGTACTCCAAGCCAAAACAAAGAACTAGTTAGAAATCATGCATGATCCTAATTCATACTAAGATGGCTAATGCAACACATGCAAAAATGCAACTAAAATAGGCTCGGCTATTCTAATCATGTCATGTGAAATGTAACTTGATACATGTATTCAAGTTAGAATTTGAAATACAATGCAGTTAGTATGATGCGCCGAGCCCGGTGCATGCAATACAGATGAATAGATGCACGCATGCAAAGCATAAGGTATGCTAAATGAAACATGCCCTAAAACTAACCATCATAAGCGGTTAAGTAAAAGGGAGAAAGAAATGGGGATTGGAAGACATGCATCACGCATACGCACGCTTATTACAACAATATGCCCTCTCGACAGAGGGACCGAATTATAGCGATCCCGGTTTCCCTTTCTTTAATTGTTGCATCCAGACTTAGGCTCCGTGGAGTCGGTTGTTGCGTATATCCTGTTTACATCCTTTACTCTTTGTATTTGAGTCTTGGGTCGTGTTGGGCAGGTTTGAAACAGGTTGGTTGAGCTTAGAAACCTAAACTAGTTGCCCAGATTTTGACCTGTCCGCTCGAGCGGAGCTTTTGGCGCTCGAGCGGGGCCTTCGTTGTTGTTTATCCGCTCGAGCGGGAGTTTTGACGCTCGAGCGTGATTTTCCATCTCCCAGTATTTCTTCTGCAGTGTTGGACGCTCGAGCGGGCGTTTTGACGCTCGAGCGGGAGGTTGTGTGTAACGCTCGAGCGGGAAGTTTGACGCTCAAGCGGGGACCTGGTTCAGTGTAAAGTTCTGGAAGTGTGTATCCGCCGCTCGAGCGGGAGTCTGTGAGTGACGCTCGAGCGGGGTTTCCACGCTCGAGCGGGGCGGCTGGGTTAAAGCTCCGTGTTTTGACTTTTTAAAATCACTTTTTCACTTCTCTTCTCTCTCATACTTTTCCAAAAACTCCATTGTTGAGCTTCTCTCTCTAAATCCTTCCCTTCTCTCTAGGGATTGATCTAGTAAGAGTTTTTTCCTCACCTTTGGCCTTTACAAAAAAGTTGTTGATCGTCGAGGGCTATCTTTTGATCCAAGAAGTTTGTGATTTGGAGCATTTCCGTTTTTCTTCATCTTCTCCATTGGGTGTCATCTCTTGAGGTAGGGATTCCTACTCACTCTTATGGGTTTTAACATAGATTTCGAGTCTATTGTTTAAATAGTTTGATTTGGGACTTAGGGTTTCAAAAAGCATGAATGAGGGTTTTGTGATTTTGATTCTTAAAGATGTATTTTGGGTTTCAAAATGATGTTCAAGTGGTTGGTTGTTGATTATTGAACCTTTGAGTGAATAATGAGGAATGAGGGAGAAAGCCCTAATTTGTTATATAAGTTAATTGGCATAATTAATTTGGGAAAGTTGTTGATACTTGGAATTGAGTTGTAAATAATGAAATTGGCTCATTATATTGTGAGATGGTGGAGTTGGATTTATTAATCGCTCATTTTCGAAAACATTGATATTTTATCTGTTGAAGCTTTTATTATCTGTTTAGAAATAATTGCTTGGGGTACCGGTGGAGGGTAGTTTTGATTGTTGTAGATAATGCATGATGATTAGGCAAACTAAAACTAATCAGTTGGGTGCGTCATGGAGTATGGCGGTTGATAGAATACATTAACGTTATGTATTGATTGATTGTGTATATGACTTATATGTATATACTTTGTGTGTGTGGGGGAGGAGATAGGGGATGTACTCCACGGTTTAGGGGAAGATGGGGGATGGACCTCTAAACCGGATGTTGTTTGGGAGGAGATAGGGGATGGACTCCACTGATACAGCTCATATGCTTGTCAGTTAAAGTGTTGGTATAGCTCATATGCATATCAATGGAAGTGTGATATAGCTCATATGCTTATCTGTCGAAATGTGGATACAGCTTGTATGCTTATCTGTTGGGATGTTAATATAGCTAGTATGCTTATCTAATGTAGAATGAGAAATGTTTAATATGAGTCACTGTCTCATGTAAGTTATTGGCCAAGTTCTGAGCCGCTGTTGTGAATTGCGAATTGTATAAGAAATGGAAAATAAAATGAAACATAGACACGGTTGTCATGTAATGGAAATGGAGTTATAAATTGATCTTTGTGAGTTAAACATTTATCAAATTGCTGATGTCTTAGTTATTGCTCATATTGTGTTTAGCATATCTCTACTGGGCGTTGGCTCACCCTATATGGGACACCATTTTCAGTACAGGTAGCATGCCACCTCCAAGGACATAGCTTGGATGGATGTGGGAGTTGAAGACTCTTTTTTTTGATTATTTTGCTGTATTACATGTACATCAAGCCACAGGCTTATTTTGTATAGAGTTAGTACTCTCCTTTTGTGAAACCAAGTGTTAGCTTGGAAAGCTGTAAGCTTATAGGGCACTTGCTTTTGTTGTTAACATGTAATACTGTTATAAGAATTACTCTGATGAATGAAAAGGTGTTGATTTCTTTATACCATTGCATGTCTAATATGATGGGATTTATGTATTATTTTGAGGGCGGTACAACTTGGTATCAGAGCGTACCGAGTTCGAATACTTTGAGTACGTGGGAAGTGATTCGTATCACAATGGGTTTGTCTCGCTTGTTAGAGACTTAAGTGTAATGTAATGTGTTTTTGTGATAGCATGTTTATGTGACTATTTGGGTATGGGATTTGATTTCTAGGATATTGATTGGATCCTTGGGTTTCTGTGAGTCTTGTTGGAAAAGCACTTGATCAATGCTGTTTCTAACCGGAACTCTAGTAACGCCTTGGGACTGTCATTATCCGGGAATGGAATTCGTAAGTGCTTATGTGTTTATGTGCTTACGTGGAGTGAATTACAGTTGTCCATGCATTAGGACATGGGTGTTTAGTTTCAGCACATTTATGAATGTGCTAACGTCTTTGTTACCTTTAATAGGATGTCTGGACGAGGTGGTAGGCGTGGTAGGCCTAGGAGGCAGGAGGTGCCTTTACCGGATGACATTCCGGCAGTGCAGGAGGGAGTTGGTCAGGCCAACGCGGTCGAGCCAGTGGGTCAGCAGGCTATGGGTGCCTTGGCCCGAGAGATAGCGGGAGCTTTGGGTATTCTCAGAGCTGAGCATCAGGTTGCAGAGGCAAGGCCTTCTTTCTTGAAGAGGGAATTTTTCCGGTCTAACCCGGACGAATTTATTGGAGATCCGAAAGAGCCACTTAAGGCTGACGAGTGGTTGGAACAGATGGAGCAGACATTCGAGATGCTTGGCATCGAGGATGGGACTCTAAAGGTGACCTTAGCATCCTTCCAGCTGAAGGGAGATGCGGGTCAATGGTGGAAGTATGAGAAGGCCCGTGTTGGTGGTGCATGGGGGGCTTTTGTAGAGGCTTTCCAGGGGAGGTTTTTATCTGCAGCTGCTAGGGAGAAGCTGAGGGATCAGTTTAGCCGGCTTAAGCAGCAGGGTTTGTCAGTGGCCGAATTTGAGGCTACTTTTACTAGCTTGTCCAGGTTTGCACCTGAACTAGTGGCGTCCGAGGAATGCCGTAGCTATGAGTTTGAGCGGAAGTTGAGGCGGGGCCTCAAGTTAAGAGTTGGTGGGTCTTACATCTGAGAGTATAGACATCTGGTGGATGCGACTTCTCATATGGAAATTATGATGCAGGAGGAGGATGATGAGAAGCAGCAAGGTTCCAAGAGGAGCCAAGAGGGCCAGGGTGATGGCAGGAGACAGAGGGGTTTTAACCCTCAGCAGTCTCAGGGTGGTTTGGCTAGATCGACTTTTCCGGTACCGAGCGTAGGCTCTGGGAGAGGTAGTCAGGGAGGCTTGACTTGTTTTGCATGTGGCCAGCTGGGTCACAAGTCTTCGGTTTGCCCGCAGAAGGGAGGGGGTCAGCGAGCTGCTTCTTCTTCAGCTAGACCTCAGGGCCAGAGTCAGGGCAGGGGCCAGCCTTTGTCTTGTTATCAGTGTGGACAGCCTGGGCACCTGAAGAGGTTTTGCCCACAGTTGAGCGCCACTTCAGGGGCGTCTGGTTCTAGGCAGATGCAGAGTTATCAGCCAGCTCAGTCTGTGCAGGCCTCGAGGGCCAATCCGGGAGCTTCGTCATCCCAGTCTGTGCAGCAGTCGTATGCTCCTAGATGTGAGCAGGTGGATCAGGGGCCTACAGGGCGCGTGTATGCTGTTACCACGCAGGACCTAGTACCGGCTCCATCAGTAGTGAGAGGTACCTTTCTGTTTTGCAACTCGGTTGCTAGTGTATTGATTGATACGGGTGCGTCTCATTCTTTTGTATCTGCTGCATTTGCATCTGTGTTGGAGTTGGAGTTAGCACTATTAGCGTCTCCTATTTGTGTCGTGTCGCCTATTGGGGGTGAGTTGATTTTGAAACACGGATGTAGGGGTTGTGATATAGAGGTTGACGATCATAGGCTTCCGTTTCCTTTTGTGGTTATGCCCATGAAGGGCTTTGATGTTATTTTGGGTATGGACTAGTTATCGTCATACCGGGCAATTATTGATTGCTACCGCCAAAAGGTCACTTGTTGTACCGTGAGCGGGGAGTGTTTCCATTTCTTGGGGGACCGGGTTGGTAGTGTTTTGCCACCGGGGTATGATCCGCGAGGGCGGGGTGAACTTAGTGGTCTACTTGCTAGCTTTTTGAGTGGTGAGTGTGACGAGACCCAGATTGTATTGCCGATGGTGGTTTGTGAGTATTCAGATGTTTTTCTCGAGGATCTCGTTGGTTTGCCACCTCACCGTGAGATAGAGTTCTCCATTGATTTAGTGCCCGGCACGGCGCTGATTTCTATGGCACCTTATCGTTTTACCCCAGCCGAGTTGAGTGAGTTGAAGATTCAGCTCCAGGAATTGTTAGATAAGGGGTTTGTTCCCCCTAGTGTTTCGCCGTGGGGAGCACCGGCCCTCTTTGCTAAAAAGAAAGATGGTGCCTTGAGATTGTGTATCGATTATCGGAAGTTGAATCGGGCTACGGTCAAGAATAAGTACCCTATGCCTCATATAGATGATCTGTTCGACCAGTTGAAGGGTTCCCGTTGTTTCTCTAAGATAGACTTGAGATCGGGTTACCACCAGTTGAGGGTCAGGGAGGAGGATATTCCGAAGACGGCATTCCGTACGCAGTATGGCCATTACGAGTTTCTAGTGATGCCATTTGGGCCCACTAATGCACCGGCAGTTTTTATGGATTTGATGAACCGGATATTCCGGGAATTCTTAGATCGTTTTGTAGTCGTCTTCGTGGATGACGTTCTTATCTATTCACCTTCTGAGGAGGAGCACGAGGAACACTTGAGAGTGGTGCTTGAGTTGCTTAGAGCCCATAGGCTATACGCCAAGTTTGGGAAGTGTGAGTTCTGGCTAGGAGAAGTCAAGTTCTTAGGCCATGTGGTATCCGGGGAAGGGGTGTCTATTGATACATCCAAGACTGAGGCAGTGCAAGATTGGGCACAGCCTAAGAGTGTGTTTGAGATCCGCAGTTTTCTGGGATTAGCTGGGTATTACCGTCGATTTGTGAAGGATTTCTCCAGGTTAGCTTCACCATTGACTAAACTGACTCGGAAGGGAGTCAAATTTGTATGGAGTGAGACTTGTGAAAAGTTGTTCCAGAAATTGAAAGTTAGATTGACCACCGCTCCAGTCTTGATTATTCCAGAGAGAGGGTTGGGTTATGCGGTTTATTGTGATGCCTCATGAGAGGGTTTGGGTTGTGTGTTGATGCAAGAAGGGAAAGTGGTAGCTTATGGCTCACGTCAGCTGAAAATTCATGAGAAGAATTATCCTACCCATGACCTAGAGTTAGCAGCGGTGATCTTTGCCTTGAAAATCTGGAGGCACTACCTTTATGGTGAGAGATTCGAGGTGTTCTCGGATCATAAGAGTCTGAAATATCTGTTTACACAGAAAGACTTGAACTTGAGGCATAGGAGGTGGATGGAGTTCATTGAGGATCACGACTTCGAGTTGCATTATCATCCGGGGAAGGCCAATGTTGTGGCTGATGCCCTAGTAGAAAATCCATAGGTGATGTAGCTTGTATAGCCATCCGGGAATGGGAGATGTTGGGGGCGCTTGGCGAGTTTGATTTGCTTCTGGGCGAATCCGTTGAGGCTACGGCCTTGTTTTCTGTTGTTGCGCAGCCTACACTTGTGACTAAAGTGTTAGAGGCACAGAGAGGTGACCTTGAGGTAGAATCCCTCCGAGAGAAAATCTCAAGTGGGAAGGTTAAGAAGGGTTTGACGGTGTATCCCGACCTGAGTGTGAGATACCAAGACCGTTTGTTTGTGCCGGAGTCTTGCCGAGAGGAAGTACTCCGAGAGTTCCATCATTCGCGCCTTGCGGTGCATCCGGGGGGTACTAAGATGTATCGGGATTTGGGTCACCAGTTTTGGTGGCGGGGTATGAAGAGAGATGTGGCAGTTTTCGTGTCTAAATGCCTTACTTGTCAGCAAGTGAAGGCCGAGCATCAAAGGCCAGCGGGTTTGTTGTAACCCTTGCCTATTGCCGAGTGGAAGTGGGAGCATGTCACTATGGACTTCGTTGTAGGCCTTCCGAGGACTCAGCGGGGTAGTGATGCAATTTGGGTGGTTGTAGATTGGTTGACTAAGTCGGCGCACTTCATTCCTATGCGCGTGAGAGATTCGGTAGACCATCTTGCCGATTTGTATATTCGGGACATAGTGAGGTTGCACGGGATTCCAGTGACGATCGTCTCAGATAGAGATCCTCGTTTTACTGCTAGGTTGTGGCAGAGTTTGCAGAGTGCCTTGGGCACTAAGTTGACTTTTAGTACGGCTTATCATCCGCAGACTGACGAGCAATCCGAGCGTACTATTCAGATCCTTGAGGATATGCTTCGAGGTTGTGTCCTTGACTTTAGTGGGACGTGGGAAAGGCACTTACCATTGGTGGAGTTTGCCTACAACAACAGTTTTCAATCTAGTATCGGTATGGCACCGTTTGAGGCCTTGTATGGCCGACCATGTAGGTCTCCAGTTTGTTGGGCCGAGGTGGGTGATGCACCGTTGTTGGGTCTGGAGTTGGTTAGGGAGACGATGGAGAAAGTTGAGCTTATCCGTAGGAGGCTTGTTACAGCCCAGAGTCGTCAGAAATCTTATGCTGACCGTAGGAGGCGACCTTTGGTGTTTGAGGTAGGTGACCATGTTTTCTTGAAAATATCACCTAGGCGAGGTTTGATGAGGTTCGGGAAGAGTGGGAACTTATCCCCTCGATTTATCAGTCCCTTTGAGATTCTTGAGAAGATTAGGGAGGTTGCTTATCGTTTGGCTTTGCCACCCCAATTGTCCGGGGTGCATGACGTATTTCATGTGAGTATGCTCCGGAAGTATGAGCCAGATCCATCACATGTGTTGGATTGGACCGATTTAGAGGTAGATGAGGATGCCTCGTATGAGGAGAGACTGGTTCGGGTCTTGGATAGGCGGGATCAAGTCCTGCGTGGTAAGACCATTCCTTTGGTGAAGGTTTTGTGGAAACATCACAGAGTGGAGGAAGCCACTTGGGAACGTGAGTTGGAAGTCCGCGAGAAATACCCGGACTTGTTTGTTGATGTGTAATCATGTATTGAGATTTTGTAATTTTAATGAACTTTAAGAACATTGTACACATGTCTTAAGTTGTAAAACGTTGTAAATGTTTTGATTGATGGAAGTTGTTTTAATATTGTGCATGTTGAGTATATTGTGAAAATGCAAGCATGATATTAATGTTGCATGTGTTAAGGAATTGTGGAAAATGAGTTGAAATTGGTAAATTTCAAAGGAATGCAGGTTGTTATGTATAATGTGAATTGCCTCTTGAAAAGAGACGAGGTTGACCGGTAATGAGTCGGATTGTTAAATATTATGTTGTAATATTGTTGGGAATGGAGAACACTTGCTTTGAAAACTTATATTTAAATTTCGGGGACGAAATTCTTTAAGAGGGGGAGGTTATAGCGATCCCGGTTTCCCTTTCTTTAATTGTTGCATCCGGACTTAGGCTCCGTGGAGTCGGTTGTTGCGTATATCCTATTTACATCATTTACTCTTTGTATTCGAGTCTTGGGTCGTGTTGGGCAGGTTTGAAACAGGTTAGCTGAGCTTAGAAACCTAAACTAGTTGCCCAGATTTTGACCTGTCCGCTCGAGCGGAGCTTTTGGCGCTCGAGCGGGGCCTTCGTTGTTGTTTATCCGCTCAAGCGGGAGTTTTGACGCTCGAGCGTGATTTTCCATCTCCCAGTATTTATTCTGCAGTGTTGGACGCTTGAGCGGGCGTTTTAACGCTCGAGCGGGAGGTTGTGTGTAACGCTCGAACGGGGAGTTTGACGCTCGAGTGGGGACCTGGTTCAGTGTAAAGTTCTGGAAGTGTGTATCCGCCGCTCGAGCGGGATTTTTGACGCTCGAGCGGGAGTCTGTGAGTGACACTCGAGCGGGGGTTTCCACGCTCGAGCGGGGCGACTGGGTTAAAGCTCCGTGTTTTGACTTTTTAAAATCACTTTTTCACTTCTCTTCTCTCTCATACTTTTCCAAAAACTCCATTGTTGAGCTTCTCTCTCTAAATCCTTCCCTTCTCTCTAGGGATTGATCTAGTAAGAGTTGTTTCCTCACCTTTGGCCTTTACAAAAAAGTTGTTGATCGTCGAGGACTATCTTTTGATCCAAGAAGTTTGTGATTTGGAGCATTTCCATTTTTCTTCATCTTCTCCATTGGGTGTCATCTCTTGAGGTAGGGATTCCTACTCACTCTTATGGGTTTTAACATAGATTTCGAGTCTATTGTTTAAATAGTTTGATTTGGGACTTAGGGTTTCAAAAAGCATGAATGAGGGTTTTGTGATTTTGATTCTTAAAGATGTATTTTGGGTTTCAAAATGATGTTCAAGTGGTTGGTTGTTGATTATTGAACCTTTGAGTGAATAATGAGGAATGGGGGAGAAAGCCCTAATTTGTTATATAAGTTAATTGGCATAATTAATTTAGGAAAGTTGTTGATACTTGGAATTGAGTTGTAAATAATGAAATTGGCTCATTATATTGTGAGATGGTGGAGTTGGATTTATTAATCGCTCATTTTCGAAAACATTGATATTTTATCTGTTGAAGCTTTTATTATCTATTTAGAAATAATTGCTTGGGGTACCGGTGGAGGGTAGTTTTGATTGTTGTAGATAATGCATGATGATTAGGCAAACTAAAACTAATCAGTTGGGTGCGTCATGGAGTATGGCGGTTGATAGAATACATTAACGTTATGTATTGATTGATTATGTATATGACTTATATGTATATACTTTGTGTGTGTGGGGGAGGAGATAGGGGATGTACTCCACGGTTTAGGGGAAGATGGGGATGGACCTCTAAACCGGATGTTGTTTGGGAGGAGATAGGGGATGGACTCCACTGATACAGCTCATATGCTTGTCAGTTAAAGTATTGATATAGCTCATATGCATATCAATGGAAGTGTGATATAGCTCATATGCTTATCTGTCGAAATGTGGATACAGCTTGTATGCTTATCTGTTGGGATGTTAATATAGCTAGTACGCTTATCTAATGTAGAACGAGAAATGTTTAATATGAGTCACTATCTCATGTAAGTTATTGGCCAGGTTCTGAGCCGCTGTTGTGAATTGCGAATTGTATAAGAAATGGAGAATGAAATGAAACATAGACACGGTTGTCATGTAATGGAAATGGAGTTATAAATTGATCTTTGTGAGTTAAACATTTATCAAATTGCTGATGTCTTAGTTATTGCTCATATTGTGTTTAGCATATCTCTACTGGGCGTTGGCTCACCCTATATGGGACACCATTTTCAGGTACAGGTAACATGCCACCTCCAAGGACATAGCTTGGATGGATGTGGGAGTTGAAGACTCTTTTTTTTTTATTATTTTGTTGTATTACATGTACATCAAGCCACGGGCTTATTTTGTATAGAGTTAGTACTCTCCTTTTGTGAAACCAAGTGTTAGCTTGGAAATCTGTAAGCCTATAGGGCACTTGCTTTTGTTGTTAACATGTAATACTGTTATAAGAATTACTCTGATGAATGAAAAGGTGTTGATTTCTTTATACCATTGCATGTCTAATATGATGGGATTTATGTATTATTTTGAGGGCGTTACAGACCGAATAAGAAGCTAACTAGCTAATCTAAGCTAATTAAACTAATTATTACACAACAAATTAATTAACTAATCCTAGTTAACTAATTATTACAAAACGAATTGAAATAGCTAAACACATTTAACTATTAAGGGTACAAACCAAAGCAAAAGCTAGCTATCTAAGCATGGCAGCTAAGGAAAGCAATAAAACAGGAGCTCTCAGAGGGAGAGGATTGGATGCAAGCCCGGTTGCCTCGTTCGGAAATCCAATGCGATGCCCCGATTTGCCTCTGCTTTCATTTGTTCTCAGAACTCTGCACCAAGCTCCAGAAAGATGAAACTCCACCTTGGGAACCCTGTGGGAGGGAGGCCGACCACTTTTGGTCTCTAGGAACACCTGCCGACCACTTTCTGTTGTTGAAAAACCAGAAAAGTGGTCGACCAGCTAGTTTTTCTGGCTGGCCGGCCAGTTGTTGCTGCTGAACTCCAATTTTCTGCAACAGAGGCAAGAAAGGGCATGGCAATGTATTTGCAGCATATGTGTGGACAACCACCCTCCCTATCATGTCATGAACTTAAGGGAGTGTAGGTTCTCGACCCTCGGGCCACCAATCGCGCGTTTCAATGCATGATGGCTGAGAAGCAAAGTTGCACAATTCAATGTAAAATGAATGCACAAGTAAACACATAAGGCCTAGAACTCTATCATGTATGATCAAGAGCGTCGGCGACCGGGAATTAAGTCACGTTTCATCACTTTAAGTATGAAACGCCCCTCGCTTCCCGTGTTTGGACTAACACCTATTCCAAACACAATGCAAAAAAAGCATGGCATACACAATGCTATGTAACATGGATTATGCAATGCAAATGGTAACTAGCATACACAATGCAAATGCCAACTAGCATACTCAATGCAATATGACATGATCAACTTAACAAAGCTAATGACATGCGAACAATGCTAATGCATGCATGCACAATGCAATGCAACAAGGGCAACTTAGCAATGTTAGGGATATGCATACTCAATGCAAGGCAAAATAAGCATGCAAACAACATGTAAATAAACATGCTAAATCAATCACGCAAACAACATGGCATACTCAATGCTATGAACAACATGGCATACACAATGCACAATGGACTTAAACCAAAATGGATAGGCCTCAGCCATGCCCAAATTAGTGGCCATGGTGCTAAAACGAAGGCACCGAACATACATACAAACATGCATGCTAATTGGCTCACCAATTAAGGCACTAAGGTGCAACTCTCAAGAGCACTTAAAGAGTGAAAAGCATGGAAGTGTAACAACACTAAGTGCACTAAAATGAGGTAAGAAATGATGCCAAATCATTTAAACAACACAAGTATGGCATGCTAGGGTCCTTAAAGCATTAAGCTAGCAAAGAGGACTACACATGAGGCATGCAATACATGGCAAATATGCATGAACAAAGCATGGACAGAGCTCAAGTAGGTCTTAACAAAGACCAAAACATGCTGAGATGAGGGCCCAAACACCTAGGCATGCAAGCACACAAGCTAAGCCATAAACTAGGCGACAATGCATAACACTCAAAGGCACTTAAAGCATGATTGAAGTGGAAATATGGAAATGCGATAAGCTCTAAAATTTCATGTCAAGTGATGCCAAATCATGTACACAACACAAATGAAGCATGCAATGGTGCTCAAAGCTTGAGGCAAGCAAGAGCATTTATACTACAAGTATACAAAACATAAAGCTTGTGGTTAAAGTAACCCAAAACAGTCTTAGAACATGTTAAAATGAGTCTAAAACATGTATGGAAGGAAGCCAAAATGTGCTAGCATGAGGGGCAAAAAACATGGAATATGCAAGGCAAATAGGGTGGATTACACTACACCTATTAGAACCAAACATGGTATGACTTAAGCAACAAAAATCAGAGTTATATCATGGCATAATAACCCAAAAAATACACTGAAATGATGGCTCACAAACTAAGGCATGAAGGCATACGCAATGATTCATGTTAAGGCATGAAGGGGCAAACCCTCCAATGCATTGAATGAGTGACAAATGTAAGTGCATGGCCATGAAACATAGACTGAAATCACATGATAAATGATGCCAAATCATTAAAATAGTCCAAGTAATGCATGCTAGAGGACTCAATACACAAGGCTAACAAGCTAGATTGAACCATAGCTATGCAAAGCAAGTCATGCATGACCAAAACAACCAAAGTCAGACCTTAAACATGGCAAAACATGAACAAAGTCTTCTCAGAGCTAAGCCAAAAGCATGCTAAAATGACATGTTGAAGTATGATACATGTTAGGCTAATTCATGGGATTACATTACAAGTGCATGAGGCATGCAAGGGCCAACCAAACCAAACCAAAACACAGTCATGACATAGTAAAACATCACCAAAAACATGTTGAAATGGAAAGAAAACAAGCTAGAATGACATGTCAAAGCATGAAGCATACAAAGCTAGTTTGAGAGATTTACACTACAAGTGTATTAACCATGCATGAAGTGACCAAACTAAGCAAAAACAGTGGTATGCCTCAGCAAAATAACCACAAATACAAGCTAAGATATGGCCAACAAAAGCTTAACAAAGGTGCTCAAACATGAGGCATATGAAGCTAGTAAACAAGACACAAAGGAGAGGGGATGACCCTCTCCTATTTAGGACACCAAAACCACCTTCTCACCACTAAAAATCCTTTGGATTTCAGTGGTAGAAAGGTCATGCAAAGGGTTTAACAAGAGCCTAAAGGAATGGCTCAAAACAAGGCCTAACAAGGCCTAAGAGAGAGTAAATCACCTCAAACGAAAAAGTGACCTTAAACAACTATTTTAAGCATACAAAAACAGAACTTTTTCTAGTTAAAAGGTAAGCTTAAAAATGTATGCAAGAAGGGATAAAAGCTTAAGCAAGAAAGGGGCTTTTAAGGCTTAGAAACTCACCCTTGTAGAACCACTTCAAGGCTGCAACTCCAGCAAGTTTTTCAAGCTCAAGCCAACCCAAGAACACCAAAAACAACTCCTTAGCACCTTAGCACCTCAGCAACCAAAGGATGGTGTTTGAGAGTGTGTTTGTGTGTTAAACTAAGACAAATCTACACTTTTGATGCACAAAAATGAAAAAACAAAGCAATATAGAGACAAAGCTATATCTATCTCTCTAATGGCAATTTTCTGAACCTAGAGGAGGGAGGATGAGCCTCCCTCTTATAGAAGGCAAAAGGCAAAGCTTCTTGGAGAAGCTAAGCCTTAAACAAATCCCACTATACACGTGTATGGAGGATATCTCCAAAAAGGTGCCAAAAAACAGCCGACCACTCCTGCTACTTAAAGTGGTTGGCCGACCACTTCAAGTGGTCTCCCAGAATAAAAACTGGTCGGCCATGGTGGGAGAGAGTCTAGGGCATGAAAGCAAGCTAGTGGTGTGGTGGTCGACCAGAAAAGGTGGTCCAAAGACCAAGAAAGCCAATTGTCCGACCAGAAAACTGGCTGGCAGAAGAAAAAGTGGTCTCCAAGGAGAAAAAGTGGTCTCCCACCCTTGTACCACCTTCCAAACAAGGAAAACAAGGTTTGTACCAAAAACAAACCAAAGCGGATGCAAGACGAGAGATCGGGAGGCAAAGCATGCGGCCAAAAGTCCCGAAAACTAGTTGACGAGCACCAAAAGTGGTATGCAAACACAAAAGTGCTCTCCCAGACCACAGTGTCCCTCTAGGTAGAGGCAACAAGGTGTGGTTCAAAAACCATGCCAAACAGAGAACGTTAAGCGGTCCCGAGCCAAGGCGCGGGGCCAAAGGCTCCAAAAATCAGAAACTAGCCTCCAAACGGAAAAAGTGGCCTACGACCATGAAAAGTGATCTACGACCACAAAGAGATGGTCTACAAGACCTCTCCCTCCCTCCGGGAAGAGAAAACAAGATTCGGTCCGCAAACCGAGCCAAAGCACAAAGAGTTCAGAGGCCCGGAGGTAAGGCTCTCAGCCAAAACTCCGGAGACTCAAAACGAGCACAACATGCACCATCACTGAGTGCTCAATCGATGATGTTTGAGTCTTAAGGTCGGTCAAAAGTGGGGTGTCTACACCATGGCTGACCAGTTTTCATCGTGGGAGACCACTTGTGGTGGTCGGCTGCTTTTTGTCACCTTTTTGGAGATATTTTCCTCTAGTTGGCACAGCTGGAGGGCACTGAAACCATCCTCCATACACATGTATGGAGGGATGGCCTTGGACCCTTAGCTTCCTCAAGAAGCTTACACTTTTGTTCTCTATATAAGAGGACCTCCCCCCTCCTCCTCCAGGTTCAGTTCTTGAGGCTTGAGAGTTATAGATACATACTTGTATCTATCTTGCATCTTCATTTCATTTTTGTGCTTTAAAGTGTAATTTTATCATACTTTAACACACAAACACACACTCAAACACCATACTCTTGGAGTTGAGGTCCCTTGAAGTTGTTTTTGAAGTTTTTGGACTAGTTTTGGTTTAAAAAGTGTGCTGGAGTTGCAGCTTTGAAGGTGATCATCAAGGGTGAGTTACTAGCCCTTTAATCCTTTGATTTAGCTTAAGCTCTTGGACCTATTTGCTTGCTGATTTAAGCTTAACTTTCTACTATAAAAAGTTCTAATTTTTCATGCTTATCATGTTTGTTTAAGGTCACTTTTGTGTTGGGGGTAGTCTACCCCCTCGTAGGCCTTGTTTGGCCTTGTTCTTGTGCCATCTTTTTAAGCTTTTGGGACCACCTTGTTTTGGCCTTCTCACCACTGAAACTTAGAGGAATTTCAGTGGTGGAAATGTTGTTTTAAGGTCCCAAATAGGAGAGGATCATCCCCTCTCCTTGTGTTTTGAATACTTGCTTCATATGCCTCATGTTTGAGCATGTTTATTAAGCTTGTGTTGGCTTGTTGTTAGCATATATTTGGGGTTATTTTGAGATGGCATGCCACTATTTTTGGTTGTCTTGAGCACCTCATGGATGTATAATACACTTGTAGTGTAATCCTCATAAACTAGCTTTATATGCTTCATGAAGTAGCATGTCATTCTAGCTTATTTTGAGTCCATTTCAACATGTTCTTGGTGGTTTTTTTGCCATGATATACCTCTATTAAGGTTTGGTTTGATGGCCCCTTGCATGCTCCATACACTTGTAGTGTAATTCCATGAACTAGCCTAATGTGTACCATGCTTTTGATCATCATTCTAGCATGCTTTTGGCTTAACTTCAAGAAGCTTTTGTCCATGTTTTACCATGATCTAGCTCTGATTTGTGTTGTTTTGGTCATGCATGCCATGCTTTGTATAGCTATAGTGCATTCTAGCTTGTTAGCTTTGTGTATCAAGTCCATTAGCATGCATTTCTTGGCCTATTTGAATGATTTGGCATCATTTGTTATGAGATTTCAGTGCATGTTTCATGGTCATGCATTCACATCTTTCACTTATTCAATATGTTGGAGGGTTGGCCCTTTATGCCTTAACATGAGCCATTGCGTATGCCTTCATGCCTAAGCTTGCGAGCTATAATTTCAATGTATTTTTGGGGTTATTTTGCCATGATATAACTCTGATTTTTATTGGCTTAGTCATCTCATGCTTGGTCTTAATAGGTGTAGTGTAATCCACCGTATTTGCCTTGCATATTTCATGTTTCATGCTTACCATGCTAGCTTGTTTTGGCTTCCTTCCATACATGTTTTAGTATCATTTTGACATGTTCTAGGACTGTTTTAGGTTGCCTTGACCATATGCTTTATGTTTTGTATAGTTGTAGTGCAAATGCCTATGCTAGCTTCAAGCTTTGGGTACCATAGCATGCTTTATTTGTGTTGTGTACATGATTTGGCATCATTTACCATGACATTTCAGAGCATGTAGCATTGCCATGCTCCCACTTCATTCACTCTTTAAGTGCTTTTGAGAGTTGTGCATTGTTGCCTTGTTTGTGGCCTAGCATGTATGCCATCTTGCCTAGGTCCTTGAGCCCTCATCTCAGCATGTTTTCATCTTTATTTAGGCCTAATTAAGCTCTGTCCATGATTGGTTCATGCCTTTATGCCATGTATTGCATGCCCCCTTTGTAGTCCTCTTTATTAGCTTTCATGCTTAAGGACTCTAGTATGCTATGCTTGCTTTGATTGAATGATTTGGCATCATTTCATACCTAATTTCAGTGCTTATAGTGTTGTTATACTTCCACATTTGTTACTCCTTAAGCACCTCTTGAGAGTTGTGCTCTTATGCCCGGTCAATGGGCCTTTGCATGTGCATGCTTGTATATGCTTTTGTGCCTTGGTTTCATCACTATGGCCACTGTTTTGGGCATGGCTGAGGTCTGTCCACATTCGGTTTAAGTCCATCGAGCATGTTATGCCATGTCGTTACATTACATTGTGTATGCTATGTAGTTGTTTGCATTGTGTATGCCATTTTGTTGCTTTGCATTGAGTATGCATGCCATTAGCATTGAGTATGCTATGTTATATTGCATTGCATGTTTGCAGGCTTGTCCCTCGCATGTTGTTTGCATGCTTGTTTCATTGCATTGCATGTTTGCATGCTTGTGTTGCATTGCATGTTTGCATGCTTGTGTTGCATTGTTGTTGTTGCATTTGTTTGGAATAGGTGTTAGTCCAAACACGAGAAACGAGAGACGTTTCATACTTGAAGTGATGAAACGTACCTCAATTCTCGGTCGCCGTCGCTCTTGATCATACATGATAGAGTTCTAAGCTTTATGTGTTTATGTGTGCATTCATTTCACATTGAATCGTGCAATTTGGCTTCTCGGTCATCATGCATCGAGATGCGTGATTAGTGGCCCAAAGGTCAAGAACCACACTTCCTTGAGCTTATGAAATGATATGAAGGATGGTTGTGCACACATATCTTGCAAATACATTGCCATACCCTTTCTTGCTCTCTGTTGCAGCAAACTGGAGTCTGGCAGCAACAACTGGTCGGCCAGCCAGAAAAACTAGTTGGCCGACCACTTTTTCTGGTTTTCAACAAAGAAAAGTGGTCAGCAGGTGGTCTCCCACATCAACAACTGGTCGGCCACCCTCCCACAGGTTCCCATGGTGGAGTTGAAGGTATCTGGAGCTTGGTGCAAGGTTCTGAGAACAGCTGCAAACAGAGGCAAATCGGGGCATTGCGTTGGATTTCCGAACGAGGCGACCGGGCATGCATGCACTCTTCTCCTTCTGAGGACCTTACTTTATTGCTTTACTTAGCTAATTTGCTTAGCTAGTTTATGCTTTGGTTTTGTACTTAAGTAGTTAATGCGTTTAGCTGCTTAATTGTTTTATAATAGTTAGTTAACTAGGATTAGTTAATTAGCTTGATCTGTAATAATTAGTTTAATTAGCTTAGATTAGCTAGTTAGCTTCTTATTCGGACCCTCCGTCGAGAGGGCCAATTTTTGTAATAAGCGTGCGTGTGTGTGATGCATGTCTTCCAACTTCCATTTCTTTCTCCCTTTTACTTAATCGCTTACGATGGTTAGTTTTAGGGCATAATTCGATTAGCATACCTTATGCTTTGCATGCATGCATCATTCATCTGTTTTGCATGCACCGGGCTCGGTGCATCTGTAGACAAGCCCGCGGGGGGACCTCGCTACAACTCGGACTCAATTTGTGTCACGGTTCTTAATCTGAACCAAAGAGTCCAAATCCGGCAAATCGTTTTGAGAAAACAGATTTTTAGAAAAGAAGTGCCAAACATGGACTGCTTTGCCAAATACAGAGTCGCCACCTAAATATTTTATTTTGGGAAATTTAGGAAACCCTGACTCGTTGCCTAAGGCCACGTGTCCGTCATCACCAAAGTTGCCTCAGCTCGGGAACTTGGGTACGATTGGGGAAGGTCACTTCGTGAGCACCCCCACTCGCCCGATCAAAGATCGGCCTCTACTAACCATGATATCTAGTTTTGAAAACTTTGTGTGTTCTTATTCCGGTTATTAGCCTAGATTTACTATGTAATGCGCACAGCATACAAGTATAGACTAGGTCGCCTGAATTGGAACAAAACATTTCATGTTTGTTTGTTTGAAAATGGTTTGATGGTGCTACCCGCAGGTAGGCTAAGACGTGGATTTGCCACCCTCGGGTGGGCTTAGAAAACATGTTTTTGCCACTATCTAGTGGGCTTAAAACAAACAGTTGATGATTTGTTCCAATCTAAACAACCCAACCTTCACCCACAGGCATTCAGGCAGGTATATCACATAAGCAAATAGCCTCATGGTAAGCATGCTATCATGGCAGTCACTCACACGCATGCAAGGATGCTAAAGCATAAAAACTTACCGAGTACTCCAAGCCAAAACAGAAGCTAATTAGAAATCCATGCATGATCCTAATTATACAGAAATGCCTAATGCAACACATGCAAAAATGCAACTATAGCAGGCTCGGTTATTCTAAACATGGCATATGAAATGCAACAGCTAACAAGTACTCAATTTGAGATTGAAATACAAATGCAGTTAGTATGATGCGCCGAGCCCGGTGCATGCAAAACAGATGAATGAATGCAAACATGCTATCATACTGTATGCTAATTGAAACATGCCCTAATCTAATCATCATAAGCTGGTAAATAAAAGGGAAGAAAGACGTGGGGTTGGAAGACATACATCACACTCACGCACACTTATTACAACATTGCCCTCGCACAGAGGGTCCGAATAAATAGTACAGTACAAATAATACAGTCCAAATATGTACAAATCCCTAATTAATTTACAAATTAACTAAGAAAAATAATAAACTGGCATGCAAACCAGAGACTGTCTTGACTCTTCTCCAGATGATGAATGATGCATGTCCGGGTTGCCTTGCACGGAAATCCATGGCGATGCCCCAATTAGCCTCTGTTTGTAATTATTCTTGGAATGCGTGCCAAGCTTCGGAAGGCTGCTGATTCTTGATTTGCTACAACAGAGAGCAACAAGGGGGCATGGCAATGTATTTTCACAAATGTATGCATGCCTCGATCCTCGTGCCACCAATCACGCATCTCGATGCATGATGGCCGAGGAGTCGAATCGCACAACTCGATATGAAATGAATGTACATGAAAATACAACTAAGACCTAACTCCATCATGGATAATCCGGAGTGTCGGTGACTGGGGAATTGAGACACGTTCCGTCACTCGGAGTACGAAACGTACCTCGTTTCCCGTGCTCGGGCTAACCCCTATCCCGAACACAATGCAATGCATGACATGCATGAAATGCAACTAAGATACATCCTAACATGCAACATGCTATGAAATGGCATACACGATGCACGAGGTAACATGGCATACACAATGCGCTAACATACAACCTAACATACACAACGCTATGGAATGAAATGGCATACACAATGCAATATGGACTTACACTAACATAAGTGGACCTCAGCCACACTCCCAAAAGAGGCCATTAGGTGAAAATGAGACACTCGAAATGCGTGCACGCGTGCACGCAAACCGAGGACCGACCCTAAGGCACCGAATGCCACTCTAACAAGACACATGGCAAGACATGGAATATGACATACTAGCATGCAAATTTCAGAGGCAATAAGTGATGCAAAACAGCCCCGAAAGATGGCAAAATGACACCCGATGCATGAAATGAATCCCAAAACACGAAATTAGGCATACGGAATGACCTATGACTATGCAATGCATGCATTATTCGAACATGGAGTGTGAATACAGAATCAAGACAGCCCAAAAATAAGCATATTTACAGTTCTAAGCAAGGCCAAACAGCGAGCGCAAATGGGGCTAAACTAGCATGCAAAAATGGCCCCGAAAGTAAGATAATGAAGCAAGTGACAGCTGCTGACCCTAAACAGAGAAGTGTCCTTCTACAATGTCAAATAGGGGCCCAAAATATGGTACTTTACAGTTTACCACAAGCCACAAAAACAGACACAAGTATGGAAAAACTCTCATGCAAAAACTGGGCCTAAAGGAGGACAAAGAAGTAAGTGATGCATGCTGGCCCCAAACAGATGAAGGTCCTTCAACAAAGTTGAAGAGGGACCTAAAATATAACCTTTTACAGTTTATGATCAAACCCAAAACAATGCACAAGCATGCTCAAAATACTATACAAGATAAGGCCAAAAAGAGAGCTATAACACAAAGTATAAAAAGGATGCTTCAAACAGTAAAAGACCCTTAATGAAACATGAAGAGAGGGTCAAAATAAGGCCATTTATAGTTCGGACCAGAGTCCAAAAACAGAAGCACAAGAGGCTAACAAATCATGCAAAAATGGGGCCAAAAGAGGGATACAAAGGCAAGTGACAAAAGGAGGCCCCAAACAGTGATGAGCCCTTCAACAATGTTGAAGAAGGGCTCAAAAAAACCACTTTACAGTTTATGACAGAGCTCAAAACAGTTTATACATAGGCCAAAAATAGTACACAAGAAATAGGCATACAAGAGAGATAAAGAAGCAAGTGCAAAGAGGAGGCCTCAAAAAGTGAGAGGCCCTTAATCAAACATGAAAAATGGCTCAAAATAAGCCTATTTATAGCTCGGGTCGGAGCCCAAATATGCAAGCACAAAGGGCTAAGATATTGAACAAAATGAAGCACAAAAGAGGGGAAATGGAAGTTACCCTTGTAGACCAAGTCTTTGATAGCCTTTGGACCAAGTAATGTTGCCTCCTAAGCTCTGGAAAGATCCTCCAAGCTGCTGGAATGGAGTGGTGGTGTGGTGCTAGGTGATGGTGTAGAAATGGTGTGAGGTTTAGGAGGTTTGGATGCTTGAAGTGAGGGAGTGAGAGAGGTGTAATACAAGGCTTCAAAGGGGATTTTTCTAACCCTTAAAACCAGAGCTGGAGGCTGGTTTATATAGACAAAAAGAGGGGAAAAATGGGGGGGAAACAATTCAAGTTTCCCCCCAACATGGCAGCCCCCTGGATACAAAATCTAGGGGGAAATGAAATAGAGATTTGTGATGTATCAACTGTAAAGAATCAGGCCGGCCAGGTATCTAGGTCACAGGTGGCCGGCCGGCTCTCCCCATGGCCGGCCGGCCAGGGGTCAAAAGGGCCAAGTTCAATTACTAGCCGACCACCACAAATTGGTGGCCTCCCATGTGTTCTCAACACAACCCTGTGGTCAAAAATTGGCAACAATGAACCAGGAGAGAGAAAAGGCCACTTTTAGGAGGGGTTCAAAAGGGTCAAACACAATTACTAGCCGACCATATGATATTGGTGGCCTCCCAAGTGTGTACAACACAAATATGTGGTTTGGAGTTTGAAAAAGTGGCCTTAGGGTGGTCAACATTGGCTTTCGAGTGAGAAAAACGAGCGACGGAGGGCGATGAAGGAATATAACTGGTTGCTGAAACAATTATTGGCCTCCCACCCTTCTACGACCTTCCTGGTGATGAAACAGAGGTCCCTGCCAAAAATGAACGCAAACCGATGCAAAATGAAGGTTCGGGGGCCGAAACGCACAATCCGAGGCCCCGAAAACTGACTGTTAGGCACCGGGAGTGGTGTTCGACCACGAAGTTAGTCTCTCGGACCACAGTGTCCCTCAAAAGGGAGGAAATAAGATGCATGCCAAAAACCAGAGCAAACGGGGATGGTTAGGCAGTCCCGAACCGAGGCACTCGGCCTGACGGCTCCGAAAACTGGGAACCGGGCTCCGAAACGGGCAAAATGGCCTACGACCACGAAATGTAGCCCACGACCACTGAGAGATGATCTACGAGACCTCTCCCTCCCTTTGGGAAAAGAAACAGAGAAAACCGAGCCTGGTTCGCAAACCGAAGCAAAGCACAGAAAAGCCCAGAAGTTCGGAGGCAAGGCTCACGGCCGAGACTCTGAAACCTCTGGACGAGCACGATATACAACATCACCAAGCGCCCAATCGGTGACGTCTGAGTCTTAAGGTCGGTCAAAAATGGGGTGTCTACAGTTGCCCCTCTTTGACAGAACTCGAAAGTCATAAGTGACGGGAGTGAATGTCAAAGCCTAGAGACGACCCATTTTTGACAAAGCCGAAGACTTAGACAAACAGGCGAGATAAACAAAGGTGTGCCCGCAGGCGTGCCTGCAGGCAAAGGGGCAAAATGCAAAATGATATGCACAAGGCCAAATGTAACTTGATGTTCATGCAAGTGCAGCAAGCTGTAATGAAGCAAATATTCGCAAACAGATGCAACAATTTTAAGCAAGAATGCAAAGCAACAACTACATTTCCTGCAGTTAGGAATGCGGAGAATTATTCAATTCTCGTCACGTCTCACACGGAGAAGATACGATACCTGCGCGATTCGTCTGGTCGCACCAGCTTCAAATGAATCGTACATACAATATCGTGCCTGCAAAAGAGAGAAACTCAACAAGCACAACATACTAACAACATATGTTCAATGCGATATCGAAAGTTCGACAAGCGCGGTGTCGGTAGGTGAGTGCATCGCAATGCGAGAAAGGAGTGTGCGTGACAACGCAAGCTTAAACACAAAGGCATGGTAATATCAAAGAGACGTGCATGAGAATGCAAGTTATGTGCACAACAATGCAGAACAAGTGCAAACTAGAATGCATATTTGTCACGAAACAACGAGCAAGGAAATGCACGTTTCGACGAGGGCGACTCGATCGCGACCTCCGGTTCACCTCCCGGGAGGGTCACAACATGTTCAAAAAGGATACTTCTCACTTTCGATGAATAATGATGAGACACGCATCGGAAGCTGAAGCTGAAGTTCCGGCGGAGCGATTTCGCGACAGAAAGTGCACTTCTTTTGTACTTTTTCAAGTCCCAGGAACTCCAATCTTCCCCAAAATTTGCAGAGAGCTTAGGACCAACCTAGGGATCACCACCGGCTAGTTTTCTTTCCCATTGGAGGCCATTGGCTAGTTTTTAAAAAGGAGATGGCCGGCCAGCCTGAAAAGGTGGCCGGCCGGCCACATACCCAAATCCGCGGGCATTTTAGTCTTTTCACCCTCTTTTCTTTAAATTCATTCGGCCAAACACTTTGAGCTCATAACCTTAGCTCCAAAATCACCTCCTCTAGCTTCCCAAACCATTTTCTTCCTCAGATCTGCGCCCTATACGCATTTTCCAACACCCCACGCAAGTTGTTTTCGCGAAAACTTTCAGTTTTAAGTACTTTGAACCGATTAAATTTTGATTTCGGTGCTTCTTTTTTCATTTTCGCCACTTGAGGTGAGTTTGTCTCAACATTTGGAAGATTTTCTCGGGAGTTGACTTTTGTTGACTTTTTCATCTCCCGAGAGTTGACTTTTGTTGACTTTTTCCAATTTTGGCTCATTTTTGCTCCTTTTGCAGGTTTTCTGAAATGGCCGGTCATTTTCCTCACAGTGGAGGTCCTGCGGATGCCGGAGGTGATCCCGATATCATGGCTCTGCCCCCGAGGGTTCGACCCTTTATACCCGAGAGGTACGCCCCGCCAGCACATATTCTTCCGCGAGCTATTTTCCATCACTTCACAGACTTTGATGAGCGAGCACCCGGAGACCTGCTTCTGCGGGAGCCGGAGTATCACCTCTCTCATGAGGCACGAGAGGTATTTACTTTGTTTTTACCTTTTCTGCAGCGTATTCTGCATTTTTCGTGCATTCTGTTTACATTCTGAACACACGGTTCAATCACTTGAGTTTCTGAACACTTAGCCCATAAATTGATTGTGAACACACGGCACACATTGATTGAGAGTTGAACACACAGCTCAAACACTGATCTTCTGAACACACAACTCAAATTGAAGGTGAACACACGGCGCACACTGATTGAGATTTGAACACGTAGCCTAAACATTGATTTTCTGAACACACAGTCCAAGTTGAAGGTGAACACGCGGCACACACTGATTGAGTTTTGAACACGCAGCCCAAACACTGATTTTCTGAACACACGGTCCGAATTGAAGGTGAACACGCGGCACACACTGATTGAGTTTTTGAACACACAGCCCAAACACTGATTTTCTAAACACACAGTCCGAATTGAAGGTGAACACGCGGTACACACTGATTGAGTTTTGAACACACAGCCCAAACACTGATTTTCTGAACACACAGTCCAAATTGAAGGTGAACACGCGGCACACACTGATTGAGATTTGAACAAGCAGCCCAAACACTGATTTTCTGAACACACAGTCCAAATTGAAGGTGAACACACGGCACACACTGATTGAGATTTGAACACGCAGCCCAAACATTGATTTTCTGAACACACAGTCCGAATTGAAGGTGAACACGCGGCACACACTGGTTGAGTTTTGAACACACAGCCCAAACGCTGATTTTCTGAACACACAGTCCGAATTGAAGGTGAACACACGGCACACACTGATTGAGATTTGAACACGCAGCCCAAACATTGATTTTCTGAACACACAGTCCGAATTGAAGGTGAACACGCGACACACACTGGTTGAGTTTTGAACACACAGCCCAAATACTGATTTTCTGAACACACAGTCCGCATTGAAGGTGAACACACGGCACACACTGATTGAGACTTGAACACACAGCCCAAATACTGATTTTCTGAACACACAGTCCGCATTGAAGGTGAACACACGGCACACACTGATTGAGACTTGAACACACAGCCCGAATACTGATTTTCTGAACACACAGTCCGCATTGAAGGTGAACACACGGCACACACTGATTGAGACTTGAACACACAGCCCAAGTACTGATTTTCTGAACACACAGTCCGTTTACATTATTTTGCACACAGCTTATTCATTTTATTGGCACGCAGCCTATTCATTTTATTCGCACGCAGCTTATTCATTCTGAATGCAGATGACTTCTCACACTGTACGGGGATACAGCTCTACCGTAGCTAGAGATTGGTACGCCGAGCTCCCGGAGTCTGTCCGGGATTTGGTTGATTTGGCAGGGTTTGGGCCCTTCTGTACTGGGCTTTCTCGTTGTCCTGCCAGGAGGACGTTGATGGCAGCTTTGGTGGAGAGATGGTGGGACACTACCAACTCCTTTCATTTTTCCGCCACGGGGGACTTGACTATGGCCCCGCTTGACTTTGCTGTATTGACTGGCCTTGACGTGGGAGGTTGGCCCATTCCTTACGACGAGGATATGGGTCAGTGGGAGGCCGCTTGGATATATTTGCTAGGAGCTCGCCCGCCTGTTGATAGAGCTTCGGGCAGAGTCCGATACACCTGGTTCTCTTCCCATTTTCGGAGGGTGGAGATGGAGCCCGGGACTCCTGAGGAGGCAGCACAGTATGCCCGTGGTTTTCTGATGTTCCTCTTCGGGACTACTTTGTTTGCCGATAGAGGGAACATGGTTGGGCTGTATCTGTTGAGCGCTTTGGTGGACCTATCACAGGTCAGACGGTATGACTGGGGTGGCGTCGGCTTGACTACCCTTTACTGCTACATGAGCGCGACCTCCCGCGGACGGGGGGACTTACTTGGTGGCTACTGGAGAGCCTGGAAGGTATTTTCTGCCCTCCTGATTTACATTTCTGCTCCTCATTACTTGTAAACTGCACACACGACGTACTTTACACACTGTATTTTGCCCTTAGCACTTTGCATTTACATTCTGCACTGTTTTCCACAGTTATGGGTCTATGCGTACTTCTCGACATTAGCCCCAGAGATGGTGGTGGAGGGGCCCCTCGTGACCCCGTACTCACTTGTATTTGAGGGCCAGCACCGGCCAAGACCTCGGGAGTCTCTCCTTTATCTACGGCAGTATTTCGACACGGTGCGGTCGACAGAGGTATTTCAGAACTCTCAGTTCTTTGTGTTTTCATCTTTGATTTGTTTTGTACCTTTCTGATTTCTGATTGATTGGTTACCCGCAGATTACATGGGCGCCCTGGGCACCCTTAGTTGAGGGTCTCCGATACCAGTTTGCTGGAGGGTGGGGTGCTTCCCAGTATAGGATTCTATTTGAGGGGCCAGTTGGTAGGGCCTGGTTTCTGGGGGAGCGCTTCTTGCATCAGGTATGGGGCTATACTTCTCAGGACCCTCCCTCAGCACCCCCAGTCGAGATGCGGATTGCTGATAGGCTCTCTTCTCGGGATGTTGTTAATGCTATGCTGGGTACTGATGCCTTACTTCATCTTGAGGAGGGGGATTATGCTACTTACCGTCACATATACCTGATGCCTCCATTGACGGGAGTCCGTACTCCGACGATGAGGCCTGCTGGTATGCCATCTTCGAGCCAGGCCCAGGCTCAGGCTGCAGACGCCCCTTCCACCAGCAGGGCTGGTACATCTAGAGGTGGGGGTGGATTGGTTCCCCCGATTCCCCCGACTTATCATCATCCTGGATGGCCGGATATGCCGACTGAGCTGATGGGGTGGCAATATGGGACTACCTCTCCGATTTCGATCCCGATCCCGATAGAGCCTCCGATGCCTGGCCATCGATATGTCAGAGACCCCGACTCACTGCCGGTATGTTTTACAGCTTTGATTCACTACTCAGATATTTGGACACTCATTCCTTTACTGATCCCCCTGCCTTTTGCATCTGCAGCCCCCTGTTGAGTATATGGATCAGGTGCTCGAGATGGTAGCCTCACTTGAGGGGATGGTACTGCGGAGGGAGGCGCAGTTGTCTATTATGGGCTTCCAGGTATCCTTTAGTTTTCTAGCATTGTATCTTCTGATAACATGCTGATTTTGGACATTTTACTGCAATAATAGGCTACTTGCGTAAAGCACATCTGACACACACCACATTCATGCATTATTCCTGTGTATATCCACTTTGCGTAGCTTGTTTGCATCTGTATTTGATATACATGTTTTGGCTGATGTATTCAAAATGCATTTTTTCATTTTCAGATGCCTCCAGTATATGCTTAGCCGCAGGCCGGGCCACCTGGGCCTTCTCGGGGAGCTGGGCCATCCAGGCCTTTTCAAGGAGCTGGGCCATCCATGCCTTTTCGAGGAGCCCGAGGAGGAGGGTCGTCTCATAGGCGCAGAGCACACATTATAGAGGAGGAGCCCGGTGAGGATGAGGAGGAGGAGGCTGCAGATCGTCAGTCGGAGACATCTGCTGACAGCGAGGAGGGCTCCGGTCTTGGCTCCGGTCTTGGCTCCGAGGCTGAGGGGGATCCTGAGGATGACAGCTCCGACTCGGATGGTGATGGGGGTGCAGAGGCTATTCCGCAGAAGATGATGAAAAGGGCCTCTTATTCCCGCTCTTGAGAGCATTGATGTTGTGGTTTCCTGTTTTATTTACCTTTTTGCTAGTAGTTGTAGCACATTGTATATTATTAGGCAGTTTTATTTTTGTAAAACTTGTGCCCTTTGTTTGCAAAATGAAGCATGATGGAACGAAACAGCTTTTGAAAAAGGGTGTTGTATTTTAAACTCTTAGCATCGTATCGCATCGTTTTGCACCATAATGAGATTGAATGAAAATGTGCATTTGCCCAGTCAGGTAGTGAACCGACGCAACAACTTAACTTACTAAGATACAACAAAACCTTAGCAAGTTTACAACTCGATAAGCAAAATACAACAGTGTTGACAACTTAATAAACAAAACTTAACAAGAAAATTGCTTAAACAAAGAGTACCAACTCAAACACACGAAAACACGACAGCTCGACAAACAACTCGATAAGCAAAACAACAACTCGATAAACAAAACTTAACAAAACAGAGTGTGCTTCGGACGAGCTGGGCAACGGAATGCATCCGAAACAGAGGGAAATGGAGGCCTTCGACATACCCTTTGCATGGAAATGCTTGAAACTTCCTCCTGGAGGGTAAAATAGGACTGAAGAAACACATCAGAGCATGGCCGGCCACTTTTGGGGGCCGGCCGGCCAGCTTTTTGTATGTGATGGGAGAAATGTGGCCAGCCTGCTAGAAAAGGTGGCCGGCCAGCCACTTATCCCGGCAGCCACCAAATTTTCGACACGTGTCCCCCTGAATAGTGTCCCATCCTCTTTAAAAGCCCCAACTTTGGGACTCATTCATTTCATCACTGCTTTGCACACAAAAATGGAGGCATTCCTCGTAGAAAATCTCACATCTTGGATCTCTTCTTTAGATGGCTCGGAAAAGTTGAACTTCCGGGGCTTCGGCTTGAATGCACTATTCACGCTAAGTCGTACTCCGCTGCACCTTCCTTTCCTCCATGCCGCAGCAAGGTTCTGGAACGCAGTGACGCACGTCTTTAGCTTTGGCGGGCAAGAGGTATGTCCAACTTTTAAAGATTTTCAAGTTTTGATGGAGTCTGAACGTTCGGAAGAGATCTTGCCTCAGTTCCGCTTTGGCCACGCCCAAGCTTTAGGGCGGATGTGTGGGCTTACCGCGCATGATGCTGTAGACGTCCCCGAACGCCCCGGGAGGGTTAGGTCCCGTTCTGTTCATATTGGGGTCACTACAGTTCAAGGACTCAAATGTCACGGTTCTCAATCTTGAACCAAAGAGTCCAAATCCGGCAAATCGTTTTGGAAAACAGATTTTTGAAAGAAGTGCCAAACATGGACTGCTTTGCCAGATACAGAGTCGCCACCTAAATATTTTTAAAATGGGAAATTTAGGAAACCCTGACTCGTTGCCGAAGGCCACGTGTCCGTCATCACCAAAGTTGGCTCGGGAACTTGGGTACGATTAGGGAAGGTCACATCGTGAGCACCCCCGCTCGCCCGGTCAAAGACCGGCCTCTACTAACCATGATATCTGTTTTTGAAAACATTGTATGCTCTTATTCCGATTATTAGCCTAGGTTACTATGTGATGCTCGCAGCAAATAAGTATAGACTGAGTCGCCTGAATTGGAACAAAACATTTGAAAATGGTTTGATGGTGCTACCCGCAGGTAGGCTAAAAACGCAGATTTGCCACCCTCAGGTGGGCTTAGAAAATATGATTGATGAATTGTTCCAATTCAGATAACTCAACCTCCACCCACAGGCATTCAAGGCAGTTATATCACATAAGCACATAGCCTCATGGCAAGCATGCTATTCATGGCAACACTCACACGCATGCAAGGATGCTAAAGCATAAAACTCACCTAGTACTCCAAGCCAAAACAGGAACCGATTAGAAATCATGCATGATCCTAATTATACAGAATGCCTAATGCAACGCATGCAATAATGCAACTATAGCAGGCTCGGCTATTCTAAATATGGCATATGAGATGCAACAGCTATCAAGTACTCAATTTGGAATTGAAATACAGATGCAGCTTGTATGATGCGCCGAGCCCGGTGCGTGCAAAACAGATGAATGATGCAAAACATGCTGTCATGCTGTATGCTAATCGAAATATGCCCTATATCTAACCATCATAAGCGGGTAAATAAAAGGGAGAAAGACGTGGGGTTGGAAGACATACATCACACACACGCACACTTATTACAGTTATGCCCTCGCGCAGAGGGTCCGAATAAATATACAGTTCGAAATAAACAGAATATTACAGATTTCTAAGTAATTAACAATTTAAACTAAGAAAGCTGTAAATCGGTTTGCAAGCTGGGGGCTGCCTCGCTTCTGATGAATGATGTATGCTGGACTGTCTCGGCGCGGAAATCCACTGGGATGCCCCAATTAGCCTCTGTTTGCACTTTTCTCGAAATGCGTGCCAAACTCTGAAAAGTTGTTGATCCTTGATTTTGCTGCAACAGAGAGCAGGAAAAGGGCATAGCAATGTATTTCACAAATATATGCATGCCTCGATCCTCGTGCCACCAATCACGCATATCGATGCATGATGTCCGAGGAATCGGATTGCACAACTCAATATAGGGTGCAATGCAGATGAATGCTACGACAAAACCTAACTCCATCATGGGTTATCCGGAGTGTCGGTGACTGGAGAATTGAGACCCGTTCCGTCACTCGGAGTACATAACGTGCCTCGTTTCCGTGCCCGGGCTAACTCCTATCCCGAACACAATGCAATATGCATGATATGCATGAAATGCAACTAAGATACAGCCTAGTATGTACAATGCTGATGAAAACGAGATGAAAATGAGACGCCTCGAAAAGCGTGCACGCGGGCGCGCAAACCGAGGCGATGATGTAAAATGCAAATCGGATAAGACCGAAGTGCTTCGAAATGCGTGCACACGGGCACGCACACCGAGGCAATGATATGAAGTGAAAATCGAATAAAACTGAAGTGCCTCGAAATGTGTGCCCACAGGCACGCACACCGAGGCGATGATGAAATGAGAATCGGATAAAACTGAAGTGCCTCGAAATGTGTGCCCACAGGCACGCACGCCGAGGCGATGACAAAATGGAAATCGGATAAAACTGAAGTGCCTCGAAATGTGTGCCCACAGGCACGCACACCGAGGCGATGACAAAATGGAAATCGGATAAAACCGAAGTGCCTCGAAATGTGTGCCCACAGGCACGCACACCGAGGCGATGACAAAATGGAAATCGGATAAAACCGAAGTGCCTCGAAATGTGTGCCCACAGGCACGCACACCGAGGCGATGACAAAATGAGATGGAAATGCAAATTGGGCTTATACTGACATGAGTGGACCTCAGCCACACTCACATCAGATGCCGGAATGATAAAAATGAAGTGCCTCGAAAAGCGTGCACACGGGCACGCAAACCGAGGCATGGCCCAAAGGCACAAAACAGCATACGGAATGCAAAATGGGCTTATGCTAACATGAGAGGGCCTCATCCACACTCACATCAGCTGCCGATGGCGAGAACGGAGTGCCTCGAAGTGCGCGCTCACGGGCACGCAAACCGAGGCAATGCAATAAGGCATGAAATGACATGGGAAATGATATGCAAGCATGCAAAACAAATTCCAGCAACTAAATGAAGGGAAAACAGCCCCAAAATAGTAATAAAAATGCACCCGATGCCCAGAATGCTCCCGAAATGTGATGTTTAGCCCCCGAAATGGCCTACAGCTATGCTATACATGCAAAATTGACACATGGAAGCAAAAACAGTAGCAAGGCAGCCCCAAATATGGCATCTTTCCAGTACAAAGAAAAGCTAAATTATGATCACAAGTATGGCAACAATAGCTTGCAAAAATACGGAAAAAGAGAGGAATTACAAAGCAAGTGGTATCTACAATGCTTAAACCCAAAAACTCAGTTTTACAACATTAGAGAGGGACTAAAAATATGCATTTTTACAGAATATGACAACCTCAAAATCAGTGTGTAGATATACAATACATAGCATGCAAAATGAGCCAATAAGGGGCTACAACATGAGGTACCATAAGCAAGCATCAAACAATTTTGAACCCTTAACAAAAGATGAAGAATAGGAAATTCTAAGACACTTTATAAGCCTGATGAAGACTCAAATCAGTGGCTAAGCAAGCCTAAACAAACATGCAATTTTACGGTAAATTGAAGGATTACAAAACAAGTACCAAATCCAGTCATCAAATGGCCTAATACCCTTAACAAAGAATGAATAATGGACCAAAATAAGGCACTCTCTAAGCCTGATGAAGGCTGAAATCCGAAGCATGGTAAGCTTAAAAAAGCATGCAAAATGGGAGTGGAACAAGAATTCAAAGCAAGTGATATGTAGAGCAAGAAAACCAGGTTGAGCCCTTCTTCAATGTTGAAGAGGGGCTCAAAATAAGCACAATCACAATATGTTGCATGCTCCAACTCAGATCACAAATAGACCAAAACAATCATGCAATTTTACGGTAAAATGGAAGCATTTCAAAGGAAGTGCATGCTAGAGTCACCAAACATGATGGAGCCCTTCTTCAATGTTGAAGAGGGGCTCAAAATAAGCCCACTAACAGTTTATAATATGCTCGAAATCAGACCACTCAAAATCCAAATAAAGCATGCAAAATAATGGCATAAAGAGTGGTATTGAAGCAAGTGTATCATGGAGACACCAAATGAGGTTGAGCCCTTCTACAATGTTGTAGAGGGGCTCAAAATAAGCACAAAACCAGTAGGGGTCAAAGCCCAAAAAACAAAGGAAATAGGGTAAAAAGTTGATGGGAAATTATGCTACAAAAATGGATTAGAGACTTACCCTTGAAGATTCAAGTGTTGCTACCTCTTGGCTTGAATTTGTTGATCCTTGGCCACTGGAAATCACTCCCTTGCACTGGAATGGAGGTGGTGATAGTGATGCTTAGGGTTGATGAAGGAATGGACTAGAGACTTGAAAGTTTTTTGGAGTTTTGGCTATGGAAATCAAGGTTTTGGGAGAGGAGCTCTTGAAGCAAATTTTTGTAACCCTAGCAAAGGAGGAGGGCAGCCCTTTAAATAGGCCAAAAGGGATGTAAAAGGGGAGGGAATTGCATCCAAGCATTCCCTCCCAAAATATCCCCCGGATGGGGGAGATATTTCAAAAAGTAGCTGGACAGCTGGAATGGGCTAGAAAGCAGAAAGCTGGCCGGCCAGGTGGTTTTCTGCAAGGTGGCCGGCCGGCCACCCCACCTGGTCGGCCAGCCACTCCCCCTGGCCGGCCGGCCATGCCCAAAAATGAAGATGAAAATTGCTGGCCGACCACCAAGCATGGTGTCCTCCCATGTGTGTAGAATAAGGCCCCAAGTCGGAATCTGGCAACTCTGAAGCAGGAGTCACAACATAGAGCTTGAAGGAGAGGCTCAAAACATGAAACAACAATTTCTGGCCGACCACCAATTTTAGGATCCTCCAAGATGGTGTAGAACAAGGTTCCATGGTCGGAATGTGGCAACACTGAAGCAGGAGTCACAACATTGCATCTGAAGGAGAGGCCCAAAAATGAAATTCACAATTGCTGGCCGACCATCACTTCTTAGGGTCCTCCCATGTGCCCTCATCACAAATATGTAGCTTTGTTGGAAGAAAAATAACCCCAGGGTGTTCAACATTGGCCCGGAAGTGAGCAAAACGGGCGCCGGAGGAGCGAAACTGGTTATCTGGGATAATTGCTGGCCTCCTACCCTCCAGTGATCTTCCTAATGCTGAAACAGAGGTACCTGCCAAAATTGAACAAAAACAAATGAGAAATGAACGCTCGGGGCCCAAACCGCGCAGTTCGGGGTCCCGAAAATGGGCTGTAGGCACCGGAATTGGTGTTCAGCAGTGAAGTGGGTATCTGAGACCCCAGGGTTTCTCGGTATGACAAAACAGAGGTACCTGCCAAAAACCGGAGAAATCCGATGCAAAATGAAAGCTCGGGGGCCAAACCGCGAGGTTCGGGGCCCGAAAACCGGCTATAAGAACTGAAAGTGGCATACGGCCACGAAGTGGGCATCAGGGGCCCCAGTGTGCCTTGTTATGATGAAACAGAGGTACATGCCAAGAACCGGAGAAAACCGATGCAAAATGAATGCTCGGGGCCCAAATCACGCAGTTCGGGGTCCCGAAAACCGGTTGCAGGTGCCGGAAATGGCATACGGCCGCGAAGTGGGCATCGGGGGCCCCAGTGTTCCTCAAAATAATAAAACAGAGGTACTAGCCAAGAACCGGAGAAATCGGAGATGGTTGGGCGGTCCCGAGCCGAGGCGCACAGCCTGACGGCCCCGAAAACCGGGAACCGGGCTCCGAAATGGGCAAAATGACCTACGGCCACGAAAAGTAGCGCACGGCCACCGAGAGATAGTCTACAGGACTACTCCTTCCCTCAGGAAAGAAAACAGAGAAAACCGAGTCTGGTTCGCACACCGAGACGAGGCACAGAAGAGGATTCGGAAGTTCGGAGGCGGGGCGCACGGCCGCGACTCTGAAACTTCTGAATGAGCACGATATGCAACATCACCGAGCGCTCAATCGGCGACGTCTGAGTCTTAAGGTCGGTCAAAAATGGGGTGTCTACAGATGCTCAATCTCTGATCTGTAATGGGAACTAGATATCCTCGATTTGATCCATCGCTTTTCTGGTGCCGGTGACCGCGGCGACCACCATTGGCAAGGTTTCCGACAACATGCGCTCTGTTTGTGCATGCTATCTCACTTCCTGCTTGCCCCGGGCCTGGGTGGACCCAGCATCCGTTTGATTGAAGTTACTCAGGGCTTGAAGGAAGGGAAGAGCTGTATTGCTATGGCATTGGCCGAAACACTGATGGGCTTGGACGCTTTCCACCGTCAGGAGACGACCAGATTTGCGGGGAGTCCACTACTGCTGCAGGTAATGTTTCCCACCCAATCTCACATATGTATTTGCTTGCATCACTCGGCCCTCAACCTCGGTTTTTCTCACAAAACCCTTGTCTCACTGTTCTCTCATCGCACATCTCTCTATTCTTTATTCTCTCATTTTTCATCTCTCCCCAGGTATGGTTGATGGATAAACTGTAGGTTGTGGACTCTTGCCCTGCCTACTCAGCCCGCGGCTACTTCTTTCGGCAACGCCTGGTTGATGCGCTTGATGAGGGATGGTGGTTCAACTGGATGTGCAATTTGTCTGCTGACCGCATTGCTTGGCGCTGTCCTTGGCTCAATCTTCCGGCAATGAGCTATAGCATGTCCTGGCAGACTGGGGTCCAGCTGATTGGTCTGACTCACTGTGTGTTCTATTTTCCGTTCTGGTTCCAGCGCCAGTTTGGCCATGATCAGACTTGCCCGCCAGAGGGGATTGAGTACCCGGCTGCTTTTCCGGTCCAAGGCGCACAGCTTGCCCGATATGCCACAGCATGGAGGACTAGAGAGCTCCTGGCCCCTGCTCCCACTTTCAGTTGCACTTTGTCTGACGAGTGCTGGGATTAGCTCAATGAAGAGGCACAGATTGGGCCTAGCTTGGCATCAGAGGCTTCGACTAGCTCTGGGAGGGGACGCAGGGACACCTGACTTGACTATGCCCCATATTTATTGCTTTATTAGTACTTTCAAGTTTTCTTTATGAGTGTAAAAAAAAAGCAACTTCAATTGTATGCAAGAGCAAGAGAACTCTGTGTTGAAATCAATGAAATTGAAGGTTGTGGTACTGAAAATTTTCCGCTTGGGTCCAAAAATGGTCTTAGTTGTAAAAAAGATTAATTTGAACAAAGTCAACTTTTATTAAAACTTTTCAAAACTATTTTCGATATGGATCAGAACTGGACATGCCTGAGATCTGTCACTGAGAGGCACAACCCCGGATCCTAGCAACTGGAAAGTTGCCCCTAGTCTGAATAGCACTACGGCAATGTGTGGCAACGGAAAGTTGCCCCTAGTCTGAATAGCACTGTACTGGAGATCGCGATGAATGCTGATAGAAAAAGATGACTGAGATGATCAAAATGGACCAAGTTGATCGGGGAAAAGTTTATGGCTGAACTTCAGGATGAAGTTGCCTACGTATCCCAAAGATGGGAATCAAGCCTTACGTAGTTCAGGCTCAAGTTCGCTCGGGTATTTTCACTCTTCTTTTACGCTCTAACTTTTGCCAAGGCCGCCCTTTACGGGTTTTCAACCTTGCGAGCTCAGTTTTTACAATTTCAAAATTTTCTGCGCTCTGAGTTTTGCCTAGGTCGCCCTTTCGGGTTTTCGGCCTAGTGAGCCTCTCAAGGGTAATATTTCTTCAACTTGTCCATATTGATCGGTTGTGAGAACTCCAAGCCATCTAGATCCATCAGAACCACAGCTCCACCTGACCAGATTGACTTGATAATGTAGGGACCAGTCCAATTGGGTCTGAACTTGCCCCTTGGGTCATGGATGGGAGCTCGGTTGTCCTTGAGCACCAAATCTCCTTCTTTTAAATTCCTGGACTTAACCTTCTTGTTGAAAGCCCGGGCAATTCTGCGTTGATAACCTTGGACATGGTACAGTGCTTTCAGCCTTCTTTCATCAAAGAGCATGAGTTCCTCAAATCTGTTCTGCTGCCAATCCGCTTCGGCTATCTGATACTCAGCTAATACTCGTAATGACGGGACCTCAATCTCAATAGGCAGAACGGCCTCCATCCCATAAACCAATGAGTACGGAGTCGTCCCAGTAGAAGTTCTGATTGAAGTCCGGTAGCCCCACAGAGCAAACGGCAGCTTATCTGGCCAGTCCCGGTAGGTTTCCACCATCTTCTGCAGTATGTGCTTGATATTCTTGTTGGCGGCCTCAACCGCTCCATTGGTCTGCGGCCGATAGATAGATGACTTATGAAAAGCCACATTGTATTTCTCCAACAAATCAATCACCTCCTTCTTGAAGTGGGAACCATTGTCTGAAATTATTTCGTTTGGGACCCCGTAGCGACAGATGATGTTGTTTCTGATAAATTTTGCGACGTGCGAAGCCTTCAACACCGCATAAGATTGGGCCTCAACCCACTTTGTGAAATAATCTATCGCTACCAAGATGAACTCATGCCCATTCGACCCCTTCGGGGTGACAGCCCCGATCACATCGATTCCCCAGACTGAAAATGGCCATGGCGAAGTCATGTTGTACAGCTTTGACGGCGGAATGTTCATGCGATTTGCATGAATTTGACACTTGTGGCATCGCCGGACAAAACCAATACAATCCTCCTCCATGGTGGACCAGTAGTAACCCTATCTGAGGATCTTTCGTGCCAACATTACCCCATTCATGTGCGCACCACATTCTCCCCCGTGGATGGCTTCCATCAGACGCTTTGACTCTTCGGCATCAACACACAGTTTATGCATTCCCAGATGACCCCTTTTATACAGCTTACCCCCACAGATGATGAACTGAACGGCCATTCTTCTGATTGCCCTTTTGTCTTTGGCATTTACCCCTGGCGGGTATGCTTCTTTCTCCAAGAAGTTCCAGATGTCGTAATACCAGCGGTTTTCGTCCTGAACTTCATCTATAGCAGCAATCGACTCGTAGGCAGGTGCAAATTTCTGGTCGATGATGACTGGACGCATCCGGACTCCACACGGGATGTCTATCATGGAAGATAGAGTTGCCAAAGAATCTGCGAACCTGTTGTTTTCTCTTAGTAGATGAGTAAAACTTAGCTTCTCAAACCGAGGAATCAGCAAGTCCAAGGTCTGGTGATACATCATCATCTTTTCCTCTTTCACTTTCCAGTCTCCTTTAGCTTGAGACACAACAAGGTTCAAGTCCCCGATGACGTCCAACCGTCTTGCCCCTAGTTCCAGGGCTGCTTCTAGGCCAGCAATGCACGCCTCATATTCTGCTTCGTTGTTCGAGACTTTGAATCGGAGTTTGAAGGCTAGAGGGATACGAGAATTGTCGGGTGCTATCAGCAACACTCCTATCCCATACCCGTATTGATTTGACGCTCCGTCAAAGTACATCGTCCAAGTTTCATCATCAATATGTAAAATGGCCTCATCTGGGAATAAGTACTCGACTGCTTCACCCCCTTCCACTGGATGGTCGGCTAAGAACTCTGCCACTGCTCTTCCTTTGACCGACTTGCGCGTCACATACTTTAGATCAAACTCGGAGAGCAACAGCAACCAACGAGCTAGCCTACCTGTAAGTGCTGGTTTCTCGAAAAGATACTTGATGGGATCAAGTCGTGAAACCAACTTTACAGAGTGAGCTAACAGGTAGTGCCGCAGCTTCCTGGTAGCCCATACCAAAGCTAAGCAAGCTTTCTCCAGCGGAGTGTAACGGGTTTCGTACTCTAGCATCTTCTTGCTCAGATAGTAGATGGCCCTCTCCACCTTGTCCTCTGATTCTTGTGCAAGCAAGCAGCCCATTGTAGTCTCAGTTACTGACAGATACAAAATCAACGGTTTCCCTGGTTCTGGCGGTGACAGCACAGGCGGGTTCTATAAATATTCTTTAATCTGTTCAAATGCAGCTTGACATCGGCCGTCCCATTGGAACTTCTTTCCTTTCTTGAGGAGGCCAAAAAGTGGTTCACAAGTCAAGGTTAATTTTGAGATAAACCGTCTTATGAATTGCACTTTACCCAGAAAGCCTCGCACCTCCTTTTCAGTCCTTGGTGGTGGCATTTCTAAGATGGCCTTGATTTTGGAAGGGTCGACCTCGATGCCCTTTTGTGTAATCAGAAACCCTAGCATTTTTCCCGCTGTAACACCAAATGTACACTTCTGAGGGTTCAGCCGCAACCGAAATTCCCTGATCCTTTGAAAAAACTTGTGTAAGGCGGTGTAGTGGCCCTCTCTTTCTTTGGACTTGACAATCATGTCGTCCACGTACACCTCAACCTCTTTGTGGATCATGTCATGTAATATTGTGTTTGCGGCCCGTTGATAAGTAGCTCCAGCATTCTTCAACCCAAACGGCATTACCCTGTAGCAATACGTCCCCCACGGGGTGGTGAATGCAGTCTTTTCCCGGTCTTCGGGTGCCATCACTATCTGGTTGTAGCTTGAGAAGCCATCCATGAATGAGAGCAAAGCATGCCCTGCTGTGAAATCCACCAACTCATCGATATGCGGCAAGGGAAAGTCGTCCTTCGGACTAGCTCTGTTCAAATCCCTGAAATCCACACATACCCGAATCCTGCCATCTTTCTTCGGCACTAGAACAATGTTGGCCAACCAAGTCGGGTATTCGGATACCAGCAGGAAGCCTGCGTCGATTTGCTTGGTGACCTCTTCTTTGATCTTGAGAGCCCAGTCCGGGCGGATCCTCCTGAGTTTCTGCTTGACAGGTCGGGCCTCGGGGTCAAGGGGGATCCGATGCTGTACAATCTCAGGATCGATTCCAGGCATGTCTTCGTAGGACCACGCGAAAACATCTTTGAAATCTTTTAATAAAGCGACTAAGCGCTCGCGTTCCTCCGAAGACAACGTGGACCCGATCTGGACCAGCCGCGAGTCCTCCTCAGTACCAATATTCACGGTAGTGATTTCATCCATTAAAGGTTTGACAAATCTCTCTTGCTCTTGCTCAATTAAACGTTGCAAAACCGGAGGAACTTCGTCCTCGTCGTTTTCGTCAAAGTTTTGAAAGTCTGAATTAATGCAATAAATCAAGGGCACAGAAAAGTACTCAGAAACCACAGTTACTTGATTCTCATTAAGCACATCCAAATCGTTCGATTCATTTACAACAGACTCAAATGAAAAGGAAAAAGACGACCTAGACAGGACTGTGGTATCTGGGTTATCATCCCCAGGATTACCAGATTCAGACTCAGTCGAGCTGGAACCTGATTCCGACTCACAAGACTCGATGGAATCAGATTCCGGCTCACTACCTGACCCGGTACTGCTGGACAAAAATCCCTCCTCGTATTGCCAAGTGAGAGAGGGTGCGATAGATGCATCCAAGATAGTCGCTGGTAGGCCCGCAGCTGTTTCATCCCCAATCATGGAAACCGAGAAGTTATCCCCCAAGCACTTATGGTCGATCGGAGGATCAGAAAGTAGACATGCCAGTGCTACCCCCATTTCAAATTTTGTGCCCTCAGGATCCACTGCCTTACACTGCTCAACCTCAGCTGATGATCTCGAAACCTGGCACGCGCTTCTTCTCCGCGTTTAGCCACGGTTCTGGGAAGCCGCAAAATGGAAAGTCCTCCCCCTCCCGGACGAAGCGTCCGTTCAGGGTACCCTGGATGGGCCTATGCATTAATTCAAAAGGCTTCCCAGCCTGCTTCGCTCTGGCTCTTCCGGCCATTTCCTTTCCTTTCCTCACCCAGTCCTCTTTGGTGGGCAGATAACCCAAGCCAAAGGTATGAGGGTTGTGTGGCACTTCGGCCAATGCTGCGACGCCTTTCCGGCCGCTCCTTCCTAATCCCATTCCGGGGATGTGTTGTAGCTTGTTCATGAGGTAGACGGATTGAGCACTGACGTACACTCCCTCATTCGCAGCCATGATATTCTGCACTGCCCGGCCTCAGCCAAAGTGAACCCTGATAAGAAAACATCCTCTGTGCCATGCTCGATTTCCAAGACAGGTGTGGACACTTCTGGCGGTGGATGGATTGATGAATTCCCGAAGACAATAGCCACCCCCCTCCCGTGAGGGTACTTCAACATCTGATGTAGAGTGGAAGAGACTGCCTTTACTTGGTGCAACCACGGCCGCCCCAAGAGTAGATTGAAGGTTGCGGGAACGTCCAAGACATGGAATTCAATGTTATGTTGTCCCGGACCAACCTGAGTCTGAATTTTGACAGTCCTCATCACTTCCCTGCTAGTATTATCATATGCCCTGATCACCTGAGTAGTCGGCACGAAGTCCGCGGGCTTCAACCCGATTGCATACGCTGTTCTGGCTGGGCAGACATTGATGGCGGACCCGGTATCAACAAGTACCACCGGTATCCACTTGTCTCTACATTCCACGGAAACGTAGAGGGGTTTGTTATGATTTGTGCCCTCAGGCGGTAGTTCTTTGTCTGAAAAGGTTAATGCCGGGGAACCTCCTCCCGGAAAGACTAGCCCAACCAGCTGCTGTGGTGTAGTATCTATAGAGAGTTTGGCCTTGTCCATGGCAGATAGAACGGCCTGTCTGTGTACCCGCGATGCCATAAGCAGTCCCCAGATGGAGATGTCTGCTTGTATCTTCTTTAATTGCTTAAGCACAGCTTCTTCTTCAATCTGCTTTTCCCTCTGTTTCTCAGCTTCCTTGTCTTTCCCAGACGCCTCAGGTTGGTCTAAGTGCGGGGGTTTGAAATACCGCCCACTTCTTGTCATATGAGCGACCTCGTCAATATACCAGGTATCATCTGGTTGATTATTCCCCCAATCTTCATCTGTGTGGGCAAGACACAAATCATCGTCTTCCCACCACATTCCGTCGGCAGCCGATAGACACCTGTCCGGCTCCGGTATGATCGTACTCGCAGTACCTTCAGTCCATATGCCCGCAGCATTTTCTGTTCCCGTGCACACAGCACTCTCGACCCCCACATGGGCCTTAGCTTTTCTGATTCTCTCGGAATCCTCAAATTTTTGTTGTTCCAACTGCGTCAGTACAGCTGGTTGTTCAATACTCCCTGCATTTACAATGCCCAAGTTCTGAGCGAAATTCTTAGTGCCGGCGCTCTCCGGCGGTGTATTCTGACTCTCGGCCCTTCCGGCCACCACTGATACTCTCGCCCCTGCCGGGCCCTGTTCTGGTTGATATTCTACGATGTCTGGTTGATCATCTAACCATTCGGTAACTTCTGCCGACTCCTCATACTCGAACCAATTGATTGCCGCATCCCCTGATTCTTGGTCACTGAAGAACTGGAGGTTGGCAAGGTCCTCTCCTACAGCTGTTAGATCATCCATTCCCCGTTCAAATCTGTCCCCCTGAATTGCACATAATTCTGCTCTTTTTGGCAGCCCTACACTCAGCTCAGACTGGCCCACTGACTGGATGTATTTACTTGGATCATAGACTCTTCCAGCGAGATTCCCAGACTGTTCAATCCCAGACTCAACAACCCCACTTTCTTCTAAAATCTGCCCTGTCCCATCTTCGGTGGTCACCACCATTGGCTCAGATTGGGTTGTGGAGATGTCCATCATGCATAGTCAGTGCAGACAGGAAGGATCACCTCGGCTTAGGTAGGGATTAGGTAGGTGGATGGGGTATAGATACTAGGATCGTAAGATGCGACCCCAGTTTGGATGAAGTTGATTCTGTTGGGAGGAGGAGCTTGGTTATGTGGTGGGAGAGGATTTGTTGTGACGTTGGGTTTGTCGGGAGGCGCGATCACCTGCTTGTCAATAAGATCCTGGATCTCATGACGCAATCTAAAGCAACGGTCGGTGTCATGACCATGCTGTTGGTGATACGCGCAGTATTTTGCCGGGTCATGAGAGGGAGGGAGTGGATTTGGCAGTGGCCTCGGCTCTAGGGGCGTCAAATGCTTCTTCCTGATTAATACCCCCAGAGCTTTGGACAGGGGCATATATAGGAGGGTGAAGGTTCTTTGGCCTCTGGGCTGATATTTGGCGGTTTGGGTATTGCTTCCAGATGCGCCAGAAAAAGGCGTGGCTGCCATAGGTCTTGGGGGAGGGGGAATGGTGGTGACCATGCTCACTTCTGAAGCTCGTGCAGTTGCAGTGCCACTCGGGCCTGCGTTGTTGTTACGGTTGAAATTCCTTCTAGGTTGCTCCCTATCCTGGTCGATCAGACCTTGTTTCATGGCATCCTCGATTTGTACCCCCATCTCGTGTAAATCTGAGAAGGTGGGAAAGGGGAGTACAATCATCTTCTGCATCAATTTTGGTTGGAGATTGCGCACAATCATCCTGATTTGATCATTGTCCGTAGGCCTCAAAGTCATCATCGATGCCTTCGCTCTCCATCGAGTTACGAAATCTGAGAAAGTTTCTTTAGGCTCCTGCCTCATTGTTTCGAGATCACGAGTTGTAATCTCAATCTGGGTATTGTACGAGTACTGTGCAACAAAGGCCTCAGCCATTTCATCCCAGCTTCTTTTTACCTCATCCTCTAACTTCGCGTACCAGATGGCGGCCACACCTGACAGGGTTCGGCCGAACAGCGAAAGCTTTTGTGGTCGGGTTAGGCCCATTGGCCGCAGGATGTCTGAGAATAGCCGAAGATGGACCATGGGGTCCCCGGACCCGTCGAAACGGTCAATTTGTGGCATCTTGAACCTATCGGGCAATGTCACGGCCACGTCGGTGTATCCGTCCTCGATGTCCAGAATAGCCTTCACCCCTTGTGATTTCTTGAAAAGCTTCTCAAGCTTGCTCAGTTTTAGAGCTGTATGGTCTATTTCGAACTCGAAGGGAGAGTCCGGGTGGTTGGGTGTATGGGTCTTGGACAGTTGAGGCGGAAGCGGGGGCGGAGCTGGCCCCGTTGGAAGGTTTGTGTCCTCTTGGATATTCTGTACATTTGGCACGGTGTTCTGGGTGTTTGGCAGAGCATTCTGGACAGTAGGTGCCTGCTCGGGTAATGGGGCCCCTGGTGGAGGAGGAACTTGATGTGAAGCAGATGCCGCATTCTGCTGTTGCAGTCTAGTGATTAGCTCGGCCTGCTGGGCCATGATTGTGGCTTGTTGCTTGGAGAACTCCGCTTGGCGGGCAGCGTCCTCTTGCATCTGTTTCATGCTCTCATCCATTTGGCGAATCAGGGCTTCCACCCCTGACGTATTTTGCTGATCCATCCGACTGACCGGTATGTCTATTTCTATAGCAACAATTGAGACCTCAGTCCTACTGTCCTCTGATGGAGTAACCCACTGTTCTGGCAACCTCTGTTCTGACACACTGCGCTTCCTTGGCCTTCTCCTGACAACGGGGGGTAAAGAATAGAACACTGGATGTCCGTCAACCAGATCCTCAGATCGATTGAGCCGGCGACCTCTTGTCCAAAGTGCTTGGGGAATATCTACTGGGTCGGAAGCAATCGTGCTAAACTGCCCTAGCAAAGGATAAATAAAGCGAAAAGGAAATAAATAACCAGATAAATGAACAACATGACAGCTTAAAATAAATACACAACACACAGTCGGGCATACAACACACGGTTGATAAGCTGAAAACACACTGTCCCCAAATACTGATCACTGTCCCTGAATCACTGTTCCCCAAAGGCTGAATCCGATACCCGCAGATAACCGATTCTCAAATACTGACTGATGCCCGCAGGCCTGATGCCCAAACTTGCAAACTGATACATGCATTCCTGTAGAGACGCACTCTAAAAGCACATAACAAGCAAGTGAGAGCCAAAACACCCCTATGTTGGGGTAAGGTTTCCCTGTCCTATTTTGTCAGGAACTAGGGTTTCACTATGCACGCAGCGGTTTCAAACAACCTATATCGGGTAAGCAACCTGTCCTAGTTTGGAATGGTCACTACGGATCCGAATATGCACTAGGTCGAATGGTCAAAAGGGTGCCCCGGTAAAACCGGGGTTTGTGTTCCCATACTGGCAGAGCCCGTAACCGGTCAGCCTTATGGTCATGACTTGACAAGACAAGCCTCCGGCAAACCGTTCAGGAATAGCAGATGGCAAACACGGTGTCCTAGGCGCACCGATGCAAATGCAATGCAAAGAAACACGCAAGTGTAGTCAAAACCAGATATCATGAGTTCGAGTCAAGTTCTCTAAATCCCCAGCGGAGTCGCCAGAAATTGTAGACAAGCCCGCGGGGGGACCTCGCTACAGCTCGGACTCAATTTGTGTCACGATTCTTAATCTGAACCAAAGAGTCCAAATCCGGCAAATCGTTTTGAGAAAACAGATTTTTAGAAAAGAAGTGCCAAACATGGACTGCTTTGCCAGATACAGAGTCGCCACCTAAATATTTTATTTTGGGAAATTTAGGAAACCCTGACTCGTTGCCTAAGGCCACGTGTCCGTCATCACCAAAGTTGCCTCGGCTCGGGAACTTGGGTACGATTGGGGAAGGTCACTTCGTGAGCACCCCCGCTCGCCCGATCAAAGATCGGCCTCTACTAACCATGATATCTAGTTTTGAAAACTTTGTGTGTTCTTATTCCGGTTATTAGCCTAGATTTACTATGTGATGCGCACAGCATACAAGTATAGACTAGGTCGCCTGAATTGGAACAAAACATTTCATGTTTGTTTGTTTGAAAATGGTTTGATGGTGCTACCCGCAGGTAGGCTAAAACGTGGATTTGCCACCCTCGGGTGGGCTTAGAAAACATGTTTTTGCCACTATCTAGTGGGCTTAAAACAAACAGTTGATGATTTGTTCCAATCTAAACAACCCAACCTTCACCCATAGGCATTTAGGCAGGTATATCACATAAGCAAATAGCCTCATGGTAAGCATGCTATCATGGCAGTCACTCACACGCATGCAAGGATGCTAAAGCATAAAAACTTACCGAGTACTCCAAGCCAAAACAGAAGCTAATTAGAAATCCATGCATGATCCTAATTATACAGAAATGCCTAATGCAACACATGCAAAAATGTAACTATAGCAGGCTCGGCTATTCTAAACATGGCATATGAAATGCAATAGCTAACAAGTACTCAATTTGAGATTGAAATACAAATGCAGTTAGTATGATGCGCCGAGCCCGGTGCATGCAAAACAGATGAATGAATGCAAACATGCTATCATACTGTATGCTAATTGAAACATGCCCTAATCTAACCATCATAAGCTGGTAAATAAAAGGGAAGAAAGACGTGGGGTTGGAAGACATACATCACACTCACGCACACTTATTACAACATTGCCCTCGCACAGAGGGTCCGAATAAATAGTACAGTCCAAATAATACAGTCCAAATATGTACAAATCCCTAATTAATTTACAAATTAACTAAGAAAAATAATAAACTGGTATGCAAGCCAGGGACTGTCTTGACTCTTCTCCAGATGATGAATGATGCATGTCCGGGTTGCCTTGCAAGGAAATCCATGGCGATGCCCCAATTAGCCTCTGTTTGCAATTATTCTTGGAATGCGTGCCAAGCTTCGGAAGGCTGCTGATTCTTGATTTGCTGCAACAGAGAGCAACAAGGGGGCATGGCAATGTATTTTCACAAATGTATGCATGCCTCGATCCTCGTGCCACCAATCACGCATCTCGATGCATGATGGCCGAGGAGTCGAATCGCACAACTCGATATGAAATGAATGCACATGAAAATACAACTAAGACCTAACTCCATCATGGATAATCCAGAGTGTCGGTGACTGGGGAATTGAGATCTCGTTTCCCGTGCTCGGGCTAACCCCTATCCCGAACACAATGCAATATGCATGACATGCATGAAATGCAACTAAGATACATCCTAACATGCAACATGCTATGAAATGGCATACACGATGCACGAGGTAACATGGAATACACAATGCGCTAACATACAACCTAGCATACACAACGCTATGGAATGAAATGGCATACACAATGCAATATGGACTTACACTAACATAAGTGGACCTCAGCCACACTCACATAAGAGGCCATTATGTGAAAATGAGACACTCGAAATGCGTGCACGTGTGCACGCAAACCGAGGACCGACCCTAAGGCACCGAATGCCACTCTAACAAGACACATGGCAAGACATGGAATATGACATACTAGCATGCAAATTTCAGAGGCAATAAGTGATGCAAAACAGCCCCGAAAGATGGCAAAATGACACCCGATGCATGAAATGAATCCCGAAACACGAAATTAGGCATACGGAATGACCTATGACTATGCAATGCATGCATTATTCGAACATGGAGTGTGAATACAGAATCAAGACAGCCCAAAAATAAGCATATTTACAGTTCTAAGCAAGGCCAAACAGCGAGCGCAAATGGGGCTAAACTAGCATGCAAAAATGGCCCCGAAAGCAAGATAATGAAGCAAGTGACAGATTCTGACCATAAACAGAGAAGGGCCCTTCTACAATGTCAAAGAGGGGCCCAAAATATGGTACTTTACAGTTTACCACAAGCCACAAAAACAGACACAAGTATGGAAAAACTCTCATGCAAAAAGTGGGCCTAAAGGAGGACAAAGAAGTAAGTGATGCATGCTGGCCCCAAATAGATGAAGGTACTTCAACAAAGTTGAAGAGGGACCTAAAATATGACATTTTACAGTTTATGATCAAACCCAAAACAGTGCACAAGCATGCTCAAAATACTATACAAGATAAGGCCAAAAAGAGAGCTATAACACAAAGTATAAAAAGGATGCTTCAAATAGTAAGAGACCCTTAATGAAACATGAAGAGAGGGTCAAAATAAGGCCATTTATAGTTCGGACCAGAGTCCAAAAACAGAAGCACAAGAGGCTAACAAATCATGCAAAAATGGGGCCAAAAGAGGGATACAAAGGCAAGTGACAAAAGGAGGCCCCAAACAGTGATGAGCCCTTCAACAATGTTGAATAAGGGCTCAAAAAAAACCACTTTACAGTTTATGACAGAGCTCAAAACAGTTTATACATAGGCCAAAAATACTACACAAGAAATAGGCATACAAGAGAGGTAAAGAAGCAAGTGCAAAGAGGAGGCCTCAAACAGTGAGAGGCCCTTAATAAAACATGCAAAATGGCTCAAAATAAGCCTATTTCTAGTTAGGGTCGGAGCCCAAATATGCAAGCACAAAGGGCTAAGATATTGAACAAAATGAAGCACAAAAGAGGGGAAATGGAAGTTACCCTTGTAGACCAAGTCTTTGACAGCCTTTGGACCAAGAAATGTTGCCTCCTAAGCTCTGGAAAGATCCTCTAAGCTGCTGGAATGGAGTGGTGGTGTGGTGCTAGGTGATGGTGTAGAAATGGTGTGAGGTTTAAGAGGTTTGGATGCTTGAAGTGAGGGAGTGAGGGAGGTGTAATACAAGGCTTCAAAGGGGATTTTTCTAACCCTTAAAACCAGAGCTGGAGGCTGGTTTATATAGACAAAAAGAGAGGAAAAATGGGGGGGAAACAATTCAAGTTTCCCCCCAAAATGGCAGCCCCCCGGATACAAAATCTGGGGGGAAATGAAATAGAGATTTGTGATGTATCAACTGTAAAGAATCAGGCCGGCCAGGTATCTAGGTCACAGGTGGCCGGCCGGCTCTCCCCATGGCCGGCCGGCCAGGGGTCAAAAGGGCCAAGTTCAATTACTAGCCGACTACCACAAATTGGTGGCCTCCCATGTGTTCTCAACACAACCCTGTGGTCAAAAATTGGCAACAATGAACCAGGAGAGAGAAAAGGCCACTTTTAGGAGGGGTTCAAAAGGGTCAAACACAATTACTAGCCGACCATATGATATTGGTGGCCTCCCAAGTGTGTACAACACAAATATGTTGTTTGGAGTTTGAAAAAGTGGCCTTAGGGTGGTCAACATTGGCTTTCGAGTGAGAAAAACGGGCGACGGAGGGCGATGAAGGAATATAACTGGTTGCTGAAACAATTACTGGCCTCCCACCCTTCTACAACCTTCCTGGTGTTGAAACAGAGGTCCCTGCCAAAAATGAACGCAAACCGATGCAAAATGAAGGTTCGGGGGCCGAAACGCGCAGTCCGAGGCCCCGAAAACTGACTGTTAGGCACCGGGAGTGGTGTTCGACCACGAAGTTGGTCTCTCGGACCACAGTGTCCCTCAAAAGGGAGGAAATAAGATGCATACCAAAAACCGGAGCAAACGGGGATGGTTAGGCGGTCCCGAACCGAGGCACTCGGCCTGACGGCTCCGAAAACCGAGAACCGGGCTCCGAAACGGGCAAAATGGCCTACGACCACGAAATGTAGCCCACGGCCACTGAGAGATGATCTACGAGACCTCTCCCTCCCTTTGGGAAGAGAAACAGAGAAAACCGAGCCTGGTTCGCAAACCGAGGCAAAGCACTGAAAAGCCCGAAAGTTCGGAGGCAAAGCTCACGGCCGAGACTCTGAAACCTCTGGACGAGCACGATATACAACATCACCAAGCGCCCAATCGGTGACGTCTGAGTCTTAAGGTCGGTCAAAAATGGGGTGTCTACAGCATCATACTAACTGCATTGTATTTCAATTCCAATTTGAATATATGTACCAAGTTGCATTTCACATGCCATCTTAGATAGCCGAGCCTCTTTAGTTGCATTCTTGCATGTGTTGCATTAGCCATCTTAACATGAACTAGGATCATGCATGATTTCTAACTAGTTCTTTATTTTGGCTCGGAGTACACTGTGAGTGTTTACGCTTTAGCATACTGTATCTGTGTTAATGTTGCCATGTTAGCATGCTTTCCATGAGGCTAACTGCTCAAGTAATTAACTGCATGAATGCGTGTGGGTGAAAGTTGGATTGTTTGAATTGGAATAATTCATTGAAATCCGCATTTTTAGCCTACTTGCGAGTAGCAAACTTCAAATCATTTTTCACAAACAAACATGCAATGTTTTGTTCCAACTTAGGCGATCTAGTCTATACTTGTATGCTGTGCGCATCACATAGTAATTCTAGGTTAATAATCGGAATAAGAACACATGTGTTTTCAAAAACAAAATATCATGCTTAGTACAGGCCGATCTTTAATCGGGCGAGCGGGGGTGCTCATTGCATGACCTTCCCCTCTCGTACCCAAGTTTCCGAGCCGAGGCAACTTTGGTGATGACGGACATGTGGCCTTAGGCACGAGTCAGGGTTTCCTAAATTCCCCCAAAATAAAATATTTAGGTGGCGACTCTGTATCTGGCAAAGCAGTCCATGTTTGGCACTTCTTTCTAAAAATCAATTTTCCAAAACGATTTGCTGGATTTGGACTCTTTGGTGATTTATCGGTCTCACATTGCACTTTGTGAGATTAGATTCAGAACCGTGACATTGAGTCCGAACTGTAGTAGCTAGAGAAACAAACGAATTTTGCGCCCTCGCCGACGTGGAGATCGGGAGTTCTCCGGGGCGGTCTACAACTAGTATGCATCATGAAGGTATGCTCTGCATTAAACCTTCATTAGTGAAACAGCAACCTCTACTCCAGAGTCAATAGTGGTCTCAGACTTGAACTATGACTGCTTAGGGGAAATAAAGTATTACTGCTCACACATAATAGTCCAAGTGTTGACATGAGCTTTAATAGCCATCACATTACGGCCTTGTGCTAATCCCAGTTTTCATGAGCATATTTGAGAATAAGCCTTGTTCTCATAGAAAGCGGCCCCACTTTCATGCTCACATAGGTGAAATCTGTCAAGGATGTTCCTGTAATTGACACACCCCACTCAACAAGAGCTATATAATTTCATTAAGAGTATAAAAACTCAACCTTCCAACATTACAGGATAAATGCACTTACATCATAGGGATGGATAACAAAATATTAAAGAGTGCATTTTTACAATCACCATATGATTCGTTCTTCCCATTGAACCTAGTTACAGGATCTCTGGTCCCTAGGTTAGGTATCCTCATACATGGTTTATGATTTTATAGGCTTTAAACCCATCCCCCTTGATATATTCCAGACCTTATCTCTCGCCAAGGCCTTACTTAACGGATCCACAAGATTATCACAAGATTTTACATAATTCACAGTTATGATGCCATTACTCAAATAGGATCTCACACTACTGTGTTTCCTTTGAATAGGTCTAGATTTGCCATTATAAAAATGGTTGTTCACTCTACCAATAGTAGCAGTGCTATCACAACGAATTAACACAGGAGGAATTTATTTTTTCCAAAAAGGAATTTCATGTAACAAATCTCTCAACCAATTCGCTTCCTCACATGCTGAAGCTAATGCTATAAGCTCAGCTTCCATTGTAGAATTAGCAATTATAATCTATTTTTTAGACTTCCAACATATAGCACCACCACCCAAGGTAAAAATAAAACCCAAGGTAGAGAGAGAATCACCTGACAAAGTGTTCCAATCGGCATCACTATATCCCTCAAGTACCGCAGGATACTTGTTATAAAACAAACCATAATTTTTGGTACCAAATAAATATCTCATAATTCGTCCCATGGCTAGCCAATGATCTTGACTTGGTTTGCTAGTAAACTTGCTAAGTACTCCAATAGCATATGCAATGTCAGGTCTAATACAGTCCGTAGCATATCTCAAACTACCAATCATGCTAGCATATTCCTTTTGATTAATCACTTCTTTTTCATTTGTTACAATAGATAAGTGTATGCTTGCATCAAAAGGAGTAGCAACATGTTTACAGTCTAGAAAGTTATATTTCTTTAAAATTTTCTCAACATAATGCGACTGATCAAGAAAAATGCCATCCTTAGTCTTGGTAATTTTAATTCCCAAAATAAAATTGGCTTCACCAAGATCTTTCATATCAAATTGGCTATTAAGCATATTTTTAGTCTCATTTATGATATGCAAATTAGAGCCAAAGATAAGTAGATCATCCACATATAGGCTAATAATCACATGTGCATTCTCACAAGTTTTATAATATGTGCACTTATCACATTCATTTGTCTTATAGCCATTCTCAATCATGCAGGAATCAAATTTCTCATGCCACTGTTTAGAAGCTTGTTTTAAATCATAAAGGGATTTAGTTAGCTTACACACCTTGCTTTCTTGGCCAGGCTCCACAAAGCCTTCGGGTTGGTCCATGTAAATCTCCTCATCTAGATCTCCATTTAAAAATGCTATTTTTACATCCATTTGATGAATTTTTAAATCATGAATTGCAGCCACTGCAATCAACAGTCTAACGGATGTAACTCTAGTAACCAAATAAAAAGTATCAAAGAAATCAAGATTAACTTGTTGCTTAAAACCTTTAGTGACAAGCCTTGCTTTATATTTATCTATAGTTCCATCCGGTTTAAGTTTTTTACGAAGGACCCATTTACACCCAATAATTTTACAACTTGGAGGTAAATCCACTAGCTTCCATGTTTTATTTGAAAGTAGTGAATCTATCTCATCATTTACCGCCTCTCTCCAGAAAGTAGCATCAGGTGATGATAAAGCTTCTTGCACCGTAAGAGGAATTTCTTCTACATTGTAAAAATAATAGTCAGGGCCAAAATCTTTTTCAACTCTAGCTCGTTTACTCCTTCTTGGTTGGATTTGAGAATTTTCTTGTTCTTGAAAAACTTGAGAAGGAGTAGAAGAGCTAGGCATGGATAAAATATTTTTAGAAATTATTTGACCCCTAATATTTTTAGATTTGAAAGGAAATTTATTTTCATGAAAAATAGCATCACCTGATTCAAAAATAATATTATTTTCCATATCACAAAATCTATAAGCTGTACTATGCAACGCATAACCAAGAAAAGCACAGGTGGTAGCTCGTTCATCCAATTCAGGTCGTTTAGGATCTGCAAACCTCACAAAAGCTAAACAACCCCAAACCCTCAAATAACCTAGATTTGGTTTATGTCCCCCGCCACAACTCATAAGGTACAATTTTAGTTTTTTTGTGTGGCACTCTATTTATCACATGGCAAGCTGTCAAAATAGCCTCGCCCCAAAGATTTGAGGGAGCACCTGAATCAATAAGCATAACATTCGTCAAGTCAATTAACGTTCTATTTTTTCTTTCAGCTACACCATTAGATGAAGGTGAATATGGTGGAATACTCTCATGAATAATTCTCAATGACTGAACAAAAGAGTTGAATCCTAGAGATTTATACTCCCGACCTCTATCACTTCTAATTCTTTTAATCTTTTTATCGAATTGATTTTCCACTTTTTTTGAGAAATTCTTTAAATTTCTCAAAAGCATCACTTTTATTTTTTAATAAATATACGTTTGTGTATTTTGAAAAATCATCAATAAAAGTGATAAAATATCGGTTACCACCTCGAGTTAAAATTCCTTCAAACTTATGCAAATCAGTATGAAATAATTCTAGCAATTCGGTATTTTTTTCAACACTTTTATGAGGCATCTTGGTAATTTTTGCTTTACTGCAAACTTCACATTTCTCAAAATTTTTTGTCACTTTAGGAATTAATCCTAAACTACTCATGATTCCCACATATTTACTATTAATATGACACAAGCGAGCATGCCAAAAATTAATAGAAGACAACATGTAAACCGAATTAGTAGATGGTTTATTAATCTCAACATTCAATTTGAACATCTCATCACAAGCATAACCCTTACCCACAAAAATACCCTTCTTGGTAATCACATATTGATCAGATTCCATAGTTTGCTTAAAACCAACCTTATTTAACAAATAACTTGACATCAAATTCTTCCTCATAGACGGTGTATAAAGCACATCCTTTAAAGTAAGCACACGTCCAAAGATGAACTTAAGGTCAACCTCACCACTCCCAAGTATCTTGGTTTGACTAGAGTCACCAAGCATAATTGTTTTCTCATCATCAAAGGGAGTATACACCTTGAACCAAGCTTGATCATAACGAACATGTCTATTGGCACCAGAATCTCCCCACCAACCATCCACATACTTAACCATGAAAATGTCTATAATCATCGCCACAAATGGCTCCTCGATAACGTTAGCCTTTGGGTCAGGTGCACGTTTTCGAATTTACAAGTTCGAGCAATATGCCCACTTTTGCCACAGACAAAGCATGTAAAATCTTGTGGAGGTGATAGACCTTGGTTCTTATTTGGATTAATCCATTTATTGTGAGGTATAATTCTTCATATTCTTTTTATAAGGTTTCAAATAAGCATTCTTGGAATTGTGACTTTTGGGTAAGTTATTATTTGCTGACGCAAAGTTTACCTTTGTGGTAGAATTGTCATTACCCGCTTGTGTTATTAATGCATCTTGGCCACTAGCCTCCTCTTCTACTCGGATGCAAGTGATCAACACCTCTAAGGAAGTCTCCTTTTGTTTGTGGCGCATGCTCTTTTGAAATTCTCTCCACGATGGCGGTAGCTTGTCAACAAGGCCTGCAACTACCAAGTTGTCACCAATCTTGATGCCTTCAGATCTTACTTTTGCAACCATCATTTGGAAATCTTGTGCTTGCTCCACAATAGATTTTCCATCTACCATTTGGAAGTGAAAAAATTAGCTAGCTGCATACTTTTTTGCTCCTACCTCTTCAGTATCATACTTAGTCTGTAAAGCTTTCCAAATTTTCTTTGCAGAAGTGTAAGTGGTGTCATAGTAATCATAAAATTGATCAACAAGGCAATTTAAGAGATAAAAGCGACATTTATACTCATCTGTATTATAGGAAGCCACTTTTGCTTCATGTGCCTCGTAGTTTTCATCATTCATCTCCTCGGTTGGGATTTTGTTTGGGTTCTTCTCGGTAAGAACATATGCAACTTTCAAAAGGCTGAGGTAAAAAAGAACTTTTCCTTTCCACCTTTTAAAATGAACTCCCTTGAACTTGAAAGGCTTGTTGAGATCTCCAATTCTATCATTGGTTTTTTCTGGCACTTGTTTCATGTTTGATCTCCTTAAAATTGTTGGTGAAAATACCAGAAAAAAAATTATATTTTATTGATAAATGATGCAAAGAAAATGAGATACAAATAGATCAGGCTGAGGCACGGATATCTCGTTTTCTTTAAGGAGATCAAGCCCACTGCGGTAGGAAGAACACAAATATTGATGCGGCAGTCACAAAACTATGACTTGTCCCCTCCAAGATACAACAGTCCGACCATTTGTCGTATGGTTCAAGCCAACTCTGCACAAGATGGTGAATCCAAAGCTCCACCACAAGAAAAACACCCTTCTTTGCTAGTAATCTCTCTTGTATAGAAAATAGTTGATGTGTTGGTGTAGAAAAGAGTAGATGAGAGAAACTATTTATAGGCCACTAGGACCTTACAAGTTACACCAAAATAAAGATGGTCATTAAACTAGAGTAAATGGAGTAACTCCAAACACTAACGCACCACCAAGTTCATGAATTCTAATTATTCTCCATTCATGAACAAGATAAAGGGTTACCAAAGTCATGAAACTCCATTCATGAACAAGATAAGAGGTTACCAAAGTAATGAAACTCCATTCATGAACAAGATATATCAATAAATAAATAAAAGATATTAAAATGGACCAACAATAAATAATAACAACTCCCAATGTGGTTACTACCAATCACATAATCAAAAAGGATCAAACAGTTAAATATGAGTAATTAAACAAACTCAAATTAAATTAAATTTAAATCATGGGTCTTGAATTAAATTCCCACCCATAAGCCAAACATCGCCCAATTACATATCAAAGTAGAACCAACAAATCTATCCTAATCATGATCTAAACATTAAAAATTAAATAACAAAATTCTACTATAAATTAAACTAAACACTAATCAGTCCGTGAATTTTCATAAAATAAATACTTATCATTTAATTCTGAAATTTTTATCCAACGTGCTAGACTCATATGGGAACAACATATAAAAATTTCATAATTTTATGAGATCAAGAACTATTTTAAAAAATACGAAACCGAACTGTTTTCGCATAGAATTTACACATCACTCAAATTCGAACATTTGCTCAATTAAATTATGCACTGGCTATTTTTTAAAAAAAAATGGGTCACTACAAGGAGAGACAGAGGTTGCTGAGGTTGCTGTTTCAAGAGGAGAATAGACAAGTGCTGTTGGAGCAAAACAAGTAGGAAGGACAGAAGAAGAAGACCAGAAGAAATTATGTAAAGTAGTAAAACGAGAAGATGGAACTATTGAGGAAGAAGAAAAAGGAAATGACTGAAAAGGAAAAGTAAGTTCATCAAACACAACATGTCTAGAGACATAGACCTTGTTAGGACTAGGATCAAGACACCTAAAACCTTTAACAAAAGGTTAATAGCCTATAAACACACATGGAATAGATCTAGGTTGAAGTTTATGAGAGTTATATGGCTTGAGCCAATGATAGCATCTACAACCAAAAGTTCTTTACAACTGATAATCAAGTTTTTGAAGAAACATGACCTCAAAAGGAGTTTTGTTGGAAAGTTTGAGAGTAGGCAATCTATTTATTAAAAACACAGAGGTAGCAAGTGCATCAAACCAATAAACCAAAGGCAAAGAAGATTGATGCATACGAGTGATGGTTGTCTCAATAAGATGCCTATGTTTTCTCTCTGCCACACCATTCTGGGCAAGTGTGTGAGCACAAGTTAATTGATGCTCAATACCTTTTTGTTTGAGAAAAGCTTGAAATGGAGTGCTAAGATATTCACCCCCATTGTCACTTCTTAACACTTGTAACTTGGTAGTGAACTGTGTTTCAACAAAAGACTTAAACTCCAGAAACTTAGTGAAAACCTCACTCTTATAATGAAGAGGAAAAAGCCAAGTGAATTTGCTAAAGTCATCAATGAACAACACCTAGTATTTATAGCTAGAAAAAGAAGTTGAAAAAGGACCCTATACATCAGTGTATATAAGAGCTAGAGGTTTATTAACAGTGGAATTTGATAAGCTAAAAGGTAGCCTATGACTCTTAGAAACACAACAATGTTCACATAGACTGCAGGTCTTATTAGTAGACAAATGACTATGAGTAAGCACATGATGAAGCTTCCTTGAAGAAGGATGCCCAAGTCTAAAATGCCAATTAGGAGCAAAAGTATCTTGAGTTGAAGTTAAACCAAGAGAATCAAGCTATGTGGAACAAGTCTTTGAGGAACAAGACAAGGAAACTGCAGAAGAAGTTAAAGGAGAAAAAGATGCAAGAGGATAAAGGCCATGAGAATAGGGACCTCTATAAAGCTCCTTCTGAGTAGTCTTGTCCTGAATAACAACAGAATGTGCATCAAAAGTAATGGTACAATGATTGTCTAAGGCTGATTGATGAACTGAAAGTAAGTTGGAATAAATGGAAGGAACACAAAGCATGTTGGTGAGAAGAAATGGAAACTTAGGAGTTGGAAGTAAACCATTACCAGTATGTGAAATAGGTAAGGTAGAACCATCACCAATAGCCACCTGATCATATCCTTGATAAGATTGATATATAGACAAATTACTCAGGTCATTGGTCATATGACTGGTTGCTGCTGAGTTCAAGAACCAATTTGAAGCAGGTGAGGAAGCAGATGATGGTGAAGTTGTAGTTGGTATGGCAGCCACATAGGCTTTGAGTGGTTGTGAAGAACTGGGAGGACTTGTCTGATAAGAGGAATCCATTCTGAACCAACAATCTAGGGCAGAATGATTGGCCTTTCCATAGATCTAACAGATCATAGAATTCGAAATGTGAGCTGTCCTACCACCTCTTTGATCCCTGGGATATTGATTCCTTGAAAACCCCTAGTTGGAATGGAGCTAGATTGAGAACCAAAATGAGAACCTCTATAGCCTCCTCTACCTCTGATGGAGTAACCTTTGCCTCCTTGAGAACCTCTATAGCCTCTAGTAGCAACATATACAAATGGAACTTCTGTAGTCTGAGAGTGTTTGAGAGAAGACTCAACATGGATAGACTCAGAACAAACAAGAGCAGACAACTCTTCTAAGGAAATAGGAGCAGGCCCAGCCCTAATTGTGGTTTTAAAGGCATTGTATTCATCTGGTAAACCATTGAGAATTAACAAGATCAAATCATCTTCATCCATAGATGATGAAGCTAAAGAAAGTTGATCTGAAATAGCTTTGAATTGACTCAAATAATCTTCCATTGTTGAGCCTTTCTTAGTAATTCGACTGAGTTGTTCTTTAACTGATGAATGTGGATCGAGAAAGAGATATTAATCTCTTTGCAAGAACAGTCTAGACCTCAGAGCTAGACTGACAATGGATCATAGATGTGTAAATAGATGATGAAAATGTGGCTGTTATACAGCTCAATTGGTGAGCATCGACAGTAATCCATTGTGTATATGTAGGATTAAGAACCTCTTGACTGTTGGAATCAAGAACAACAGAGGGAGGACATACCTCTGATCCATCAATGCATCCAAGAAGCTTTGTAGCTTTTAGAATATTGTGCAATTGACTCTTCCAAACAATGTAGTTTGTTGCATTAAGCTTGGTTGTTACAAGAGCATTGAGATTGGAGATCAACAGTGTCAAATTTGAATGTAAAGTAGGTAAAGAAGAGGAAGAGCTAGAAGACATGGGGATTGCAGGTGTAGGAGGGTTAGGGTTTGGAGTCGCCATTAGAGGACTTTTGCTCGTAGGAGCTCTAGAGCTCTGATACCATAAAGAAGTTAAACTTCAGTTCATTCAATATGTACTACAGAGGATCTATTTGCATTATATACATATGATGTACTACTATAGCTGTAACCACTAACTAACTGCCTAATCTAACCACACTTATAATGAACTAACTATAGTTCTAACAGATTAGCAACTGTAGGGTTCATTAGCTAGAGCTGCTGCTATGTGATGCAATGTGTGATACAACCTTGACTGTGCTGCTACTGCTGCTCTTGACGCTGCTGCTGCTCTATAGCTAGGCATGGCTCTGTAGCTAGGCATGGTTGGCTCTGACTCTAGCTCAGATATCTTATCAATATCACCATCACAATATAAAAATTGAAATATACAATTTGAAAATAATAAATTTCAAATTTGATCTTATACGCATCAAACAACTTATTTTTAGTTTAGTACTTAAATTTTTATCAAACAGTTTTTTAGCTTAAAAAATTCAGCATTCAGCTTTCAATACTTAATTTTCAGTCTTTAATTTTCAATTTTCATTTTTATCAAATACCACCTAAACATAGCTTGAAATTCAAACCTTATTAATTATTTCTCTTTTCCTTTTCATTTCCATTTCTTTCAAAATTATTACAAAAATTTTGGCGAATAGGTTGAAAACTGTGTTGGGTGGCATCATTATCCCAAATCAATCAGCCTTTGTTCCTAGTCGGTTCATCCGGGACAATATTTTAGTGGCCCATGAAGTTTTCCATTGTCTCAAAATCCAGAAAAGGGGTAATTGTTCGGACATGGCAGTCAAATTGGATTTTAATAAGGCCTATGACAGGGTACGGTGGGACTTTCTTGAGGCAATGTTATCGAAAATAGGGTTTCATGAGCTTTGGACCCATTAGGTTATAGAGTGTGTCACTACTGTAACCTTTTCGGTCTTTGTTAATGGAGCGTTGGACCTATTGGGTTATGCCTGTCTAGACTGTCTAGTATCATTTTAAAAAATTCCATTTTCATTTGGAAACAAAAAGAACGAAAAGTTCAGAAAATCATCGTTTTCATTTTCATATGAAAACAAATTTCGAGAATTCAGAAAACAATTTTAAATTGCTTCCCAAAAATGGAGTGTTTTTAGAAAACAATTTTAAACTGCTTCCAAAACGGTTTTTCGGAAATCTACCAAACCATTTTTTCTGTATAGTTCTCATTGTTTTCTATTTTGAGAACAGAAAAACCGTTTTCAAAATTAAACAAAACATATATTTCTTAGTCAGCGCATTCATGCGTTTGGTTGTGACTACACCTCTCTTAAAGTATACAAGACTTTTCACAAAGACATTAACTGGTTTTATTATGTTGCTTATTTATTCACAGAACTTTAAATGCTTGCTATATAATTCATTATTGATATCTATAATTTCTGAGCAGGTTTTTAAATATTTCTACGATGATGTCACGGACAATGGACTGCTTCGGATGTGGCAGGTTATAAAGAAGAAAAATGCTTGAGTCCACTTTTTTTTGGAGACCCCCACAACTCCCTTTGGATCTCAACCATTGATGAATGTGTAGGATCTAATACATCAATAGTTGAGATCCAAAGAGAGTTGTGGAGGTCTCCCAAAAAGGAGAAATCAAGATAAAGACAGTGAAGATGATGAGTTGTGGGGGTCTCCCAAAAAGGAGACATCAAGATAAAGATGGTGAAGATGGTGACGACGACAATGATGTTGAAGATCTTTTTGGTATCGAAGAAGCTGAGGAATCTCATGAGGCTGAGATAGGTGAAACGGCTGAGAGTGATGAGTAGACAGATGACTCTGAGGAAGTAGTTGGGGTTGAGACGATTGACAAAGAACTTCCTAAAGCTTCTGATGATTCTGATGGGGGAATGGATGATGACGCAATGTTCCGCATGGATACTTATCTTGCGAGAATTTTAAAAGAATACAAGAACCAGGCTGGTGGTGAAACTACTCATTCTTAGCTTGCATTCTTCAAACTTCGTGTTCTCTCGCTGTTGGAGATTTACTTGCATGAGAATCAAGGCAAGCGTTTTTTTGTCAACACTAAGTTAAATTTATTTTCGGGAAATCAGTTTACTGAAGGCAGTAAAACGTGTATAAATGGTTTGAAATTTGTTTGATTATACTGGCTGCATCACAGTTCCAATCAGGCTGAACATTTGAAATCCGAATGTGCCTTTTAGAAATCTTAAAGTCACTTTGTCATTATTGGAAGAAACTTAAGCAGTAAAAACAATAACCATATGATTGACTAAGGAGCATTTCTTAGATGTTGAATGCTAATTGAAATGTTTTTATGTAACTGAAATGTTTTTATGTATTCTTTTCAAATGTTTTAGTGACATGATCAATAACATGTTTTCAAAACCCCAACCAGACTGTCTGGTTTGACCAGAGAGACCTTCATCTAGATTGGTTTACGTGTTCTACATTGCCTTGCCCCCAACTATTTTTCTTAGAAAACAATTTAGAAGTTAAAGATTCGATCAAATGGCTGATTGGTAAGTGGCTTGATGTCATGACCCAATCCCACCCCTAAGGATTAAGGTCATAACCGGCCAATAATCATGAGATTATCTACGGCCTCAAACAATTTCAGAAATATTAAAGGGGCCAAAAAGGAAGCAGATTTAAAAACTTTGTCCAATGAGCTGTGCTTACATGGTATAGCAAAATCATTCCAAAGGTATTTCATAATAATTTACACATATAAATAGAGTTAATATCTTATACATCCAGGAACTTTTAGATATGCAGTCAGCCAAACAAAAACTCATATATATAGGTGATCTAACGTGTTCACCAAAATAGCAAAAGAGTAACAAAAGAACAAAACGGACAAAAACAAAGTCTTGTGTGTGAGACATTCAGGCGGACTCCTCAAAAACTTGACTTCCTCTCATAGTCTTCATCAAGGCTAGGTTTGGACGTCTCTTTGCTCACCTACATACACATGAATGAGAATAAGCGAAAGCCCAGTGAATAATATCAAATAAGGAAGTTACATGAATGAAAATTTGTTAACAAACATATCAAACGACTTTAAGCCCATTCATGTTTCTATCTAATACATCAAACGACCTTAGGCCTAAACGTATCAAACGGCCTTGGACCCAATTCATTCTTATCAAACGGCCTTAAGCCCAATTCGTTCTGTCAAACGGCCTTTGGCCCAATCATTCATGTCAAACGGCTTTTGGCCTAATCATTTATATCAAACGGCCTTTAGCCCAATCATTTATGTTAAACGGCCCTTGCCCCAATTATTAATGTCAAACAGCCTTTGGCCCAATCATTTCTAGCAAACAACCTTTGGCCCAATCATTCATATCAAACGGCTTTTGACCCAATCATTTATATGACGAATATCCAATTCAATTTAATAACTCTGTAAAACTCATACATAAGTGAGCATTTGGAAGTAGCATACTTCAATACATTCTTATTAAGATATTACTTACGGTGTTCTACCGATGGATTTGCCCTTGCGCTTGACCCTAGAGGCTCCAATTCTCACAAATGTGGTTAAATCTTGTACCAATTCCCTTAGTCTTTGAATTTCTTAGCAAAGTCTTCAATTTTGGCCTCTTTCTCTCTCTAAACCATGCACTCTCTCTCTTTAGTGTATTCTCAGCCAAAATGAGTTCAAAGGAAGGAACTTGAGTGTATATAAGCCTATTTATAGGCCTGCCTAACCCAATTGATTAAGGCTAAGTAATGGTGCTCTAATTCAATCATATTGAATCTAATTATTTTCATCCGAATCAATTTTTAATTAAATTTTACCGTAGATTCTAAAAACCATGCTGAGCACAAAAATATAGTCAATTTCACTTTCTGACACCTCTACGGCCTTCAATTTAAATTCTATAGTAGAAAATCAAACAGATTTTCCTACGATGAACAAATAGGAATTCAAACACACACATAATCATATAAGTAGCACTCAAAATCAAATTAAGCACATAACCACAATTATAATTAAGATTAATTAACATAACACGGGACAGGGTTATCACAATCTTTCCCCCTTTAGGAAGTTTGGTCCTCCAAACTTATTTTACCTCCGTCCGGGAACAAATGTGGATAACACAGTTGCATTTCATCCTTCTTTTCCCATGTGGCGTCCTTCTTATAGTGTTCTTTCCATTCTACTTTCACCATCGGGATAGACTTGTTTCTCAATTGTTTCACTTGCTGGTCAATGATTCGTTCTGGCCATTCTTCGTATTCCATATTTTCGTCCAGAGTTATCCAGTGGTAATCAATCACATGAAACAGATCTCAAAGATAACCCCTCAACATTGACATATGGAACACATTGTGCATTTGCTCGAATCCAGGTGGCAAGGAAACCCTATAAGCAACTAGACCAAGTCTTTCCAGAATTTGAAACGGTCCAATGTAATGGGGTGACAATTTACCTTTCTTACCAAATCTCAACTGGCCTTTCATCGGAATCACATGAACAAGTAAATGGTCGCTAACCTCATACTCAAGAGGTCTTCTTCGAACATCCGCATAATTCTTCTGTCAGCTTTGTGCTGTCTTGAGCCTTTGTTGGATGATTTTAATCCTCTCGGAAGTGTCTTGCACACTTTCAAGCCCAAGTAAAGCCCTATCTCCAACCTCTATCCAACAAATTGGTGATTTACACTTCCTGCCATACAAGGCTTCATATGGTGCCATACCAATGCTGGAGTGGAAGCTGTTGTTGTATGTAAATTCTGCTAGTGGCAGATAATTTTCCCAACTCCCCTGAAAATCTTGGGCACACATTCTAAGCGTGTCTTCCAAAGTCTATATGGTCCATTCTGATTGTCCGTCTGTCTGTGGATGGAACCCCGTACTGAATTTCAGCTCTATTCCCATTGCTCTCTGTAGGCTTTTCCACAATCTAGATACAAATTTCGAATCTCTATCCGATACAATAGATACCAGAACTCCATGTAAACAAAAATCTCATCAACATATATAGTGGCTAATCGATAAGCATCAAATGTAGTTTTAATAGGCAGAAAATGTGCAGATGTAGTCAGTCTATCAACTACAACCCGAATAGAATCCATACCACTAAGAGTTCGAGGTAGGCCAACAACAAAATCCATGGTCACATGCTCCCACTTCCATTCCAGAATAGGGAGAGGTTGAAGTAGACCGCCTGGTTTCTAATGTTCAACTTTAACTTACTGACATTGAAGGCACTTGGACAATACTCTGCGATTTACTTCTTCATTTTGGGCCACCAATAGCTTTGCTTCAAGTCCCAATACATTTTGTTGTTACCCGGATGCATAGCAAACATCAACTTGTAAGTTTCATCTAGGATCCTCTTTTTCAATTTAGGAATGTTCGAGACACATATTATTCTTTGAAACCTCAATACTTCACCATTAATACTGAATTTCAGTTTCAGTTTAGCTTCAAACTCATCGATTATTGTCTTAAGAGCCTCGTCCTCTCTTTGTCTTTGCTTGACTTTAGTAATTATTGCTGGTTTAATAGAAATGGCAGCTATTAACCCATCTTGTTCATGTAGCATGACTTCAATCTCGGCTTTCTCAAAATCTTGCAAAATTTCTTTTTGTTCAGTGAGTAGACAAGCTAAGTTCCCTGTTGATTTTCTGCTCAATGCATCGGTAACGGTATTAGCTTTTCCAGGGTGATATTGAATCAGAAGATCATAATCCTTTATTACTTCAAGCCATCTCCTTTGTCGCATATTCAGCTCCTTTTGAGTAAAGAAGTATTTTAGGCTTTTGTGATCCGTGTAAACTTCACATTCGCCCTATACAGGTAGTGCCACCAAGCCAAATTTTCAAAGCAAACACCACCGGGACTAGTTCCAAGTCATGTGTTGGGTAGTTCTTTTCATGCGGTCTCAATTGACGAGAGGTATAGGCGATCACCCTTCTACTCTGCATTAGTACACAGCCCAAACCTTTATAAGAAACATCACTATATATCACAAAGTTTTCCATACCTGATGGCAATGTCAAAACTAGTGCAGTGGTTAGTCTTGTCTTCAATTGCTGAAAGGCAGACTCTCTTTCATCAGTCCACTCAAATGGTTGTCCTTTGCGTGTGAGTTGGGTAAGTGGTACAGCTATTTTCAAAAAATCCTTTACAAACCGTCTGTAATACCCAACCAGGCCCATGAAACTGCGGACTTTTGTTACATTCATTGAAGTAAGCCAATTCACAATTGCCTCTATCTTCTGTGGGTCTACTGAAATCCCCTCCTTATTGATAACATGCCCTAAGAAAATAACTTCATCCAACCAAAATTCCCATTTCTTTAGTTTGGCAAATAATTTCTTTTCTCTAAGTGTTTGTAAGATAGTTCTCAAGTGGTATTCATGTTCAAGTCTACTCTTTGAATATATCAAGATTTCATCAATAAAAACCATAACAAAATCATTAAGGTAAGTCTTAAAAATTCAGTTCATTAGGTCCATAAATACTGCAGGAGCAGTAGTCACCCCAAATGGCATAACAAGAAATTCATAATGGTCATACCTTGTCCAAAATGCAGTTTTCTCAACATTCTCTACTTTTACCTTCAACTGGTGGTACCCGGATCTCAAATCAATTTTGGAAAACACTTGTGATCCCTGCAACTAGTCAAACAAGTTATCAATACGTAAGGGATATTTATTCTTTATTGTCACCTTGTTCAGTTCTCGATAGTCAATACATAGGTATAAGGTTTCATCTTTCTTTTTCACAAGTAACATTGGTGCACCCCACAGCGAAGTGCTCGGTCGAATAAACCCTTTGTCCAGTAGGTCTTGTAACTGTTCTTTCAATTGTTTCATCTCAATAGTGACCATTCTGTAAGGGGTTTTGGAGATAGGTTGTGTGCTTGGCACAACATCAATAGTAAACTCTATCTCCTTATCAACCAATTCTCCTAGCAATTCATCTGAGAATACATCTGGAAATTCACTTACAATAGCAATATTGTCCAATTCAACATTCACAGATTGTTCAGACATTACACAACATAGATAACATTGACACCCCTTCCTGATTAATTTACATGCTTTCATTACGGATATCAAATAAGGTGGAGGCACTACCCCGTTACCCACAAACACAATTTCTTCCTGTCCGATGGTCCAAATATAACTTGTTACACAATCGATGGTGGTATAGTATTTAGATAACTAGTTCATGCCTAGAATTATATCAAAATGTCTAAAGTCCAGGGGTAACAGATCCACATACAAAGTAGCATTCTCGACACGCATATCACAAAATTGACACACAGATGTACACAACACAGATTCCCCGGATGGAACAGATACACATAACAAATATGGCAATGATTCTAGAGGTTTACTCAATCTAGATGCAAATGCATATGTTACAAAGGATTGCATTGATCCGGAGTCAATTAACACAAATGCATCCTGATTACATATAGAGATAGTACCTGAAACGACAGCTTCTGCGTTCTGTGTATCGCCCGGAACAAGTGCAAAGGCTCTTCCACGTCTCATGATGTCTCTTGTCGTAGCAGGCTTCATGGTATTTCCTGGTTTTGGGACCGATTCAGTTGAACTAGCAGCCACTTTTCCACTGACTTGGTTACAATCCCTTGCCATATGCCCCACTTTTCCACACTTAAAACAGGCCACCGAAAGACGGTAAGAAACCCCACGGTGTCTTTTACCACATTGGCTACACATCGGGGATGTATCCTGGGAAGAATTTGAAGTACTCGAGGACCTCGTATTCTGCCTCTTTGAAAGTCTTTTCTTCGAAAAGAAGCCCTGCCTCTTACTTTTCCAATCAGTTGATGGTTTGTTCTGTCTGGCTATATTAGCTTTTGATATTATGGCCCAGTATAACACATTAATATAGGTTTCCAATTTTAGCATATTCACCTTGTCAAGAATATCATCTCGAAGGCCTCCTTCAAAGTGTCTTGCTTTCTTATAGTCGGTGTCGACCATGTATGATGCAAATCTGGCTAATTCAGTGAACTTGGCCTCATACTCAGCTACTGTCATGCTACTTTGCTTAAGTTTCATGAACTCCGACACTTTCCTGTTGCGAACACATTGTGGAAAGTACTTGTCATAGAAAATTTCTAAGAACTGCGCCCAGCCAATATCTTTATTGTTTTCACGTATCAACATCCATCACCTTCTTGCTTCATCTTTTAACGTAAAGGTGGCTAGCAATACTTTCTGTGTTTCTTGACAAGGAAATACCTCAAACAATTTTTCTATCCCAAGGACCCATGCCTCTGCTTTCAACGGATCCAATCCTCCATGAAACTGTGGCGGTTTCATTTTCTTGAACTCTTTGGTGAGAGTTATTGTCCGGTCATCATTCTATAGGTCTTGCACAGGCGGTTCCGGAGGTGGAGGTGAAGGGTGTGGCTGTTGCCATTGTTGTTGCCACTGTTGTTGTTGTCTCAATGTTTCTGTCATTTCCTGAATCAATCTTTCCATCCTATCCATTCTGGCAATAGAGGACTCCTCTAATTCATCACCTCTTGTTCTCACCATTATCTGATTAAACTTACATTATTCTTTATACAGAAATATTCACAAGCACGCATATACAAAAGAACATACATATTCAAATAATTCACAATGCAAGTATTATAAAATATGTAGCACATAATCATTCATTTCGAAACATTTAAGCATATTCTCGATGTCTTCAAGTTCATACTTATCACATGAATGTATCCTAGATCTTTTCTAGATGCTTATTGCTCATTAGGACAAGTGTGTGAGTTATCAACTCATGCTCTGATACCACTCTGTCATGACCCGATCCCGCCCCTAAGGATTAAGGTCATAACCGGCCAATATTCATGAGATTATCTACGGCTTCAAACAATTTCAGAAATATTAAAGGGGCCAAAATGGAAGCAGATTTAAAAACTTTGTCCAATGAGTTGTTCTTACATGGTATAGCAAAATCATTCCAAAGGTATTTCATAATAACTCACATATATAAATAGAGTTAACATCTTATATACATCCAGTAACTTTCAGATATGCAGTTAGCCAAACAAAAACTCATATACATAGGTGATCCAACATGTTCACCAAAATAGCAAAAGAGTAACAAAAGAACAAAAGGGACAAAAACAAAGTCTCATGCGTGAGACATTTGGGCTGACTCCTCAAAAACTTGAATTCCTCTTATAGTCTTCACTGAGGCTGGGTTTGGACGTCTCTTTGCTCACCTACATACACATGAATGAGAATGAGCGAAAGCCCAATGAATAATATCAAACAACGAAGTTACATGAATGAAAATTTGTTAACAAATATATCAAACAACCTTAGGCCCATTCATGTTTCTATCTAATACATCAAATGGCCTTAGGCCCAAACGTATCAAACAGCCTTGGGCCCAATTCATTCTTATCAAACGGCCTTAAGCCCAATTTATTCGTGTCAAACGGCCTTTGGCCCAATCATTCATGTCAAAGGCCTTTGGCCCAATCATTTCTATCAAACGGCCTTTGGCCCAATCATTCATGTCAAACGACCCTTGCCCAATTATTCATGTCGAACGGCCTTTGGCCCAATCATTTCTAGCAAATGGCCTTTGGCCCAATCATTCGTGTCAAATGGCCTTTGACCCAATCATTTATATGACGAATATCCAATTCAATTTAATAACTTTGTAAAACTCATACATAAATGAGCATTTGGAAGTAGCATACTTCAATACATTCTTATTAAGATATTACTCACGGTGTTCTGCCGGTGGATTTGCCCTTGCGCTTGACCCTAGAGGTTCCAATCCTCACAAATGTGGTTAAATCTTGTACCAATTCCCTTAGTCTTTCAATTTCTTAGCAAAGTCTTCAATTTTGGCCTCTTTCTCTCTCTAAACCGTGCACTCTCTCTCTTTAGTGTATTCTCAGCCAAAATGAGTTCAAAGGAAGGAACTTGAGTGTATATAAGCCTATTTATAGGCTTGCCTAACCCAATTGATTAAGGCTAAGTAATGGTGCTCTAATTTAATCATATTGAATCTAATTATTTTGATCCGAATCAATTTTTAATTAAATTTTACCGTAGGTTCTAAAAATCATGCTAAGCATAAAAATATAGTCAATTTCACTTTCTGGCACCTCTACGGCCTTGAATTTAAATTTTATAGTAGAAAATCAAATAGATTTTCCTATGGTGAATAGATAAGAATTCAAACACACACATAATCATATAAGTAGCACTCAAAACCACATTAAGCACATAACCACAATCTTAATTAAGATTAATTAACATAACACGGGACAGGGTTATCACACTTGATCCGTTCTGGGTATCTATAGTTGCAAGATGAAAAAAGGAATATCCTGAAATTCAATATATTCATATTGGATTAATACAGGTAACCATAATAGCCTTATTCTGCCAAGGGATAGATAATCCTATTTTGGTAGTAATTTTTCATAAAAGATTTTCCGACCCAATGAAAACAATCATTGGAGGAATTCAATCTAATTTGGCTAATATAGTAGTTTGGTTTAATATTAGACCAAATTTCTTTATTTCCATAAATGATCATAATCTTGAAGACACAGTCAGAATAAGAATTAAAACACAAGGATTAGGAATGAAATCGAATTCCCATGATTTGGCTATTCGTTGGGAAACAATTCACGAATTGACCAAATTTCCTGAAATAAAGACAAGATCGAACGATAATAAAATCGTTGAAATCTTTGAACCAAAACCATTTGACACGGTAGTCCAATCACGGCTAATGAATTGGAGTGATTTAGAAGTCCCTTGACAATGGTTAATCCATGGCCTAGTGGAACAAGGAGAATCTTCTAAAACAAAAAATCCTGCACAAATGCAAATACAAGCGTCAGGAAAAAAAATTATATATTCAAGATACAGTTCCAAAAATTAAAAGATCAACTTCGGTATTTAAAAAAGATTTTCCTAACAAATCATTGTCAAAATTAAGCATTAGTGAATCAAGTAATAATTCTAATTAAGAATATATTACTTAAACAAATGTTCAGATTCCTATTTTTCTAGGAACAAGAAGACACTCTAACATATTAAGTCAGCATATATGTATCATTTTCAATCAAAAAATGATGATATTATTTTTTCTCCTAGCCAAGGAAGAAGAAGATATACATATGTATTGGGAACATTTAATTTTGTAGGTTATAAACCTTATAGTCTCAATGTTCTCATAGATACAGGAGTTACAATTAGCTCATGTAAATGGAATGCCATACCAAAAGAAAATGGACATTAATGAAACATCCAATTTTGGTTACTGGAATTGATGGCAACCATACTTCCACCCAATTCAAGGCTAAAAATATAGCTATTTGGTTAAATGATAACAAATTCATTATAACAAAAATTTTATGTTTTCCTTATATGCATGAAGATTTCCTTCTTAAAAATAATTTTATATATAAATACCTTCCAATGCAAATACATGAAAAAGCCATTAAGCATAAACAATGTCTTAATTCATATTACATTGTTAGAACAACATAAATATATTTGTGATAAAGAGTATGCACCCGTTCCGCATGGTGATTTAACTCCTATTATCAAAACTATTGGTGAATTACATTGGATTCATAAAATTCTGGAAGAAAATTTTAGTGAAAATCCATTAAAACTACAGAAACGTAGTCCACATTATTGTAGTTTGAAATTAAAAGACCCTAATGTTATCATTAGAGTAAGACCAATGATCTATACTAGACAAGATATAGATGAATTTGATATTCAACTTCAGGAACTTTTAGAGAAAAAGTTAATTGAAGAAATTAGAAGCTCCCACTCTAGTCTAGCTTTTATGGTAAGAAACCATGCTGAAATTAAAAGAGAAAAAGCCTGAATGGTAGTCAACTATAAACGGCTAAATGAAAATTTAGAATTTGATGAATATTTTATTCCAAAAAAGATGTTTTGATTAACTTAATCAAAGGATCAAAAATCTTTAGCAAATTCGATTGTAAGAGTAGATTTTGGAAAATTCAATTGATTGAAGAATCAAAAAAATTGACAACTTTCAGTACACTTAGAGGATATTACCACCGAAATGTTATGCCTTTCGAGTTAAATATACCACCACAGGTATTTCAACGGTGGATGGATACAATTTTTAAAGTTCTTAAAGATTGTTGTGTAATTTATATTGATGATACACTTATCTTATCTAAAACTTGGGAAGAGCATAAGAAACATTTAAAATTACTTTGTGAAAAATTCCAAAAACATGGAATTATGTTATTACCAAAAAAGATTGAATTAGAAAAAAAATCAATTGAATTTTTGAGAATAATTTTAGACCAGAAAGGTTTAAAATTACAGGAATATGTTCTGTCTAAAGTACAAGAAAATATAACACAATTACAGAGTTTATTATGTATTTTAAATTATGGATGAAATTTTATCAAAAATCTTTCAAAAATAGAAATTCCTCAGTCAACCAAATTAAGGAAAAATGTTATTTTCGAATGGACAGCAGAAGATGTTGCTTTAAATAAACAAATTAAAGAAAATGTTTAAACTTTACCAGATGTTTATCTTCCTAAAACATGTGATAAATTAATTTTAGAAACAGATGCCTTAGAAGCATTCTGGGGATGTGTTCTTAAAGTAATACCAAGTAACTTACGGCATGATAAAGAGATACCTTTATCAGAAAATGGGATTAGACCAAGAAAAAAATCCACTACCCATAAAATTACAAAAAGAACTAATTTGTGGATATAATTCTGGAACATTTAAACCAAATGAACAGAAATATATTATTTTTAAAAAAGAATTATTTTCAATAAAATTGGCAATAAAAAGTTTTTATATTTATTTAGCCCCATAAAATTTTATTGTACGCACTAACAATAAGGCAATAAGAGATTTCTTGATCAATAAAAAAACCTATTGAGTAAGGAAAAAAATTAGCTTGGTATAATAAAATTTCTGAATATACTTTTGAGGTAGAACATCATAGAGGTACTAATAATTTTCTTGCAGATTTTCTTAATAGGAATTTTTTCAGAAAATTAAATTAGTAAACAAGTAATTTTAATTTTTTGCAGAAGACCTCTAGACCAAGAGGAAAAAAATAGACAAAGGTAAACAACCCACTCAAGGAGATTGGGTGACAATTACTATTGGATACTTATGGTTGTTATCTTTTCTAGATATTATTGGCTCAGGTATAGGATTGGAGGTACTTCTAGTGTTAGTATCATTTTTAACTTCATTTGTTTGAATAAAGTCAAAATTTTCTCCATCTCACCATGTGCCAAACAATTCGGAATCAATTGACTATTCTGCCTTTCTTTTCCCCTTATTTATTTCTGGTGAAATATCTTGAGTTAATGTTTCTTTAGATGTGGATGATTGGCTATCATCATCATTAGTCGACATATTAATATCATAATTAAAGTATTGTAAAAGAGTTTCATGTTCTAGATAAGGTTCTCTTATTTGATCTAGTAGCCTATTTCTTTCATCAATACCTAAATCTGGATCTTTGTATAATTTTCTCCTATAATCTAATATTTTGACAATATTTTCATATTTAGTCATATCAGAGGTATTGGTTTGAAGTACCATTGTAACGCCCTCAGAATGTAACCCATTAAATATAAAACAAGGCATGCATTATTAAAAAAGAAACATTATATTATTTAAATCATCAGAGTATTACGAAATAAAACATCAAAATAAATGCCCTACGGGCTTACTCTTGCCAAGCCAACACTTGGACACAATTTCATGAGTTTCTAACTCAAAACAAATAAAGCCCTGAGCTTGAATGTTTACATAATTCAAATAAAACAACTAAAACAAATAAAACAAGTCTTCAAGTCCAAATCCTCACAAGCTAAGTCCTTTGGAGGTAGTGAACCACCTGAACCTGAAAATGAAGTTCCCATATAGGGTGAGCCACAGCCCAGTAGAGAAATACTAAACCAAGCATAAGAATTAACTAAAGCAGTAGCACCCGATACATGGTTAACACAAGATAATCAATTTACAATTCATCGACACAAACGCCTACGTTGTCTATGACACATGGTCTATGACACCTTTTACTTTTCCATTATTACAGTCATGGCTCAGAACCTGGCCAAACAACTCACAAGGATAACAAATCAGGTTAAACCTTTTCTCATAACATAATAAACACACATGCTGGTGTATACCAATCTCAATCAAATTCACTTCCTTACTTCCCAACTGATACACATGGTGGTGATGTATCATATCAACAACAAATAGAAATATTTCTATTATAATTAAGCACACACATAAGTGATGCTACTAGAGTCCATCCCCTATCTCCTCCCAACAAGTCCGGTTTAGAGGTCCATCCCCTATCTTCCCCTAAACCGTGGAGTTCATCCCTATCTCCTCCAAAACCAATGCATATGCAACATAATCAATACTTGCCATATACAACACATAATTAATACACGAATGTTCTGTATTAACTCAACAGTCAAACAATTGACTCAATTTCAGTTATACCTAAGCCGCATGCAGGTCTACAACAATCAATGGCTATCTCCACCGATAGCCCAAAACAATTATTTCTAAGCAAGAAATAACTATAACAATAAATGTAATTTCAATATTCTCAAAGGTAGTATTTAAACTACCAATTACATCATTAAACCACTAAATTCCCCAATCTCATGAATTTAACCCAATATCACAATCTTCCTTTAAATTAATTTATATAATTAATCTATGACAAAACCCTAAGGTTTCTTCCCAAAATTACCAAACTACCCCCACATACCAAAAATACCACCACTTAGGATTAAAGCGTATAAATGGAGTAGGAAATCCCTACCTCGAAGAAAAAACTCAAAAAGAAAAGACGAAGATGAAGCCCCAAACTCCAAAGTGCTCCAACCCACCAAAAGTTCAGATTAAACTGAAGCCCTCGACCCACTCTAACTTTTAGTAAAGGATCTAGGTAGAAACACCCTAAAACTAGATGAAACCTAGGGTAGAAGGTGTGTAGGGAGAGAGATGGTCGGAACTAGGGTTTAGAAACAAAAAGAGATAGAAAACTGATTAAAAAACCCGCTGCTGCCTATTTAAACTGAACAGGCTCGCTCGAGCGAAGACATGGTCGCTCGAGCGACCAGACACTAAAACCCACGCTCAAGCGAAGAAAGCTCGCTCGAGCTAAAAACTCGATGCTTCAGGTCTGCAACCCAGAAGCTCGCTCGAGCGACGAAATGCTCGCTCGAGCGAAGAACTCGAAAACATACACCTCGCTCGCTCGAGCGAAGAAAGCTCGCTCGAGCCAAGAAACACATCTCTCAGGTCCTAAGCCCAGACGCAGACTCTCGCTCGAGCGACCAAATCCTGGATCGAGCGAAGAACAAAAAAACTGCTCGCTCGAGCGCCAACTCCTCGCTCGAGCGAAGGTCCAAAATTCTGGACAGCAAACCCTTGGGTCTAAACCCAACCAACCTGAAACAAACCTGCCCAAAGACATCCTATAACTCAAAATAAAGAATTAAAGGACAACACAACAATACACAATGCCTGGATCCAACGAACTTAAGTCTGGATACAACAATCTAAAGGAAAAGACCGGGTCGCTATAACCATAATATCTTCTATACCATAAAATAGCCTAGGAATGGAGTTATCTCCTGGACTATTCATTCCATCATTATTAATGAAGGACATAGTTTCTAATTTAGTCACCAAATTGTTTATTTGGGTTTTTGCTTCTTTGTTTAAGTTAATATTTATTATAGAACCTAAATTGTCTATTTTAGATTCTATAGACTCCACTTTGGATTTTAGATAATTTTGATTTATTTTTTGATTTTTGTCTAATTTAAAAAACCAAGAGCACATAATATCAGTAATATTATTTAAACTAGAACACACACTATTTATATTTGCAGACTCTTTAGTAATATGCAAACTATAGTCATATTTATTATTAACATTATTTTTTGTATTTCCAAAGCAAATTATATCTTCAGGGTTAATTGCCATTATAGATTGTTGTTGGTACCTAAAACTCTCCTAGTGTATTTATATGGTGCCTAAAACCTCTTTTTTTTTATTTTTTATGATCATAAAGACTTAAAAATGCCTAATTATGGCCAATAGTCAAAAGATCTTAATGAGTATACGGGCTTTGACAAACACTAAGCATATAGGTTTTACAACAACTATGAATTAAACAAATAATTATGAAGATATAAAATATAAAGGATACACAATTAAAAACTAAACTAGACTAATAATATTTTTTTGAATTTTTTTTTTTTAATATCATAAAGCACACCATACACACTTATATATATATATATCAAAATTTATACGTAGAGAGAAGTACTTACATAGCTTGATCTTCCTTTCAAAAGCTCTTCACCAAGCTCTGATACCAATTACAACAACTAAAGGAAAGAAGCTTTCTACTATTTTTACTACTATTTTTATAATGGAGTTATGGAGTTAGGAGAACTTGGAGACGAAGTAGGCAACAAAGGGATAGAGAGAATTTACATTGCTTTATTATGTTGGCATCAATGCCAATTTATAGATATAGATAAGATTTGGCTGATCTTATTTGTCGTGTAGTGTCGACGAAAAAGATTTGTCTGACCACTTTCTGCCTAATAATGCAGGTTGCTTCACGTGTCCTAGATAAGATTGGAGTCGATTATGAGACAACTGCATGTGATAGTGGGGTCCACTATGCTTCCATCCTATTGATGAGATTGTGATATTTTTCATCAGTCTCTGATGGAGGGGAATCAAGATCCTAACTGTATCGCTCACTCTGAAATTGTTCTACATCATCCGCCGTCATGGTTAGTTCCAATGGAAGATCCAAATTATTTCTCTTTTTGAGATTTAATAACATGTCAAGAGCCGCATTAATTTGTGTATGAGACCTTGGATATGTTCTGAGAAAATGAGTTACAAATAGTATTCTACCATCTATGAGCATGAATGGTGATTTTGCTGAGCCATGGATATTAGAAGCTGCCTGTGAAACAGTTATTAGACTGTTTATCTAATAGGTCTTTTAATTTCAAACTACAATAATGTGGACTACGTTGCCATAGTTTTAACGAATTTTCACTAAAATTTTCTTCTAGAATTTTATAAATCTAATGTGATTCATCAATAGTTTTGATAATGGGAGTTAAATCACCATGCGGAATGGGCGCAAACTCTTTATCACAAATATATTTATGTTGTTCTAACAATAGAATATGAATTAAGACATTGTTTATGCTTAATGAAATGGTTTTTTCCTATATTTGCATTGGAAGGTATTTATATATAAGCAGATGCAAATTATATTTTGACTAAATTAGAATTATGTAATATTTGTCTTTTTGAAGACTATGTTCAAACTTTTAAAAAATATTATTATCTTATTGATCCACCGACAAATTAACCCTAGCTAGATCAATTGTTTCATAAACTCCCAAATCTACGAGATTAATTATGTATTCAAACATATCCTGACTTCCTCAAAAAAAAATGGGGAAAGAAGAATATGATAATCTTGGTTTTTGCATTAATTATGTTCTAAGATTGATAGCAGATCGATGTCTAGAAGCAAAAGCGAAAAAATAAATAAAAAATCAAATTTCCAACTCACAATATGGTCAAAAATGTTGTGATAAAATTTTGAAAGAAAATTGAAAAATTGGTTGTAATACATTTTTCAAGCGAAAAGGATTTTCCAAAAAAACGCAGAAAATATAAATGGAAACCTTGGAAAAAGAACAAAAAAATTTCAAAAAAGAAAAAGCATATTCAAAAAAAGAAACCAACAAGTGTTTCAAAAAAGAAAACTTGTAAATGTTACATTTGTAACGAAGAAGGTTATTATGCACCTGAATGTCCAAAAAAGGGGGGAAAAGTGCAAAGAAAATTATCAAAGTTCTTGAAGAACAAGATTTTGAAATAATATATGGCGAAGAAATTTCTGATGAAGAAAATATGTTGTACGAAATTTCTAATGATGAAGAAAGTCCAGATGAAGAACTAATCTTCATGATGACTAATATTGATAGTCAAGAAATATTTCAAGAAGCAGATAGCATATCTCCGAAAGAATTACAAGCCATTCGACTTGGAAATGTGATTGGAGAAGAAAAAACTTTTATCGAAGAAAAAGTAGCAAAATTCTAAAAAATGCAAGAAGTTACTGTAACGCCCTCAAAATTAACCCAATATACATATAACAATGACTTGCATTATTAACAAAAAACATTGCATTATCTCATTCATCAGAGTTTTACGAAATGGAAACATTACATGTAACATCATAATAAATGCCCTACGGGCTTACATCTTGCCAAGCCAACACTTGGACACAAATTATGAGTTCTAACTCAAATACAAATAAAGCCCTAGCTTGAATGTTTACATGTAATTCAAATAAAAACAGATAACTAAAACAAGCGTCAAAGTCCAAATCCTTCCAAGCTAAGTCCTTGGAGGTAGCTTATCACCTGAACCTGAAAATGATGTTCCCATATAGGGTGAGCCACAGCCCAGTAGAGACATACTAAACCAAATATAAGCATTGAATAAAGCAATAGCATTTAATAGATGGTTAACACAAAATGCCATTTTCATTTTCCATTATCTAATCAACTTTCCGTTATTATCAACATGGCTCAGAACCTGGCCAAGCTACAACAGTGAACTATATACCATATTCACATACTTCCAATATCAACAAAACAAATGAGACACAGGCTCATATCAAAACACTTCCATACTTCCAATATGATACACATTTTAGTTTTGTATCAATAACATGCAAAAACACTTCAATATCAATAAGCACACATAATAGTGATGCTAATGGAGTCCATCCCCTATCTCCTTCCAAACAAAATCCGGTTAAGAGGTCCATCCCCTATCTTCCCCTAACTGTGGAGTACATCCCCTATCTCCTCCCACACAATATGCATATGCAATGCTCAACTAATACATGTATGTAAACACATAACATAACATCTCACAATCAATACACATAATGTCCGTATTAATTCAACAGTCAACATTAATGACTTAACCAATGTGATTAGTTTCAGTTATCCCTAATCCACATGCAATGTCTACAACAATCATGACTCTCCACCGATAGCCCAAAACAGTTATCTCTAAACAGAAAATAACTAAATCAACAATTCAATAGGCATATGATTAAATTAACCAACTACCCATTTAATCAATAATTCCTCATATTTCGTGAATTCAACCATTATTCCCAATTTTCCTTAAATTAAACTTACAATTCAATTTAATACAACAACTAGGGTTTTTCCCAAAATTACCAAAATACCCCCAACATATAAAATACCAAAACTTAGAACAAAACGTATACATTGGAGTAGGAAATCCCTACCTTGAAGAAATAACCCAAAAGAGAAGACGAAGATGATGACCCAAACTCCAAAGTGCTCCAAAACCCAAATTGTTCAGATTAAACTGAAGCCCTCAACCCACTCTAACTTTTTAATAGAATCTAGGGTAGAAACACCCTAAAACTAGATAAAACCTAGGGTAGAAGGTGTGTAGGGAGAGAGAAGAGTCGGACCTAGGTTTGGAAACAAAAAGAGATAGAAAAACTGATTAAAAATCCCGCTGCTGCCTATTTAAACTGACAGGCTCGCTCGAGCGAAGACATGGTCGCTCGAGCAACCAGACACAAAAATCCACGCTCGAGCCAAAAACTCGATGCTTCAGGTCTGCAACCCAGAAGTCGCTCGAGCGACGAAATGCTCGCTCGAGCGAAGAATCGAAAACATATACTCGGCTCGGCTCGAGCCAAGAAACAATCTCAGTCCTAGCCCAGACGCAAACTTCGCTCGAGCGACCAAACCCTGCTCAAGCGAAGGACAAAACAACAGCTCTCGAGCGACAACTCCTCGCTCGAGCGAAGGTCCAAAATCTGGACAGCAACACTTGGTTTCCAACCCACTAACCTGTAACAAACCTGCCCAACACAACCCATAACTCAAAATAGGGAATTAAAGGACAACAACAACAACAAAATAACAACTGAATCTACGGACCATAAGTCCGGGTACAACAACCAAATGGGAAAAGACCGGGGTCGCTATAGTTACGGTGCTAGAAATTTATAAACTTTCAAAATTCAACTTCTTTTCAGCAAGAGTACTTGAACAATACAGTGGTAACACTCAAGCAAAATGGTCAGAAGAAGGAAATATTGATATTGCGTTTTTTTTATTTCCTAGATTATTCATTCCATCATCATTTATGAAGGATATAGTTTCTAATTTAGTCACCAAATTGTTTATTTGGGTTTTTGCTTCTTTGTTTAAGTCAATATTTACAATAGAACCTAAATTGTCTATTTTAGATTCTATAGACTCCACTTGGATTTAAATAATTTTGATTTATTTTTTTATTTTGTCTAATTTAGAAAACCAGAGCACATAATATCAGTAATATTATTTAAACTAAAACACACACTATTTATATTTGCAGACTCTTTAGTAATATGCAAGCTATGGTCATATTTATTATTAACATTATGTTTTGCATTTCCAAAGCAAATACATAGTCTTTAAAAAGACAAATATTACGTAATTCTAATTTAGTCAAAATATAATTTACATCTACTTGCAAATTAGTATCTCCTACAAAACCACATAAATTTTCTTTTATGATTTTTGCAAACTCAGCTAATATTGTATCAAGGGTGAAAAAATTTTCCAACAAAGCTATTTTTTGACTTTTTCCAATTTCAGATTTTTCCTACTGTCTTAACCATTGCAACACATCTCCCTGGAGAGTTGCTGCAATATAATCAAGGAATTTTTCCTTTGACTAACTATTTTTATAATTGGTAATAATGATGGACAAGGATTGTGCCCAATCATCAATTGCTTGTGGCTGGTCCTTAAATGAGACAAGAGACAAGTCTAAATAAGTACCATTTTGAGTTATTGGATACTTATGGTTGTTATCGTTTCTAGATATTATTGGCTCAGGTGTAGGATTGGAGGTACTTTTAGGGTTAGTATCATTTTTAACTTCATTTGTTTGAACAAAGTCAAAAAAATTTCCATCTCCCCATGTGCCAAACAATTTGGGATCAATTGACTCTTTGCCTTTCTTTTCCCCTTATTTATTTCTGGTGAAATATCTTAATCTAATGTTTCTTCAGATGAGGATGATAGCTGTCATCATCATTAGTTGACATATTAATATCATAATTAAAGTGCTATAAAAGAGCTTCATGTTCTAGATAAGTTTTTCTTATCTGATCTAGTAGCCTATTTCTTTCATCAATATCTAAATCTAGATCTTTGTATAATTTTCTATAATAATCCAATATTTCAACAATATTTTCATATTCAGTCTGACCTGTTCAGTTTTTGCCAAACTCAGTTTGAATCTTACTTTTAGTAAGTGGCATGATTGGCTCTTTTTCTTTATACAAAATACATTCTTAATGGTGCTTCTATAGACCTCTTTATGTGTGAGTTCTTGAAGGATAATCAGATTTTCATTTTCATTTTTTATTTTTTTCCTCCCTTCTAATGTTTTCTTAGTTATGTAGTAAGTAGGATATGTATGCATCTGAGTTTAGATATCCTTAACTATATGTGAATGTATATATATTTATACTCATCTCAACAAGCCTTGTGAATGTATGTGTGTGCATATATGTATATAACAAGCATATGAATTATTTTTGTGGGATTTTTTTAGATTGTACAAAATGGTCCCTGGCTAACAAGCTGGAACATTTAAAAATTTTGTGCTTTTATATTTTTAAATAGCAGTTATCTAACGTCCTAGGTCATGTTTGACTTTGGTTGACTTTGATCTGTCAATTTTCCTGCTTGTTTGAAGGGTCTAGATTTTGAAACATTTCTATATTATTTCTAACCAAACTAAGACCTTTGTCCCAATCAAACAGGGTTGGCTACATGAATCTTTTTTTGCACTTGAAAGTTGACATCTCCATATATGGTATTTTCTATAATATTTCAAGGATGAATAATTTTTATATTTCTATTTTGCTATACAGAAAAGCCCCAGGAATTGAAGGTGTACTCTAACCTAGCCCAGGCATTTGTCAACCCACATACTGCAGAAGGTAGTGAGCAGCATGGTCAGTGCATATGGGGGATTCTGCAACAGAAAACTTTCAAAGCAAAGGACTATCCGGGAGGAGAATCTGTGCAACTATCTATGCTTAAGCCTCTATTGGAAAAGAACTTGATGTTGGTATCAAAACCATATAAGAAAAAGAAATATGTTGCCAATCCATCAAAGAAGAAGCAATCAGCCTCTTGGAATCGACACAAGACAATAACATCCTTAGCTCAAAATTCAACATTTTGGATTCTGAAGATCATTGATTCAAGAAAGTTTCCTGAATCTGAGTTACAGTAGGTTTTTGATATTTTCCGTGGTGTTTTGGCAACGCTTTTTGAAAGTCAAAAGTCTCAAATGAAGGCAGAGTTTTTAAAAGACATGTTGTGATTTAAGGCCATCCACCTGAACTAACAGGAATCAAATACACAAAAATGGACACAAGATTTACGTGGTTCGGCCTTAAAGTCTACGTCTATGGAGAGAACCAAAGATTTCCACTAAAACAAATAGAGATTACACAGAGGATGAGACACTCTCACTCAACTTACACACTCTCTACTGCCTTACGCTCTCTGGTTTTTCTCTCACTCTCACAAAGAAATATACACTCTCTTGTCTATCACTTATGTTCTTCCTTTCTATTACTCTATTCAACTTATAGCTCTCCCTATTTATACACGAATGAGAGAGCCAAAGATCAACATCTACTTGCCAACAACCAACTACCAAAATAAATGGCAAGCCACCCTAGGTTTGAAGAACTTCAGCAAATCTGTAGCCCAAATCTGTAGCAGCTACATTTTGACTTCCATTGCTAACTTCACATAGTGTGGCATGCTAAACACCAACCAATGTTAACAATGATGGCTACCTCTATCCACATGGGTGAACTCAACAAATCACCGCCTTCACCTATGTAGGGTGATTCACAACACCACCCCTTCACTAGGGTGCCATGCAAAGCTTACTTTGCAACTATTTGTGATTGCATCTCTCCCTTCAATGTAGTCTTGAAGAGATCGCGATAGGTCTCTAATTCAAGAGCAAAAGAAACTCTTTTCTTCCCTAAGACGTGCTTTGTTGTCTTCGTCTCTTTGCTCTGAGCTTTCTTCAAGATTGGCTGCAATGGCTCCGTTTTGTGCACTTCTGAACTGCATCTATGCGTTCTTGTACACTTTGGTTGCCATGTATGCTGAGCCCTATGCCTTTTCGGTAAGTGTCTTGTACTTCTTTCCCGGTAAGTGACAGTGGCTTCTTCTATCACAACCTCTTCAACAAGTCTGTACAAATTCCCCTCTAGTCGTCCTTACAATATCACCGTATCTCCATGGATAACTTTGAGATTTCCTTTACTAGATAAGAAGCTGTAACCCTTCAAGTCTATCATACTTAAGGAAATTAGATTCTGCTTCAGTCTCGACACGTGTTAGACTCCATCCAATATGAAAATTTTTTCATCTTTATTCGGAGCTGTATTGTTCCCATGCCAACAATTTTACTCACAGTGTTGTTAGCCACACGAACAATACCTCCGTCCTTCGCTTTGTAGGTGGAAAAAAGTTTCCTGTCCATGCATATATGGTATGTACTTCTAGAATCTAAAATCCAATTAGGTTTCATCATACTCAATGAAACTGTGAATGCATACTCATCCTTAGCATTCACTAAAGTAACAACATTTGATGAGCTTGCATGTTCCTTGTTTGCCTTGTCCTCCTTGAGCTTTGCACAGTCTTTGATGAGGTGATCGTCCTAATCACAATAATAACACTTTCTTCTATAGTCTGGCCTTGATTGCGAACGTCCTCTTGATTTGTATCTACCTCGTCTATCATTGGATCTGCCTCTGCCTTGATCATTTTCTAATGCCACCATGGCATTTCCTTCTGGGTGCTTGCTGCTTTCCTTTTTCTTAATCACTTCATGAGAAATAAGTGTAGCAACCACCTCATCCAGTCTAAGAGTATCTTTCCCGTATAGTAGAGTAGTCCTAAGATGCTCATATGATGAAGGTAAGGAGACCAGCAAGATAATAGCCTTATCTTCCTCCTCGATCTTCACCCCGATAGACTCCAACTCCATTGTGAGCTTGTTGAACTCATCCAGATATTCTGTAAGTTTCACTCCTTTTGTCATTTGAAGTGCATGTAATTGCTTTTTCAAAGACAATCGATTTGTCAAGGACTTTGACTTGTACCTCAATTCCAATTTTGCCCATAGCCCTGTTGGTTCTTCTTCATTGATGACTTCTCGAAGTGTGTTGTTCCTAAGATATAACTGGATCATGTTGTTTGCCAGTTCTCTCAACTCCTCCCACTTGTCATCTCCCATGTCTATCGGTTTGTCGGACTTCTTGTTGAGAGCTTTCTTCCAAGCCCTCCCGTGTTAAAATGTTTTTCACCCTTTGCTGCCACAGGGTAAAGTCGTTATTACCATTGAAAGGCTCTATCATGAAACTTGCACCTTTTCCTGCCATTTTGATCTAAAAAAGAATCATTCAGAATTTGACTATTCTGATCTCACAGTTGTGACCGGAACAGTGTGCCTGGCTAGGAACACACTTCCTTCCTCTTTAGGGGCCAAATTGAAAATAACTCCAAAAACCAGGAGCTAAATTACAAATTTCCCAAACAAGAGGAGCCAAATCATAATTTCACAAACTACAGGGGCCAAAATGAAAATTTCAAAAAATTCAGTAACTAAATTATAATTTTTAAAAACTTCAAGGACCAGATTACAATTTACCAAACTTCCAGGGGTCAACATGAAATTTTTGAAACTCTCTACTAATGTGGCAGATTCATTGACGTGGCTGACAGGTGTCGTTTGATGTGGCACTAAGTTGGCGCTGACGTCAGCTTACCCAAAAATAAAATTGTGGAATTCAAGCTGAGGGGTTTTGAACGCTTGACCTCAAGCTAGCTTACAAACACACAAACCACTCTGCCAGGGTCATACCTTGTGATGTATGGTTCCCAAAATATTTATTTGAACCTTTTCAACTTGATTTTCTTCACCTCTTTCCCACTCGTCGGACTGAACTTTCCGGTGATAGTCCGGCGAGCTCCGGCGAAACTTTAGGCTGCGCGTGGAGGCGCGTGAGACATCCTTTTGGGCTAATTTTTCTGGGTCTAGATTTCTCTCGTCCAGACCTTCCACTTGGTATGCTCAAAACTCAATTTTGAGCAACTCGATTTCTGGGCAATTCTAAAAAACACACCCTGTTTTTTCAAAAAACGACCAACGAGGCTCTGATACCAATTGTTGTGATTTAAGGCCACCCACCTAAACTAACAAAAATCAAACACACAAAAAGGGACACAAGATTTACGTGGTTCGGCCTCAATGCCTACGTCCACGGAGAGAACCGGAGATTTCCACTAAAACAAATAGAGATTACACAGAGGATGAGACACTCTCACTCAACTTACACACTTTCTACTACCTTACACTCTCTGATTTTTTTCTCACTCTCACAGAGAAATATACACTCTCTTGTGTATCACTTGTGTTCTTCCTTTCTATTGCTCTATTCAACTCACAGCTCTCCCTATTTATACACGAACAGGAGAGCCAAAGATCAACATCTACTTGCCAACAACCAACTACCAAAATAAATGGCAAGCCATCCTAGGTATGAAGAACTTTAGCAAATTTGTAGCCCAAATCTATAGTAGCTACATTTTAACTTCCATGGCTAATTTCACATAGTGTGGAATGCTCAACACCAACCAATGTCAACAACGGTGGCTACCTTTATCCACATGGGTGGACTCAACAAGACATATTTAGAAGAAGACTGTGCATTGGTCATCATCTCTTTGAATTTCTTTTGGAGAAATGTTGCTGTTCAAAATCAGAGTTTTGGAGAGTCGAAGCACTTGACTTGGTGATTGAAATACTCAAATCACTCATTTTTGTTAGTACTAATAAAAGTGGACGGGCTGCATCAAAGAAAACTTTGAACAATCATCTTCCCAAACTTTGTTATTTGATAAAAGAGTTGGTTACAAATATGCCAGAAAAATAGGCTAGACCAGCTGAAGTGCGCAAGTTCTATAGCAAAGTCTTCCAGATTATAACAAGTCTTAACCTGTTCGAATCATTTCTTAAATCTTTGGAATCATATGTATATGTCGCTTGTGAATCGCAACTTGGTGAGGTGTTTCTTGTATGAATATCCATAAAGTGGCCCATATGCCACATGTTTGTTTTATTTATTTATATTATATATATATATATATATTTATTTTATTTATTATATATATTTAATCAGTTTAATGAGTATGGGTAACTAACGTATGTCCACTATCCCATATGATGGTTTCATGGGAAGTTACGACTTCGCTGATGGTGGGAAGTTATAAAGAGTTACATTTGGATATGGGTCCAAACCTATCTATATATGCCTATGATACCCATCAAACATAGACGTTGTTTTGTGAATAGAATAGGCTTGAAACTCTGTTCCTTCTACTTTTCTCATATGGTTCTGTAAAAGTGTTCTGTGAGGGGGTTTTGTTTATACATTTAAGATTTGATCATTCAAGGGTAAAGATTCAAAGGCTTGAACATCATGGCAGGATGTATTCTTCTTTCTGAATTAAAATTATTTTAATTCTCACAATTTGTATCAGAGCCTCCTTATGTTATGTTGTTTAGCATTATTAATTTTATGGAGGCCAAATCCTGTTTGATCCTATTCATATTTCTGCCCCATCATTATCTTTGTCATACTAATGTGTTCACTATTTGATAAAATCTTGGCTTTATCTTGATGATTGTAACATAAGACTCTGTTTGTGAACTGTGATATGAGGTCTCAAAGAAACAAAAAATTATTTATTTCATATCGCAAGACTCTGCTGCGTGTATAAATAATAATAAATTGTTACTTTATCATTGTTTGATCTCCATGAAGCAAAACATGCCCATTGTTTTGAATCATTTAATTCATTTTACCCATCTGGGTTTGATTTATGATTAACTGCTTGTATAAATATATATATATATATATTACTGGACTGTTTTACTAATTCAATGAATATATATATATATACAGATTATATGTGAAATCAAGTAATAAACTTATGTTTTCTTATGGAATTCAAGTTGATTTATGATTGCTTCCTTTATTTGGACTTTTTGTGACTATGATTTCTATTACAAAAATGAAAAAAAAAAAAAAAGTATTGTATATGTGGTTTTTGAGCGAAACATCATCTTGTCTTGTCTAATATTGATTTAAATTTAATCTTGAATTTTATAGTGAGACTAATATGCTATTCAGATTATTCTATTGTAGTTGCATGTACAGGCAGTGATTGAATTCACTTGAATTTCATACAATAAATTATTTTAAATAATGTCCCTTCAAGCCTTATAAATTTTCAAGTTCATTGGCATGCTATCTAGAATAGTGTAATATTATATTACATGCATTAAAGTAATTATTTACGCCATGAAAAGTTTTGTGAAATAAGAGCATGTATACACTATGTATTGGACTTATGGAATTTATTTTGGTCTAACTTTTAAGCAAAATCTAGTGTAAGGTTGAATTACATAGGTTTTGGTCTTGGGATTTTCATGTGATATTATTCTGATTACATGTATAATATATTATGTGCATTAAAAGATTATTTACTTGTTGTGACCATATGGATTTGCTCACATTAATAAATTATGCCATAATTAAAAAGATTTTATTATGTTTTAAGATTAGCCACAGTATCTTAAAAACATAAAGATGAAGTGATCCTCAATATTATGATCACATAAAGTTAAAAATTAATTTGGCATTTTTCATATTGCAATCATGTGTTTATGAATAATTTCTCAGTCCCACAGGAAAGTAGTTATTTATAAAATTTAATTGGAATAAGATAATGGATGGGGTATTGAAGGGATTGGACACTCTAAATCCACATGTATGAGTTTTCTTTACCTTGAATATTTCAGAATTCATTAGTCTTGTTATAAAGTAATAGCAAATCTAATAAAGTTTAGTGACCTCTACCCACAGGAAGGTTTAGATTTGTTACTGAATTTGACATTGGTTGATTCAGACTATAGTTATTGTTTCAAAGCATTAAAATGTTCTTGGTAATTACAGTGATTTCTACCTCTGTACTGTCAAATGAGTCTTCTCGTATTCCATTCTTGAACGGTGATTATTTTTCGGACTGGAAGGACAAAATCCTTCTAACATTAGGGTGCATAGACCTCGATCTGGCACTCCGTGTGAATGAACCTCCTGAACCCACAAACGAGAGTTCCACTACAGAAAAGAGTGCTTATGATAAGTGGGAGTGATCGAATCGCTTAAGCCTAATGCTCATAAAGTCACATATCAACCAGAGCATTAGGGCTCAATCCCACCATCTGATAAGGGTAAGAACTACATAAGGGCTGTTGAAGAGCAATTTGTTAGTTCTAACAAGGCATTGGCAAGCACCTTAATGAACAAACTGTCAGGAATGAAGCATAACAATTCTAAGAGTATGTGAGCATATTATGGAAATGAGGGACATTGTAGCTCGTCTTAAGTCCTTAGAGATTGAAATTTTTGAGTCATTCCTTGTCAATTTCATATTCAATTCTCTTCCTGTGGAATATGGAGCATTCCAAATTTCTTACAACACATAGAAGGAAAAATGGTCTATCAATGAACTTTTGACCATGTGTGTTCAAGAGGAAGAGAGATTGAAGCATAGAAAAGTGAAAAGTTCTCATTTAGCGACACATAAAGGAGGACAATGGAAAAAGGGAAAAGGTGACCAGAAATGGAAGAAGCCTGGTAAAGTGCCATTTAAAAATCATGGCAATAAGGATGCATACTTCTTCTGCAAGAAAAAGGGTCACATGAAGAAAGACTGCCCCAAGTATAAGAAATGGCTTGAGAAGAAAGGTAATCTCATATCTCTTGTGTGTTATGAATCTAATTTTGTTAATACTCATCAATATGATTGGTGGATTGATTCGGGTTCTACAATTCACATTGCTAATACCATGCAAGGCTTCCTCAGCCTAAGGAAACTGACGGGAAGTGAACAAGGCATCTATTCGGGCAATGAAATACGTTCGCACGTCAAAACTATTGGAACTTTCAGACTTGTTTTAAAGAATGGCTTTGTTCTAGATCTTGAAAACACCTTTTACATTCCATCTTTTCTAAAAATTTAATTTTTGTTTCTAGACTAGTACCGTTTGGATTTGAATTTCAGTTTGTTGGTACAAATTTTAGTTTGTTTAAAGACTCTGTTTTTTATAGGATTTGGTACTTTAATTAATGGTCTATACAAATTAAATTTGGATCTTGTTTTTGAACAAAATCTTTTAACCTTGCGTGGTGATATTGGCATTAAGCGTAATGTTGTTAATGAGTCCTCCTCTATACTTTGGTATAGGAGATTGGGACATATCTCCATTGAGAGAATAAAGAGGTTGGTTATTAATAAAGTCCTTCTGACTCTAAATTTTACCAACTTTGGTATTTGTGTGGACAACATAAAGGGAAAGCAGATTGTAGACACCCTATTTTTGACCGACCTTAAGACTCAGACGTCATCAATTGAGCGCTCGGTGATTGTGCATGTTGTGCTCGTTCTGAGGTTTCGGAGTTTTGGCTGAGAGTCTTGCCTCCGGGCCTCCAAACTCTTTGTGCTTTGGCTCGATTTGTGGACCGAACCTTGTTTCTCTTCCCTAGAGGAAGGGAGTGGTCTAGTAGACCACCTCTTTGTGGTCGTAGACCACATTTCCCGTTTGGAGACCACTTTTTGATTTTCGGAGCCTTCGATCGCATGCCTTCTCTCGGGATCGCTTAATGTTCTCCATTTTACGTGGTTTTTGAACCACACCCTGTTGCCTTTGCCTAGAGGGACACTGTGGTCCGGGAGACCACTTTTGATGCCCATAGACTAGTTTTCGAGGCTCCAGCTGCGCACTTTGCCTCCCGAACTTTCGTCTTGCATCCGTTTTGGTTTATTTTTGGTACAAACCTTGTTTTCCTTGTTTGGAAGGTGGTACAAGGGTGGGAGACCAGTTCTTCCCCTTGGAGACCACTTTTCTTCCCGCCAGCCAGTTTTCTGGTCTGATAACTGGTCTCCTTGGTCTTTGGGCCATCTTTTCTGGTCGACCACCACACCATTGCATTGTTTTCATGCTCCAGACCCTCTCCCACCATGGCAGACCACTTTAAGTAGCTGGCCGACCACTTTAAGTGGTCGGCTGCATTTTGGCACCTTTTTGGAGATATTTTTGGCCAGCTGGCACAGCTGGAGAGCACTGAAACCATCCTCCATACACGTGTATGGAGGGATGGCCTTAAACCTTAGCTTCTTCAAGAAGCTTTACCTTTTGGTTCTCTATAAGAGAGAACCACCTCCTCCCTCCTCTAGGTTCAGAATTTGGAGGCTTGAGTGATAGATACACACTTGTCTCTATATTTCCTTGTTTGTTCTTGTTTTGTGCCTTAAAGTGTAGTTTTGTCTCACTTTTGCACACAAACACACACTCAAACACCATACTCTTGGAGCGGAGGTCCCTTGGAGTTGTTTTGGAGTTCTTAGACTGGCTTGAACTCAGAAAAGTTGCTGGAGTTGCAGCTTTAAAGGTGGTCTTCAAGGGTGAGTCTTTAACCTTTTAAACCCCTATTTTTGCTTAAGCTTTTATCCCTACTTGCATGTTGTTTTAAGCTTAACTCTTAACTACAAAAAGTTCTATTTTTCAGTCCTTAAGATCATTGTTTAAGGTCATTTTTGTGTTTGGGGTTGTTTACCCCCTCTTAGGCCTTGTTTGGTCTTGCTTTTGTGCCTTCTTTGTGAGCCTTTGGGACCACCTTGTTTTGGCCTTCTCACCACTGAAACTCAGCGGAATTTCAGTGGTGGGAAGGGTGTTTTGAGGTCCCTAATAGGAGAGGGTCATCCCCTCTCCTTGTGTTTTGTATACTTGCTTCATATGCCTCATGTGTGAGCATGTTTGTTAAGCTTTTGTTTTCTTGTTCTTAGCATGTATTTGGGGTTATTTCAGCATGCCTCAGATCTATTTTGACTTGGTTTGGTCATCTCTTGTATGGATAATACACTTGTAGTGTAAATCTTACAAACTAGCTTTGTGTGTCTCATGTTTGAGCATGTCTTTCTAGCTTGTTTTGGTGCCATCTCAGTAGGTTTTTGGTGTTGTTTTAACATGCCTTAGATCTTTTTTGGGTTGGTTTAGTTGGCTCTTACATGCCTTATACACTTGTAGTGTAATCCTCATAAACTAGCTTTGTATGCTTCATGAAGTAGCATGCCATTCTAGCCTCATTTGAGTCCATCTCAGTATGTTTTTGGTGATGTTTTGCCATGTCATGCCTCTGTTTTGGGTTGGCTTGATAAGCCCTTGCATGCTCCATACACTTGCAGTGTAATTCCATAAATTAGCCTATTGTGTCTCATGCTTTAACATGTCATTCTAGGATGCTTTTGGCTTAACTTCAAGAAGCTTTTATCCATATTTTAGCATGCTCTAGCTCTGATTTTGGTTTTTTTGGCCATGCATGACTTGCTTTGTATAGCCATGGTTCAATCTAGCTTGTTAGCTTTGTGCATCAAGTCCACTAGCATGCTTTAGTTGGACTATTTGAATGATTTGGCATCATTTATTATGTGATTTCAGTCCATGTTTCATGCTCATGCACTTGCATTTGTCACTCATTCAATGCGTTGAAGGGTTTGCCCCTTTATGCCTTAACATGAATCATTGCGTATGCCTTCATGTCTTAGCTTGCGAGCCATCATTTCAATGTATTTTTGGGGTTATTTTGCTATAATATAATTCTAATTTTTATTGGTTAAGTCATCCCATGCTTGGTCTTAATAGGTGTAGTGTAATCCACCTTATTTGCCTTGTATGCATCATGCCTTATGCCCTTCATGCTAGCTTGTTTTGGCTTCCTTCCATGCATGTTTTAGTATCATTTTGACATGTTCTAGGACTGTTTTGAGTTGCCTTTTCCATATCCTTCATGCTTTGTATAGCTGTAGTGCAATTGGCCTTGCTAGCTTTGTGTTTTGATGACTCATGCATGCTATCTTTGAGCTATTTAGATGATTTGGCATCATTTAATACTTCATTTCAGAGCTTATAGCATGACTATGTTCCCACTTCTTTCATGCTTTGAATGCCTTTAAGTGTTGTGCATTGTCGCCTTACTTATGGCCTAGCATGTATGCCATCTTGCCTAGACCTTTGAGCCCCTAACTTAGCATGTTTTGGTCATTGTCTTGACCTATTTCAGCTCTGTTTGTGGTTGGTTCATGCATATTTGCCATGTATTGCATGCCTCCTTTATAGTCCTCCTTATTAGCTTTCATGCTTTAGGACCTTTGCATGCTATACTTGTGTTTGTTTGAATGATTTGACATCATTTCTTACTTAATTTCAGTGTATTTAGTGTTGTTACACTTCCGCATTTATCACTCATTGAGCCTTCTTGAGGGTTGTGCTCTTAGGCCTACTTGTTTGGCCAATGCATTGTGCATGCATGCTTTGTATTTTGTGTCTTTATTTTTGTGTTATGGTTTTGGCATGGCTGAGGTCTACCCATATTCAATTTAAGTCCATTGAGCATTGTGTATGCCATGTTACATCGCATCGTGCATGTTATGTTATTGTTTGCATTGCGCATGCCATGCTCTTGATTCGCGTTGTGTATGCCATGATCATATTGCATTGAGTATGCCATGTTACATTGCATTGAGTATGCTAGTTGACATTTGCATTGTGTATGCTAGTTGCATTGTATCATATTGTTGCATGCTTATGTTGTCTTGCATTAAGTATGCATGCATTAGCATTGTGCATGCCATTAGCCTTGTTAGGTTGTTCATGTTGCTTGCTTTGCATTGTTGTTTGGAATAGGTGTTAGTCCAAACACGTGAAACGAGGAACGTTTCATACTTGAAGTGATGAAACGTGCCTCGATTCTCGGTCGCCGACACTCTTGATCATACATGATAGAGTTCTAGGCTTTATGTGTTTACTTGTGCATTCATTTCAATATTGAATTGTGAAATTTGGCTTCTCGGCCATCATGCATCGAGATGCATGATTGGTGGCCCGAGGGTCGAGAACCACACTCCCTTGAGCTTATGAAATGATAGGGAGGGTGGTTGCGCACACATATCTTGCAAATACATTGCCATGCCCTTTCTTGTTCTCTGTTGCAGAAAACTGGAGTTTGGTAGCAACAACTGGTCGGCCAGCCAAAAAAACTAGCTAGCCGATGACTTTTTCTGGTTCACAGCAAAGATAGGTGGTCGGCCATGGCTGGTGACACCTCTAACTGGTCGGCCACCCTCCCACAGGTTCCCATGGTGGAGTTTAAGCTTTCTGGAGCTTGGTGCAAGGTTCTGAGAGCAATTGAAAACAGAGGCAAGTTAGGGCATCGCGTTGGATTTCCGAACGAGGCGACCGGGCATGCATACATTCTTCCCTCTGAGGACACCTCTGTTTACTGCTTTACTTAGCTGGTTTGATTAGCTAGCTAGCTATTTGATTTGTAATTAATTAGTTAATACGTTTAACTATTCAATCCTTGTTGTAATAGCTTAATTAGTTAACTAGGATTAGTTGATTAGTTTTGTGATGTAATAATTAGTTTAATTAGCTTAGATTAGCTAGTTAGCTTTTTATTCGGAGTCTCCCTGGAGAGGGCCAACTGTGTTGTAATAAGCGTGCGTGTGTGTGATGCTTGCCTTCCAACCCCCACGTTTTTCTCCCTTTTACTTAACCGCTTACGATGGTTATTTTTAGGGCATCTTTCGATTAGCATACCTTATGCTTTGCATGCCTGCATCATTCATCTATCTTGCATGCACCGGGCTCGGCACATCATACTAACTGCATTGTATTTCAATTCCAAGTTGAATACATGTTATCAAGTTGCATTTCACATGACATTCTAGATAGTCGAGCCTGTCTTAGTTGCATTCTCACATGTGTTGCATTAGCCATCTTAACATGAACTAGGATCATACATGATTTCTAACTAGTTCTTTGTTTTGGCTCGGAGTACACTGTGAGTATTTACACTTTAGCATACTGCATGTGTGTTAATGTTGCCATGAAAGCATGTTTGCCATGAGGCTAACCGCTTATGTGATATAACTGTCTAAATGCCTGTGGGTGAAGGTTGGATTACTTGAATTGGAACAATTCATCAAAATCCCGGATTTAGCCTATTTGCGAGTAGCAAGCTTCAAATCATTTTCACAAACGAACATGCAATGTTTTGTTCCAAATTGGGCGATCTAGTCTATACTTGTATGCTGCGCGCATCACGTAGTAAGATTAGCCAATTAACCGGAATAAGAGCACATGTGTTTTCAAAAACAAAATATCATGCTTAGTACAGGCCAATCTTTGATCGGGCGAGCAGGGGTGCTCATTGCATGACCTTTCCCTCTTGTACCCAAGTTCCCGAGCCGAGGCAACTTTGGTGATGACGGACACGTGGCCTTAGGCACGAGTCAGGGTTTCCTAAATACTCCAAAATAAAATATTTAGGTGGCGACTCTGTATCTAGCAAAGCAGTCCATGTTTGGCACTTCTTTACAAAATTAGTTTTCCAAAACAATTTGCCGAATTTGGACTCTTTGGTGATTTATCAGTCTTGCATTGCATTTTGTGAGATCAGATTAAGAACCGTGACATTGAGTCCAAACTGTAGTAGCTCAGAACAAAACGAGATCCCCCCCCTTTCCTCTCGCGGGCTCGGATATCGAAGAGTTCCTTGGGAGCGCGTCTACACAGACCAACAAGACCAGTAAAGGTGCCAAAATGAGTGAGGAAATTCTTGAAATCATACACACTGATATTTGTGGACCATTTACTCCACCTTGTCTGAATGGTCAGAGATATTTTATCTCATTTATTGATGACTTTACACGATACATGTATCTCTACCTCTTGTTTAATAAGGCCAAGGCACTTGATGCCTTTAAAGTTTATAAAGCAGATGTAAAGAAACAAACAGAAAAGAAAATTAAAATTGTGAGGTCAGACAAGGGTGGAGAATATTATGGGAGGTACACAAAATTGGGACAATTGCCAGGTCCATTTGCTAAGTTCCTTAAGGAAGAAGGCATTACTGCACAATATTCAAAGCCTGGCACACCACAACAAAATGGTGTTACTAAAAAAAGGAATCGAACACTTATGGACATGGTAAGGAGTATGCTTAGTTGTTCTAATGTGCCTATAAATTTGTGGAGTGAAGCTTTGAAAACTGCTATGTATATCTTAAACAGGGTTCCGTCCAAGGTTGTTCCCAAAACACCATTTGAGTTATGGAAAAGATGGAAGCCAAGTTTAAGACATTTACACGTTTGGAGTTGTCCAATTGAAGTGATGATGTATAACCCACATTTAAAGAAATTAGACCCCAGAACAATTAGTGGTTTTTTCATAGGCTATGCGGAAAACTCCAAGGGCTACAGATTTTATTGTCCTTCAAATGCACTTAGAATTGTTAAAGCTAGAAATGCTAAGTTTATTGAGAAAGTTGACCCCAGTGGGAGTTACCCTCGAAAGATAGAGTGGGAGTAATTGTGGGATCCAGATACAACACCTATGAATATAGGTGAATTGGTTGTTTTTCAAGATAATCAACCAGATATTCTTGAAGATCAACAAATTCAAGTACTTCCATCACAAGAGGAACAAGTCAACATAGAGCCTGTAGCTCAAGTCCCAATTGAGACTACAGAATTAAGGAGATCCTTAAGAGCTAGAAAGTCAACAATTATTGGTAATTATTTTATATACTTAATGGAGTCTGATTTTGACGTCAGACCTAAAGATGATCCTATTTCGTTTTCCAATGCCATGAATAGGAATGATTCTAAATTATGGTATGATGCCATGAAGGAAGAGTTGGAATCTATGGCTAAGAATCAAGTTTGGGAAATTGTCGAGTTGCCTAAGAGAGTTAAAGTTGTTGGCTGTAAATGGGTCTATAAGACCAAGAAAGACTCAAATGGCAACATCGAACGATATAAGGCCAGACTTGTAGCTAAGGGTTCTATTTAAAAAGAAGGCATCGATTATCATAATACCTTCTCTTCGGTTTCTAAGAAGGATTCATTTAGAATTATCATGGCATTAGTAACTCATTTTGATTTAGAGCTACATTAAATGGATGTGAAAACGACATTTTTAAAAGGGGATCTTGAGGAAGAAGTATAAATGAAGCAACCTTAAGGTTTTTGTTCTGATAAAGATAGTCACTTAGTTTATAAGCTCAAGAAATCCATATATGGACTAAAACAAGCTTCCCGACAATGGTATTTAAAGTTCCACAATGTTATTACTTCATATGGTTTTACGGAGAAAGTTGTGGACAACTGTATATACCTTAAGGTTAGTGGGAGCAAATACATTTTTCTAGTTCTATATGTGGATGACATTTTAATCGTATCTAATGATTTGGAATTGTTACATGATACTAAACAATTTCTTTCTCAAAATTTTGAAATGAAGGATATAGGTGAAGCTTCTTATGTCATTGGCATAGAGATTCATAGAGACAGGTCCAAAAGGACATTAGGGCTGTCTCATAAAGCCTACATTGAAAGAGTTTTAGAGAAATTCAAGATGAGTGATTGCACTCCTAATGCAGAGCCCATTTTAAAGGGTGACAAATTCAGTTTAAGTCAATGTCCAAAGAATGATTTGGAAAATAAACAAATGGTTAGCATTCCTTATTGTGGACACCCCATTTTTGACCGCCCACAAGGCTTGAGGGCTTTGCTCGGTACACTCGATGATGAAAGTGGTGTTGTGCGTGGTTCGAGGTCTTAACGAAGGAGCCTTATTTAAGCTTCGAAACAACCCTAAACCTTCCATATTCCCACTGATCATACCTAAGAAATTCATTTGTACACCTTATGCCACCTGTGTTGAGGCTGAAATAGAAAACAAGGGAATTCATTGAGGGCTGATCATGGCTATTGAGGGCTAGCCGGGCTTTGATAGCAAGAAACACTGTTCTGGGTAAGAGGCCGCCAACTGTCCATTTTTGAAGATATTTATGATATTTCTTACTCAAATTCTATAAATACGACCATATACCTCTGTTTTGAGGATTGAACAATTGAGAAAAAGCCTATACACATAGAGAGAGCTCATTATTCCTCCTTCTTCCATTGCAAGCTATCTTTGAATTAACCTACCTTCCTTGTATCATCTATATACACCATACACGACCTTGACTCATCATCTTAGAACCTTGGTTGACCCTTGAGAAGCATAATTCAAGTTTGAGAGTGTGTCGAGAGTGTGGCAAGAGTGAGTTTGATCATCAACCCAAGTTTACTCCATTTTGAGAAGTATAAGCTTGCAACTCTTGTTCTTGCTTTTGCTTACTTCATTTCTATCTGTTTCTTGTATTCTTGGGTTGTTTTGTATCCATTTTACGTGTTGGAACTTGGGTTTGGATAAGCTACCAAAGGTGGTAAGGTTAACATCCTGACTTGCACCTATCTTCATAGCTCAACCATTGGTTCCTCTACACTCTTTTCCTTTGATTTTTGAACTAATTTTCAGAGTTGAACTAAGGCCAAAAAACATGGTTTGAAGTCTTGAAATTGGAGGGTTGGCCACCCTCCTTGTTTTTGCTTATATAGCTTTATTGTCTTTACTTTTGTTTAGCTTTTTTTGAGTTCTTTTCTTGCATTTTCAACCATTGTTTTGGCTTATTAGCGACTGTTTTAAGGCTGTCCTAATCTATTTAATTGATTAAAACTTTGATTAGTTCCTTTGCTGTAGCATTGGTCTTTGTACATTGCTTGTATTATGTTGTTCTTAGCCTTTCTTTGTCCAACTTTCATGTTAATGACCTCATCTTAAGAATTAGCTTGCCATTACTTTCTTTCATTTGAGAGTCGTTTCAATCGGTTGACAGTTATTCAACACATGAACTAGAGATTCATGCTTAATGGCTTAATCTCTACGGAGATTCATTGTCAACAGCATAATTTCTCTTTCATGTTGAGAATTACTTCCCGTTTGATGTTTCTCTCCTTTTAAAGGACTTAATCATCACTTCGGACAAATGGACTAAAGAATGGAAATGACTAAAAGAATTGGTTTAAAAGCAACCAACACACATAAAGAAAATGAGTCATTTTGCTTAGGCTTGGCCAAACGTTATGCCAAGTTTATCGAGTCAAGAGTGGTCATACATTAATTCATGGCGTTTTGATTCCTTGAAGCGTCTCTACTTCTCTTTTTTGAGTTCATTCCATGATAAAAAGGAAGGAGTGGTCATATTCATTGCATTCATTGATTTTTGTCCAAAATTGTATCCGAAATCATCAAGCAATCAACTTTCTCATTGATGGTTTTGGAAATAATTCTAACCTTCTCTCAAGGCTTTTCCATGACAGAGAAGGAAGGAAGGGACAAACAAAGCTTGGACAACTCTGTCTGCACTGTTTTCATTTCAGAACACAAAACAGAGTTTTGCACAATATTAAGGCACGGCCAGCCTTCTTTAGGCCCGACCGGGCTTGATTGAGGGCTGGTCGGTCCTCAATGTTTGGTCAGCAGTGTATTTTTGCAGAAAACAGAGGGCAGTAGCTAAGGTGAAACAGAGCAAGCCATGGGGCAGACAGAGCTGTTCTTGAACATTGTGCATGTGATGCATGCAATCCTTGCGCATCCTCACTTACATCATGATCATCGTTGTAGTTAATTTAATATTGTTTATTGTAATTAGTCTCATTAATCATTAATGTTGTAATTATTATTATTGTCCCTTTGTAGTTATTGTAGTTAATTAGCTTGAATAGATAGTTTACTTATCATGGTTATCCTTGTTGTAATAACATAGTTAGCTAGTTAATTAGCGTTGCTTATTTATTTATTTGGTTTTGTAATAATTAGTTTAATTCGGACTTTTAAACTTTGATTCGGACCCTCCTTCGTGAGGGCGCAAACTTGTAATAATGTGTATGTCTTCCAACCCCACGTCTTTCTCCCTTTTATTTACTAGCTTATGTTGGTTAGTTTAGGGCATCATGTTTTATTTAGCATCTCTCATGCCTTGCATCTACTTGTCTTGCATGCACCGAGGCTCAGCGCATAATTCTAACTTGCATTTTCTTTTGGCTCACCTCAGAGTACTAGGTGAGCATTTTTATGTCTTAGCATCTTGCATCGAATGTTTGTGTTGCCATGTCCAAAGCATGAATACCATGAGGCTAATTGCTTAAATGATATAACTGTTTGAATGCTTGTGGATGAAGGCTAGTTTCTTGACTTGGGATAGTTTGATTAATGTCCATTTTTGGCCCACTTTTTCAAGTGGCAAATTCGCAAAACAATTTCAAAACAAAACATGAGATTAAATGTCCCAAATCTTGCAAACTAGTCTATACCTTATGTGCGCATCACATAGTAATATAGCTAATAAATTAGAACAAGAGTATATATTGTAAATAAAAATCACATCATAATTAGTAGAGGCTGATCTTTGATCGAGCAAGTAGGGTGCTTAATTCATGACCTTCCCCTCTCGTACCTAAGTTCCCGAGCCAAGACACTTTGGTGATGACGGACTAATGGCTTTTTGCACGAGTCTCGGGTTTCCTAAATTTTTCTAAAATATTTAAGTGGCGACTCTGTAATCTGGCAAAGCAGTCCATTTTGGGGATTTGATTCAAACAATGATTTTCCAAAAAGAATTGTTGGATTTGGACTCTTTTTGTGTTTTCACTATTTCACATTGCACTTGTGAAATCAAATTCAGAACCACAAGTGAAGTCCGAACTGTAGGGCTATTCGTTTTCTGAAAGGAGCGCAGAAAGTCGAGCTACAGTTTATGGCGACTCTACTGGGGATTTGATGTGAAATTTTATTTACACTTGTATATTCTTTGTATTGCATTTGCATTTGTGTGCTTAAGTCACTATGTTTGCCGACTACTATTCTTGGACAGTTTGCCGAAGGCTTGCCCAAAAAGCTTGTCAAAAAGCTAACCGGTCATGGGCTCTGCCATGTTGGAAACACAACCCTTAGATCTAAACTACCGCTGTACTGCTTGATCCGCCTTTCACTTCTCAGTGTTAGGTGTGAAAGGTATATTAGGTATTCTTCTTGAGGTACCCTCCTGACCATTCGACCTAGTTGAATATAGCGAAGCTATGGTGACTATTCCAACTTAGGACATGATGCTACCCATTTGCAGGATGTTGTGAAACTCATTGTTTGAATTAATGCAGCCTAGATCATGCCAAAAATCTAGGACAGGGTAACCCTACTCCCTCATAGGGGTGTTTTGGTTCTTTTTACTTGATATGTGCTTTTGCAATGAGACTATACAAGATGGTTCATCTCAGTATAAAGTTTGAAAACAGAGATCAGTGGGGATTACGGTTCAGCTATGTGTTTTGACTGTTATGAATTGGGGCCAAAGTGCTATCCAATTTTTTATTTTGTTTTTCTTTTTTTGTTTTTGCTAGGTAGTTTACCATCATAGCTTCAGAAAGACCCGATATTCCTCAAGTTGTGTGGACTCGTTTTGGCAAGCTATGTAAAGCTCAGGACCTTGTTGGTGGTTAGCCCGTGTTAGTCTCACTTCCTTCAGTCACTCGACAAAGAAGAAATAGACAGTCAGTAGCATCAATACAAAGCACTCCTCAAACACCTACCCGTTCTCAGTTAATCAATTCACTAACATCTAATTCACCCAGATTAGCAATGACACAAAACACAGCACTGAACGCAGAGGAATTCGCTGCCATGATGACTACCGTTCAAAGGATTATGGACACTGTAAACTAGAGGATGGCTGCACAAGATGAAGTCATTGCCAATCTACGACGTATATCTAGGGCATCAGCATCAACTGTGCACCCAATCCCTATTGCTCAGCCAAACCCAGATCTACCCCCACTAGTAGAAAATCTACCAATCCCAGATCCTCAGGACATGTTTCCCCCAGCTCCATCTTATCGTCCTCCTGTTCAACCTCCTCTAGGGATTTTTCCTTTCGATATCAATGAAATTGATCCAGCCTTGGTCAAGATTGCCAGATTGGAGAAAGCATTGAAGAAATCCCAAGGCTTTAACTCCATTCCAGATATCAAAGATGGATACATAGAGGCTTCGGTCAGATTACCGGAGAAATTTAAGATGCCTTACTATAGACACCCCATTTTTTACCGTCCTCGAGACTTGGACATCATCGTTTGTGCACTCGATGATTGTGCATGTTTGTGTTCGTTTTGAGCGCCCGAAGTCCTCGACGAAACGCCTTGTCTTTGAGCCTCTAAACCTTATCTGTTTTGTGCATGTTTTTGGACTAAGAACTTGTTGCCTCTAGTCTAGAAGAGAGGGTGACCTGTCGGCCAGCCCTGGGATCTGTCGGCCATGGATTGTGCCTGTCGGCTACCAATGGTGGCCGACGACTATTGGTCCCGTTTTCCAGATATTTGTTTGCCAGCTGTGCCAACTGTTGCTCAGTGAGCTGCATCTTCATACACGTGTATGGTAGGATCTATTCAAGCTCAAGACTTGATTTTCTATATATAGGGGGGTTCCTCCCCCATTTTGGAAGGTTAGACATTTTAGACCAAAAATCTCTCTCTCTCTAGAATTCTCCCTCCCTCTTGTTATTTTGTGCCTTAAAGTCTAGTTTCTCTACACTTTTGCACATCAACCCTTAATCAAACTTGGCCACCTTGGAGCTGAGGTTTCTTGGAGTCTTGTTTGTGCTCTAGAAGAAGGTTTAAGCTTGGATTGTTGCTTAATTTATGCTTGAGCTTCAAGAGGTAGTTTACTTGATTAGTATACTTGTTTTGCCATCCTTTTGTATTGTTTTTGGGCTGGTTTTTAACTATAAAAAAACTCTGTTTTTGAGGCTTAAAATGATGGTTTGAGGCTATCTTGTGTTAAGAGGTAATCCACCCTTCTTGTTGCTTAATTGTTTAGACTTTTGCACCATTTTTCATCACATTCAAATCAAAATTTTTGGGCCTTTTGACCACTGAAATTTAGAGATTTTTCAGTGACAAAAACCTTCTTTTGAAGTCCAAAATTGGAGGGGTTAGCCTCATCTCCTTGTGTCCTGCTTGCATGCCTAGTTAGCCTCACATGTTAGCATGTTTTTCTAGCCTAACATAGCTTTAGTCCAGCATGTTTTTGCCTCTATTTTGACCTACTTTAGCTCTATTTTGGGTTGTTTGGGTCATTTGAGCTTTGTTTTGTATAGTTGTGGTGTAATTTCCTTCACTAGCTTAGTGTTTCTAGGCTTTGAGCATCATTTGTGTGTCTTGGTTGCACGTTTTAATGTTTTTTCATGCCTAATTCCAGTACTTAACATCTCTGCAACCTCCCTTTTTGCTTCACTTTTTCATTTGTTTGAGGGTTGTTTCAACCTTAGGGTTGTTTAAGCTTGACATTGAGGCTCATGCTTAATGGTTTAATCCTCTTTTGAGGGTTCATTACCAACGGCATGAAGCTTCCCTCATGCTTTGAACTACCCCTTGGTTGACACTTCTTTCGCCTTAAAAGACACTCACCAATGGACTTAATCGATTAAAGAATGAATCGGTAATGTAAAATGAGTAAACAAAATGAACAAGTAAAAGAGGCAAGATAAGCATCTTTCGTGTTGCATTGCATGTATTCGAATCGGACGTTAATTCAAACACAAGGAAAGTGGCACATTTCATACTCGAAAGTGATGAAATGTGCCACTTTCCTTGGTCACTATCACCCTTGATCATGCATAACAGAGTGGTGGCCTTTTTTGAGTCTTGTTTTGCACTTATTAAGCTTGTACAAGCTTGGTTCCTTAGCCATCATGCATGGACAATGCTTGGTTAATGGTTTGAGGGCCAAGGGTTACACTCATTTGAACTTGTGTAATGATAAGGAGCGTAACAGTACAAACACTCCTTGAGAATACATTGTTTTGCCACTGTTTTCTTTCTGTTGCAACAAACGGAAGTTCAGGGCAGGGGTAGCCGACTGGCCACCAGTAGTAGCCGACCGGCCATCAATGAAGAAAGTTGCTCAGTGTGTTCCTGAGGGGAGTATAGGTGTTCTGGAAGTTGGTAGCTTCTTTGGTGTTCAAAAATGTGCAAACAGAGGCGTTCAATGGCAAGGTGGTGGCTTTTCAGGTGGAGAAACCGAGCATGCATCCCTCGCTCTTCGAGGCCATTTAGTTGCTTTGTTTAGTATAATTAGTGATAGCTAATTAATTAGTTTAATTGCTTTGTATTTAATTAGCTAATTACTTTGATTTTTAATATTTAATTAGCTTAGAATAGTTAGTTAAATATCATGTTGTAATAATTAATTAACTAGAATTAGTAATAGTTAGCTTAGCTTAGTGTAGCTTAGCTTATTCATTCGGACCCTCCTTCATGAGGGCGTAATGTTGTAATAAGTGTACGTGCGTGTATGTATGTCTTCTAACCCCATATCTTTCTCCCTTTTATTTAATCACTTTTGATGGTTAGATTAAGGACATTTTCAATTAGCATACCTTATGCTCGCATGCTTGTATACATTCATTTGTCTTGCATGCACCAAGGCTTGGCGCATCATTCAAACTACATTGCAAATTCAATATACTTACTTAAATACGTGTTTAATCATATGTTGTTCAAATCAATCTATATGCCATATTAGTAGTCGAGCCTATTAATCGCATTATTGCATGTGTTGCATTAGGCATTTCGTATAGTTAGGATCATGCATCTTTCTAACTAGCTTTTTGTTTTGGCTTGGAGTGCTTGGTGAGTTTTATGCTTTAGCATACTTGCACGAGTGTGATTGCCATATTGCCATGTTTCGCATGCTTGCCATGAGGCTATGTGCTTAAATGCTAAACTGCATGAATACCTGTGGATGAAGGCTTGTTGTTTGAATTGGAACAATTCAACGAATGCGTATTTTAATCCCACTTTGTTGTGGCACATCATGTTTTAAGCCCACTATGTTTGGTGGCAAACCCGCAACCTTTAAGCCCACTTGAGGGTGGCAAATTCAAACCATTTTTGCAAACAAACATAAGCTGAGTTGTTCTAAGTCTTGCAAACTAGTCTATACTTGCATGTGTGTGTCACATAATAAAGCTAATGTAATAACTGGAACAAGAACACATAATATTTATAAAAATACATATCATGATTAGTAGAGGCCGATCTTTGATCGGGCGAGTAGGGGTGCTCATTTCAGGACCTTCCTCTCTCGTACCTAAGTTCCCGAGCCGAGACAACTTTGGTGATGACGGACACGTGGCCTTTGGCACGAGTCAGGGTTTCCTAAATTTTTCCAAAATAAAATATTTAGGTGGCGACTCTGTATCTGGAAAAGTAGTCCAATTTTGACATTTTGATTCAAAATCAGTTTTCCAAAACGATTTGCCGATTTGGACTCTTTTAGTGTTTATCAGTTTTACATTGCACTTGTGAGACTAGATTCAGAACTACGGGAATTCGAACTGTGTGGCCTTCATTTCAAACCCTTTCCGAAAGGCGGGGGCGCGAAAAAGGTGAGTCCACACCCACATCGACAGATTCGATGGGAATAAGGATCCAATTGTGCATGTCCGATTATTTTTGGATGTATTGAGGCCCATGGGTTTGTCTCGGGCGTAAAAGCTTTCGTTGTTTAGGAGAACCCTATCTGATGTGGCGGCCATCTGGTACGCTAAGTTGGAAGACTCTACAAAACGGAATTGAGAAGAGCTATCTGAGACGTTTGTCAATCAATACTCATATAACACCCAGATAGAGGTAACCATTAGTGAGCTGGAGGCAACCCCAAAGAATCATTCATTGATTTTGTTACCCGATAGAGAGCCAAGACAGCCCGAATGACAACTAGGCCTGCCGAGAGAGAACAAGTCTGACTAGTGGTCGAGAACCTTGAGCCAGACATGCTACAGAGAATGATAGTGTCACCATTGTCCACATTTGCTTCCTTACATGAGCTGGGGGTCCAAATCGAGAGTGCATTAAAAAAGGGCATCATCCACAGAACAAGTGAACCCGCAAGACGGCCGTTCTCTCGGAATACCAATGCTAGCAATAGCACTATTCCACGGCCTGCGGATGTCAATACTGTTGTTTCAACGGCCAAAATGGTCGATCCCTTTGTCACTGCCACAACCTCACAACCTTTACAAAATACCAGTCCACCCCAAAATCGAAGAGTTTTTACTTCCCTCTATATGAGCCTAACCTAGGCTCTCAAGTTGTTAATGCCAAAGGGGCATCTCAAGCCTCTCGATCCTCGTCCACTCCCAGACCCATTACCACTCAAACAGAACCCTACCCAGTATTGTATCTTCCACCAACAACATGGCCATCCCACAGATATGTGCTACTGTCTACGTCATGAGATTCAGGATCTCATTGACAACAAAGTCATCGCCCTACCCTCCAAACCAAACGTAACAACCAACCCACTTCCTGTACATAACCAAGTCCCCCCATCCAAAAATATTAACCACATCCATACACTACCGCCCACTTTCAACCCTAGTACATAAATTACCTCATCCCATCTACCAAAATCGAAGGTGGTCATTCCAGAAGGCACAGACATGTGCATGATGGATCTAACACAACAAACTTAACCCAGGCTCGTGGCAATAGAAATGGAGAAAGAGAAAAATGCACTGAAGACAGGGTTATCTGATACCTGTGTCATAGAGAAGGAGGTCTTGCTCACAAAGGAGTACAATCCCAGTCTAGACATTGTTGCCATGGATCAGCCGAAGCCAATGGTCATACTGCTAGATTTTCTCAACATCAATGCTATAGGGGAAGACCAAATGGCGTAGAATCAAAATGAGTGGCCCTAGCAAGGCCTGAATGACTTAGCAAACCTAGAGGAGGATCTAGCAGAGTTAGAAGAGGATCTGGAGGATCTTTACTTCTTCAAGGAAGAAGATACAAGCTGTGTGTAGATGGGATGGTGGGACCCGAGTTAACCAGAGACAAGCAATCGATGGTTGAATGAGGAAGAATCCGATGTGGAGGAACAAACAGGAGAGATTAGAATAGAAGAGGAAGTCGCTGTTAAAGGCAAAGCTAAAGCTGAGCCTCCTACTAAAAAAGAACAGGCACTAGAATAATTTCAAAGGAAAAGGATAGAGGAGATCCAAGCTAAGATAGCTCTAGAACAAGGTGAAGGAAAAGGGAAAGAAGAACCCGAAACAACGATGGGTGATGCCCAGATAACCAGAAAAGTCAAATGGGATCCCAATGACCGAAAAAGGATGTTGAGGAAACTCAGAAAGTACCAAGATGCTAAAACCCAAGCTGTGGTAGAAGAAAAATGGTATGATGATGGGGCAAGCGATGTTAATATGCTCCGGGTGGAACCCGATGCCAGTCTGGCCATGACTACAGGAGAGTGGTGGGAAGACAGTGACCTAAGTCATGCGTACACTGACAAAGGTTGGAAAGCTGATATCCCGGATGACACCTGGTATACCAATGAGATCAATCATATGACCCAGAGTGGTCGGTACTTTAAACCCCCAGTGGCAGACCAGCCAGAGACCTCTAACAAGGAGGCTGAGAGATTAAAAGAGAAGGATGTTAAAGAAAACATGGTCCTAAAACAGCTCAAGAAGATTCAGGCTGACATATCCATCTTAGGACTGATAATGGCGTCTCAGGAGCATAGGCAAACCCTGCTCGAAGCAATAAACTGAACCAAACTGCCCATTGACACCACCGCTAACCAATTGGTGTTGTTGGTCACCTCTGGGGATGTTATGCCAATAATATCCTTTACGAATAAAGAACTGCCTCCCGAAGGTGCCAACCACAATCGTCCCTTGTATGTAACTTTGGAAAGTCGAAAAAAATGGATTCCAGTGATGTTAATAGATACCGGATCAGCGATCAATATGTGCCCAATGAGAACTACCTATGCCATTGATTTGAGGCCGATTGACTTTACACCCATGACCCAAGCTATTCGGGCTTACGATAATACAAGCCAGGATATCATGGGAACGTTCAAGAGCCATATCCTAATCGGCCCATTTGAACACGAGGTGGAATTCCAAGTAATGGATGTACCGGCCATGTTTAATCTACTATTAGGAAGGCCCTGGCTACATCAGATGAGGACTGTATCATCAACAGTCCATCAATTATTAAAGTATCCCTTCAAAGGTGGGTTTGCCACTGTGTACGATAACTTTGCGATCCATCCTCCCCAGGGAACCACCGCACCATTATTGGAAATCATACATAGGGAAGAAGAAGTGTTCCTTTCTGGCTTCTCTAGCAGAAGCCTGGTTGGTCCAAACCATCATGGCAGAGGGCGATAGAGACTATGTGAGTACGCAATCTATACATGATGAACAAACAGGGGCATATGCCCGGGTCAGGACTAGGCTGAAGTGGGAGACAGGGAGGTACTGTTGCTAAGGAGCTAAGTCATAAACCCCACGCTTTCGGGCTGTGATATAAACCTACCGCTGCAGATTGGCAAAGGAAAGGGCAGGAGCTGAGAGAAAGGCTGAAAGCAAAGAGGAATGGGAAGCAGTATGAGTTAGTCCACAAACCAATACGAGGAACCTTGAACGGATGCTTTGTCCGCCAAAGGGGGGACTTCCCCTTTTGTGGATTCCCAAAGCCCTAGTATGATTAGGAAACAAAAACAAGGTATTGGGGTTTGAGATTTTTTTCGGACACCAGTTACCGGAAGAGGAGAATGAGCAAGCAGACCTATGCACTGGTATAAATCAAGGCAGAACTACAAACCTAGACAACGAAGAGGAGGAGCTATTAGGAAATGCACTAGCTTACCTACTGATGAGTTCTACTACTAAAGCTAAGACCACCAACTTGGGGGATAGTTTTACTATCTCAATGATCGGGGATACCCCAACAGAAGATTTCTACAATCTTATCATGGATGCATTTGAGGCCCCATGCCTGGTCTGGAAGTTTAAGCAAGGCATCATCAATAGTTCTGGATCGGATAGTGAGTCCGAATCTAATTCCACTAAGTCTATGGAGTCAGAGTTAGATTCGAGTTCCTCTGAGTCAGGTACTTCTAGGAGTGGTAACCCAGATACCAAAGTCCTGTCCAAGTTGTCTTTTAGCTTTTCTTTTGAGTCCACTGTAACCAAAGATCCAGACTTTTTGAATGGGAATGCTGTGAATGTTGCCTACTTCTTTGTGCCTTTGGTTTGTTGTACTGATCTTAAATTTCAAAATTTTGACATAAACGAAAAGGAAGAAATTCCTCAGGTTTTGAAAATTTTGTTTGATCATAAGGAGGAGAAGCATGTTAAGCCCTATACAGATGAAATTGTATCAATTAACGTGGGTACTAAAGAAGATCCTCACTTAGTCTAAATCAAGTCCACACTGTCTTCGGAGGAATGCGAGCGTTTAATCGATCTATTAAAAAAAATTAACGATGTTTTCACGTGGTCCTACGAAGACATAACTGGAATCGATCCTGAGATTGTACAGCACTGGATCCCTTTTAACCCTGAGGCTCGGCCAGTTAAGCAAAAGCTGCGTAGAGTTTGCCCAGATTGGGCTTTGAAGATTTAGGAAGAAGTTACCAAACAAATTAAGGCAGGGTTCTTGCTTGTATCTGAGTATCTGACGTGGTTGGCCAATATCGTTCCAGTCCCAAAGAAGGATAGCAGAATCAAAGTTTGTGTCGACTTCAGGGATCTGAATAAGGCTAGTCCGAACGATGATTTTTTGCTACCGCATATTGATGAGTTGGTAGACTTCACCACGGGCCATGCATTGCACTCATTCATGGATGGATTTTTCAAGTATAACCAGATCCTGATGGCATCTGAGGATAGGGAGAAGACAGCTTTCACTACTCCGTGGGGCATCTATTTCTACCGAGTCATGCCGTTTGGGTTGAAGAATGCTGGGGTAACTTATTAAAGGGCTGCAACTACCATTCTGCACGACATGATCCACAAAGAGGTTCAGGTGTACGTAGATGATATGATTGTCAAGTCCAAAGATCGAGAGGGCCACTACACCGCCTTGGAAAAATTCTTTCAGCAGATCAGAGAGTATAGATTGAGGTTGAACCCGCAGAAATGTACTTTCGGTGTAATAACAGGAAAAATGCTGGGATTCTTAATCACACATAGAGGAATTAAGGTAGATCCTTGTAACAACCCCGATCTGTAATCATCTATTAATCCGTAATTAAGAATGCTAACCAAGTGTTTAGAATGGAATTCTGTGCTAATTGTGTATTTTGTATGCTATTTGGCTTTCTATATGTTATTTGTAGAATTATCTATCATGATTTCTGCTTTGAATTCGAAATTGATAGCCTAAATGCTTTCAGAAATCGAATTTGAGTATATGGAGAGACTAATTGGAATATTTGGAACCATATGAGAAGTTTTGTTAAAAATTGATTCAGTTCAGTAAGATATGTGATTAAATTGAACCTTAATGGGAACTATTTTGGATTAATTGAATTTTGTGCTAACCTTGGTTAGGTATGGCTACTTGTGTTTGATTTAAATGATGTATGATTGGTACCTAATCTAATCCTATTAATGATCCAAGATGTGATTAAGTGTATGCTGTGCTAAGGCATTTTGTAAAGTTGGGTGTAGAGGATTAAAATCCTTTAGTGGGTGTGTGTTGAGAAATTTGTGTGGGTGTATTGAGAAATCTAAGTTGGGCATTTGGTGATGTTGAGTGTAGGGGATCACAACCTTTGTGTGTGTTGGAGCCTTACATACATAACCACGTGGGCATTTTTTTTATGAGAAATGAGGTGTGTGTATGTGTATATTCAGCTTGAGTGAGGGAATGTTTGTATTATACATTTTGCTCATTTGATTCTTTATGCTGAGAGAGTTCAAGCTAGAGAGGGAGAGAGAGTTTGGCTTTAGAGAGAGAGAGAGAGAGAGAGCACTCAAAAGTTTGAAGAAGAAGAAGAAGAAAACTAGGAAGATTCATCTCACATTTCTGAAATTAAAGCTTTCGGTAAGAATTCTATGACTAATTTCTATTGTAAATCCTCCATGCATCATGATTTCAACATATCTTTGAACTAGTTTCATGAAATTAGTAAGAGGAATGGGCCTTTGAGCTTGTAAATGACTTGCATGTGCATTCTTGGAGATTAACCTTTGGTGCCATCATTTTGAGTTTGAGTTTTGAAGCCATTACAAGCATCTGAGTTCATATCTTGCATAATGTTTTGGAAATTCATGGGTTCATAACAACCATTTGCATGTTTTGAAGAAATCATGAAAATAGTTTGAAAATCTTACATGCAAGAGCTTTGAGTTCAATTTTGGTAAATTCATGAGATTTCAAAGCAAATGGTTTTTAAGGGGTCATGTATATATGTTTTCTAAAGTAATTTTGTATTTTTGAATGAGCTATGCATGACCCAAGGCTTTGAATTTGTGTTTGGAGCTCAAACTTTATGTTTTAAAAACCCAGAATTTCACAGCTGGCTCAAGCGACGAAGTGGTGGCTTGAGCCAACATTACGAGCTCCCAGTATTTTGAACTCTGCAAAAGCTTGCTCGAGCGAGCTCCGTTTTTTCCTTCAGCTAGTTCTAGCCACGAAAAGCTGGATCTAGCCACCAGCTTATTTTCAGCATGTTTTCAAAAGATGTTTTAAGTAATATCTTCGCTCCCATCTCTTTTCGGGCATTCTTAGGCATGATTTATAAGCCATTAAGGATTAATAAGCTAAGAAACATCATACATAAGTGAATTAGAAAATGTGTCAAATCCGAGTATGTGGTCCAATATGAACAAGTTATATAGCATGGAATGAATAAAAAGTTAAGGCAAGAAAGCTAAGCCATGTATGGCCATATGTATGAGTAATAATGAGACATGTTTGGTGCTATGTACATTTGTGTTTGTAGGTCAAGACTTGAAGACTGACCAACCATTTTTGGAAGCCCACTGTGAGCAACATTATTGTAAAGATATGTTCATATGAATTATGTTCCAAATGTGATTTGATAAGTTATGATTTCTGAAATGATATTTCTTTATGTGAACGAATGTCCTATGTTTGAAATCTATTATGGCATCTGTCATGATCCGAACCCGCCCCTAAAGGTTAGGATCATAACCGACCGGTAATCAGTAGATTACCTATGGCCTCAAACAGAAAACAAATTTTAAGTAATCGTATGGGGCCAAAAATGGAAGTACAAAGATAATATTTGTCCAATGAGCTTGTGCATAAATGGAATGAAAAAAAACATTTCTTATATTAATAACTCACACCAAACATACCCACATAAAAGACATTCTATGTCTAGGTCCATGTAACACCATATTTATACAAAATCATAACTTATATACAGATAAGGTCAAACATGACCATCAAAAGAAGACAAAAGGGTCAAAATGAAAGTTCTAAAACTAAGGCCTCGTTCGTGAGGCGTGTCATGGTTGACTCCACAAACTTGACATTCTTTCTTGGGTTCGTTACAGTTGGGGTTGGGCATCCTACTGCTCACCTACATACATATATACAAGGAGTGAGCGAAAGCCCAGTGAATAATACCATAGTAAAGAGGTTATACGAATAAGATTCATATTAAGTACATTGAACCCATAAATTTCATATACAAATGGCCTTATGCCCATTCTGTGTTTTTCTTGTACCTGTCAAACGGCCTCGAGCCCATTTAGATTCTTATCAAACACATCAAACGGCCTCGGGCCCATTGCATCAAACATATCAGACGGCCTCTGGCCCACTGCATAACTTTCTTAGACTCATCAAACGGCCTTGGGCCTAATTCAAACACTTCAACGTATCAAATGGCCTCGGGCCCATTATTTCCATATTCGTATCTATGTACATTTCATATTCATGATCATAATCGCTTTTCATTCAAACGGCTTTTGGCCCATTACATTCATATTCAAACAGCCTTTGGCCCATCACGATATTCAAACGGCCTTTGGCCCATCAAAATATTCAAACGGCCTTTGGCCCATTAAAATATTCAAACGGCCTTTGGCCCATCAAAATATTCATATTCAAACGGCCTTTGGCCCATCAAAATATTCAAACCGATAAAATGCTCATTCATAATTCAAATTTACAAGTCCAGAAAACTTACACATGAGTAGCTTTTGGAAAATAATATACATGAAAATATCTTTACTAAAATATTACTCACAATGTTCCGATGCTCGATTCATCCTTGCACTTGACCCTACACAATTCGTAATACACATAGAAATCGGGTCACAATACAATTCATTCCGTTCTTTAATTTGTTTAATTCTCTTAGGCTCTTTCCAACTCTATAGTTCATTTATAATGCTTAGTACATGCCTAAGAGTGCTTAGAAGTGAAAGAGAACAGAAATCGAAATATGAACTAGCTTTTCAAAATTTTCTGAAACAGGGTACTCTGCTCGAGCGCAACTTTTGTCACTCGAGCAGCCTGTAAAACTCTGAAGAAATTCTGAGAGCTTGATATTTATGCTCGAGCCATACTTTCTTCGCTCGAGCGGACAAGTCAAATTCTGGAAATTTTCAGAATTTTGTTTGAAATTCAAACACACATTTAAAGTTCCAAATTTCATGCATGACATGTTCTAATGTACAAAAACACTCCCAAAAACATGTATACAAGGTCATTTCTAACTCTTAGCTCAAATCTCCATGAATTTAATTATTTTAATATTTTTCTTCCTTTCTTACAAAACATAAAATTAAGCTACAAGCTCTTAGAAAAATATTTGCAAGTATGAAATTCAAATCAAAATCAAGTCAATTCTTGATTGTCAAATTCTAAATCATAATTAATTTCTTGATTTATCCAATTTAATTTTCTTCATATCGAACCCAATTTCAAACCCATAAATTCTAAAATATGAACTAAAAACTTTCAAAATATAATCTCAAAACTTGGGTTCATATATAGCTTGTCTAAAAACACACAAGCTCTTAATTAATCAAAAAGAATATGATCAATTTTTAAATCCTTAACATCAAAATTCCTTTAATTTAAAATTAAACTCATTTGTTCATAAACTCATAATTTTCCAAGGCTTGGTTCTTATTTCATCAAAACATGAAATCAATTCTAACAAATCTATGAAACATGTACAATTAGAGTATTAAAACTTACAAAGTTTGTTCATGCATGTAGAAATATAACTCAATTCATGCAAGATATACAAAATCTAACCAAAAATAATTGATTTCTAAGTTTATTTCCATAACCATGAATCTAGCTAAATTTTCTCATTCAAACCCATTTTCTTTCAAGAACCATGGAATTGATTCTGTAACTCACTTAATTCAAGATGTGTAGAGGATTTTTCTACAAAGTTAAGACTTAGAATGCTCACCTCAAGCATAAATTTCAGAATTAGAGATGATTTCCCTTAGCTCCTTCAAGTCTTCTTCAATTCCATATAAGTTCTGAGTTTCACTCTCTCTCTCTCAACTCTTCCAGCAGAAAAGCAAAAGAAAATGAGCCTTGCTTCTTGACTCATCAACATATACACACACATGCCTCTCTTGTTGCCACCACATTGCACACGTGCACACTTAATCAAGCCTCTAACACAACACTCACATGTACACACATACACAGATTTTCTCTGCACACTTAATTAAGCCTCTAACACAACACTCACATGTACACACATACACAGATTTTCTCTGCACACCCACACCCAAATACACCCTCAATACTAGATTGCTTCATGATTCAATTTATGCTTATGATTAATTTAATAAAGCAACACTTAATCTTAACAAATCTTGATTAACACATAATTAAATTAATCATAACTAATCACAAATCTCACATAATTTAATTAGTCTAATTTTGACTTCAATTAAGGCCCAATTAATTATATTTAATTTTTACCAATTTGAATCAGATTTTCAATCAAACTCCCAAAAGGTTCCAAATATTAAATTAAACTTATTGCCATCATCAATTTTGATTTCCCAAATCGTTTAGGCCTTCAATTTCTGATCTGACTCAAAATTTTAGTCAATAAATTACATATTCAAATTGGATACCTCAAAAATAGATTTAATTCACAATAATCATAATTTCTCAAACCTTATAACATAATTAACTTAATTAACTCCGATTTGGACCCAATTAATCAAATCTTGATTTTACTAAACTGAACTAATATTAATTAAACTCCCAAATGGGTTCGTAATTAATTCAACTTCTTAATTTCACTTCCTTAAGCCATTTGGACCCTTAATTTCTAATTCCAAAATAAATCTTTAATAGAATCATATAGGAATCAGATTCCACAATTCTCATAAATCCCAAATCAAATTAGGATAACGACTAATTAAAATCCCAAATCTCCTTAATTAACCAAAAATAAAATATTATACGTGACGGGGTCGTCACAGCATCCATAGATAGTCCTAAGTCATGGGGGACGGCATGTTAATGCGGGTCCATGGCATATATGTGATTAAGAGATCTCGTTAGCGACTTCATTGTGGTGATGCGTGTTTAATCGGTATCCGGAACCGATTACTCTAGTCGGATGACGATGTGATATGTTCTATTGAATGTACCATTATTATGTTTGGATATGAGAATTTTTTATGTTATGATCTGTTTTATGATTATAAAATGTTCAAAATTCGTTCACTAACCTCTTTACCTTAATGTTATTCACTGGGCTTTAGCTCACTGTTTGTATATATATATATTTATGTAGGTGAGCGTGTGTAGGACCAAGCCTGAGGGCTTCTGTCTGACTTCTGTTTTGTCAAGCCAACCACCGTGTCTCACGTGGAGGTTCCTGAAAGTCAATGTGACCAAGATGCTTTATGACCAAGTTTTAAGCTCTTAATGTCTTTTGTTTATTTTGTATACAGAGCTAAGTCCTTTTTTGTTGTATCTACATTTGGTTGGCATAATGATGATGTTATGATATATGTATGTAAATTCTTAAAGTTTTTTATCTCATATAAGTCAGCACAGCTCATTGGATAATTATATTTATGTATTTGCTTCCGCTAGCCCCTTAATTTTGTTTAATCTGTTCAGAGGACTTCGGTAATCTTAAGATTACTGGCCGGTTACGATGCTAAACCTATAAATGCGGGTTTGGGTCGTGACAATCCTTCCAAAATCAAGGCCATCTTAGAAATGCCACCACCAAGGACTGAAAATGAGGTGCGCGGCTTTTTCGGTAAAGTGCAATTCATAAGGCGGATTATTTCAAAACTAACCTTGACTTGTGAACCACTATTTGGTCTCCTGAAGAAAGGAAAAAAGTTCCAATGGGACGATCGTTGTTAGTTTACTTTTGAATAGGTCAAGCAGTACTTGCAGAATCTGTCTATGTTATCACCGCCAAAACAGAGAAAGCCGCTAATCTTGTACCTGTCAGTGATAAACTTAACTGTGGGGTGTATGTTAGCTCAAGAGTCGAAGGGCAAGGTAGAGAGAGCCGTTTATTACTTGAGTAAGAAAATGCTGGATTACAAGACCCGTTACACTCCCCTTGAGAAATCTTGTCTAGCCTTGGTATGGGCTACCCGAAAGTTGAGGCACTACCTGTTAGCTCACTCCGTAATCCTGGTTTCAAGATTAGATCCCATTAAATATCTCTTTAAGAAACTAGCGCTTATGGGTAGGCTAACCCGTTGGCTGCTTCTTCTCTCTGAATTTGATCTTACATATGTTACACGCAAGTCGGTTAAAGGAAGAGCTGTAGCGAAATTCCTGGCAGATCACCCAGTAGAGGGGGATGAAGTGGTGGAGTACTTGTTCCCAAATGAAGATATTCTGCAAATAGAGGAAAAAACGTAGACGATGTACTTTGACGGAGTAGCCAATCAGTACGGTTATGGGATCGGTGTATTGCTGATAGCACCTGATGACTCCCATATACCCTTAGCCTTCAAACTCCGGTTCAAAGTATTCAATAACAAAGCAGAATATGAGGCGTGTATCGCTGGTTTAGAAGCCGCCCTGGAACTAGGGGCAAAAATGTTGGACGTCATCGGGGATTCGAGCTTGGTTATGTCTTAAGCCAACCGAGATTGGTGGGTTAAAGAAAAGAAAATGAAGGTTTATCATCAGGTTTTGGATATGGTAATTCCGAGATTTGAAAAGTTAACGTTTATCCATCTGGTAAAGGAGAACAATCGATTCGTTGATGCACTAGCAACTCTATCTTCTATGGTAGACATTCCATTGGGAGTCAGGATGCGTCCGATCATTATTGAACAGAAGTACACACCGGCCTATGAAACCATTGCCGCGATAGATGAGGCTTCAAACAAGAACCCCTAGTACTATGATATCTGGAATTTCTTGGAAAATGAGATATATCCACCAGGAGCAAATGCCAAGGATAAAGGGGAATACGACATTTGGCCGTTCAATTTATCATCTACCGAGGCAGGTTGTACAAAAGAGGTCATTTGGGAATGCACAAGCTATGCATTGAGGAAGAATAATCAAAACGCCTTATAGAGGCCATCCATGGAGAAAAGTGCAGAGCCCACATGAACGGTGTGATGCTCGCTTGAAAAATTCTTAGACAACGTTATTACTGGTCAACCATGGAAGAGAATTGTATTGGTTTTGCTTGGCTATGCCACAAATGCCAGATTCATGCCAATCACATGAACATACCATGGTCTAAACTCTACAATATGACTTCACCATGGCCATTCTCTGTTTGGGGGATAGACGTTATCGGTGCAGTCACGCCAAAGGGGTCAAACGGGCATGAATTCATCCTGGTAGCAATTGACTACTTCATGACATGGGTAAAGGCCCAGTCCTACTCCGTGCTGAAAGCATCGCATGTGGCTAAGTTCATCAAAAATAATATCATATATAGGTATGGAGTGCCCAATGAGATTATCTCCGATAATGGGATGCACTTCAAGAAAGAGGTGATAGACTTGCTTGAGAAATATAATGTCACTTTCCATAAGTTATCGACCTATAGGCCACAGACCAATGGAGCTGTAGAAACTACGAACAAGAATATCAAGAAAATTCTGTAAAAGATGGTGGAAACTTACACGGACTGGCCAGATAAATTGTCATTTGCGCTCTAGGGCTACAGAACCTCAATCCGAACATCTACAGGGGCAACCCCCTATTCTCTTGTCTACGGGATGGAAGCTATTTTGCCAATCGAAATTGAAGTGTCCTCGCTACGAGTTATAGGCGAGTGTCAAATAACAGAGGCAGATTGGCAGCAAAGTAGGTTCGAGGAGTTGATCTTATTTGATGAGAGAAGACTAAGAGCATTATATCATGTCCAAGGCTACCAGCGCAGAATTGCTAGGGCTTTTAACAAGAAAGTGAAGTCCAGAAATCTTCAAGAAGGGGACATGATGCTGAAAGACAATCGAGCTCCCATTCATGACCCTAGGGGCAAGTTCAAACCTAACTAGACTGGTCCTTACATCATCAAGTCAATCTAGTCAGGAGGGGCAGTTATTCTTATGGACTTGGATGGCTTGGAGTTTTCGCAACTAATCAACATGGACAAGTTGAAGAAATACTATCCCTAAGAGGCTCGCTAGGCCAAAAACCCGAAAGGGCGACCTAGGCAAAAGCTAGAGCATGAAAAATTAAAAATAAAGAAAAACTGAGCTCACAAGGTTGAAAACCTTAAAGGGCGACTTTGACAAGAGTTAGAGCGCAAAATGAGAGAGTTAATACTCGAGTGGACCTGAACTGAACTACGTAAGGCCTAATTCCCATTTTTGGGATACGTAGGCAACTTCATCCTGAAGTTTGGCCGTAATTATCTCTAGTTCAACTGTCCTATCTGTTTTCTTGATCAGGTCATCTTTATTCACTATCTATTAGTTCGGTCGCGCTCTTTATTTTGGGAAGAAAAGCTGTTTACAGTGCAGAGCGACAGTGATATGCAACCAGGGGTGTGGGGAAGTGGTTTGGAAATACTCTTCAGATCCTGGAAGACGCCAATGATCCTCAGCTAGTCACCTGCAAAGATATAAATACTCCGGTCGGGGGTGTCGGAATTAGCACTCCGACGAACAAGTCAGTTCTTCTACTCAAGAAAGCTTGTTCACTAAGTTTTTAGAAGTGATTCTTACATACCTTTACAAATCTGAAGCTCTTGTATTTATATCCATTCTCTGGGCCTCGGGGCCAGAGTCTACTTTTTATTTATTATTCTTTCATTTGTCCTGATATGCCTTCTCAAGTCTATTCGGCCTTAAGAACGTATTCGGCGTCCCAGTTGAGCAAAATGGAGCCGTTCAGTTCCCGGCTCCTCGGGTATACCAGATTTCGTTCCTCTATTTATTCGGCTCCCACAATTGCCCCCCAAGCGTTCTGTCAATGACAGTTGGGTGAAATGCTTGGTTCCGATTTTCAAATACTCTGAACCGAAGTTTGGGGGTTAGACTTATCACGCGGACGTTTAATTACTCCCCCTTTAATCGTTGTCTCAACTTCCCGACCCTTCGTACACGCCTATTTATTATGATTTAAAATCTGATGTCCTTTCGAATCCGTGTTCTATGACGCTGGTTGCTGGGTTGCTCTTCGAATCGTTCTTGCAATTCTTCCATCTGTGATACTCTCTTCATTTTTGTAAGTTTTCCTCTCCCCTGCTCTGAAGCTTTTCCTAGTTTGTTTATTCCGTCGCATGTTCTTATAGACAGTAGGTTATGGCGAAACATTTGAAAGACCTCCTTTCGTCAGACTGAATTGTTGGCTTTAGACGCCATTTCTCTATTCCTGACGATGTCCACCTGTCGTTTGTGGCGGACGGCACTCTTGACATGGAGAGGGAGGACAAAACCACGACAGAGGGTGGAGTCCGCTTTCCCCTTCACCCGTTTCTGAGGGCTGTTCTTCGCCATTGGGATTTGATCCCTTCCCAACCCAATGTGAATTTCTTTAGAATTATAATGGGGGTCGTAGCGCTGAACCGTTGCCTTGGAATTAATCTTGGCATTCCTGTCATTCGGCACTGTTATGCTTTGGCCAAGTCCTCTGGTCGGCACGGGCGTTACTTCCTCAGAGCTAAGGATACAGATCATCAGTTAATCACTATGCTTTCCAGTTCTGGGAAACGAGTTGATGATGTCATGGTCGTTGTCCGCGGCAACTGGGAGTTCGGCGAAGGGGAGGATCGTGTCAATCCTATTCCTAGACGTAGGGGCGAACCAAGTCGCCGAATGCTCTCTTGCTTGTATTGTGTGCTCATATTTGCCATACCCTGTTTTCTTGAGTCTTACGGCTTGTCTTTTGCAAGGAACGATTTGAAAAAAGTCCGAGCTTCAACTGACGACGCCGTTCTTTCGGACATTAGGATTGCTCTTAGTTATTTCGGCCGTCGCAGTCTTCATAAGCAGGGAAGAGCGGCTCACGTTTTGCTTTGCTACGAGCCTACATATACAACCTTTTCGGCTGCGGAAAACATACCGATTCCGAAGGGGGAAGATTTTCTCGTCGCTCGTATTTTTTCCGACTTCAAAAACTTGAGACAGGTAGGTTTTGAAGGGTCCGATTCGGAGAATACTGAAGTATCCGATACTGCCAAATCAGATCAGTCCGAGGCCGAATTTGAGGAGGTATTGGATTCTGCCGATCCTCCCTCTACTTCGGGGAGGGGGAACCTCTCTGTTGACGACGTTCCTCAACGTACAGACGATCTTCCCATCTCGGGATCCACTAACATGGCTGGGTTAAGCCTAACAAAGCTTGCTAAGAAGGCGAATGCGGAGAGGTTAGCTGCACGGCGAAGAGCGGAGGGCCTTTCGACCGAACCGCCCACCAGTGAATCTCAACATTCCCTCCCAGTTACCGAATCAAAATCCTTGGGAATTGTTGAGGAGGTGGCAACAAATAAGAATGCCGAATCCGCATTGGTTGGGAAAGTCGTCCAGGATGTTGAGGGAGAGGCGGAGAAACGCGCTAGGGATCGTGAGGTCGGTTTAAAAGATCACGGCGGCAAACGTCCTCGAATGGGGGGATCGAGTGAGGTTGTGCCCTTTGTGATTCAACCGATGGTAAGAAACATGCCGGTTCCTTCGAATGCCTCAGCGCTTAAAGACCCAGAGGTCGCGTTCGGCGTGGCAACGTCTTTGTCGTTGCCGTGTGATATGGAGGCTTTCCAGTTGCAACAGGATTTGAATGCGACAATGTTAGCCGCGCAGTCGGCCCTTTGGTGCGTATTCTGACTTTTCCTTCACTTCATCCAAACATTGTTCGCGTTACGTTTTTTGAATTTTTCTTTTGCAGACTGTTGGTAGGATAGCCGATGTAGGCCGCCGTCATCTCGACGCCGTCAAGCAGATTAGTCATTTACGAAAGCAAGTTGAGGGCCAGAGGAAAAGGGCCGAGGACGAATTTTTAAGAGCGAACCAGGAAGCTTCTCGGGCAGAGGACGAGGTAGAGAAAGCTCGTCATGCGGATAAGTTGAGAGCGGAGGCCGAGAAGAAGGCCGACGATATGGAAGCTGCACTTGGCTTGTCCGAAAAGGCAGTTGCCAGCCTGGAGGCTGAGTTGGCTGAAATGAAGGCGGCGAAGGAGATTGCCGATTCAAAAGGTTTCGAAGCCGGGAAAGAGGCTGGACTCGCCGAGTATGTGGACCAGGTCTCTCGGTTTGAGAATCGAGGCTTCAAACATGGTTGGCACAAGGCCCTTGCTGCAGCTGGAGTTTCGCTGAATATGCCAATACCGTATGAGCAAGTGGACATCGATCCGTTGGAGACTGATTCCGAGGGTTGATCTTTACGATACACAATTGTTATGATTTCGAGAAAGTACTTTTTCTGTTTGTTTTTGTTATTTTGTATTTGTTTATCGGACATTTTTCATGCGGGTTGATATTATAAAAGTTATGATACAGAAATGGACGTCGATACTTTTTTGTAGTTATAAAATGTTATGAATTCTGCTCAATGTGCTGATGTTTCCATAATTTTATGGTGATATTTCTTAATAGATCTATAATCTGTCCTTGCCTTAGCCAAGGCGCGAGCGTGAAGAGCCGAATGGTTCATACTCGTGGGCTGGCCGAGGCATCTTTGAAAAGGTGGCCGAGTAAAACGAGGCCGACTAGATTAATAAATCTGCCCTTGCCTTGGCCAGGGCGCGAGCGTGAAGAGCCGAACGGTTCATACTCGTGGGCTGGCCGAGGCATTCTTAGAAAAGGTGGCCGAGTAAAACGGGCCCGACTAGATTAATAAATCTGCCCTTGCCTTGGCCAGGGCGCGAGCGTGAAGAGCCGAACGGTTCATACTCGTGGGCTGGCCGAGGCATTCTTAGAGAAGGGGGCCGAGTAAAACGGGGCGGACTAGATTAATAAATCTGCCCTTGCCTTGGCCAGGGCGCGAGCGTGAAGAGCCGAACGGTCCATACACGTGGGCTGGCCGAGGCATTCTTTGAGAAGGTGGCCGAGTAAAACGGGGCCGACTAGATTAATAAATCTGCCCTTGCCTTGGCCAGGGCGCGAGCGTGAAGAGCCGAACGGTTCATACACGTGGGCTGGCCGAGGCATTCTTAGAAAAGGTGGCCGAGTAAAACGGGCCCGACTAGATTAATAAATCTGCCCTTACCTTGGCCAGGGCGCGAGCGTGAAGAGCCGAACGGTTCATACTCGTGGGCTGGCCGAGGCATTCTTTGAGAAGGTGGCCGAGTAAAACGGGGCGGACTAGATTAATAAATCTGCCCTTGCCTTGGCCAGGGCGCAAGCGTGAAGAGCCGAACGGTCCATACTCGTGGGCTGGCCGAGGCATTCTTTGAGAAGGTGGCCGAGTAAAACGGGGCCGACTAGATTAATAAATCTGCCCTTGCCTTGGCCAGGGCGCGAGCGTGAAGAGCCGAACGGTCCATACTCATGGGCTGGCCGAGGCATTCTTTGAGAAGGTGGCCGAGTAAAATGGGGCCGACTAGATTAATAAATCTGCCCTTGCCTTGGCTAGGGCGCGAGCGTGAAGAGCCGAACGGTTCATACTCGTGGGCTGGCCGAGGCATTCTTTGAAAAGGTGAGAATATTTTGCACTGCATGGTATAAACGTTCAGAAATGCATTAGTCGGTCCTAAGGCGTCATACACCAAAGGGGCTCCGTATCCGGAGACTTGTTTTGGCCAATCGTGACATCCACGAAGGGCGCTCCGAATCCGGAGACTTATTCGGCCCTAAGGCGTCATGCCCCAAACGGCGCTCCGAATCCGGAGACTTATTCGGCCCTAAGGCGTCATGCCCCAAAGGGCGCTCCGAATCCGGAGACTTATTTTGGCCAATCGTGACATCCACGAAGGGCGCTCCGAATCCGGAGACTTTTTTGGGCCAATCGTGACATCCACGAAGGGCGCTCCGAATTCGGAGACTTATTCGGCCCTAAGGTGTGCACCAAAGGGGGCTCTGAATCCGGAGACTTATTTTGGCCAATCGTGACATCCACGAAGGGCGCTCCGAATCCGGAGACTTGTTTGGGCCAATCGTGACATCCACGAAGGGCGCTCCGAATCCGAAGACTTATTCGGCCCTAAGGTGTGCACCAAAGGGGGCTCCGAATCCGGAGACTTATTTTGGCCAATCGTGACATCCACGAAGGGCGCTCCGAATCCGAAGACTTATTCGGCCCTAAGGCGTCATGCCCCAAACGGCGCTCCGAATCCGGAGACTTATTCGGCCCTAAGGCGTCATGCCCCAAAGGGCGCTCCGAATCCGGAGACTTATTCGGCCCTAAGGCGTCATACCCCAAAGGGCGCTCCGAATCCGGAGACTTATTCGGCCCTAAGGTGTGCACCAAAGGGGGCTCCGAATCCGGAGACTTATTTTGGCCAATCGTGACATCCACGAAGGGCGCTCCGAATCCGGAGACTTGTTTGGGCCAATCGTGACATCCACGAAGGGCGCTCCGAATCCGGAGACTTGTTTGGGCCAGTCGTGACATCCACGAAGGGCGCTCCGAATCCGGAGACTTATTCGGCCCTAAGGTGTGCACCAAAGGGGGCTCCGAATCCGGAGACTTATTTTGGCCAATCGTGACATCCACGAAGGGCGCTCCGAATCCAGAGACTTGTTTGGGCCAATCGTGACATCCACGAAGGGCGCTCCGAATCCGGAGACTTGTTTGGGCCAGTCGTGACATCCACGAAGGGCGCTTCGAATCCGGAGACTTATTCGGCCCTAAGGTGTGCACCAAAGGGGGCTCCGAATCCGGAGACTTATTTTGGCCAATCGTGACATCCACGAAGGGCGCTCCGAATCCGGAGACTTGTTTGGGCCAATCGTGACATCCACGAAGGGCGCTCCGAATCCGGAGACTTATTCGGCCCTAAGGTGTGCACCAAAGGAGGCTCCGAATCCGGAGACTTATTTTTGCCAATCGTGACATCCACGAAGGGCGCTCCGAATCCGGAGACTTATTCGGCCCTAAGGTGTCGTGCACCAAAGGGGGCTCCGAATCCGGAGACTTGTTTGGGCCAATCGTGACATCCACGAAGGGCGCTCCGAATCCGGAGACTTATTCGGCCCTAAGGTGTGCACCAAAGGGGGCTCCGAATCCAGAGACTTATTTTGGCCAATCGTGACATCCACGAAGGGCGCTCCGAATCCGGAGACTTATTCGGCCCTAAGGTGTCGTGCACCAAAGGGGGCTCCGAATCCGGAGACTTATTCGGCCCTAAGGTGTCGTGCACCAAAGGGGGCTCTGAATCCGGAGACTTATTTTGGCCAATCGTGTAATGATGTTCCTCCACACAAAGCGCTTAATGTCGGAATCTCGTATATGGGTTAGAGCCTCCGCTTCGACCCACTTTGTGAAGTAATCTGTTGCTACGATTAGAAATCGCTTGTTCCCTGGGGCCCTCGGCAATGGTCCTACGATATCAAGTCCCCACTGAGCAAACGGCCAGGGGCTTGTGATAGAATTCAAAGCTTCTGCCGGCTGATGGGTTAGTGGGGAGAACTTTTGGCATTGTTCACATTTCTTGACATAACTTTCTGCGTCGGCTCTCATCGTCGGCCAATAATATCCCTGTGTTATCGCCCGATGGGCCAGGGAGCGTCCCCCCGAATGGGCACCACAGCTGCCCTCGTGTATCTCAGTGAGCAGCTCCTCTACTCTGTCCGGGTGCACGCATTCCAAGTATGGACCAGAGAGGGACTTTTTGTAAAGCCCTCCTTGTGGATCTAAGTAGTACCGCTGGGCCTTGTTTCGCAGTTTGTGTGCTTCTTTTTTGTCCTCTGGGAGTTGCTCAGAAGAAAGGAATGCAGCAATGGGGTCCTTCCAACTTGGAGCGGATTCAATAATGTTGATGTGGGTTTCCTCCGGAGGGCCGATACTTGGTTCCGGGACGAAACCTACTTCGATGGTACGCTTGAGCTCGGAGTTAATGGCGGAGGCTAAGCAAGCCAGGGCATCCGCGTGTGTATTTTGATCGCGTGTTATTTGGTTTAATTCATGATGGTCGAATTTCGTCAGCAAGGAGTTAGCCGTTTTCATATAGGCCGCCATACGCTCGTCTCTTGCCGCGTACTCCCCCTTCAGCTGGTTGATTACCAATTTTGAGTCACAAAACACCAACGGTCGCCGCGCGCCGAGCAGATGTGCGTTCCGCAGTCCGGCTAAAAGGGCTTCATATTCGGCTTCGTTATTTGATACTTCGAAGCCGAGCTTGACGGCCTGCTCAATTACTGCGCCGTCTGGAGACATAATTACAACGCCAGCGCCGCTGCCCCGTTGGTTAGACGATCCATCACAGTATAATTTCCAAATGTCCCCAACATAAATTCTCCAATCTGGCTTTGACCGAACTTCGGCCTTTGGCTGGACGTCATCAGGCTTGAGGTCGGCAAGCCCTCTTGTGAATTCGGCAACAAAGTCGGCAAGCACCTGCCCCTTGATTGCAGTTTTGGGTAAAAACTGAATGCCGTATTGGCCGAGTTCGAGAGCCCACTTCGAAACACGCCCTGATGCTTCTGCATTCCGTAGTACTGATCGAAGGGGATAGTCTGTTAGCACCCTAATGCTGTGTCCTTGGAAGTAATGCATCAGTTTTCTTGCTGCCATGACCAAGGCTAGGACGAGTTTTTCCAGCGGTAGGTAGCGTGTTTCGGCGTCCACCATTGCCTTGCTCACATAATACACTGGCTGTTGCTGCCATTCCTCCTCTTTTAGTAATACGGCGCTGACGGCCCTGTCGGAGACTGCCAGATATAGAATGAGGGGGCCACCGGTGACGGGTGTTGTTAGAAGAGGTACTGTCCGGAGGTAGGTCTTGAGCCCGTTAAAAGCTGCTTCGCATTCGGCGGACCATTCAAAGCTCTGCCCTGTCGTAGTATCTGAAAGAATTGTCTGCAGCGGTCTGTAGATCGGCTGATGAACCTGTTGAGTGCAGCAGCCATTCCCATCAACTTTTGGACTTCTTTCACTGAACGGGGGGAACTCAGTTCCAAAATTGCTGTGACTTGCCTCGGGTTGGCTTCGATTCCTCGGTGGTTGACGATATAACCCAGGAATTTGCCGGAGCCGATCCCGAATGCGCATTTGGAAGCGTTTAGCTTCATTCTGTATTTGCGTAGGGTGTTGAATGTCTTTTCCAGATCGGCTATATGGTTTTGTTCTTCTTTGGATTTGACCACCATGTCGTCGATGTATACTTCCATAGTGTGTCCGAGCTGTTCTTTAAACATCGTGGTGACCAGTCTTTGGTAAGTTGCCCCTGCATTCTTCAGTCCAAAAGGCATAACCCTGTAGCAGTAGGTTCCTCTTGGAGTGAGGAATGCAGTTTTGTCCTGATCATCCGGATTCATGGCGATCTGATGGTAGCCCCTGTAGGCATCGAGGAAACTCATGCGCTGGTGGCGTGCCGTCGCATCGACGAGTTGGTAATTCTCGGTAAGGGAAGCAGTCTTTAGGGCAAGCTTTGTTCAGATCCGTGAAATCGACGCACACTCGCCAAGTTCCATTTTTCTTTTTCACCACCACTGTGTTGGAGAGCCACGTGGGGTAGGTGACTTCTCTAATTGCCCCGGCATCAAGCAATTTGTCAACTTCTTCTACAACACGGCGTGTGTTCTGCGGAGGATGCCGGCCTTCTGAATGATCGGCTTGCACCGGGGGTCGACGTTTAGATGGTGCTGTGAGACTGACAGGTCTATTCCCGGCATCTCGTATGGAGTCCACGCAAAGACGTCGAGGTTGCCGAGTAAGAAAGTGATCAGCTGCTGTCTGTCGACCTGGCTCAGAGAGGCGCCGATCATAAAAAACTTTTCCGGGCTTCCATCAATGTCAACCCGGTCTAAACCTTCCGTGGCCTTTTCGTTTGGTTGACGCCCGACGTCATCCAGGATCTCTCGACTGGGTACTTCAATGGAGTTTACTTGCAGTTCCTTCGGCGTCTTGGCGGCGAGAAGGTAACATGCTTGCGCTGACTGTTGAGAGCCACGGATCTGCTCAACGCCGTGTTCCGTTGGGAAACATAGCAGCTGGTGGTAGGTGCTTGGGACGGCCTGCAGGGTATGCAACCATGATCGCCCCATGATGAGATTGTACGGCGACGGAAGCCTGACGACCAAGAATTCCACATCCACCGTTCTGGAGCCAGCTCGAACGGGTAGACTAATCTTTCCCAATGGGTACTCCAGGTTGGCGTTGAAGCCGAATAGTGGATAAGGAGCTGGAGTCAGATCCGAATCGTTGAACCCAAGTTTGATGAAGGTTTTATAGTACATAACCTCTGAAGTGCTTCCCTGGTCGATAAGGACGCGTTCGACGATGAACCTGTTTACGCGTAGCGCAACAACCAGAGGATCTACGTGAGGGAGTGTTACGCCGCTCAAATCAGAGTCGTCGAAGGTGATGCTTGGCGCTTCTCGGAGCCGGGGTCGCTTTGTTGGTGTGAGCTGATGCTGGGGGTTTGGAAATGACTGGATTGCATGTACAGTCGGGGCTATCGGCAGGCTGTATATCATATGTACGGTGTCAAGCGGGATGCCTCTTGGGCGACGTGCGTCCTCGGTCACCTCCTCAAGGTAATCGGTTAAGGCGCGGCGACCGTCGGCATTGTGCTGTTGGCCTCGAGGTCGTTGAGGACCTGCCCTTGGGAATCGCTCAGGAACCTTGAGCCCTGCCCGTTTGGACTTTGCTTTTTCTAAGGCCAGATCGCGGCGAAGGCGTTCGTTCTCAGCGATGATGTTGTCCAAACTCTGTTGGGTCTGTCTGGCTTGTTCTATGGTCGCTTGCATCGTCTCCTTCGTTGAAGTCGTTGGTGAGTTAGAGTTCGAGGCGCGGCGCGGCGCTGCGCGACGGTTTCCTTTCCGAGTGTATTTGCCGGAGTGAAATCGTCTCTCTGTGCGGGCTCGTCGGTGGCTATCGGAGGATCTTCAGTCACGTCTTTCATGGATATATTTGAGTATTCCCACAGACGGCGCCAATTGTGGGGAAGTGGTTTGGAAATACTCTTCAGATCCTGGAAGACGCCAATGATCCTCAGCTAGTCACCTGCAAAGATACAAATACTCCGGTCGGGGGTGCCGGAATTAGCACTCCGACGGACAAGTCAGTTCTTCTACTCAAGAAAGCTTGTTCACTAAGTTTTTAGAAGTGATTCTTACATACCTTTACAAATCTGAAGCTCTTGTATTTATATCCATTCTCTGGGCCTCGGGGCCAGAGTCTACTTTTTATTTATTATTCTTTCATTTGTCCTGATATGCCTTCTCAAGTCTATTCGGCCTTAAGAACGTATTCGGCGTCCCAGTTGAGCAGAATGGAGCCGTTCAGTTCCCGGCTCCTCGGGTATACCAGATTTCGTTCCTCTATTTATTCGGCTCCCACAAGGGGCAATTATGATTTCTTTTGATTCGGGACTGTACATCTTAAGGATCGATTCCATGTGTGTCAAGTGGAGATGGTTTTTGAAAATTGTTTTGAAAAGTTTTAATAAAAGTTGATTTCGTTCAAAATTTTACTCTTTTACAATTTAGACCATTTTTGCGACCGAAAGGAAAGTTTTCAGTACTCGCAACTTTAATTTTATTGATTTCAACACAAGTACATTCTCCAACTCTTTGATTTAGATCAAAGTTGTTTTTTACATCTTAAAACTTGAAAAAAAAAAATCAAAGCAGTAAAACTACGGGCACAGCTAAGTCAGGTGGCTCTATGCCAAAGACGGCCCAATCTCTGCCTCCTCTTCAAGCTAAGTCAAACACTCCTCAGACAAGGGGTAACTGAAACTAATGGCAGGGGCCAGAATCTCTCTCGTCCTCCAAGCCGCAAGATACCGAGGCAAATGCGAAGCGTGAACCAGAAATGAAACAATGTATTCCACTCCTTCATCTGGACGTATCTGATCATGCCCAAATTGGCGTCAAAACCGGAGAGGAAAATAGAATACACAATGTATGAGGCCAATCAACTCCGCACCCGACTGTCGGGACATGTTGTAGCTCATCTCTGCCAAATTAAGCTAGGGGCAACGCCAAGTTATTTTTGCCGCAGATTGGCTACACATCCAATCACACCATAAACCCTCTAAGGGGAAATCCACTAGCCGTTGATGAAAGAAGTAGGCTCGGGCCGAATACTCGAGGCAAGGAGCCGCTACTTGCAGTTTATCCATAAGTCATACCTGGGGAGGGATAAAAAATAAGAGAGATTAAAGAATAGAGAGGTGTACGATGAGAGAAAAGTAAGGAAAGGGGTTTTAAGAGAAAAATAGAGGATCAGTGTTGAGTAATGTAAGAATCATAAATTAGAAGGGTGAAAAATAATACTTGGAGAAGTAGCGGACTCCCTGCCAATCGAGTGGTCTCTCCTCGACGGAAAGTATCTAAACCCATCAAGGTTTCGGCCAGTGCCAAACCATGTAACTCTTACCCTCTTTCAAACGTTGAGCTACTTTGACCAACCAGAAGCTAGCTCCGCCGAAACTAGGGGCAAAGAGGAATTGTACGAGAAGGCATAAACAAAGAGCATCTTGCCAACGGCTTTGCCAAAGAAGGTCACTCCTGTCTCCAATAACGAAAAATCGATAAACTAAACCGGGGATGTCTAGCTCCTTATCATGTGCCAAAGACCGAGCCTCATGTAATGACAACCCACACATTCGTCCCAAAGCTTGGGCATGGCCAAAACGAGGCTGCGGTATGATTTCTTCATCGCGCCGAGACTCCATCAAGGCTTGAAATTCTCGAGTGTCGAACACACTTCTTGTGATCAGAATTGAAACACATGTGTGATCGGGTTCCAACATCGAATAGCGGCATGAAGGAATGGAAAACAAAGAGAAGTGTAACTCAGAGAAAAAGGACATTTAGGCCAAAATCGAGAAAATTCACCTTTTCTGAGCCGTCTAAAGTGGCTATCCATTATCGGACTCTATTGTTGCATAATGTCTCCATTTTGAGAGCAAAACATCAAAGACTTGCTATTCTACCAGAAAAATAGCATGGGAGCATTATTTATAGAGGATGAGAAGGAGCTGTGCATGACAGTTGCGCAGCACTGACCGACCTCACGTTAAGGCCCGACCGTGCCTCAATGAAGCCCGGCCATGCATATTTAGGCTCGGCCGGGTCTAAATGATGTTTTAGAATCAGTGCAGTTGCAAGAAATGCCAACCTTTGCCATGACGTACCACAATTGTATTTTGAGCCTTGTTTTGTTTGTACCAAGTGTTTTTTGGTATTTTCGAGTTGTTTTTATTTTGTTTTCTTGTTATCGAGTTGTATTTCACATTTTGTCTAATTATGGGTTGTTATCCGATTTAAGAATGAATGCAAGAGTAAGTCTTATGTGAAGTTACCATGCAAGGGTTATGTCATTCATCACATGCAACATCCATTCAGCACATTGTGCAAGGAAATCATTCAACAAAAACTTGTCTTTTATAAACTAGCAGGTCCAACCCCGATCATTGTTTTACAGAGCAATAAAACAAAAAAAAATCTTTCAAACCAAAAACAAGGGTCTATCCAAAGCTAGTCTTTAACTACAAAGCAAAAAAAAAAAAACAAAAATGAAAACAGAAACAAAATTGTCGCCCTTGTCAATAGCCCATCCTCACCCTCTTCCTCCTTGGCTGCGAAGGAGGTGCATCACTATCGTCGCTAGGGCTACTGGACTACAAGTCAACCTCCTCTTCATCATCCTTGGGGGTCATAGACCGGTCAAAAGACTCCTCAAAAGGTGAACACTGCCTCGCTCGGCCTCTCCCTCGATCGGCTCCCCCTCGGCCCCTCACTGGACCCCGTCTCCATCTACTAGCCGAAGAAGGTCCTACAGGCACTGTTGATGCCGACTCAAGCTGAAAAGTGGACAGGTATCAGTATGAACTAACAGGAGTATAAATAGTATGGAAACAATAGTAAACTACAAATAAACTGTACCTAGATCCCATGAGTAACTAAGGCGGTCTGCCTCCGCCGTACCATGAGAGGCAGTCGATCGATCGTCCGGAGGAGGTCATCAGCATACACCCGAGGTATCTGCAAAAGGAACAAAATTTGAGAAAGGTAGATAGAGGTAATAGAGAACAGTGAACAGAAATGGTAGAAAACAAAACAAGACAAAGTGCAGAGAGTAGAAGCATGAAGGAATATGTACTTGCTCAATGCCAGGAGTGAACACTACCATTTCCTCGATGCGCTCAAGCGGGATCTACTTGATCACTCTATCTGGACGTATGTACATGATCTCAGTAGAGATCACAGGAAACCCAGGAATTGGAGCAACGGCAGGGGCACCTCTAGCAAGGGCATCACCAACCGCAGCAACAGTAGTAGTAACCTCTGACACAGCTCAAGCCACGCCTGGGGTAAGAGGCACCATTACCCGAGTGTGTAAAAAGGTGGTGAAGTCGTTAGGCTCATAATGATGATCGCCATCCTCACCCAACATCAGGAGGTCGATCTGAGGACCGTCCTGCAGCTCATCAACTACTCTCATGACTGGAAGAGGTGGATGTGGAATGTCAGGATCAGTGACGTTGCGGATAAACCTCTCCCCTAGATAGTAAGCCCGGCCAAAGGGACCCTCGAATAGAATCCACATGGCAGAGGATGCCATGTGGTGACATAGGTCATCCTCGACGCCTGGGAAATGCCTGCCTAGGGATGCCAGTCAACCTATGGAGGTAAACGCAAGAATCAGTGCAGACTCAAAAATCAGTGCAATGTCAGAAAATAGTGCAGTGTGAGAAATCAGTGCAGTATGAGAATGGTAGTGTGGTATAGAAGCAACAGTATAAGAATGACTGTGTAGTGTGGGGAACAGTGCAGTATGCTTATAGTTCGTGAAAGTCAAAGGGGTGGTATTTTGTTACCTGGTCCGCAGTGATCGTGTCAAAGAAGTGACAGAAGTAGGGGAAATCTCAGTCTACGTGGCGACGACGCTCAAATCAGGAGTTGTAGTATCGTGAGCGGGGTACTGACAACTCAATCGGTCTCATCGGGACCGAAGCCAGAAAGGTGAAGTAGGTATAAACCCAGAGCTGCAAACAGGAAAAGATGGATGAAGCAAATAAGCAAAAAATGAAATGTAATTAAGCAAAAAAGGAAAAATGAACATAATGAATAGAAAAAATAAGTGTGAGGCATACCTCCCAAACCCTCCAGTAGCCGCCGAGTGAATCCGCCTTGCGGTGGGAGACGGAGCTCATGTAGCAGTATGAGGTGGCCAGGCCGGCGCCACCCCAATCATACTCTGCCACCTAGGGAGAGGTGCGCCAGTGCCCCCAGAAGATATAACCCCATGGTATTTTCCCTGTTCGCCAACAAGGTAGTACCGAGAAGATACATAAAGAAGCCGCGGGTGTACTAGACGACCTCATTTGGAGTGATGGGCTGAAAGTCGGAGAAGTACTCAAAGAACCAGCTGTACCTCACCATTCTGTAGCTAGTAGTGTCTGGGGATCACCCCAACAAGCTGACATTATGCGGCTCTCTACTATATTATGTTAGGATCGCATGGGATCGAGTCAGCTCAACAGGCCAACAGGCCGGTGAGCATTGCAAAGTCATACGGGGTTAGAGTTAGCTCCCTAATCGATGAGAAGTGGAATGAGTCTGTGGTGTCCCACCATCTCTCGACCAGGACCCCATACAACAACAACTCAGCCCTCATCTGTATAAGCCCTGAGCATAAGGGCCCAAGGCCAGCTACGTCAACTAGCGCGTGGACCTCTGCAAGCAGTCTCTCGTACCAACGCCGAGACTCGGATATGGATCTGTATCCGCCAATCCTCCTAGCTATCAACTGCAAATGGGAAATATATGGTATTTAACTAGTGGTCTACTTGTGAGCTTCAACAATACATCAAAACAAAGGGAAGTTGCTTACCGTGGAGGCATCGGCGGACAAATGCTCTGTGGGCTCTCATAGCAAGATATCCTCGTCTATCCTAGGGATGAGGCCCTCGAATCTCAAAATGCCACCTGGAGGTGGAGCATGTGTGCGTGGTCAATATGGGGCTGCATCAAATGGCCTATTAATGAGGAGAGGCAACGCGAAAGCGTCCCCAGCCTCCATGTCTGTGCCTAGGGCAGCCCCAATACCAATGGCAGGGTCCAGAATGGGAACTTCATCACTAGCCATGGAGAAGAGTGGAGGAAATGAAGAGAAAGTAAGAAAATGTAAGGGGCTAAACCCTAGGAGAGAGAAAATGAGAGGGGAAAGTGAAAACACGAGAGTGAGTCCCCAAAAACCAAGAAAACTCGTGAGAAACAAGAAAAAAACAATGAGAAACCCAAAAACTTGACCGAATTGAAATCTAATCGGTTCAAAATGTAGAGGAGGGGAAGGGTTTCGAAGAAAAAATGACGAGATTTATTGGGAAACGCAAGGAAAAGAGGAAATCTAGAGAGAGAGGAAAGCTAGACAGAGAGAGAAGGAATGATTTCAGATGAGAAGGTGCGAGGAAATAGGGTTTGGGTTTGTTTTAAACACATAAATCACGAGGAAAGGCCGAAACTGCCCCTGCTGCTATCGAGGCCCGGCCGGCTCTCAATGACAACACAGTTTAGTTTTGTTCTTTCCTCTCTCTCTTCCCTTTTTTTTTTTTTTTTTTTTGTATTATGGAGTTGAAAATAAGAGAGTTCAAAAAAGACAATGAAAGAAGAAAAAAAGAAGAAAGAAGAAAAACCAAAAATAAGAGAGTTGAAAAAGAAAATAATAACGAAAATATTTAACAAAAAAGGAAAAGAAAAGAAAGGATTTTTGTTCATTTTTTATTTATTTATTTTATGAACGCATTTGTTTGATTCTTAATTTAATCCGTTTAAGCTTGCTTGTTTAAACTCATTTGTTCAAAACTTTTAATTTGTTTAAACTATTCCGAGTAGTTTATAATTTGCTTTGTCTGAATCGTAGTTTATTTTGTTATTATGTTCTGTAACCAAATGATATTGTATGCACGGTTCATTCAAAGGAGTTCCAAATCAAATCATTCGTGCCACAATAAAATCATCATCCATTTTACAAACCAATTGAAACACGGTGCACTGTCTTCATTGTTTTAACACGTGGGTAAATTGGCTTCCACTTTACTACACCGCTTTGATTATTTTGATTTTACGCCTCTCTGTGTAGAATCCATGTTTATTTCCAATTCCTACTTATGCGATTTGTTTATCCTTTTTCCTCCTCTCACATGTGATGTGTTAGGATTGTACCTTCGGTTAAAAACATCGGGTGCGCCTGGTGTTCACATACCTTTCCTCCTCTCGCGTGTGACGCATTAAGATTGTACCTTCGGTTAAAAACATCGGGTGCGCTTGGTGTTCACCCCACTTTTCCTCTTTTCGTGTGTGACGCGTTAGGATTATACCTTTGGTTAAAAACATCAAGTGCGCCCAATGTTGACACCACCTTTCCTCCTCTCGCATGTGACGCGTTAGGATTGTACCTTCGGTTAAAAACATCGGGTGTGCCCAGTGTTCACACCACCTTTCCTCATCTCACGTGTGACGCATTAGGATTGTACCTTTGGTTAAAAACATCGGGTGCGCCCGGTGTTCACACCACCTTTCCTCCTCTCGCGTGTGACACGTTAAGATTGTACCTTCGGTTAAAAACATCGGGCGCGCCTGGTGTTCAGACTACCTTTCCTCCTCTCGCGTGTGACACGTTAGGATTGTACCCTTGGTTAAAAACAATGGGTGCACCCGTTGTTCACACCATCTTTCTTACTCTCGTGTGTAACGCGTGAGGATTATTTACCTTGGTTAAAAACATTAGATGAGCCTGTTTGTTCACACTGCCCTTCCTCCTATCGAGTGAGACGCGTTAGGATCTCGATTGAGACCTCGGGTGCGCTCGATGGTTACATCACCCTTTCCCCTTTCTACGCAAGGCGTAGTTACATTTGCATTTTCTGACATCCTTTCTACGTGAGACGTAGGTTGGTTTGTGCTTTCTTTGTGCTTTTCGCGCAAGGCGTGCCTGTTTATTCACTTCTTTCCGTGTTAAACACAACGACGTTTATTTTGCTTTGTTTTGCATTTGTCATTCAAACATCACATTCTTATCTAGATTGTAGCATTGTTTTGTTGCTTCATTTATATTGTGTTTCATTGCATTGCTTCATTGTGTGATCATAAGTTATTTGCTGCATTTCATTGTTGCATTTTGCCCCGAGTTCATCATTTGCATTTATGTCGTGATTTCTTGCCCAAGCCTTGCAGCCTTGTCAAATGGGTTGTCTCTGGGCTTTGACATTCACTCACGTCACTTTATGACTACGAGCTCTATCAAAGAAGGGCAACTGTGGACACCCCATTTTTGACCGCTCGCAAGGCTCGAGTACTTTCCTCGGTACACTCGATGATGAAAGTGGTATTGTGCGTGGTTCAAGGTCTCAACAAAGAAGCCTTATTTAAGCTTCGAAACAACCCAAACCTTCCATATTCCCACTGATCATACCCAAGAAATTCATTTGTACACCTTGTGCCACCCTATGTTGAGGCTGAAACAGAAAACAGAGGAATTCATTGAGGCCCTGCCGGGCTTTGATAGCGAGAAACACTATTCTGCGTAGGAGGCCGCCAACTGTCCATTTTTTAAGATATTTATGATGTTTCTTGCTCAAATTCTATAAATATGACCATATACCTCTGTTTTGAGGGTTGAACAATTGAGAGAAAGCATTTACACATAGAGAGAGCTTCTTCTTCCTCCTTCTTCCATTGCAAGCTATTTTTGAATTAACCTACCTTCCTTGTATCATCTATGTACACCATACACAACCTTGACTCATCATCTTAGAACCTTGGTTGACCCTTGAGAAGCATAATTCAAGTTTGAGAGTGTGTCAAGAGTGAGTTTGATCATCAACCCAAGCTTACTCAATTTTGAGAGGTATAAGCTTGCAACTATTGCTCTTGCTTTTGCTTACTTCATTTCTATGTATTTCTTGTATTCTTGGGCTGTTTTATATCCATTTTACATATTGGAACTTGGGTTTGGATAAGCTACCAAAGGTGGTAAGGTTGATATCCTTACTTGCACCTATCTTCATAGCTCAACCCTTGGTTCCTCTACACTCTTTTCCTTTGATTTTTGAACTGATTTTCAGAGTTGAACTAAGGCCAAAAAACATGGTTTGAAGTCATGAAATTGGAGGGGTAGGCCACCCCTCCTTGTTTTTTCTTATATAGCTTTATTGTCATTACTTTTGTTTAGTTTTTTTTGAGTTCTTTTCTTGCATTTTCAGCCACTGTTTTGGCTTATTAGAGACTATTTTAGGGCTGTCCTAATCTATTTAATTGATTCAAGCTTTGATTAGTTCCTTTCTTATAGCATTGGTCTTTGTAAATAGCTTGTATTATGTTGTTCTTAGCCTTTCTTTGTCTAACTTGCATGTTAGTGATCTCATTTTAAGAATCAACTTGCCATTACTTTCTTTCATTTGAGAGCCGTTTTAATCGGTCGATTGTTATTCAACATATGAACTGGAGATTCACGCTTAATGGCTTAATCTCTACGAAGATTCATTGTTAATGGCATAATCTCTCTTTCATGTTGAGAATTACTTCCCGTTTGACGCTTCTCTCCTTTTAGAGGACTTAATCATCACTTCGAACACATGCACTAAAGAATGGAAATGACTAAAAGAATTGGTTTAAAAGCAACCAACACATATAAAGAAAATGAGTCATCTTGCTTAGGCTTGGCCAGACGTTATGCCAAGTTTATCGAGTCAAGAGTGGTCATACGCTAATTCATGGCGTTTTGATGATCCTTGAAGCATCTCTACTTTCCTTTTTTGAGTTCATTCCATGATAAAAATGAAGGAGTGGTCATATTCATTGCATTAATTGATTTTTGTCCAAAATTGTATCCGAAATCATCAAGCAATCAACTTGCTCATTGATGATTTTGGAAACAATTCTAACCTTCTCTCGAGGCTTTCCCATGACAGAAAAGGAAGGAAGGGACAAACAGAGCTTGGGCAACAATGTTTACATTGTTTTCATTTCAAAACACAAAACAGAGTTTTGCACAAAATTAAGGCACATCCAGCCTTCTTTAGGCCCCACCGAGCTTGATTGAGGGCCGGCCAGTCCTCAATGTTTGGTCAGCAGTGTATTTTTGCAGAAAACAAAGGGCAGTGGCTAAGGTGAAACAGAACAAGCCATGGGGCAGACAGAGCTGTTTTTGAACATTGTGCATGTGCATGCATGCAATCCTTGCACATCCTCGCTTACATCATGATCACCGTTGTAGTTAATTTAATATTGTTTATTGTAATTAGTCTCATTAATTATTAATGTTGTAATTATTATTATTGTCCCTTTGCAATTGTTGTAGTTAATTAGCTTAAATAGCTAGTTTACTTATCATGGTTATCCTTGTTGTAATAGCATAGTTAGCTAGTTAGTTAGCCTTGCTTATTTATTCATTCGGTTTTGTAATAATTAGTTTAATTTGGACTTTTGAATTTTGATTCGAACCCTCCTTCGTGAAGGCACAAACTTGTAATAATGTGTATGTCTTCCAACCCCACGTCCTTCTCCCTTTTATTTATTAGCTTATGTTGGTTAGTTTAAGGCATCATGTTTTATTTAGCATCTCTCATGCCTTGCATCCACTTATCTTGCATGCACCGAGGCTCGGCGCATCATTCTAATTTGCATTGTTAGTTAAACAATTCTGTGAATACGTGCTTAAACCGCATGCTGTCAAATTGATTCGTATGCCATATTAGTAGCCGAGCTTAGTAATTGCATATTGCATGTATTGCACTAGTCATATTGCATAGTTAGGATCATGCATTTTTTCTAACTCTTTTGTTTATTTTGGCTCGCTTCGGAGTACTAGGTGAGCATTTTTATGTCTTAGCATCTTGTATCAAATGTTTGTGTTTCCATATCCAAAGCATGAATACCATGAGGCTAATTACTTAAATGATATAACTATTTGAATGCCTGTGGATGAAGGCTAGTTGCTTGACTTGGGATAGTTTGATTAATGTCCATTTTTAGCCCACATTTTCAAGTGACAAATTCACAAAACAATTTCAAAATAAAACATGAGATCAAGTGTCCCAAATCTTGCAAACTAGTCTATTCCTTGTGTGCACATCAGATAGTAATATAGCCAATAAATCAAAACAAGAGCATATAATGTAAATAAAAATCACATTATAATTAGTAGAGGTCAATCTTTGATCGGGCAAGTGGGGTGCTCAATTCATGACCTTCCCCCTTTCGTACCTAAGTTCCCAAACCGAGACACTTTGGTGATGACGGACTAATGGCTTTTGGCGTGAGTCTTAGGTTTCTTAAATTTCTCAAAAATATTTAGATGGCGACTCTGTAATCTGGCAAAGCAGTCCATTTTTGGCATTTGATTCAAACATTGATTTTTCAAAAAGAATTGTCGGATTTGGACTCTTTTTGTGTTTTCACTATTTCACATTGCACTTGTGAAATCAAATTCAGAACCACAAGTGGAGTTCGAACTGTAGGGCTATTCGCCTTCCAAAAGGAGCGCAGAAAGTCGGGCTACACCTATGCATCTGTTGTAGGCAGTTTAATGCATGCTCTGGTTTGTACATGACTTGACATTGCATTTGCAATTGGGATGCTTGGCAGATACCAAAGCAATCCAGGAATGGAGCATTGGAAGGCTACGAAGAAAATCATAAGGTACTTAAAGGGAACTAAGGACTACATGCTTACTTATAAGCATGTTGACTATCTGGAGATGGTTGGATATTCATACTCGGATTTTGAGAGTTGTCAAGATTCTAGAAAATCCACTTTAGGATATGTCTATCTGCTAGCAGGCAGTGCTATTTCATGGAAGAGCACCAAAGAGACGATAATTACATCATTAACAATGGAATCAGAGTTTATAGCATGCTTTGAAGCAACATCACAGGCTATCTGGTTAAGGAATTTTATCACAGGGCTTCGAATTGTGGATTCAATTTCTAGGCCATCAAAGGTTTACTATGATAATTCAGCTATGGTTTTCTTCTCTAACAATAACAAAAGTGGCAGCTAAAGTAAGCATATTGACATAAAGTATCTTATTGTTCGAGACCATGTTAAGAAGCAAGAAGTCAGCATTGAGCATATTAGTACCAATATGATGGTTGTACATCCCATGACCAAAGGTCTTTCTATAAAGGTGTTTTCAAAACACGTTGAGGGCATGAGACTGATTGTTGAAATCATCGTTTTGTGCACCTAAAATATTTGTGATGCTATCCAGTCTATTGGGACTATTGATCCATAGGGATCATTGGACCCAAAATAACTTATTAGAAGTTATTCATAAAGAATGACACCACATAAAATTAAGAGTATCATACAATGTAATACATAGAAGGAAATACTCAATTAATAGAGTATAACTGCCATGATTCGTGTATTATAACTCAAAGGTTTGGGCATTTTTATTTAATGGCCATAATCAGTTTGTTAGTTACTTGACAGTCAACAACGTATGTTATATGTATCAAGTGGGAGAATGTAAGAATATCTATAAAGTGGCCCATATGCCACATGTTTGTTTTATTTATTTATATTATATATATATATATATAATCAATTTAATGGATAATGGGTAACTATGGTGGTTTTATGGGAAGTTACAACTTCCCTAACGATGGGAAGTTATAAGGAATTACACTTGGATATGGGTCCAAGCCTATCTATATATATATGTCTGTGATAGCTATCAAACACAAACGTTGTCACTACAAGAAATAACACATTTACCAACCACTTTTGCCAACCAAAAATTGTTTGGTCGCAAAAAAATCATATTTGGCTACTAGGAAAAAAATTGGTAGGCAAAAGTTTATACTTTTACCGACTAAAGTAATTTAGTCGCTGAAAAGTGATTTTTCACGACTAATTTGAAATATTGGTCGCCAAACATTTAGGCGGGAAAGTGGAACACCGGGAAGGAGACTAAAATCTTTTAGCGACTATTGCAATTTAGTCGCAGATTTTAAAACGACGTCGTTTTGCTTGTTAAATGCACAGAATCCAAATAGCCGACCAACACTGTTGTAGGGGAAAACAAACTCAAACCCTTATCATATTTCACAAAAACGCGCCCAATCGATCCCACCCTCTCAGTCGCGCCACTCATCTCGCCTCTTTACCATCAACACTGCCGTCTGCCGTCCTCGCCTCTTCAACGTCAGTGCCGCCGTCCGTCTTCGCCTCGCCACCATTATGTAGGTATATTTTTTCAAGCATCTCTCTCTCTCTGTCTATCTTTCTCTGTCTCGCTTTTTCTCTTTGATTTCCCTTACTCCTTTTTCTCATACTCTTCTTGTTCTAAAGAGAGCATTTCAGTGGAAAAAGGAGCTCTGTAACTTTGTACAGCTTATCGGCATCGTCGTTACACCTGTCCAAATCAAGCCCCTCAGCTCCGGCAAGGTCGTCACTTGGTCTCGCCTCGCCGTCAAGAAATCCTCTACCGATACTGCCTGGTAAACATTTCTTCATTTTTTTGTTGAAACCAACCCATTTGTAAAATCAATTAGTGTATGTAGGGTTTTCAAATTGTCTTGTTAGTCTTGTCTTGTTAATACCAAAATGGCATCATTAATGATTAGTGGGTATTTTGGCCCCAATTCCTGGGTTTGGGAATTTTGTTACAAGTAATCTGCAATTACAACATAAAAATTTGTCAAAACCACAAAAAAAGTCGCATTACTTTTGCATGAGATATGCTTGCACACTAATTACAGGGCTCCGGAATTCTTTCTTTCACTCGTTGATTTTCAAAAAAAAGATTCACGAGTTGTACCCAAGAGCATGCCTCCTTGTCGTTGATCTCACAGTTGTACTACCCAAATGTTCTCTCTTGATGCTTGGTGGTGCATTCTCTTTCATGTCAAGTGTCATTGGCTTCTTGGGTGTTTTTTGAATCAAACTACTTTGTTCGTTCTTCCTTCTAATTGTTGAATTCAATTTGGTAAGTGAGTTTTTCACTTCAACTGATCTTGAGTTTGGTCTCCACATCTCGGGGGCGTCTTCAACAGCCCTGTAAAAGGAAATAACAAGGCCAACCAGTCATTGATGATAGATGTCGATATGTTCAATAATAAAATACAGATAAAATCTATGATTAGAGCTCTTAATGAAGCTCTGAATACCTCTGTCAACAGCTAATTCAGTGAATTGAGATGACTGATCTTCCATCATTGAATCTGATTTCAAAATATTTTCACGTAGTTCTGCTGCTTCTCTGACCCTTTCTTCACTTCTGTGACCTCCAACCAACATCTTGGTAATACTCCCTTCTTCTGAATATTTGAAATCATCTAGTCTCAGACCAACTGAGTCTGCTGGTTCATCTATACAAATGCTAGATTTCTCAACCTCAACTAATTCATTCTCAGAATATCTACAATCACTGGACTTCTTGGCCACAATCTTATTCCTTCATCAAAACTTCATCAATTTCATAGATAGACTCATATGAAACAAAACTGCCATTTGGTTCATTTTCTTTCGTCACACCGGCACAGCATTATCCTCACATGTAAAATTAGTTTCTGAGATTTCTGAACTTGATTTCATAACTTCATCTCCTAAAAACAGATTGATATCTGAAATGCTGAAATCTGAAGTTGATTTCATAACTTCATCTCCTAAAAACAGATTGATATCTGTTAAATGTATAGATGAGAAGAAGAAGAAGAAGAATAGAGAGAGCTGCTGCTGTATAATATTAATTCAAAAACTAGGGTTTCCCCCTTACACATACCTACTTATACTAATAAGAATAATACATAAAGACCAAACTACCCCTAACACTTAACACTCCCCCTCAAGTTGGTGCAAAGATGTTTCTCATGCCCAACTTGCAACAAATAGGGTGAAAGACTTTACTACTAAGACCCTTAGTAAAAACATCCGCCAGTTGATCTTCAGACTTAACAAAAGGCATACATATCAAACCCTTATTCAATTTCTCCTTAATGAAATGTCTGTCAATCTCAATATGCTTAGTCCGATCATGTTGAACAGGATTGTGTGCAATACTAATAGCAGCCTTGTTGTCGCAATACAAAGTCATGGGACCACTCCAATCAAGCCCTATATCATGCAACAAAGATTGAAGCCACATTAGTTCACATGTTCCATGTGCCATAGCCCTGTATTCAGCTTCAGCACTAGATCTAGAAACGACGGCTTGCTTCTTACTACGCCATGTGACTAAATTTCCCCCTACAAAAGCACAATAACCGGAGGTAGAGCGTCGGTCATCTATAGAGCCTGCCCAATCTGCATCTGTGAATGCTTCCAACCGCAAGTGACCATGATTAGAGAACAAAATTCCTTTTCCAGGAGCAGATTTAAGGTACCTCAAAATGCGATAGACTGCATCCAAATGAGTCGCACGAGGATCATGCATAAACTGACTCACTATCCCAACTGCATAGGTAATATCTGGACGAGTATGAGAGAGATATATCAGTCTTCCCACCAGTCTTTGGTACCTTTCCTTCTCCACAGGCTCACCAATTCCACTACAAAGATGATGATTAGTCTCAATTGGTGAATCAGCTGGTCTACATCCCAACATGCCCGTTTCCTCAAGAAGATCTAGAATGTACTTCCTTTGAGAAATAAAGATGCCTTTATCAGATCGAGCAACTTCAATCCCAAGAAAGTATCGCAATGGACCAAGTCTTTTATCTCAAACTCCTTGGCTAACTGCATCTTGAGATGAGTCACCTCTCCTCATCATTACCTGTCACAACTATGTCATCCACATATACAATAAGCACTGTTACCTTATGTACATTGCGTTTGACAAACAAGGTGTGATGCATTGCTTTGCTGATACCCAAATCCAAGCATTGCCTTGAGGAATCTACCAAACCAGGCTCTAGGAGATTGTTTCAAACCGTACAAAGCCTTCTTTAATCTACAAACCTTTCCAACTGTAGACTGAGATGAGAATCCGGGAGGTACATCCATATATACCTCCTCCTCCAAGCCCATGAAGAAAAAGCATTCTTCACATCTAGTTGTTGTAGAGGCCATCCCAAATTAGCCGCACAGACAGAATAGCCCGAATGGAATTCATCTTTGCTACCGGGGCAAAAGTTTCCTGATAATCTATTCCATATGTTTGGGTAAATCCCTTGGCCACCAGTCTTGCTTTGTACCGTTCAATCGTCCCATCTGCATTGTGCTTAATGGTGAACACCCACTTACATCCGACTGGTTTTTCCCATTTGGAAGAGACATCAAACTCCATGTGTTATTTTTACTCAAAGCTTGCATCTCTTCTACCATAGCTACTTTCCACTTAGGATCATTGATGGCTTCTTTCCAACCCTGCGGAATACACACAGAAGAAAGGGACGAAACAAAAGCACGATACGGAGAAGACAACGAATCATATGACACGAATTTAGAAATAGGGTGTGAGTACAAGCTCTAACCCCCTTTCTGAGAGCAATAGGAAGACTCAAATCATTCGAACAGGGCCATCAACAACAGGTGAAGAAATGAATGAAGGATCATTACCTGAAGAGTTAGTGGACACTGGGAGTGGAACTGGCATAGGAGATGATAATTGACCTGGTGGCACAAGAGAAGCCGGCTCTTTCTGACGCCGTGAATAAGTCTTAAAGATCAGCTTTGTCCAAACAACCACCGATATCCGACACCTCATCAACAGAACTTCTAGGCCTCCCTCACACAAAATAACAGCCCGCTGAGTAGGAAGGAAAAAAGACAACTCATGCTGATAGGATGCCGTCTCATCCGCAATCTCATCGATACCACGCTCCCCTGAGGAGATGGCGGAGGACTAGAAAAGAAGGACTCAGATTCACGGAAGGTGACATCCATACTAACATACAGCTTATGAGAGTGAGGGTCATAGCATTTGTAGCCTTTCTGAGTAGCAGAATAACCAAGAAAGACACACCGGACAGCCTTAGGATCAAGCTTCCCACGAGTACGAGGGTGAAGATGAACAAAACAGACACAACCAAAAAGCGAGGCGGAAGGGAAGATGTGGGATAAGTCACCGGAAGAGCTCAAGAGGAAGTTGGAAGTGAAGGACACTAGATGGCATACGGTTAATAGATAAGCCGCGGTAAGAACTGCATCCCCCAAAAGGACTTAGGAACGTTCATGGTAAACAAGAGAGAGCGAGCAACCTCAAGGAGATGGCCATTCTTAAGTTCAGCAACTCCATTCTGTTCAGGAGTGCCAACACAACTAGTCTGATAAAGAATGCCATGCTCGTCGAGATATGCTCGGAAAGTACCATCAAAACATACTCAGTCCCATTATCACTCCTAAGAATTTTGATAGTAGCATTGAAGAGATTGGATACATTTTATGAAAACTTTGAAGCAAGAGAAAACCTCATTTTTTGTACGAAGTAAAATAAAGCCAAGTCACACGGGAATAACAATCAATAAATGTGACAACCAACGATAACAGAGGGTAGAAAAACAACAGGGGAAGGACCCCACACATCGGTATGAATAAGCATAAAAGGAAAAAGTACTTCTTTTATTAATTGATAGGATAACAAGTACGTTTATGCTTAGCAAGCTCACAAGCATCACAAACAAAGTTATTCTAGGACAATCACGAACTAATAAAGGAAAAAGTTTCTCTAAAATGCTAAATGAAGGATGTCCCAAACGGCGATGCCACTGATGAAGGAGATGAAGGGACGAGCCAGAAACATTGAAGGCTGAGAGGATAAAGGTGAAGCAGGAATGGCATCCAGAAAGTACAGACCACTTTGTGCTCTACCACTGCCAATCATTCTCCCGTAGCCAGTTCCTGAAAAGACACAATGAGTCGGAAAAAAGGTTACAGAGCAATTGAGAGCAGTAGTAAGGCTACTAACAGAAAGTAAGTTAGTGGAAAAATTAGGAACATGAAGAACAGATGAAAGCGAAAGTAAAGAGGTGCAATGAACAGAACCCTGGCCGGAGATAGAAGATAAAGTGCCATCAGCCACACTCTAACCTTATCTCGCCCAGAACTAGGTGAATAAGAATGGAAAAAACTAGAAGTACCCGTCATGTGATCGGTAGCTCCGGAATCAATGTCCAAGGAGACGACGAAGAGGCACTGAGTGCACTAGCAGAAATACCTGTGTGAGCAAAGTTGGAAGATGCAGAAGAGGAAGAAGCTAAGGCAGATGAAGAATCAAGTCGAGCCATCAAACGTCTGAGAGTGTGAAGCTCATCCGGGGAAATATGAGAACCAGCATCATCATTCGAGGGCACTAGCAGTAGTCTCAGAAACATGTGCTTGAGGACGAACACCACCACCACGACCACGGCCTCGAGTAGGGCGGCCATGCAACTTCCAACAGTGTTCTTTTATCATGTCTATCTTTCCCACAATACTCAACTTCAACGGTCCGATCAACCAATGGACCCTTAACACCACCTGGAGGCGGAAAAGGCGAAGTATCAGTGACTTAGGGCGACAACAGCGCTGACGATCCGGAACAGGAGCATGCACCATTGCACTACGACGACTCTCCTCCTGCTGAACCAGGGCATAAGCCTCACGCAATGTAGGAAACGGAGCGCGACCAACACTGAACCCGTATCTGATCATACTCCAAATTCAGACCAGCAAGAAAGTCATACACCCGCTCCTTCTCCACAGCCTGCTGAAACATAGTGGCATCTTTGGAGCAAACTGGCTGGAAACTCTGGTAAAAATCTAATCTTGCCAAAACATTCAACTCAGCATAGTAGACTGCCAGAGAGCGATCCTTCTGATCCAAACCCTAATCTTCCTCGCAATTCATAGGCCTGTGCATCATTCCCTTGTTGAGAATACATCTGAGAGGCTGCTATCCAGATCTTATGAGCAGTATCCATCAAGAAAAAGTCCGACTAATGGTAGGCTCCATAGAATTGATGAGCCAGGTCATAACTAAAGTTCTCAGAAATCATTGAGCAGATAAAGCACTATCCTCAGTAGGTGGCTTGGTACTACAGTAATATAGCCAGTCAAACGCCGGGCGGCAATGGCAAGGCTACAGGAGCGGGGACCAAATCAGTAATTACAACCATTAAGTTTAACCGGACTAATCTGGAGAGAAAGGACTATCACCAGGAGTCAAACCACGACTCAGTCCACTCTCCTCCTTGCCCTTAGAGTCTTGACCGAAGTTGTCAGGCCATGAGATGAGAAAAGAGGGTGCAAAAAACACAAGCTGGATATCAAACAAGTCCAGAAATCACCCAACCAGCACACCAAACACCTTCTAAGGCTAAACCAGTCCCAGAGAAGTCCAAAACAGAGCAACCAGATCAACTATAAGCCAGAAACCGAAGCAGAGCATCTAAACAGCGATAAAAAAACCAAGATAGGGCCAAAATACATCAAACCAGGGACAATAAACCCTCTAGGGTTCCAGTCGGCTCCCAAGGATAGGAGAATAAGGGACAGAACCAGGAAAAAAGGGATCAAACAGTGATTTTCGAAAAATCACCCAATTTTGACGAAAAATCAAAAAATTAGAAAACTCAATCAATAATGACCAAACAATCAAAATGAGATTAGAGGTGATTACCCATTAATTTTCGAGCATACTGGTGTTTTTTTTTTTTTTTTTTTTTTTTTTTTTTAGCTTTGCGTTGCTATAACAGACGTACCAGGAACAGGAACAGTATAAAGCCTACGGAACAATCTTCAGGGAGGAAGATAGTGCTCTGATACCATGTTAAATGTATAGATGAGAAGAAGAAGAAGAAGAATAGAGAGAGCTGCTGCTGTATAATATTAATTCAAAAACTAGGGTTTTCCCTTACACATACCTACTTATACTAATAAGAATAATACATAAAGACCAAACTACCTAACACTTAACAATATCTGAAATGCTAAAATCAAAACTATTTGCGAGGCTAAATAATCCATTGTCCCTGGAAAAAAATAAAATCATTAGCTGTGAAGATACAGCCTACAGAATTAAATCAAAGAGAATGATGAAATGAATAAAGAATAATAATAATAAAATCCAATACTAGTTAAAAACCTTATATGTGTAAAGCAGTAGGAACTAACTGTGATAAGCAGCACAATTATCATTTATTGCATGTTTTAATGTAGAAGCCTGGCTGAAGTTTTGTTGTTCTCCATACTCACTAGCACACTGGACCATGACATTACGTAATGCAAAGAACCATGCACTTGATCAACCTCCTCAGCCATGCTCTTAATTTCACTTCCACATAAAGGATTGTTTAATGCCAAACCACCAACGCCACTCACATCTTCTTGGCCACCAGTTCCGTGTTAGAAAATTTTTGTTCACTAAAAACATTTTCTCCAACATTGGAGCCATCTGAAGCATCAATTGAAAGATTATCCACCATGCCACCTACAACCTTCTCCTTTGCTACATATTTATCCTCCCTGAAAGAATTGTCCAAAGAAGCAGGACCATCTTCTTGGCCACCAGTTCTTTAGCTGCCACTAAAAATTGTAGTCCATTTTTTCATTCACTTTTCTTTAGGTGTGAATACATTTTCATATAATCTACAAATCAAAATATTCATTGCTCCACTAAAAATGCAAAATACACGAGAAGCCAATATTAATTCTCTTTCTTTCTTGTGCTTAACCCCAGCAAAGTGGAGGGTGGCTTAACTAGTGCAAGTTCAACAAACTTGAACAAACAAGGCCCTTTGCCCTCTATAAATTGGTCAGAAAGCAGTTTGGTGGCAGATATGCCATATCATCTAAGGAGTTCACTAGTGAAGTGGTTAGGATTGTATTTCAAATTTCATTTATATTTGAGGAGTTTTCTCTTTTTTCTAAACAGTTTGTGTAAGTTACAGAATGTTGATTTTCACAAGTTGGAGCTAAATCACGTAATATTGGATATCTAAAAGGAAAAGTGCTTTCTTGGGTTGGGATTCCTACCTCGGTTGTCCTACCATTTGAAGTTTTCGAGAAAGTTCCTTCAGACGGTTTAAATCAAGTTTTCCTCATCTCAAAATCTTTTCATTTGGCATAGGATTTTTTTTTCCTTCCAATTATTTCTTAATAGTAAACACACCAACTGGGTGAATTTGCGTTTGTTTTTATCCTAGATTGGCGACCTTGTTTTAGATTGTTGTTCTAGCCAAACACGTGTGAAAGAAAGAATCAGTCTGTTGCTAAGTAGTGACCATCCAAGGGATTTTTCTTAGGGAGGGCTTTTAGGTTGTAATCTAAGAAACAAGAAAGAAGTTACTGATCCACTCCTTTATGAACTCTGTACTTATCAAAATTTAAGGAAGAAAAAATAAAGAAAGGATCATGTTAGATGCACCAGCATTACTAAACAGATGTTGGCATCGTCTAAATTAAGGTTTAATTAGGGTACTTTTGCATGGGCAGAATTCACTTGTATAATGTTGCTCCATATTATTGATGCCCTGAACTCTAACAATGCAAATATGCCATTCATTACTACAAACTGTGATGTCAATGTTTAAATTCTAGGTGACTTCAGTTGCATGGAAGGTTTTGTTCTTGATAGATGCTTACCATCCCTAAAACCTTTAGAAGGATAGGGTCAAGTACTCATTAACTGAACTTTTCTGTGCATAATCTTTGGATAACCTTGCAAGGTCTATTCTACAACTCAAGTTATTTTGTTAAGTTGTTAATATGGAAATCTTCTCTTGTTTCGATTTGGTGTGAGTGTGGTTTCTTTTACCTTAATGCTCTTTCTTAATTCTGATGGCATATTGCTACTTGTATTTAATTGGCAGAAAGTTACAGAGAAGTTACAACTATTGAAGAAAAACGTTGGAGAAGGAAAGTTCAGTGCCCTAAAGGAGTTGCGCAAGACAGTTTTAAAGGGTTTTTGCGCCATCCTAGTTGGTATGTTCTTTCTAGAAATGTTGTTAAGGACCTTTTTTTTTTTTTTTTTGGCATATATTCTCAATTCTCAAAAAATTTCAACATTAGAGATGCCTGTGTTTCTTTGTTGAATTGGTAAAGAAGCATGTTGCTGTTAGTTCGGAGTGGCCTGCTGCTGCTGTGTGTGCTGCTGCGAATTTTTGGGCACCAAAATTAGCATGAAAAAAAGCTCTGCAGCACCCAAAACAGCACCAAAATCAGCTCTGCAGCAACAACAATCAGCAGCAACAGCAACACTCAACAGCTCTCCAGCAGCTCTGCTACACACAGCAACAACTAATAGTAACAGCAACTCCATTCTGTAGCAGCATCAAGGTTAACTCTCTACTACACAGAACACACACTATGTTGGCATTAGGATTCAACACTCCTATCCTAACCCAAAAAAAAAAAACACTTAAAAAATAGCCCCAAACCTTAGTTGCACGAAGCGGGAGCGGGAGCGGGAGCGAGAGCGTGGAATCGTAGACATTTCAGGAATCGTTTAGTTGGGAGCGTTTGTATCTATTTAAAAAATATAAAAATATATTGTGGTTATTTTTTTTATGGGACTATACATGTTATAAATAAATAAGAGTATAAAAAATTATATGTTAAAATATTCTATTTATTACTTTTATTAGAATATTTTAATTTATTCTAATATTTTTTTACTTTTTTCTATTTATTCTAAAATATTTTGTTAAAAATTATTTATTTTACGTTATTTCTTAAAAATAATATAATAATATTAATTCAATAAATATAATATATAAATAATACACATAAATTTATGAAGATAATTATATATATAAATTAAAACAGATTGTATTATATATAAAATTTATAAAGGTTATATATATATAAATAAAAACATATATTTATATATATAATTATAAAAACAAAAACAAAAACATATATACATAATACGTATTATATATATATTTATATATCTATCTATCTTTGATCTGAGAAGAGAAGACCGAGAGAGAGAGAAGTTGTGAACCAGTCGCAGAGAGAGAGAGAGACGTCGCGCGAAGACCAGCGAAGAGGAGAGAGAATCGCGATGGCTGTGTGCGACTCCGCGAAGACCAGCGAGGAGGAAGGTAGAAGTCTGCGATGGCCCGCGATGGAGCTTCGACTGAGGAGAAGACAGATTCGTATCAGATTCGCGTTTCTCTTCCATCAAAATCGCGATTCTTCAACGAATTTGAGTCAGAAGCGCAGAATCGCGATTCTAAGGAAGAATCGTGAGCAGCATGAACGATTCCTGCTACTAAGCCCCAAACATCCTTCAATACAAAACCCCTGCTATACAATGAGTAGAGAGTGCAGTCATAGAGGGAAGTGAGTGGGAATCATAAAACAAGACTTTTGTGTACACATCTCCACACAATTAGCAGGGTGAAAAAGCCAAAACACATATACAAAGGGCTTTCCACCCTGCACATCCTTCACTCTAATCCTAATAAAACTTAAAATCATTTTAAGAGCCTATAAATCCGAAAAACACACCAGATTTTATCTATGAATAAAAATTAGGGACCCACAACCATTTGGAGGTCCAAGAAACAAGTATCAAAAAAAGAAATAGAAAACAAGTACTGGTATAAATCCCTCCAAGAAACAGACACTAGACCCCATTACAATAATGTGACACACAAGCGGTGAGAAATTAGCTACTATTTGCTATAACATGGCTTTCCAAGAACTGCTATATATCCCGGAGGCTGCATCAGATACCATTATTCTGGTTAAGATCACAAGCAATTTCGACCAACAAACTCCAAAGAAAGCTTTGTTCACAAGGACAACATTAGCCAATCATATCACACTTCCCACCTTGGGGCAACAGACCACTCATCAAAAGATGATCCATGAAATTATCCCTAAACCTTGAACATTTTCTTTGAACCATCTAATTTAGGTACCAAACCACAACAAGAACTAAATATTGAAGAAGAAAGAAAGGTAAAATGAGATAGAATATCGATTTTGCATTTTGAAACGCTGCATAAATGAGATAGAAAGAAAGGTAAAATCATCACTTTTGAGTAATAATTTTTAGCTGTGAAAGCTTGATTGTAGATTCTGCAGATTGGCTACTTCACACAAAAATTTGCTAACAAACTCACTTTTTAATTCATGGTATATAGGTGCCTTGATATTAAATAAAAATTCCCTTTTGTTTCTCTGTGTCGGGCTGATCAAGCTGGAACTGTAGTTGAGGTACTTGCAGAGGATGGGAAACCAGTTAGTGTGGACACGGTCTCTCTCTCTCTCAAATAAATTTCTTTCCTTGTTTCCATTTCTTTAATTACTCAATGCAGAGTCGATTGTTCTCTAAAACATTCCATTCATTTTTTGCAGCCTCTATTTACCATTGAGCCATGAAGAATTAAGCCTCTATTTACCCAAATTGCAAATAATAACAAAACATTGCTACTGGTGCACCGACATTGGTGTTACAGAAGGATATCTTCAATTTGAAAATAATTGTTGTAGTGTCCATATATTATTGGATAATTTTCTTAGTGCTATTTATTTCATGTGTTTGAAAAATAATTACTTGCGGAGCTCACATAATTGCGGTTTGTTCAATTTTAGGTACCATTGGGTATTAGTAGTCATTAATCTATCATTGATGATAGTACTATCTTGATTCATTTTGTCACGGTCGAATCGACTCAGTTTGAAAATTGTAATAAACACGTAAGTTTATTGCTTTTGTACATTTCTTTGCAATAGAGCTATTCTAATGACAATGTACTAATCGTTGTTCTCTTTATAAAGTAGTCTTCGGATTTATGGAACAACTAAAGGGATGAATAGAAAGCCAACTTGGAAAGTTGTTGAGGTAATGATGATGATTCATCTTGAGTATAATTGTTATATGTAGTTTTCTAATAAAAATCACATTAATTATTTGTATGTAGTGCCCACAACAATCAACACGCGTGGAATGTGGATTTTGTGTAATAAGGTACATGAAAGACCTTATTCGAGATCAAGGCATCCTAACGAAAACAAATGTAAGATCAATTCTAATACTTGTTTACTAATTATTTATGAATGACCTTTCATTTAGTTGTTGGTTCTTAATGACCTCTTGTAGTTCAATGGGAAGAAGACTTACATGGAACCGTACCACTGCATGTGGAGTGGATTAACTTCGCCCTAGAAAACATGTGATTATCTTCTATTTGTAAGTATAAAAAGGAAGGGAAAAGTGAAACGATTTAGCTTCTATTTAACTTGATTAATGTCTTTTGTGTTTCATTGTTATTAATGGTTTCTATTTAGCTTCTATGTTGTTGATTAATTGATCTGATTAAATTTTTGAGCATGTTAATACTTTCATGTAATTGATGGCTTTCATCTCAAATAAAAGTTAAAATTGCTCAATTCTTGACATACTTTTTCTTTTTCTTTTTCTTTTTTTTTGGTACAGATGGATGAACTTGTGCACGAAACTAAATTGTACAGGACTAATTAGCACTATAAGCATTTTTGGAAGGATTATATATTTTTGGATAAATGTGTATGGAAAATATTTCGATAGACTAGTAGTTATATTTTTGGATGGGTGTATATGGAAAATATTTGGGTACACTGCTAGTTATATTTTGTGATAGATGCTCATGGATAAACATTTAAAACATAATAACAAGTACTTGTCATGTTTTAAATTTTTATACTAGTCAAGATGTGAATCAGAATTTTAATTGAAGGAATATGTACTTTGGAATTACTTGTGGATGGAAACTCATAATAGTTGCTGACTTTTATTAAATAGGTTCAAGATTGGATGATTTATGTATTTGTTGAATGTTCATGATTTAGATACTTTGTTGGTATGAATGATTCTTTTTAATTACAAATTATATTGAATGGATTGGATGAAATATTTGTCTTCAATTACAGGTTTATTTTGTTGGATATTAGTGACCAAATTGTGGTTTTGCTGACCAAAATGTTGGTAGGCAAAAGGGTACATTTGGCGACTAAATAATTAGTCGGTAAAATTGTTAATTTTGGCAACCAAAGAGTTTGGTCGTGAATAGGTCTATTGCCAACTAAACTTTTAGTCGCGCAAACATTACTTTTGACGGCTAACATGTTTGGTCGTGGAATGTGACTTTTGGCGACTAATCTATTGGTCGTGGATTGTGACTTTTAGCGACTAACTTGTTTGGTCGTGGAATGTGACAATTGGCAACTAACATGTTTGGTCGGGAATGTCACTTTTTGTGACTAAAGTGTTTTAGCAACTAAATGGATTAGTCACAGTAATGATATATTTAGCGACCAAAAATTTAGTCGGCAAATCCAACTTTTTCCCGACTAAAAAAATTTTTGGTCACGAATTACTTTTGCCGACCCTCAATTGGCGACCAAAGTGGCGATCAAAAAAATTAGTCGCGAATAACATTTGCTGACTAAAAATGGACTTTTGCCGACCAAATATTTAGTCGGCAAAGGTGCGATTTCCTGTATTGTGTTTTGTGAATAGAATAGGCTTGAAATTCTGTTCCTTCTACTTTTTCCATATGGTTCTGTAAAAATGTTCTGTGAGTGGGTTTTGTTTATACATTTAAGATTTAATCATTCAAGTGTAAAGATTCAAAAACTTGAACATCATGGCAGGAGTTATACTTCTTTCTGAATTAAAATTATTTTAATTCTCACATTTCTTGCTTTGAAGAAGCATTAACAGGCTTAGCCAAGGGGGTTGAGATTAAATTCATTTGAATTATTGGAAATAAAATTCAATTTCCAATGACATTGCTGCAAGGCAGACATCAGCAAGATACCAATAAGGGTTTTCGACTTTCTTCTCAAACAGAATTCTTACTTGCAGAAACACTTCTGGGCATGCACTCTGACGGCTGCTCTGATGCTGCACCTGTGATCTTCAATAGTTCCAGATTTCTCTACAAGAAATTATCTTCGTACGTTATTATATTGACACCTTTATCGTTATATTAGCCAGGTGTTTATACAGGAAGAGTTTCGTCATAGTTGGTGCATTTTGTGTTTTGTAATTTATTTTTCGTGAATTGGTAACGATTGATCATCGTGTAGCTTTTTGACTCCCAATCCAACAAAAAGAAAAAGAAAAAAGATGTTAATGTAGCTTTTGCTTGTTGCTGAGCGTTGTAGCTTGCTGTAGTCTTCTTGTTGATGATCAAAACTTGTCTCTGTACTTTTTTGGTGAGTTGTGAGATTAGGACTGGACATTTTCTATGGCAACTTTTTTCAGAGATATAAGTTCCCATTTGGAGATTTTTTATTAGTGTATTTTCTAACAAAGAAATATAAATGCTTTCACTAGAATTGGTCCTCACATGATTAGTACCACTACATTAACTGAATTTGTTCAGTCCAAATGAGATTTTGACTGGTAAGAGTTTTCAAAAACCGGTCAGAGTCTCATTTGGGCTGAACAAATTTGGTGTGAATGAATTATTAATCGTTTTTGCATATGTAGTGGTATCTGCACTTCCTCCTTTTAATTGGTTGCATTTTGACTGAATTAATTTGCTCCTTCAATGTCTTCTGTATTTTGATGGGAAGATGGATGAGACATGGGAGATCCTTTCCAGCATTAATTAGGATGTCTAAATTTTAGAATCATTAATCAAGTTGTAATTTGTTTACATTGAATTACACAATTAATTTCCGATCATTGAACACATTGGGGGTCAACCGACAGTTGAAGAAGCCAATGGCAGAATCTGAGCAAACCACCCAGTTGACTGAATTAGAATTTCTATATTTATTAATTGAGAGAGCAAGGAGTGGTGGAGTTAGTAAGTGTTATTTTATTAAATTATTTGCTTTTGAACTCAATCAAGCAGAATCAAATGCCCACTTGCTGCCACTATATTAATCTTTGAAAAGGAAAATTGAATTTTTAAGGCAACTTTTAAAAGCCAAAATAGGTATTTATTGGCTATTGTAATAGTCTAGTAATGCTATATCCCATCAATTTTAGACTCCCAAAATCAACACCAATGATATGGCAAGTACTCATTGAATGATTTTTGCCTCTGTTTGGCAATCAAGTTAAGGGCTAAAATAGCCATATCCATCCAAAATAGGCTAAAATAGCCACTACTAGACAAAACACATGAAAATTTTATTTCTACACACTTAATTATCTCAATCCACATTATTTTGCAATACACACATTTTATAATTTAATTACCCTTCACTCATACTATTGTACACACATCCCTTCAACCCTCCTTCCACATACTTGTCCCTCTTTTCACATGCACTGCTACTGTTACGGTTAGGAAATTTGTAGACCCACAGTGCTACGACAGTCAAAGTAAAGATCCACAATGAAGAACTTCGCTCTATTGAAGACCTCCCTTCTCAAAAAAAACAAATAAATAAAAATCCTCAATGCAGTTCTTCAATCTTCTCAGTTAATTTTAGTTCATCAACCCAATTCTTCAATCATAAACCAAAGAGATATGCAGAGAGATAAAATTAAATAAATAAAATAAAATAAACTGACCTAAGTAGACATTAAACAAATATAAGGAATTGACCAAACCCAAAACCCTAGATCAATATAAGTAAAGAAAACACCACGGGAGTGCTCAATCTTAGCTTGAATTTTTTTTTTTTTTTTTTTTTTGAGTATTTATTTAGTTTGGCTTCTTCACACTTACCATTGATTGGAGAATTAATCGAGTGTTGATTTCAAGGAATCAATGAGTGCAAATCGTTCGTGTTGTATATATCATATCATCGTCCCATTCACTCTCTAACAACAAAAAGCATAGCACTCCACTATTTTTTCGATGAGTGTGCTTCGTTGGTTAACAATCCTTAACTCAATTCTTCAATCTTCTTAATTAATTTTAGTTGAATCCCAAAAAAAAAAAAAAAATGCAGTCTCTCTCAGCAATGTGACAACAATAGAAAAACTAAGTTTACTTCTTTCTTTCTTTCTTTCTTTTTTTTTTTTTGTAACTCAAAAGGTGTATATTGAGTTTTTTTATGGATTATTTACCAATAAATCCTACTTCACAAACTGTTATACCAAATAGTCCCACTTTTATTCTTTTGTACTCGTTAGTCCTGCTGGTGGGTTGATTTGGTCATTTTTGGTTTTTTTTTTCATTTTTGGTATCATTGTGTGGACGAGCGTGCCCTTGGGTTAGTTCTTTTTTTGGAAACATTGCTCATTCCGGTTTGGATAATTTTGATGATACATTCAAATACATTTCAGCCATTGTGAGGTAGGGTTTTTGAATTTGAATGTATTTCTTCCTTACTGACAGCTGTGTGACACACCCCCAGAGATTCAAAAAACTGCCGTATATACGCCATTCTCTACCTGGTATCTCCTCGAGGGCCAAACGGGACGTCTGTGCGAACAGAGTCTGATGAAGCGTAAGAGCCCTCTTCTTTGGGCCAACACAAGCGTAACAGAGTCTATATGTGTGGGTTGTGTGTGTGAGTCTCCTATGTGCCGTGTGTGTGTTATGCACTGGGTGTGTCTTAGAGAGAAAAGATAGAGCTGGGTTTGGTGTGTGTGTGTGTGTGTGTGTGTGTGTGTGTGTGTGTGTGTGTGTGTGTGTGTGTGAGTGTGGCTGCTGGGTGTGTGTGTGTGTGAGTGTGGCTGCTGGGTGTGTGTGTTAATGGTGTCTTGTGTCTACTAGAGAGAGGAGATATGTGTGTGGCTGGGTCTCCATGTGAGAGAGAGGGAATGCTGAGAGAGATGAGTGAGTGTGTTGCAGAATGGGTTAACCTTGAACGGGTTATGGATATGTGGGTGTCCAATCAGTCACAATTGGAATCCCTTCCAAATTGTGTTGTGGGCCTTGTGTTAAACCCCAAACACACCAACCCAGCCCAAAAAAACCCCTTATACGGTTTGGCATTCTGTGACACCCTCACAATGTACTACATGCAACACACCACACATCCATTCACTAATTACGCACGTGAAACACACACGCGCCACACCCAAAACACGCCTAGCAGCCGCATCTGACTAATAACGTCTAAATGAGGGTAATTACGTCCCTCAGAATTTCTCAGGACTAAACAGTTTACTAGAATAAAAATGGGATTAATTGGTTCATAAGTTTACATTTTGGGATTTATTGGTAAATCTCCCTTTTTTTATTCTTAAAAGATGTGTATAGAGAATTTTTTCATATAATATTATGGATATTGCTGGATGTCTATTATGGTCATTTTTATTTAGGATATAATTATCATTAAATTAATATTCCATTAAGTGTGTGCCCTAAGTGTGTGAAAATAGAATTTCCCCAAAACACATTCACGCGGCTACAAACAACTCCTTGCGAGGTGAATTTACCAAACTACCCCCATGCCTAAAGATTAGGTGTAATTTTGGCCCAGCCCACGGGCCAAAAAACTAAGCCCAGGATTATTCGGGCTTTGGGAGGGCCAATAGGCTAGGCCCTTGTGCCTAGGCCTAGGCTCGGGCTTTGGGCGGGCTTGAGCGGGCCAAAATAATTTTTTTTTTTTTTTCCCACCAAAATTTTATTATTTTCCATTAAAAATAACACTAGGCCTCGGGCCAGGCCCATGGGTCGGGCCGGGCTTCAAAACGATGACACAAGCCCTAGCCCAAGGCCTCGGGCTAGGCTTGGGCCTTAACAGCCGGGCCCACTTCGGGCCGCCAGTGAGCCATGGGCCAAAATTACACCCCTACTAAAGATGATTCACACCAGCAACATTTCAATCCACACACAACACACTCTTCTGACCTAGGACACCGACAGAGCCTAAAGCGAAGGAGGCGACTCGATGACGCTGAACGATAGAGGAGAATAGCGAGGCTTGCCATACCCCAACGCCACCGAAGTGCACATCTGCGACGACAACACCGATCTGCAGGAACTGGTTTTTCGGCGACAGCACCGATCATCGACAAGACCGATCTTCAGGTATTGGTTTTTTTCTCCTTTATTTTGTTTAATTTTTCGTGCGTAATGCCGTCTCTTTCAACCCGATCTTGAATGTTAATCTCTGAAAGCCATTGTTGTGGGTGATTAAAAATTTTCCTCCACAATGTTGTATGTGTTTATGTTATTTTTTGCTTGGCATATGGGAAACCCACTGTTGTATGATGGAAATGACGCCAAAACCAAGTACTTGGAGACGATTGCTGATGGAAATTACTTTCGGTTAGCCAAGATTACTTTCAAATTCGAACACAAATCTGAAATTTTTTGGACCAATTACTGATTTTTTTGCTCATCCCTTTTAGCAAATCTAAAATTACAAATTTTTTGGACCAAGCTAAAATTTTTGGGAACAATCTAAAATTTCTGGCACATTTTTGACAAATTTGAAATTTTTGGGAACAATTACCCAATTTTCGGTTTTCTACGATTGCAATTTTGGGATTTCGCCTGATTAGTTTCAACTTATGTAAAGTAATTCATGAAACTATTGTACACAAAGTTAGGAAAAGGAAGTCCCTGATTTCATTTCCCAACAAATTTCTTCTTTAATTAGCTGCAATTATTGACAGAAATCATATTCTTATGTTCTTAACAATTTTTACAAAATGTTGTGAGACAATTGAAGGCACATTTTTTGTAAACAATTTTGTCTGCAATTAATTTTTGCATTATTCTAATTTTGTGTTATAGTTATCTTTTGCTGTTACATTTTTTGTACAGTTATCTTTATTCATATGTTAATTTCATTCTAATTTTTTGTAAACAATGTTTTGAGAAAAACCTTAATTTCGTTTTCTTTTACTAGTTTTTGCTTTATTCTAATTTTCTGTTATAGTTCTTTCATGTTCTTAACAATTTTTACAAAATGGCAGGAGACGACCCTTAATTTTTGCTTTATTCATTCTCTGTTACTATTATCTTTTTCAATTTTCGTTTACATAGATATATATATCTGTTAACTTCATTCACACAAAAAAAAAAATGACATATGAAACTCATTTCTGTTTGTCCCAGTAATTGTTGGGACACTTGTTATTTTCCGCATGATGGAACCCTATTACTTGGCAACTTTCTTGCTATTGTTATGTGTCCAATTTGTGTAGTGGGTATGTTTTTTTTTTTTTTTGTAAAGAATATTCTAAGACAAACCTTAATTTTATTTTCTGTTACAATTAGTTTGTGCTTTATTCTAATTTTTTGTTACAGTTATCTCATGTGCTTAACAATTTTTAGAAAATGTTGGGAGATAAACCTTAATAGTGGCTTTACTCATTTTCTGTTACAGCTATCCTTTTCAATTTTCTTTTACATATATATTATATATATATTATGTGTGTGTGTGTATGTATTTGTTAACTGAATTGACACTAAAAATAAAACCGATATTAGCATTTTCCACATCATTTTTAAAAAAAAAAATGAAAAAGCCTTTTCCAAAACAAAAAAACAAATTAAAAAAAAAAGACTACAAATTAAAATAGAAATTTTCATTTTCAACGTCATTTTAAAAATAAAAAAAACATAAAAAAACCTTTTCTAAAAAAAATTTAAAATTAAAATTAAAATTTGAAAAAAAAAATTGAAAAAAAAAATTCTCTGTTGACATGTCAGCAATCACGTGCGCCGCCCAACAGAAACTAATCTTTCACCGCAAGGGCAGTTGGGTAGTTTCACATGTGAACACATCACCAAAAAACTAAAAAAGTCAAAAAGCCTATCCCAAACCAGGCTTTATAGCCCTAGGCTAGAATAAACAAAAAAAAGCTAAAAAGCCAATTCACTATCCAAACAAACCCTTTATGTATTAGTAGGATTTTCAAATGATGAGACTTATGACAAATCACTATTATATTTCAAGTTGAACATGTCTCGATTTGAACTCTCCATGTTATTATCCAATATAAATTGATACAACACTTGTCATGTTAGTTTACTTGTTTTCATTTTCTAAATCCAAGCCTAATATGACAGTTAAGTTGATTTCAACATGAGAATCAAAGCACTTCTTAAGAAGCCATCATGCTCTCTTTTGTCTACTTTGTATACCATCTTAATGAAGCGAAACAACGTTACCTGGTGGTGGGCTTCGACATCTCTCTCTTATACAGTAGTTTTTTTGGGTGAATTGAGAGGAGCTTTTGTTATAGTCATGTTCAGATCAAGCTTAGTCGGTGTTTGATGCGACCTTTTTAGCACTTTCTCCACAAAATTTTCTATTTCGAGATGATGAAAGAAAGAAAAGAGGACATGGGAAGGACCACACCCCACCCACCCCTCTTATCTGTCTTTACAAGGTGGTCTTCTCAACTGGTAGGGAAAATTGTAATTGGAGCAAATACATGTGGTGCCTTCAATTCATATATATATATATATATATGCCCACCAAAATCATATGCCTGTCCCTTCCACATGCTTTGGCAACTTCCCTATTCACTTCTCTCATGCCACATAAGCCCCAAACAAATTGTAATATAGTTCTCTTAACATCGCATCTTCTATTCTACAATTTTTTCTCATATCTCGAGATTCTTATATTAGGACATAGATAAGGAGATAAAAGAATTTGAAGAACACCGGATTTTCTAACCTACAATCTTTTTGTTTCAAAATATTCATGTTGAATAATGTCTCGAGATTCTTATATTAAGGACAGAAAAAAAAAGAGATCAAGTTTTAATGTGACATCGCTATGCCCATGTATAGTATTCGAAAGTATTCTAATGTAATGGGTTGTTTCTCATTTCTTTGCTTATTGAACTTTTACTGCCTAAGAAAGTGTCAATGTCATTATCACTTGTACATGAGTTTTTTTGAAAAAATTATAAATTAATGAAAGAACTTAAAGTAATTGTAAATATATAAAAGTGTAAATGAAAACTATGTCCTTATTTGTATTAGAGCATAAACCCAACTTACACTTCGATAATGTTACAATTATTTTATTTGTTTTTACTAATTTGTAATTTTATTCTTTTTTATTTTAATACTAGGGCTAAAAAGAAAAAAAAAAGAAAAAAAGAAAAAAAGAAAAAAAAATATTAAAAAAAAGAAAAGGATATAATAAATTAAACTAAAATAAATAATGTAAATGAATGATATTGACAGAAATGGTCCCCATTGCTATGAGAGGGGAAAGAATATTTGTAAGCTAAAGCATATATATATACTATAATTAATGAGTTACACAACTTTAACAGACACTGGAAACAAAATTAAAATAGAAAAAAGAATATGGAACATATGACATGAGAAACTAAAATGTGATTGGATCTTTGTAAAAAAAAAAATTTTTTTTAAAAAAAAAAAAAAAAATCAGTGGAACCACAATGATCCCCTGTCAAATAGAGAAAACATAAATCAAATAATTAAAGATTCTTTAAATAAATAAATAAAAACCCTTTGTTAACTAAGCTTTTGCTGTTAAATTTGTTGAAAATTTTGGTTTTATAAGACTTATTTTGGGCTAACTTTGAGCCTAATTTTGTGTAGGCCCCAAACGTCTTTTGGGATGGATCCGAAGAGGTGATGTGTTCCTCGCCGCATGGTAAGTCATATGATGAAGATGGTTTGTCAAAACCATTTATGAGTGAATAGGAAGTTGACGTCGTTTTCGGGTTCGTGGAATGGACAATTAAAGAAGTAAATATGAGTTTCTTTGAAATGGATTGTCCCACATTGAAACTTTAAGAGAGTTTTTGTGTATGTATAAGCTCTAGATTACAACACTTGGGTTGGGTCGCAAGGGGCACCCCAAGTTTGTAAAAGGGATGAGTTATAAACAAAATGAACCTTAACCCAAACCACCACACACGCGCGCGCGCGCACTGCCGTCCGACCAGTCGGCCAAGCCAAGCCGTGCCGGGCACGGTTGTGGATCGGGTCGGTTCTTATATTAATTTTTAGACAAAATTCATCAGAATTTTTTCCAAAAATTATTGCGAAAAATTAATTCAAAATTTGAATTTAATTTTTTGACCTTTGTTACCTCTTCTAGTCCATTTTTCCAAAATAGATTAAATTTGTTTGAACCCGGACAAATTCATTTCTGCCAGACAGGTTTTTGAACTGTAGCAATTTTCCAACAGATAAAAACTGCTGGGCAGTTATCTGTTGCACCTGTCCAATTTGAATTTGCATTTGTTTACTTCAAATTATGTACCTGTTCGGGTCTATATATTTCCAAATCTGTTCCAGTATTTTGCAGTCTGAAAATTTCATTTCTTTTGCCTTCTTTTTGCCCTCTTGTATCAATTATTCTTCATATTATTTTAGGAAAAAAATTCAGAGAGTTTAGAACACAGGTTTTGTTCGCCAAACAAATTGTTTGGAGTGCTACTACAATTTGTGAAGATCATTGTATCCTGAGAGATAGACGCCATAAGTTCGTAAGCACCATAGCAAAGTGAATCTGTCTTAAGGACAAAGTGTCACACACTTGACTTGATCTTTTAATTATTCATTCAGTTTGGTAAAATAAGTTCTGTAAATTATTTATTTTATTTATCTGATTTGGTTTCTATTTATTTATATTACACAGAAGATTGTTCCAACAATCTTAAAACAGATTCGAATTATTCTGTTTACAGAATTTTTCGTTTATTTCCTTTCTTCTTTCTTCTTTCTTCTTTCTTCTTGTTACAAAAATTATTTTCTGTGATTTTACAAAATAATATTCTGGTTGGAAAACAAATAGTAATAATATACTGTTTGACAGATAGTAATAATATATTATCTATTTTTTTTGACAACTAGTAGTAATATACTGGTGTCATTAACAATTCAGAATATTTATTTGTGAAGTTTGTCAGAAAATAATTTTGGTTTTCATAAATAATTTCTAAGTGTTCATTAATTAAAATTCTATTTTAGTATTTTAATTATTGAAGTGTAACAGAAATTTAATTTTCTGTGTGGAATTAATTTGGTTAAATAAATTTTATTTTATTTTCAAATTAATTGAAAATAAAAATTACAATCTTGTTTCTTTTATTTTTACAAAATTTAATTCTGTGAATTTGGATTAATTTTCTGTGTAGTATAAAATTGTAATTATAATTTTGTTTTATAATTTAGAATTCATGGCTACTGAAACAAATGCTCAAACGAGTACTGGTATGGTAGCTGCAATTGCGCCAACCCCCTCTCCTGTTGTGACTGTGCCAGTCGATCACTGTAAAAGCCAGAGAAGTTCTCAGGAATTGATTTTAAAAGATAGCAACAGAAAATGTTATTCTATCTTACAACTCTAAACCTGGCTCGTTTTCTCTGTGAGAATGCTCCTACTCTGAATAAGGATGAAGCTGACCGGCAAGTGGTTGTTGCGGTCAATGCCTGGAAACATGTTGATTTCCTTTGCCGGAACTACATCTTGAACGGACTTGACAACACATTATACAACGTCTACAGTTCTATCAAAATGACAAAGGAACTTTGGGAGTCTTTAAAGAAAAAGTACAAAACAGAAGATGCTGGCTTAAAGAAATTTATGGTTGGCAAATTCCTAGATTTTGTGATGGTTGATTCTAAGACTGTGATCAGTCAAGTTCAAGATCTCCAACTCATTCTGCATGACATTCATGCAGAAGGTATGTCTCTCAGTGAATCCTTTCAAGTTGCTGCCTTAATTGAGAAATTACCACAAATTTGGAAGGAATTCAAGAATTACCTCAAACACAAGCGCAAAGAAATGTCTTTAGAGGAATTAATTGTGCGTTTGAGAATTGAGGAGAACAACCGCAATTCAGAGAAGTAGGTTGGTAAGCATCTAATGGAGTCTAAGGCAAATGTAGTGGAACATGCTCCAAAAGCAAAGAAATAGAAGTTTTTAGGAAAAAGTTCCTCATAAGGCTCTAAAGAGAGGGGGGAAATAAAAAGTACAAGTTTAATGGCAAATATTACATATGTGACAAAGAGGGACATCGGGCCGAAGATTGCCGTAGCAAGGCAAAAGCAAAAAAAGAACAAGCAAGAAGCTTGCTCAAGCCCACATGACCGAAGTGGACAAAATTTTCAATGGTGTTGATGACATAAATCTTTCTGCAGTTGTTTCCGAGGAAAACATTATCGGAAATCCTAAAGAAGGGTAGGTGGACACTGGTGCTACTCGCCACATTTGTGCCGACAAAAAGATATTCACATCTTATTCTACAGTGGACAACGGTGAACAACTTTTTATTGACAACTCTTCAACTTCTAAAGTTGAAGGACAATGAAAGATTATTCTGAAGATGACATCAAGAAAGGAACTCACTCTCAACAATGTGTTGCATGTACCGAACATTCGCAAGAATCTTGTTTTGTTGAGTAAAAATGGGTTTAGGCTAGTGTTTGAGAGTGATAAAATTGTATTTACTAAGAATATGATGTATGTGGGAAAATGTTACATATCTGATGGCCTTTTCAAGATGAATGTAATAACTGTTGTACCCTCTATTATTAATAAAAATACATCTTCTTCTTATTTGCTTGAGTCTTCAAATTTATGGCATGGTAGACTTGAAAATGTTAATTATGGATCTTTGCGTAGATTAATTAATATGGAATGTTTACCTAAATTTGACATTGATTCAAATCATAAATGTGAAATTTGCGTTGAGGCAAAATTATCCAAAACTCCTTTTCATTCAATTGAAAGAAATACATAACCACTTGAGTTAATTCATAGTGACATTTGTGATTTTAAATCAATTCAAACTAGAGGTGATAAAAAGTATTTTATCACTTTCATAGATGACTATACTAGATATAGTTATGTTTATTTAATTCGAACTAAGGATAAAGTTTTGGAAACTTTCATTCAATATAAGAATGAAGTTGAAAATCAACTTGATAAGAAAATTAAGAAACTTAGAAGTGATAGAAGTGGTGAATATGAATCACCTTTTGGTGAATTTTGTAAAGAACATGGAATAATTCATCAAACCACCACTCCTTACTTACTTCAGCAAAATGGAATTGCTAAAAGGAAAAATAGGACTTTAAAAGAAATGATAAATGTCATGTTAATAAGTTCTGGTTTACCTCAGAAACTTGTGGAGGGAAGCAATACTCTCTGCTAATTATATACTTAATAAAGTACCTCGAAAGAAAGTGAATCAAACACCTTATGAAACGTGGCATAGAAGAGTATCATCCTACAAATACTTAAAAGTGTGGGGGTGTTTGGCTAAAGTGACTATTCCTAGTCCTAAAAAGACTAAGATAGGTCCTAAAATAGTTGATTGCATTTTCATTGGTTATGCCAAGAATAGCAGTGCATATCGGTTTTTGATTCATGAATCAGAACATTCCGAAATGCATGTAAATACTATTATTGAATCTCGGAATGCATCGTTCTTTGAACATATATTTCCAAACAAGACTGGACAAGAGACTAGTACTAACAAAAGATCTCATGATACTATTACTAGTCAGGATCAAGAACATGATCAAGAACAAGAGCAAGAAATAGATCAAAATGAGGAAAAGAAACTTAGACGTCGTAAACGTGCTAGAACCTCAAAATTTTTTTGGTCTAGATTCTCTAACATATTTGTTAGAAAATGAGCTTTTAACTTTTAAAGAGGCTATATCCAGTCCTGAGGCTCCTTTATGGAAAGAAGCTGTCAATAGTGAAGTTGAATCCATCTTGCAAAATCACACTTGGGAATTGGTGGATTTGCCACCAGGTTATAAACCTCTTGGATATAAGTGGATTTTCAAAAGGAAAATGAAAGCGGATGGATCAATTGAAAAATATAAGGCAAGGAGGTCTAGATTACTTTGACACATACTCACCGGTTGCTAGAATAACATCCATCAGAATGCTAATTGCTATTGCGTCTTTGTACAATCTAGAAATTCATCAAATGGATATGAAAACCGCTTTCTTAAATGATGAGTTAGATGAAGAAATTTACATGGAACAACCAGAAGGATTTTTTGTTCCAGGAAAATAAAAGAAAGTATGTAAATTGGTTAAATCATTATATGGTTAAAAACAAGTGCCAAAGCAATGACATGAAAAATTTGACAAGACAACGATGTCAAATGGATTCAAAATTAATGAGTGTGATAAATGTGTTTATATTAAAAACACAAACAAATGTTATGTCATTGTATGTCTTTATGTAAATGATATACTCATCATAGGTAGTAATAATGAAATGATTAAAATTACCAAAAAAATGATGAATAAACATTTTGACATGAAGGACATAAGAATCACTGATGTAATACTTGGTATGAAAATTATCAAAATATCATAAGGATATGCTTTGTCACAATCTCATTACATTGAGAAAATACTTGACAAATTTAGCAAAGATGATGATCATCTTGCTAGAATACCTGTGGATGTTAATTTGTTTCTTTCTAAGAATGTACAAGAAAGTATTTCTCAATTAGAATATGTCCAAATTATTGGAAGCTTAATGTACTTGATGAACTGCACTCGCCCAGATATAGCTTATGCAGTAAATAAATTAAGTAGATATACGAGTAACCCAGGAGTAGAACACTGGAAAGCAATTATAAGGGTTCTAAGATATCTTCGATTTACTCGTAACATTGGGCTGAATTATACAAGATATCCAGCAATACTTGAAGGTTACTGTGATGCAAATTGAATATCAGATACTAGTGTCACGACCCAAACCCGCCCCTATAGGTTTAGCATCGTAACCGGCCAGTAATCCTTGGATTACCGAAGGCCTCTGAACAGATTAACAAGATTAAGGAGCTAGCGGAAGCAAATACATAAATATAGTTGTCTAATGAGCTGTGCTGACTTATATGAAACGGAATATTTAAAACTTTATATACATAACCGGTAGTCAACCATACATTATACCCACACACATTACAGTATCATAAGTACAGCTAACAAAACTATTCAAGTCTTATATAAACAGAAACCCCAGAACTTAAACACAGGACGCTTCGGGAACCTCCACGTGAGGCACAATGGTTGGCTGACAACGGAACACAGATCCAGACAAAAGCCTTCAGCTCGATCTCCGACATGCCCACCTATACATATATATATATATATATATATACAAACAGTGAGCTAAAGCCCAGTGAATAACATTAAGGTAAAGGGGTTAGTGAACGAAATTCGAATATATCATAAGCGGAAAACAGATCATAGCATAATCATCCTCATATCAGAACATAATAATGGTACATCCCATAGAACACATTACAGAACGTCTTCTGACTAGAGTAATCGGTTCCGGATACCGATTAAACACATATCACCACAATGAAGTGGCTAACGAGATCTCGTAAACTTGTATGTCATGGACCCGCATTTTCATGCCGTCCCCCATGACTTGGGACTATCTATGGATGCCATAATAGATTTCCAACATGGAATATTCGTTCACGAAAACAGATATCATTTCAGAAATCATAACTTATCACATTTCATTTGGAACATAATTCATATGAACGTATCTTTACGATAACGTTACTCACAGTGGTTTCCTGCAATGGTCAATCAACCCTCGAGTCTTGACCTACAACCACAAAATGAATAACACAAGCATATCTTATCATTACATATTCAAGTGGCCATTAAGGCTTAGCTTTCATTACATTGGTTTTTATTCTTTCTTATCACCTTGCCTAAAACACACACACTTACAGTCTCAGAATTTAGTACATTCTTTTCTTAGTGTGTTTCTAATCTATAACCTCATTACTATGGCTTAATTAAGGCTTAGGAATGCCTAAGATGCAATGAGGATGCCAAAACATGCCTTGGAACACTTAGGCAAAATTTCTGAAAATGAGGTCTACGCTCGAGCGTGGGTTTCCCCACTCGAGCGGACATGCAGACAATGAAGCTCCGCTCGAGCGTGCCTTTCCCCGCTCGAGCGGACTGTAAACTCTAAAAGTACTGGATGCAAGATTTTCACCCTCAACGGGCGCTCGACCCTCGCTCGAGCGTGGTGCATGAATTCAGAGTTCACGCTCAAGCGTGAAAGTCCCCGCTCGAGCGTGGGTCAAATTTCTGGAAAATCCAGATTGACCTCCCAAGCTCAAAACTCGAATTCCACCTTCCAAAACACATCTCTTGGGCCCCAAAACTTGAGATAACATAGTAAACTTGTAAAATATGAAGAATTTAGGATCATTTCATAAAATCATGGCCCAAGAGTTTGTTAAAAACTCACAATTTCAACTTAAAACATGATGAATGTTCATGAACACAACATGCATGGGTTTTCTTGTATCAAACTTCTCAAAATATGATCAAACACCACAAAACAACTTGAAACTTGATGATTTCCCTAAATGAAGATGAATTTCAAACATGCATGAGAGAATTCTTGGAGCTCATGCTCAATTTGTGAGAAAATGTACATGCATGCATGAATTGCCACTCAAATCTTCCTTCTAAGCTCAAAACACACCCTTAAACACATAATCTTCATGTTGATAACTTAGATTCATAATGTAGGGGTTGAATTCATACCTATAGTCTTGAATTAATCTAGCTCTAGCTTAGTTTTGATGGATCTTAGCCAAAATCTTCAATCTCTTCTTCTCTCTCTCTCTAGAATTGCACACACTCTCTCTCTAAAATAAATCCTCAGATTTTTGCACTCAAATGAACAAGAAAGGGCTGAAATGAGCTTAAGGGGCTCATATATATAATTATGATGCTATAACACATTAATTAGAATATTAGACTAACCAAACATGACCTAATTAATCGTTCTGAATCAATTTTTAATAAAACTTGCCATAAGGTTCTAAAAATTCCAAATAACATATTGACGTAATCAATTTCGGTTTCGGATGCCGATAAGGCTTTCAATTTTCATATTAAAGTGGAATTCTAAACAGATATTTCTACAAGTAACAGATAGAGAGCCAAAATCATGCAGAATACGGAATGAACACATAATTTATTTTAATCCTCACATTAACATCCTTAAATACGGGTTAGTAGCTAATTACGGATCAGGGTTATTACAGTCTCCCCACCTTAAAAAGTTTGGTCCTCCAAACTAGAGTTATCTTATATCAACAGAAATGATGTTCTTTGAAAATATAACTGCAATTCTTTACAAAACAGAAGCATGACCATAGTCATAAATATGCTCATAACCCAATCTCGACCTTAGCTTCGTACAAAAACGGAATCATAAATCATATACAGAGATTAGGGTTTATAACAAAACAGAGTCTTATACACATCCAGATTTTAATCAGAAAGAGATTTATATACATGTTCATTTTCATATTCTTGTCCAGATCAAACATAGATGTCACAAGTCTGCTTAAGCATACGTGGTGCATTTATTAGCACTAACAGAGCAGATACAGAACAGATACAGACATAGCAGATACAGAACAGATACAGACACGTGATGGTTATGAATAACCAGTTCCATAAAGGAACCTCCGAATCCATGTAACAGAGAATACACACGCTGAGCCCCATGATGGAGCCTCCGGTACGGGTAATAGAGTGCAGACAGAAATAAGTTCCATAAAAGAACCTCCGATACTGGGTAACAGCTAACAGATATCACATAATACCAAGAGTTACACGAATACATATCAGAGATTGGACAATTATTCATTGCACAACACATAATATTTCAGAAAACAGATCCCCTTTAGATACACGGAAAACAAATACAGTTGAACACAACTTTACTATGTTATTATTCACATTACTTATATCAAGTACTTATAGGGGTCATAGATTCACACTGCTTCCATTTTCATAAGTAATTTCCCCCGTTAAGTTACAGAGATTTTGATTATTCATTTCCGAGTCATTCATCCGGTCTTTATTCGATTCGGTTTTCATCACAATTAGTCCAGGTCATTCAGACGTTATCGGTATACCAGACAATTTAATAGATAAACCCCATAGCAGTAAACGTAATGCTGAGGTAATCATTCCCATACTGATCATCAGTTTCAGTTCTCACAGATTCAATCGTACTATGTGTCAATACAGAAGCAGTCATACTGATTACATATACTCCCAGATAGTCAGAGTTTATAATCAAACCAGTCCGTTGTCAACAAATTCCATCAGTTTTAAAGTACAGTAGCACAAAAGCAATCATTGTCTAGTCAGACCAGTTCATAGTCATAACGGTAATACTAGGTAATTAATCACATGTCATATATATACAGTATTCCCATATTCTCCAAGCGTAAGTTACCAACTTCCATAATCCCATTCGTGTATTTCCAATCGGTTACAGGCATATGGTAAAAACAATTTACAATCACATAGTCTGCTATTGACAGTTCGTATTCTTCGTAAGTGTTCAAAATTGATTCAATTTTCATTCGGTTAGTTCCCTTAGCAATACAACCTATCATTCAATCATAAGCAATTTACAATCCCCCATAATGTAATCAATCAGATAATAGCTCTCAATAAGGGTTTCCTCAGATCAAATCAATGAAGGCTCAACCAGGTCATGGCAAATACAAGTTCTACCCAGTCATATCAAGTCAAAATTCAAGCGTGAGTCATCAAACAGAAGTTCTCTCAGGTAAACAAATGTCTCATCAAACCATAGTTCTATCAGATTAAATCAGATAAAAGTTTTATCCCCATCATTTTCAAACGAAGCACATTTGGTTCTCTAGTTCATACTCCATTCGCTTAGGTGCATAATCAGTAGTTTCACAATTGTTCTAATTTCATCAATTCTCAAAATCACATCAGAGTCATATATCATAATAGTTTATATCGAAGTGTTTCAGGTCATATACAATGTTACATTCTCCAAGTAAGTTCACATATGGGTGCACAGGTATGTAATTGTTCATATCGAGAGGTAAGCATCATAGTCAATATAGCAATTTCCAAACAAGTCTTTCATGTAGGCATAGGGTACACAACAACGTGTCACATAAAGTTTCTCAGTGGTATACAATAGTAGATTGTTATACAGAAGCTTCAAATTGGTCATATAGTCATTAAAGCATGGGCTCACTAGTCTAGTCAAACAGTCTTGTCAATGTTCAACAATCACAGTCCATAGTTTAGAGATTATCACATGTGGTCTTTACTTAGTTATACAATCCTAGAGTCGTAGTCCCAATGGTCAAATTATCAAATCAAATAACATATCAATCATTCTGAGCAAAGGTATAGTCATATATGTGTATGTCTAAAGTCTAATAACATCCACAAGCATAGATATGCATATACATAAGTCCAAACATTCTCCATAACATAGGTAGTTGTTAAACAAAAGAGTCCAAAGCGTCACACATAGTTCACATCAGGCAGTAGGTCTCAAAGTGTACAAGCAAGGACATAGGTATACAGACACGAGTCTAGAATCAATTATTGTTTAGGCATTAGTTCGCAAATTCATAAGCTAAGGTTCCTTCCTCCAACTTGACATAAGTTCTCAATTCCAGAAATTCCGTACGTGGCTGATTCATGTATATAATTCGAGATCACGGGTCTACTCATTCAATGATGTCAGTCAATATATAATAGTTCAGTTCAAGTCATGGTCGTACAGATTTCCCAAACTATAGTCAATCATGATGTGTTCCCATGTTCAATAGTTCTAGCATAGTTCAAAGGTCATACCTAACAGTTCATATTACATTTTGCAATACGGTACAAGGATTTAACCCAGCAAGTTCTCGTTGTCCATGAGTCTCAACAATTTCCAAAGCTCAGGTAATTCGTTATAGGGCTTCGGGCATCTCACATAAAATTAGCAAGTTTTCGAGGCAGTCAATAACTAGGGGTTCATAATTCTAATAATTCAATTGGTTCAATTAACATGTCCACAATCTATATCAAGTTAAGGAATGTACATTTCCACACAAATTCCCACATAAACAATTGTACATAGTTGAGGTAATACCTACGTCAGTTGTTTCAGTATTCCGAGCATTTTCTGGAATTAGGGTGTAGGAACAGAACCAGTCGTACTAGCATTAGGCCTAGTGTTGTTCGGATGAGTTCGCGGGCAAGATTTAGCCAAGTGCCCCCTCTGACCACATCTAAAACAAGCCCCTGATAGGCGGCGACAAATGCCCCAATGTTGTTTCCCACATTCTTTACAAATAGGTATACCATTGTTTACATTGCTTCCCCGACTCTCTTTGTTCACAGTTATTGCCCTAGATTTTTCATTCGCAGAGGTCATCGAATTAGCAGTCATTTCGACTTTCTGTTTCTTCTGTTTCTTCTGTTTCATTCTTTCGGATTCAGTTGATGATGTTGATTTTGATATTTTCAAGGCTGCTATGTTTGCCTCGGACATTAAGGCCCTATCAAGAACATCCACGTATTTTGGCAATTTTAGGACACCAACTCGATCAAACACGTCTAAGTCAAGCCCACCTTCAAATTTTCTAGCCTTTTTGTAGTCAGTGTTTATCATGTGGGGTACATAACAAGCTAACTCAGTAAATTTTGTTTCATATTCAGCCACAGTCATTTTGCCTTGTTTTTAGTTATTCAAATTCAGATACTTTTCTATCTCGGATGCATTGGGGAAAATATTTTTCGAAGAAAATTTCTTTAAATCTATCCCATGTCACGCCCTCATTATCATTTCGTACTAACATCCACCATCTCCTAGCTTCTTTTTTAAGTGTGAATGTTGCCAACAAAACTTTCTGTGCCTCAGTATACAGAAATACCTCGAATATTTTCTCAGTTTCTAAGACCCAAGCCTCAGCTTTCAACGGTTCAATACCCCCCTGAAATTCCGGTGGTTTCATCTTATTGTATTTCTGTGTCAGTGTTATCATATCATGATTAGCTGGTTCAGGTACATGTATTTGCCCTTGTTGCTGTTATTTCAGATTTTCGGTTAAGGCTTCAACCATTCTTTCTAACCAGCTAATTCTAGCGTCAGAAAATTCAGATTCGTCTACATCCTTGTCATTTCCATTGGCTACACACAAACAGGTTACTTATTAATATAAGGAAAGTTCTCACTGTTCTCACATTTCACTTCATATCAGACGCGTTTATACTTTCATTTCAATTCAGATACAATCACATGATCCCTTACTTTCATATGTTCATGTTCACATAGATTCCACAATCAGTATTGAAATTAACATTACATGTTATTTCACTTAACTCCTTCGATCATGCACAAAGGTTTCATTTCAATTCATTTTCAATAAGGATGTGTTCATAGTAGTTCACACACTTAAACATGATGATGCAATATCCTTATTTCATTTCTAATACATCCTATAGCTCATATGGACACGTGTGTGCGGTATAACTCATGCTCTGATACCACTCTGTCATGACCCAAACCCGCCCCTATAGGTTTAGCATCGTAACCGGCCAGTAATCCTTGGATTACCAAAGGCCTCTGAACAGATTAACAAGATTAAGGAGCTAGCGGAAGCAAATACATAAATATAGTTGTCCAATGAGCTGTGCTGACTTATATGAAACGGAATATTTAAAACTTTATATACATAACCGGTAATCAACCATACATTATACCCACACACATTACAGTATCATAAGTACAGCTAACAAAACTATTCAAGTCTTATATAAACAGAAACCCCAGAACTTAAACACAGGACGCTTCGGGAACCTCCACGTGAGGCACAATGGTTGGCTGACAACGGAACACAAATCCAGACAAAAGCCTTCAGGCTCGATCTCCAACATGCCCACCTATACATATATATATACAAACAGTGAGCTAAAGCCCAGTGAATAACATTAAGGTAAAGGGGTTAGTGAACGAAATCCGAATATATCATAAGCGAAAAACATATCATAGCATAATCATCCTCATATCAGAACATAATAATGGTACATCCCATAGAACACATTACAGAACGTCTTCCGACTAGAGTAATCGGTTCCGGATACCGATTAAACACATATCACCACAATGAAGTGGCTAACGAGATCTCGTAAACTTGTATATCATGGACCCGCATTTTCATGCCGTCCCCCATGACTTGGGACTATCTATGGATGCCATAATAGATTTCTAACATGGAATATTCGCTCACGAAAACAGATATCATTTTAGAAATCATAGCTTATCACATTTCATTTGGAACATAATTCATATGAACGTATCTTTACGATAACGTTACTCACAGTGGTTTCCTGCAATGGTCAATCAACCCTCGAGTCTTGACCTACAACCACAAAATACATAACACAAGCATATCTTATCATTACACATTCAAGTGGCCAATAAGGCTTAGCTTTCATTACATTGGTTTTTATTCTTTCTTATCACCTTGCCTAAAACACACACACTTGCAGTCTCAAAATTTAGTACATTCTTTTCTTAGTGTGTTTCTAATCCATAACCTCATTACTATGGCTTAATTAAGGCTTAGGAATGCCTAAAATGCAATGAGGATGCCAAAACATGCCTTGGAACACTTAGGCAAAATTTCTGAAAATGAGGTCTACGCTCGAGCGTGGGTTTCCCCGCTTGAGTGGACATGCAGACAATGAAGCTCCGCTCGAGCGTGCCTTTTCCCGCTCGAGCGGACTGTAAACTCTAAAAGTACTGGATGCAAGATTTTCACGCTCGACGAGCGCTCGACCCTCGCTCGAGCGTGGTGCATGAATTCAGGGTTCACTCTCGAGCGTGAAAGTCCCCGCTCGAGCGTGGGTCAAATTTCTGGAAAATCCAGATTGACCTCCCAAGCTCGAAACTCGAATTCCACCTTCCAAAACACATCTCTTGGGCCCCAAAACTTGAGATAACATAGTAAACTTGTAAAATATGAAGAATTTAGGATCATTTCATAAAATCATGGCCCAAGAGTTTGTTAAAAACTCACAATTTCAACTTAAAACATGATGAATGTTCATGAATACAACATGCATGGGTTTTCTTGTATCAAACTTCTCAAAACATGATCAAACACCACAAAATAACTTGAAACTTGATGATTTCCCTAAATGAAGATGAATTTCAAACATGCATAAGAGAATTCTTGGAGCTCGTGCTCAATTTGTGAGAAAATGTACATGCATGCATGAATTGCCACTCAAATCTTCCTTCTAAGCTCAAAACACGCCCTTAAACACATAATCTTCATGTTGATAACTTAGATTCATAATGTAGGGGTTGAATTCATACCTATAGTCTTGAATTAATCTAGCTCTAGCTTAGTTTTGATGGATCTTAGCCAAAATCTTCAATTCTCCTTCAATCTCTTCTTCTCTCTCTCTAGAATTGCACACACTCTCTCTCTAAAATAAATCCTCAGATTTTTGCACTCAAATGAACAAGAAAGGGCTGAAATAAGCTTAAGGGGCTCATATATATAGTTATGATGCTATAACACATTAATTAGAATATTAGACTAACCAAACATGACCTAATTAATCGTTCTGAATCAATTTTTAATAAAACTTGCCATATGATTCTAAAAATTCCAAATAACATATTGACGTAATCAATTTCGGTTTCGGATGCGATAAAGCTTTCAATTTACATATTAAAGTGGAATTCTAAATAGATGTTTCTACAAGTAACAGATAGAGAGCCAAAATCATGCAGAATACGGAATGAACACATAATTTATTTTAATCCTCACATTAACATCCTTAAATACGAGTTAGTAGCTAATTACGAATTAGGGTTATTACAACTAGAGACTCAAAGTCCACCAGTGGGTATGTCTTTACTCTTGGTGGGACGGCTGTATCTTGGAAATCTTCCAAACAGACTTACATAGCTAAGTCTACTATGGAATCATAATTCATAGCCTTAGATAAAGCTGGGAAAAAAGCAGAATGGCTTCGCCACTTCCTTGAAAATATTCCAATATGGCCAAAACCGGTGCCTGCTATATGCATACATTGTGATAGTCAATCAGCAATTTATACAGCACAGAGTCATATATATAATAGTAAGTCACGACACATTCATCGTCGACATAACACCGTGAGACAACTACTCTTTAATGGAATTATTTCTATTGAATATGTGAAGTCTAAAGACAACATAGCGGATCCACTAACCAAAGGGTTAGCAAGAGAGTTAGTTGAGAATTCATCGAGGGAAATGGGACTTAAGCCTATTAAATAAGAGTTAACACAACGGCAACCCTACCTAGTTGACTGGAGATCCCAAGATCTAGGTTTAAAGGGACAACCGAGTTGTGTATGACTCAGAAAGATCACTAGGGAGTCAAACTCCTACCCATTTCTATGATGAAATAGTGATGTCTGCAGCGTTTTAGGTTAAGTAATACTTTTAATAATTCTTATATCTAGGTAAACCTAGTGGAGTATAGCAGAATACTCTTCAAAAGAATCACCTATGTGAGTGTGAACTAGGTCGGTTCTATGAAATTTGTGAAGGGCTACAATTCTCTAAAGCACTCATGAAAGACCAGGTTGTTCAAGGCCAAAATGAACATAATAGTGAGAACTAAACTGTGTCTGGCGATATACTGTGTGAGTTCTATTGTCTTGGTTTACACAAACGGATGAACAGTTCAAGACATCATGTTCACTGGTTAGCTAATAAATCCGATAGTGTTTCACAAGAGAAAGTTCAAAGCTAAAAGCTACTTATCATTTGCAAAATATTTTCTATATTCTCTGTATTTAGATTATGTTGTTGCATTTTCTCTCTGTCAAATTCCATTCATGTGGGGGATTGTTGGAAATTTTGGTTTCATAAAGCTTATTTTGGGCCAACTTTGAGCCTAATTTTGAGTAGGCCCCACACGTCTTTTGGGGTGGGTCCAAAGAGGTGATGTGTTCCTTGCCGCATGGTAAGTCAAACGGTGAAGACGGTTTGTCAAAACCATTTATGAGTGAATGGGAAGTTGACGTCGTTTTCGAGTTCGTGGAATGGACAATTAAAGAAGTAAATGTGGGTTTTTTTAAATGGGTTATCCTACATTGAAGCTTTAAGAAAGTCCGAGCCAAGCCGAGCGCAGGTGTAGGTTGTGGGTCGGGTCGGTTCTTATATTAATTTTTTGGACAAAATTCATTTGAATTTTTTCCAAAAATTATTGCGAAAAATTAATTCAAAATTTGAATTTAATTTTTTGACATTTGTTACCTCTTACAGTCCATTTTTCCAGAACAGATTAAATCTGTTTGAACCCGGACAGATTCATTTCTGCCAAACAGGCTTTTGAACTGCAACAGTTTTCCAACAGATAGAAACTGCTGGGCAGTTATCTGTTGCACTTGTCCAATTTGAATTTGCATCTGTTCACTTCAAATTATGTACCTGTTCGGGTCTATATATTTCCAGATCTGTTCCAACATTTTGCAGTCCGAAAAATTCATTTCTTTTACCTTCTTTTTGCTCTCTTACATCAATTATTCTTCATATTATTTTAGGAAAAAATTCAAAGAGTTTAGAATACAAGTTTTGTTCGCCGAACAAATTGTGTGGAGTGCTACTACAATTTGTGAAGATCATTGTATCTTGGGAGATCGACGCCATAAGTCTGTAAGCACCATAACAGGGCGAATCTGTCTTAAAGACAGAGTGTCACACAATCAACTTGATCTTTTAATTATTCACTCGGTTCGGTAAAATAAATTCTGTAAGTTATTTATTTTATTTATTTGATTTGATTTCTATTTATTTATATTATACAGAAGATTGTTCCAAGAAAATTTGTTACTAAATTTGGGGTGTGCTAGCTTCACATGTCAACTAATTTTCACCGTGCATAATATACAGAAAAAAGGGGGAAGAGGGGAGGTATCCTATGAAGACAGACCCACTAAGGTGTTCCATTTGGACAAGCTGGCATTTTGTGGAATCTCCAAAGTCCAACCATTTGGGATGAAGGAATACGTGTGGGTTTGACCCACTACCTATAAACCTCAACAAAGCTAGCCCAATATGAGAAAGGGGCCCAATTAAAAGGCCCAATCATTGACCAATCATAGTTAACTCTTTTTTTTTTTTTTTTAATGGGAAAAAAGTTTCTATGTTATAATGATACATGTTATTATTACATATGTAGTTTTATTATTGATTTGTAATAATAACATAATATTGTTGCTATATTGAATTTCTACATGTATGATAGACAACTAACTATAAATGTTATCAAGCTAATTACCAATTACATGGAGAAAAAAATATATATTTTTTTAAAAAAAGGGAGAAGGGAAAGACCATTAAGCTCCATGCTAAAGTATTATCATGCAAGGTTCAAAAGTAGTTTAACGAGATGCAATTAACAATATCGGTTCTTCAATGTAAACATAATTCAACAACAGAATTACATACAATCCTATTAAATAATATAAGAATCACATATTTAATAGATTTCATCTTATACAAAAGAATAGTATCTGATTTTATAATTAAATTATATATATTAAGAATTTTACTATCTCAATTATTGAAGTTTTGAGTTTGAATCCATTAGGAGTGGTTGACGTTGTGGTTGTGACATGCGTTGTTAATTTTTTTATTTTTTTATATAATTGAATATCTATTGCACATAGTTAGTTTGATATTTATAAATTATTTCATGCCGATTTGGAAAAAAAAAAAAAATTTATTATTATTGGCCATGGCGGACAATTGCAATGGATAATGTGACAACCATGCAGGTTACACAAAAAGAAAATAAGCTCCTTATCAAAAAAGTTATTTTACACACCACAATCACACCCAGAAAAAAAAGAATTTTTTTTTTTTTAAGATATCTAATTTATCATTTTTAAAAATCATTCCTAATGATTTGTTTGATAAATATTAAATTTTAAATTATCTAATATTTTATCATTAGGAATCATTTAAAAATGATAAATTAAGAGGATGCAGAATTATTGAAACAGTCAACACAGCCTTCAGATGTGGAGCCGTCATTCATTCAGAGAGCAACCTCTTCTGCGGTAGGTTCAAAAAAAGAAAAATGATTGAGAGTACTGAAAAGAGAATACTAAGAGGAGCATTAATGATGTGGCAATGGGCCCTGCCCACTTTCTATGCCTCGTATTTTTTGTTTTTTTATTTTTTTTTATCATTCCCAATGCATTAGTACTATTAATAATGTATTTTTTAGTAATCTAAATCATTCTTGTCCAAGAAATGTTTTTCTGCGGCGAAACAGCAACACAAAGATGCAAGGCTGCAAAAGAATTAAAATTTGAATTTTAGAAAGATAAACAAACAAACAAAAACATACATAAATTATTAGGGTAAATTATACCTTTTGCCTCTATTATTTGACCAAGATTTCCCAGTAGTCTTTGGGTTCGTTTGGAAAGTGAGTTAACTTTTTAATTTTTTGATTATTTTAGTTTGGAGCTAAAAAGTTTCTTTTGGGAAAGATTTTTTAGCTTTTTTGACTTTTTGTAAAAGAAAAAATGTAATGATTATGGATTGGATGTGATGTTTTGTCTTATGAATAATGCTATATGCACTAATCAGTGTACTAATTAGTATACCAATTGATGATGTGACATAATTTAAAATATTTTTGATATTTGTAATGTGATTAATAAATGGGGTCAATAATAATATAACAACTAGTATTGGTACATTAGTTAGTACATTAGTTTGTGCATGTAGCACCATCGTTGTCTTATTGGGCTAAAAAGCTAATTTTGTCTTTTTGTGACTAAAATAGCCGAAACCCTGCTTCTCAAGCGAAGTCTTTATAGTTTTAATTTGAACAATCTAATACTTATACTTTAAGTTCAGTTTTAATTTGCTTATTTCATCCAAATTTTCGTTTTTAATATTTTCTAAATATTCAACCAAGAGATTGACAAGTGTCATAAAATTATTAGTTTTACGTTTCAATTTGAATAGAAGAATTAAATTGAAAGTGGAGTCAAACTGTAGAAACCAAATTATTCAGTTTAAAAATATAAGATTTAAAGTGAAATTTAAATTAAATTATAGAAATTCAATACGTAATTTACCCTAAATATTAATAATATGAGAAGAACCACTCCCCTGGGTTCGGGTTCAAACTGGGACCATTTGGATCCAAACTCAACAGTCTATTCCCGAATATCATATGGTGTTGCATCAACATTTTTTTTCCCGCAAATTAAAAGTTTAGATTTGTTCATCTACTTATGAAACTCAGTGAAAGAGTTAATCAAACTTGGCATCTTTATACTTTTAATTGTGACAATCAACTCCTTACACTAAGTTAACAAAAATTAAAAGTGAAAGGAGCAAAGTAAAATTTTAGTAAAAATGCAACGATTAAATTGAGATTTTAGTAAAAGTATAAAAGTGTTAATGAGACGAGAAATATATCACCTATAACTTATATGACAAGTTCAATCGGCTTTATTATATTAGATGGACGGAATTGTGATATTACAACTGACTTCAAGTGTAAAAAGTTAATTATCATAATTAAAAGTAAATGAATCAAAGTAAAATTTTAATAAAGTACAGAGATGTTAAGTATGATTCATCTAAAAAATAATTTATTATCTATCTCCTCATCTTCTTCTTCTTCTTGTTCTGCTTTTTTCTTTTTCTTTTTCTTTTTCTATATTATATAATGTAAATTGTTAAAATGACTAGTTAAAATAAATTAGTGAAGAATAAAGAATTGTATGAGCATACCATCCTGCAAAGATACCAGCATCCTTTTTTGGGTCGTCTTTTTGTGGGTCGTCCTTTTTCGGTTCCTTCTCTGGGGACCCCCATAATTTGATTTATATTAGAAAATATTATGGACAAAGTGTTAAAAATAATAAACGTGTCAATCAATTCTGTTTTTGCATCAATTGGAAATAATTGAAAAACTCAATGGATCATACAACAATATCTGAAATTTGATTCACTCATAAGGACATTAATAATGAAGAAGAGGGTTTTTTTTTTATATATAAATATTTTTTAATTAAACTTAATGCGAGAAAATTGAGTGGAAGAAAATTATCATTATTGTAAAGAAAATTTTTAATTGAGAGAGAAAAAATCCAAACACGTATAAGAGGAATTAAGGTTCACAAGAAATGCTAAAATAGAATTTGAGTGGTAGTTTTTGCATGGGAAAACTGTAATTTTTTTTTTTTCTCCCGTCTACATGCCCATCACGTGAACACTTTCTGTCCATTTTTAAATAATAAGTAATGGAAAGAATATATTGAAACAATATATTTTAGTTTTAATTATTACAATTAGAATATGAAAGGGTGAAAAGCATAAGAGCAATGCTATAGACCACTAAATTGTCATCATTAATCCCACCACTAGTGAGGTGGCAATTGAAAAAAAAAGAAAAAAAAAAACAAACAAGGCACAAAACACATGTGGCAGTGGATGGGACCCACTGCCACATCATTAGAACCACAACTAATTAATGGTCTAAAGCATTTTTGAAAGCGTAATTTACCCTCTGTTAAACGAACATCTATTCTTTGAAAAAAACAACAACTTTGCAATCAGCATGGGGTACCTTGATCAACATGGACAAGACTAGATTTCTCAGGTTCGCTCTTCTCAGCGGCACAAAACCCAAAACAAAAAATAAGAATAAAGAAAGAAAAAAGAGAGACAAAGAATAGGGAGAAGAGTGAGATGCGTGGGGTACCTGTGACAGGGGTACCCTTAGCAGGGTCAGGGTTATCCCTCTGGAATGGGGTATCTGTAGCAGGGGTACCCTTAGCAGGGTCAGGGTTATCACTCTTGAAGTTACTCATCTTTGCCACACAAATCCAAAACAAAGAAGAAGAAATAGAGAACTGATTGATTATTGAAAGATTGGGGCTTAGTAGACTACTGAGGTAGGATGTGTTTGAGTCTTTTTATATACCTCAAGGAAGTTTGGAATACTTTGGAGGAAAGGGAAGCAAGAGAGCGAGTGGTCTAAGAATAAAGGTGATCTCAAGGCATAATGCACATTTTCTAATAGATTGAGACTAGCCTACTATGCACGGGATAATTATAAATATTTATATTTATTTTAAATTTTTTTAATATATAAATTATATTTTTAAGATTTTTTATAAAAATAATTTAATAATCTTATCACTAACTATAGTGTATGAGAGAAGTTGAAAAGGATACTGCAGTAACTATATACATATTGTATCTATAATTATTTGTATGAGGAAATTTTAAATGCGATCAGGGGATTTTGACCCAATCAATAAATGTAGGCATGTGGAAAGACATATGAATTGAAAAAAGTTAATAAATGCTGATCAGGAGATTTTGACCAAATCAATAAATGCTGAGTTTTTTTTTTTTAATAAAAAATTTAAAAAATTCATATTGGGATATTGAAGCTCCCACAGGTCTTCGGGTTAAAAATCCCTTTTGCTTAATATATAGTATAGATATAGATAGATGTGTTGGACTTTTCAAGAATTTTTTTTTATGTTTGTTCTTAATGCATTAAAGTGTTATTATGAGGGATAATAATCATATGTGTTGGGACTTTTCAAGGAATTCATACATGTTATATTTCAAAGAATTTTTTTTATACTTGTTCTTAATGCATTAAAGTGTTATTATGAGGGTAAGACTTAGGAGTTGGGCGAAGTTAATAAATGCTAAAATTTTTTTTTTTTTTTAAATCAAAAATTCAGGAAATTTAGATTGGGAGATTGGAGCTCCCACAAGACTTGGGGTTAAAAACCCCATTTTACTTAATATATAACTAGCCTATCAGTCGTGCTATGCACGGCATAATTATAGATATTTATATTTGTTTTAATTTTTTTTTAATATATAAATTATGTTTTTTAAGATTTTTTATAAAAATAATTTAACAATCTTATCACTAACCATAGTGTATGAGAGAAGTTGAAAAGGGTACTGCATTAACTATACACAGATTGTATCTATAATTATTTGTATGAGGGAATTTTAAATGCTGATTTGCAATAGGTATGTGAAAAGTTAAAAAGAATGTGTATATTTGAGAAGTTAAAAAGACTTGGAAGAATTTAATAAGTGCTAAGTTTTTTTTTTCAAAAAAAATCAAAAAAATTAAGAAATTAAGGTTCAGATATTGGAACTCTCACAAAATTTGTGGGTTAGAGATAGATATAAATAAATAGATAGATATAGATATTTATATTTGTTTAAAAAAAATTTAATATACAAATTATTTGTTTTGGAAAAGGTACTACAATAATTATAAGAGAAGTCAAAAAGTCTTGTGGGTTAAGAGAAGTTAATAAATGCTAAGGTTAATTTTTTTTTTTTTTTTAAACAAAAAATTATAAAATTAAGATTAGCATATTGAAGCTCCCACAGGCCTTGGGGGTTAAAAACTCCCTTTTGCTTAATATATAGTATAGATAGATAGATATAGATAGATAGCTATGCACGGGATAATTATAGATATTTATATTTATTTTAATTTTTTTTAATATATAAATGGGTTAATTACACTAATAGTCCCTATAATTTGAGACTTGTGTCACTTTGGTCCCTGACTTTTCAATTGTGACACATTTGACCCTGAATTTTGAATCTTGTTTCAAATAAGGACAATTGAAAATATTATTAGATTTTTCAAGGGTAAAATCGTCAATTTGATAAAATATAAACTAATTTGATAAAAATAAATGTCAAAAAAATATTTTTCATTTTTTAAAAATTATTTTTATCCACCAATGATAAAATTATGTAAAATTAATAAAAATTACATAATTAATTTTTTTAAATTAATTTTACATGATCATCGTCCAAACACATAATAAAAATTAATTTGGTAAAAAAAATAAATAAATGTCTAAAAGATTTATCAATTTTACATAATTTTATTTTTAGTAGGTAGAAATAATTTTTAAAAATTCAAAAATATTTGTTTGACATTTATTTTCATCAAATTAATTTATATTTTATCAAATTGACAATTTTACCCTTGAAAAATCTAATTATATATTCAATTGTCCTTATTTGGAACAAAATTCAAAATTCAGGATCAAATGTATCACAATTGAAAAGTCAGGGACCAAAGTGACACAAGCCCCAAACTATAGGGACTATTTGTGTAATTTGCTCTATATAAATTATGTTTTTAAAGATTTTTTATAAAAATAATGTAACAATCTTATCACTAACCATAGTGTACAAGAGAAATTAAAAAGGCTACTGCAGTAACTATGCACGGGCTGTATCTATAATTATTTTTATGAGTGGATTTTAAATACTAATTAAGGATTTTGACCAAATCAATAAATGCAAGCATATAGATTGGAAAAAGTTAATAAAGCTGATCAGGAGATTTTGATCAAATCAATAAATGCTAAGGTTTTTTTTTTTAAATAAAAAATTTAGAAAATTAAGATTGAGAGATTGGAGCTCTCACAAGACTTGGGGTTTAGAAACCCTCTTTTCCTTAATATATTTACAATCTATACTATATATTAAGCAAAATGGGGTTTTTAGCCCCAAGTTTTGTGGAAGCTTCAATCTCCCAATTTAAATTTCTTGATTTTTTGATTTAAAAAAATAAAAATCTTAGCATTTATTAATTTCTCTCAATTTCCAAGTCTTACCCTCATAATAACACTTTAATGCATTAAGAACAAACATAAAAAAAATTCTTTGAAATCCAACACATATGAATTTCTTGAAAAGTCCCAACACATATGATTATTATCCCTTATAATAATACTTTAATACATTAAGAACAAGTATAAAAAAAAATTCTTAAAAAGTCCAACACATATGATTATTATCAAAATATTAAATTTTAATATAATATAAGAAAGGAAAAAAAAGAAGACATTTAAAAATAAAAAATAAAAAACATTTAAAAATCATAATTCACATATATAGATAATTAAAAAAAAAAGAAGACATTTAAAAAAAAACATTTAAAATTCATAATTCACATATATAGATAATTGTAAACACAATCCATGCATAGCACGGGTGATATGCTAGTTATCTATATATGTGAATTGCGATTTTTAAATGTCTTTTATTTTATTTTATTTTAAATGTCTTGGAGGTTGGGAGAAGTTAATAAATGCTAAGAGTTTTTTTTTTTAATATATAAATTATGTTTGTTAATTTTTTTTGTAAAAATAATTTAACAATCTTATCACTAACCATAGTGTATGGGAGAAGTTGAAAAGGGTACTACAATAACTATACACGAATTGTATCTATAATTATTGGTATGAGAGGATTTTAAATGCTGATTAGGAGATTTTAACCAAATCAATAAATGCAGGCACGTGGAAAGACATGTGGATTAAAAAGTTAATAAATGCTGATCAGAGAATTTTGACAAAATTAATAAATGCTGAGTTTTTTTTTTTGAATAAAAAATTTAGAAAATTCAGATTGGGATATTGAAACTCTCACAGGCCTTGGGGGTTAAAAACCCCATTTTGCTTAATATATAATAAGTATAGATATATAGAATATAAATATAGATATAGATATAGATATGCACGGGTTGTGTTTCACCACTTTGTTTTCTTTTTTTTTTAAATGTCTTTTTTTTTTACATTATATTAAAGTTCAATATTTTGATAATAATTATATGTTGGACTTTTCAAGGAATTCATAAGTGTTGGACTTTTTAAGAAAATTTTTTTATGCTTGTTCTTGATGTATTAAAGTGTTATTATGAGGGATAATAATCATATGTGTTGAACTTTTTAAGGAATTCATATGCACTTCACAATTATTTCTATACTAGCCTATCACCCGTGCTATGCACGAGATAATTATAGATATTTATATTTGTTTCAATTTTTTTTAATATATAAATTATGTTTTTTAAGATTTTTTATAAAAATAATTTAGCAATCTTATCACTAATCATAGTGTACAGGAGAAATTAAAAAGGTTACTGCAGTAACTATGCACGGGCTGTATCTATAATTATTTATATGAGGGGATTTTAAATGCTAATCAGGGATTTTGACCAAATCAATAAATGCAGGCATGTGGATTAGAAAAAATTAATAAATGGTAATCAATGAATTTTGACCAAATCAATAAATATTGAGGTTTTTTTTTAAATAAAAAATTTTAAAAATTAAGATTGAGATATTGAAGCTCTCATAAGGCTTGGGGTTTAGAAACCCTATTTTTCTTAATATATTTACAATTATCTATATATGTGAATTGCGATTTTTAAATGTCTTTTTTTTATTCCTTTTTTACATTATATTAAAGTTTGATATTTTAATAATAATCATATGTGTTGGACTTTTCAAGTAATTAAATGTCTTCTTTTTTTTATTATATTATATTAAAGTTTAATATTTTGATAATAATCATATGTGTTGGACTTTTCAAGAAATTTTTTTTATGCTTGTTCTTAATGCATTAAAGTGTTATTATGAGGGATAATAATCATATATGTTGGGACTTTTCAAGGAATTCATATGTGTTGGATTTTAAAGAATTATTTTTATACTTGTTCTTAATGTATTAAAGTGTTATTATGAGGGTAAAACTTGAGAGTTGGGAGAAGTTAATAAATGCTAAGGTTTTTTTTTTTTTTAAATCAAAAAATCAAGAAATTTAGATTGGGAGATAGGAGCTCCCACAAGACTTGGGGTTAAAAACCCCATTTTGCTTAATATATAGTATAGATACTAACATATCACCCGTGCTATGCACGGATTGTGTTTACAATTATCTATATATGTGAATTGTGATTTTTAATTTTTTTTTTAAATGTCTTCTTTTTCCCCTTTTTTATATTATACTAAAGTTTAATATTTTGATAATAATCATATGTGTTGGACTTTTCAAGGAATTAAATATCTTTTTTTTTATTATATTATATTAAAGTTTAATATTTTGATAATAATCATATGTGTTGGACTTTTCAATAAATTTTTTTTTACTTGTTCTTAATGCATTAAAGGATTATTATGAGGGATAATAATCATATGTGTTGGGACTTTTTAAGGAATTCAAGTCTTTCAAGGGTAAGACTTGAGAGTTGGGAGAAGTTAATAAATGCTAAAAAAAAATTTTTTAAATCAAAAAATCAGGAAATTTAGATTGGGAGATTTGAGCTCCCACAAAACTTGGGGTTAAAAACCCCCTTTTACTTAATATATAGTATAGATATATAGTATAGATTTTGATAGATATACATAAAAAAAAAACATAATTATATTATTAAATCATAATTCAAATTTAGATGTTATATCTTTTTGAGATCTATAGCTAAATTCTTATCTTTTTATTTTTTATTTTTGTGTGTAACTATAGTGTATGGGAGAAATTGAAAAGGGTGTTGCAATAATTATGAGAGAAGTCAAAAGGGATTGTGAGTTTGGAGAAGTCAATAAATGCTGAGGTTGGATTGGGAGAAGTCAATAAATGCTGAGGTTTTTTTTTTTTTAAATCAAAAAATTAGAAAATTAGGATTAGGAGATTGGAGCTCCCACAAGCATTGGGGTTAAAAACCCCCTTTTGCTTAATATATAGTATAGATATAGATAGACTAGCATATCACCCGTGCTATGCACGGATTGTGTTTACAATTATTTATATATGTGAATTGTGATTTTTAAATGTTTTTTTTTTTTAAATGTCTTCTTTTTTTTCCTTTTTTATATTATATTAAAGTTTAATATTTTGACAATAATCATATGTGTTGGACTTTTCAAGGAATTAAATGTCTTTTTTTTATTATTATATTATATTAAAGTTTAATATTTTGATAATAATCATATGTGTTGGACTTTTCAAGAAATTTTTTTTATGCTTGCTCTTAATGCATTAAAGTGTTATTATGAGAGATAATAATCATATGTGTTGAGACTTTTCAAGGAATTCATATTTGTTGGATTTCAAAGAATTTTTTTTATACTTGTTCTTAATACATTAAAGTGTTATTATGATGGTAAGACTTAGGAGTTGAAAGAAGTTAATAAATGCTAAGATTTTTTTTTTTTTTTAAATCCAAAAATTAGGAAATTTAGATTGAGATATTGGATCTCCCACAAGACTTAGGGTTAAAAACCCCCTTTTGCTTAATATATAGTATAGATATGTGAATTGTGATTTTTAAATATCTTTTTTTTTAAATCTTTTTTTTTCTTTTTTATATTATATTAAAGTTTAATATTTTAATAATAATCATATGTGTTAGACTTTTCAAGAAATTTTTTTTATGCTTGTTCTTAATGCATTAAAGTGTTATTATGAGAGATAACAATCATATGTGTTGAGACTTTTCAAAGAATTCCTATGTGTTGGATTTTTCAAAGAATTTTTTTTATGCTTGTTTTCAATGCATTAAATTGTTATTATGAGAGTAAGGCTTGGGGGTTAGGAAAATTAATAAATGCTAAGGGTTTTTTTTTTTTAAATCAAAAAATCAGGAAATTTAGATTGGGATATTGGAGCTCCCACAGGCCTTGAGGTTAAAAACCCCATTTTGCTTAATAATTTAACTAGCCTATCACCCGTGCTATGCACGGGATAATTATAGATATTTATATTTGTTTTAGATTTTTTTTAATATATAAATTATGTTTTTTAAGATTTTTTTCTTATCACTAACCATAGTGTATGGGGGAAATTGAAAAGGGTATTGCAGTAACTATACATGAATTGTATCTATAATTATTTGTATAAGGGGAATTTAAATACTGATCAGGGATTTTGATCAAATCAATAATTGCAGGCATGTGGAAAGATATGTGGATTGAAAAAAAGTTAATAAATGCTAATCAGAGGATTTTGACCAAATCAATAAATGCTGAGTTTGTTTTTTTTTTAAATAAAAAATTTAAAAAATTCATATTGGGATATTGAAGCTTCCATAGGCCTTGGGGGTTAAAAACCTCATTTTGCTTAATATATAGTATAGATATAGATAGATAGATATATCTTTTTATTTTTATTTTTATTTTTGTGTGGTTTCTATTCGGGTATTTTTTTTTTCAATTTATTTAAGATGGAGTTGTGGGTATCTTTTTTTTTAAAATTTAATTTATCTGTGGTTTCCATTTATTTTTAATTCTTATTATTTAGGTAAGTTATGATGTGAGTTAGATATGTGATAGACATGTGAGTTTTATTGATTTAAAATTTATTTAGATAAACTTTAAAGTTTTTTTTTAGTTTTTTAGTTTTTTTTTGTTATGTTATAATATAATATATAAAATATATGTAGATATCTACAACTTTAATAGAAAATATTATCTGATTTTTTGGGGAAGAGAAAATGAATGCAAGTTTTAATATTTTTTTTTTGAAAATTTGTGAGAGAAATTAGGAGGGAGAGATTATGAAATATTTTTGTTATTAAATAAATAAATCAGTCAATAGTTTTTTTTAATCTATTTTGTAAATTAAAAATCAATAATTTTGGAAAATTGATTAGTTTGTCCCATTAAGTAATTTAAAATTTTGATAGATATACATAAAAAAAAAATGCATAATTATATTATTAAATCACAATTCAAATTTAGATGTTATATTTTTTTGAGATCTATAGCTAAATTCTTATCTTTTTTTTTTGTATTTTTGTGTGTAACCATAGTATATGGGAGAAATTGAAAAGGGTGTTACAATAATTATGAGAGAAGTCAAAAGGGATTGTGGGTTGGGAAAAGTCAATAAATGCTGAGGTTGGGTTGGGAGAAGTCAATAAATGCTGAGTTTTTTTTTTTAAATCAAAAAATTAGAAAATTAGGATTAGGATATTGGAGCTCCTATCTAATTTTTTGGGGAAGAGAAAATGAATGCAAGTTTTAATATTTTTTTTTTGAAAATTTGTGAGAGAGATTAGGAGAGAGAGATTATGAAATATTTTTGTTATTAAATAAATAAATCAGTCAATAGTTTTTTTAATTTATTTTGTAAATTAAAAATCAATAATTTTGGAAAATTGATTAATTTGTCCCATTAAGTGATTTAAAATTTTGATAGATATACATAAAAAAAAATACATAATTATATTATTAAATCATCAGTCAATAGTTTTTTTTAGGAAAATTTACCCATAAATCCTAGTTTCTGAAAAGTTGAACCATTTAGTCCTAAAAGTTTTCTTATGCTCCATTTAGTCCCATTTGCACATCAATCTAATGTTCGAAACATTAATCTGATGTTCGAAATCTAATGTTCGAAACATTAATCTGATGTTTGAAACATTGTAATGGGACCTTTCAGTCTATAAGAAAACTTTTAGGACTAAACAGTATATAAGTTATTAATTTAGGATTTATTAGTGCATCCCCCTTTTTTTTAATCTATTTTGTAAATTAAAAATCAATAATTTTGAAAAATTGATTAATTTGTTCCATTAAGTGATTTGAAATTTTGATAGATATACATAAAAAAAAATACATAATTATATTATTAAATCATAATTCAAATTTAGATGTTATATCTTGTTAATCATATTATTTAATTTTGATTATTTAATTTTGATGATGTCTAAAATATTATTTGTAATAATTTAGATTTTTTTAATGTATATATTTATTTGACACAAAATATTATCTTTTTAAAATATATATATATATTTGTTAAATATTAGTTAAATAAAAATATTTTTGAAAACTTTACTATTCACTTTTTGAAAAATTGAGGCTGATCACTATTCACTTTTTGACCAAATTAAAAATTGATTAATTATATTATTTTGACAAAAATGATGGGTTGGTTGTATTGTTTTGACAAATTTGATATTGATGGGTTGTCTTGTGTTGACAAAATTAATATGAAGTGGTAGAATATATTTAGTTTAAAATCTCTACAACATATACAATATTTTAAAGATGGCATACTTTTTCAGATCCATCATAAATATCATTTAAAGAGATTTTTTTTGTATGCAAATATTTGATTAGAACATTATATATATATTGCATATAATATAAATAGAATACATCACGTGCGCTATTAAATTTTTTACATTACATTGATTATATCATATCACACTACACTACATTGATTATATCTTATTATAATCAAACAAGAAGAAAAAGATGGAGTTATATATATGTATATATATATATTATAAACTAGATGGAGAAAATTATTTATTTGTTTGAAAGTTGTGAACTTTGTATTAAATTGTCTACAAAAACGGTGGCTCCATGTTTGAAAAAACAAAAAGAAAAAATCAGTCTTATTTTTATTCTTATCATTTGCTGACTATTCAAAATCAAGGAGTGTGCTTATGTAAGCGATGACATCAAGAGTATACTTATATAAGCCATGACATCAGGAGCATGCTTATGTAAGCCATGACGTCAGGAGCGTGCTTATGTAAGCCATGACGTCAGCAAGGAGCGTCCAACGGGTATATTTTTGTGTATAAATAGAAGTGTTGTGTGTGGAGAAGAAATCAAGAACTTGAAGATAAAATTTTCTGTGAGCTCCAAATTGTATTCTGCTCTTTCACTTTCAGATCTAAGTCTAGCATTTGTTCTTACACTTTCATATCTACTCTTTGTGAGAGAATTATTGTAGAAGAGGGTTTAAATTACCCTTATTCTTATTCCTTATTTTTTAGAGAGATTTTGTAAGGGTAAGGCTTTTATTGTTGAGTGAGGCTCAATAGATAAGAGTAAGTCATGTGCCAAATCCACAAGCTTGGTGGTGTATTTATTCAATTGATAGTAAAGAAATTCTCAAGGAGGTTCCTTGGGGAGTGGACGTAGGCCGGCGTGCCGAACCACTATAAATCGCAGTGTTTGATTTTCTCTCCCTATCTCTCTTACGTTCATATTGATAATTATTATTCTGTTTTTATTTATTTATTAAAATTCTGAATATTGTGTTAATTTTAATACTGTGAAATTTTTAATAACCCAATTCACCCCCCCTCTTGGGTTGCCTTTCTGGGATAACATATCTTTTTGAGATCTATAGCTAAATTGTTATCTTTTTTATTTTTTATTTTTGTGTGTAACCATAGTTTATGGGAGAAATTGAAAAGGATGTTGCAATAATTATGAGAGAAGTCAAAAGGGATTGTGGATTGGGAAAAGTCAATAAATGCTGAGGTTGGGTTGGGAGAAGTTAATAAATGCTGAGGTTTTTTTTTTTTAAATCAAAAAATTAGAAAATTAGGATTAGGAGATTGGAGCTCCCACAGGCCTTGGGGTTAAAAACCCCATTTTACTTAATATATAGTATAGATAATCTTATCACTAACCATAGTGTATAGGAGAAGTTGAAAAGGGTACTGCAGTAACTATACACGAATTATATCTATAATTATTTGTTTGAGGGGATTTTAAATGCTAATAAAGGGATTTTGACCAAATCAATAAATGCAGGCATGTAGAAAGACATGTGGATTAAAAAAAGTTAATAAATGCTGATCATGAAATTTTGACCAAATTAATAAACGCTGAATTTTTTCAAAAAAACAAAACAAAAAAATTAAGAGGGAAAAAAATTAAGAGCCATTTACACAATAATTACATGGGTCTCTTGGGGATGGAAAAAGTAATGGCGTGTAAATACATGGGTTTTGACCGAGGAGTTTGAAAGAATTTAATAAATGTTTTTTTTTTTTTTTTCAAAAAACAAAACAAAAAAAATTAAGAAGGAAAAAAATTAAGAGCCATTTACACAATAATTACATGGGTCTCTTGGGGATGCAAAAAGTAATGGCATGTAAATACCTGGGGTTTGACCGAGGAGGTAGCCCCAAAGGCAAATGCCTTTTTTATTATCACACATATGCACACCACATAGCCATTTATTATAATCTTTGAACCAATCACCAAGTCAATTTTTTTTTAAATAAAAAATAAAAAATTAAGAAATTAGGATTGGCATATTGGAGCTTCCACAGACCTTGGGGGTTAAAACCCCCTTTTGCTTAATATATAGTATAGATAGACTAGCCTATCACCCGTGCTATGCACGGAATAATTATAGATATTTATATTTTTTTAAATTTTTTTAATATATAAATTATGTTTTTCAAGATTTTTTATAAAAATAATTTAATAATCTTATCACTAACCATAGTGTACAGGAGAAATTAAAAAGGCTTATAATTATTTGTATGAGGAGATTTTAAATGCTAATCAGGAATTTTGACCAAATCAATAAATGCAGGCATGTGAATTGAAAAAAGTTAATAAATGTTTATCAGAGAATTTTGACCAAATCAATAAATGCTTTTTAAATAAAAAATTTAGAAAATTAAGATTGAGAGATTGGAGCTCCCACAAGGCTTGGGGTTTAGAAACCCCCTTTTCCTTAATATATTTACAATTATCTATATATGTGAATTGCGATTTTTAAATGTCTTTTTTTTTTTAAATGTATTCTTTTTTTCCTTTTTTATATTATATTAAAGTTTAATATTTTGATAATAATCATATGTGTTGGACTTTTCAAAGAATTAAGTGTCTTCTTTTTTTTATTATATTATATTAAAGTTTAATATTTTGATAATAATCATATGTGTTGGACTTTTCAAGAATTTTTTTTTATACTTGTTTTAATGCATTAAAGTGTTATTATGAGTGATAATAATCATATGTGTTGGATTTTAAAGAATTTTTTTTATGCTTGTTCTTAATGCATTAAAGTATTATTATGAGGGTAAGACTTGGGGGTTGGGAGAAGTTAATAAATGCTAAGTTTTTTTTTTTTTAAATCAAAAAATTAGGAAATTCAGATTTGGAGATTGGAGCTCCCACAAGACTTGAGGTTAAAAATTCCCTTTTGCTTAATATATAGTATAGAAATGCAGGCATGTGGATTGAAAAAAGTTAATAAATGTTTATCAGAGAATTTTGACCAAATCAATAAATGCTTTTTAAATAAAAAATTTAGAAAATTAAGATTGAGAGATTGGAGCTCCCACAAGGCTTGGGGTTTAGAAACCCCCTTTTCCTTAATATATTTACAATTATCTATATATGTGAATTGCGATTTTTAAATGTCTTTTTTTTTTAATATTCTTTTTTTCCTTTTTTATATTATATTAAAGTTTAATATTTTGATAATAATCATATGTGTTGGACTTTTCAAGGAATTAAGTGTCTTCTTTTTTTTATTATATTAGATTAAAGTTTAATATTTTGATAATAATCATATGTGTTGGACTTTTCAAGAATTTTTTTTTATGCTTGTTCTTAATGCATTAAAGTGTTATTATGAGTGATAATAATCATATGTGTTGGATTTTAAAGAATTTTTTTTATGCTTGTCCTTAATGCATTAAAGTATTATTATGAGGGTAAGACTTGGGGGTTGGGAGAAGTTAATAAATGCTAAGGTTTTTTTTTTTTTTTAAATCAAAAAATTAGGAAATTCAGATTAGGAGATTGGAGCTCCCACAAGACTTGAGGTTAAAAATTTCCTTTTGCTTAATATAGTATAGATATAGATAATGACATATGTTTGGGTCACCATTCTCATATCATCTTATATGATGTCTTCGAATCAAAAAAAATAACCATTATATAAGAATAAAAGTGACTTGATGAAATGATTAGATAATTTGAGAAAGTCACTTCTATTTATTTTCTTTTACTCAATCTCATTGAACACAAATATTGTATATCATATATTACATTAATACTTTAAAATTAGAGTTATTAAATGAACCAAGTTATTGGAACTCGATTTGTGTTTGATTATTTAAAAACTTGTTCGAAATCGGCTCGATATATAGATTAGTCAAGTTTAAATACAATTTTTAGCTTATTAAATTTTCAAATCAAATTTGAACAACCTGCTACTCAGCTCGATAAATTTACATACAGTTAAAATATCATACTATTCAAACTCGACTAGTGTTTAGCTCATATAATTACGATTCTATTTCCAGCCCTATTCAAAACAGAGCACTACTTTCACTTGTCTATGCCAAAATGATTAATTAAAAGAACTAAAATAGGGTTCTGGAAATTGGTTGGTTCTAGAGACAACTAGATAGAGCTCTGTTATGTTACAACATATGTGGAAGAAGAAGAGGGGATATATTCCACACACACCACTGCATTGGTTCAAATTGGAATTTTCTTTTGGAAACTAGTAATAATATATAATATAATATTGTTATGCTCTTTAAGAATAGTATCAAACTGTACTAGTGATTAACAGATGAGCAAACCAACCCCACCATCTTGTTCCTCCCTCAAAATTGTGCATAACCCTATACACATTTTTGTTTGGACTGGATTAGATAATATTAACATTTTTATAATTGTCAATCTTAAATTATCAGTTTCTTTGAATTGTGTACCATAATGATCTAAAATTATGATGAGAGATTGACAAAAATCTATCAATTTTCTAATTTAACCATTTAGTCTAAACTTCTTCTTAATCTCTTATTTTGTAAAATTTTTAAATATTTTATGGTTGATATTCATTTCAAGCGTAGTTCTTGTTATATAAAAATTGTATGTGGACAATATATTATTTTTTCGAGATAAATTTCTTTACAAATTTTCTAAGTTCCTTTATTCCCTTAAGAGGCAATAATCCCTTGTATAGAGATACATACCCAAGTAAACTATTAGTCTGAATCCTAATTTTTTTTAGTTAAATATTAAATTATATATTTTATTAGATTATTAAACAAATCACCAAGTAATCTCTCTCAAAGAATCCAAAGATTAAAATAAATAAGATAGATGTAGAACTAGTGGCATTACTTTGACACAAAAGCAACACGTTTTTCCTGCCCGACACGTCACAATTGCTTTTGTTTATTTATGTAATAAAAATTCGGAGAAATTTTATATCAGTGTAAAATTTAAAAAATAATTAGTAAATTTTGTCAATATTAATAATTAAAATTGTAATTTTTTTCATACATATATAATAATTTTCTCAACTTACACTGAGAGATAATTTCCCCTAAAAATTAAGATAAATTACATTGACACTCCTTTTATTTTTTAAAATTTTACTGTATCTCCTCTTGTAAAATTTTTGTAATAATTTAATCATTCTGTTAATCAACAAATTTTGACCTAATAGAAGATAATGACGTCAGCAAAGATAATGCCAATTTTGCCCTCACTCCATCCCTCTTCCCTTCTTCCTATATATAGACATCTATTCTAATTTTACATAATAACCCGAACCTTGAGTTTATGCAAATGAGAACTATTTGAAAAACTCAATTATTGAAGTCACCAATATGAGAAAGATATTTGCATCTCTATACATGTAAACATGATGTCTATATCTATCGTCGTATATTAGTTTCAATTATTGTTTTGGATACAGATAGAGAGAATAATAGAAATATAATGTGTTTTTTAAAGAGTGGTGAAGAGACAAACATAAAGTGATGGATGCAAAGTAGAGGTGGGAAGGAGGAGTGAGAGAGATGGCATCTATAAACCAAAAGTTCAAGTTGATATTTCGAAACCTTTTTTTTTTTTTGTATGTCAATAATGCCCTTGTATCATTGTTTAAAAATTTACGTATAACCCTATAATTGCTTAGAAGTTAATTCACAAAATAATTACTGTTAAAACTGCTCTTTAAATTTTAATTTCTATTTATTGACAAACTACAAAATAAATTTTTATTTAATTTATTTATATAATACATAAATATTTATATAACTCACACACATTTGTCTGAGTAGAACAAAGGGAAATTCTATATGTGTTTGCTGGATGCTGAGTCGCTGTGTTTGATCAATTTCTGTCCTCAATATGATCTGAAAGGTCAGTTCGTGATGATGTGTTCCCACTATCACATTTGAATGAGTAAGAAAGAAAATTATGTAAGTGAGAATAATATATATTGGAATTATATAATATTGGAATTAAGTGAGGGAGTTCACTTTCTTACCATTTCACACCCAACTTACAAACCAATTATGAGAAAAGAATTATCTTTCTCACCATTCCGTATCATTTCTCACCAATCGCCCCATCCAAATGGAGTGTGAATGTTTGTTGTCACGAAGCTTTCATTATGTTGACACTATACTTAATTCATGAATTTGGATAGAGACTTATAAATCAAAAGAGAAAAACATAGGTAAAATATAAATGAAATATAACTATATTTCACACTTTTTTTTCTTCTTTTTTTTCTTCAAATCACTCTCCAAATCCACGAACCAAACACAACCTTAAAGAAAAAAAATTAAAAAAAAAAAAAAACCATTTATTGACTTTGGTTAACAATATTACTACACGAGGTTGAATTTGAATTTTGAATTTAAATAAATGACAAAGGTAAAAAAAAATTGTCACTTCACAAATCGCTGCGTAAAATTCATACGCAATTTTAATTACTATTGAAGTTTTGAATTTGAACCCACTAACTAAGGGGTGATGGACGTTGTCATTATGATATGCATAAGCAACTCTATTTGATTTCACATTATTAGATTTTCTTATATAGTTTAATGTTCATTCTCACAAAATTATATTTTAAAATTGTCATGGTATTTATAAATTGTCTCTTGCAAATTCAAAAAAAATAAAATAAAATTTGGCCATGGTGGCCAATTGCAAGGGATAATGTGACAACCAAGAAGAAGGTTCGAAAAAAATAAAAATTGCATAACTTATATGTAATGATACTACTAAATTATTTTGAACATCACAACCACCCAGAAAAAAGAAAACCAGAAAATTCTGGTATTTTTACAATTAAAAAAGAAAAAGAAAAAAAAAGCAGGGTATAGTAGCTGGAAACCTAGAACGCACATAATATGGAGGGGTCACAGCAACAACACAATATGGAGGGATCACAGCAACAAAATATGGAGGGGTCACAGCAACACTGGTCTAAGAGCCAACAGAAACACAATGCTGCAAGGCTGCAATTTCAAACAAAAAATTACTTATCAATATTGGAATTTTTAAAAGATAAAACAAACAAACAAACATTCACACAACACATATATATGTATATATATTAAAATATACTTGTATATTAATAATATATGGTTATGTTTGTTTAGAGGACTGGATTAGGGAATAGAGGATAACTAATTCAGTGGATTTCACATATGTTTTTTCAGTAATCATGAGATTGTTGGATGAAATTATATACCATGCATTATTGAGCTAGAGTAGAATAAAATTTAAAGAATTAGTTTTGACCTTCTTTTTTTTTTTTTGGAGAGAGAATTAGTTTTGACCATTACAAGATGGCAGAGGAGAAGAAATCATTTAGAGTGAACATAATTTAAATAAAGGTACCGAGATATGTATCAATATTAGTAATACAATCATATATCGGTTAATATACATCGATGAATAATAGTATAAAAAATCTAAAACTCTCATACATAATAAGCAATACGATATATAAACGACCAATATTTAAAACCTTAGAAGTGGGATTTAATAGTCCCTGTTTAGAGATTTAACGGTCTAAGACTGTATCCGGCCAAACAAATTGAGAGATTTAGAGACAAAATATGAACAAGATACCCCACGTCTCCTAGTTCAATTACCTCCTCTATGGCTATGACACTATGTTGAGTTTCTCTCTTTGTGATTTTCGGCGTCCCTCCGACAATTTTTCATCAACTTTCTAACAAGAAATAAAAACACATTCAAAGTGTAAATTTGGATTTTTTATACTTAGGAAGAGGTGTTTGAGAGTTTCTTTCCCGATTTCTAACATAGATTTTTGAATTTTTAATACTCATAATGGTCTCCCTTCTTTCAATTCTCCTCCCTACTGTTGTGGGTGTTCTTCTTCTTCAACTTTGGCTTCCGGCGATGACCAATGTACAAGAAAGCAGTGGCAGAGTTAGGCAGCGGTGACAAAGACGACGACAACAATGGTGACGATGGGGTTGAACGGTATTTAAATGTATATCTTGTTCTTTCAAATCACATTTATGAGAAGATTGATGATTTCTCATATTGTAGCTTCTTTTTTTTTTCTTTTTTTTTTGTGAAATTTGTTGTTTGTTGTTATAGTTTCAGTAAGGTTTCTTGTTTGATTTTTTATATTTTTTTATAATTATTCAGCATGATATTAACTTTTATTTTAATATAAAAGATTTTGTGTAAGATTATATACGGTGTATAATGCACACTCAAAAATTTTCCTCAATATATCATGTAATAAGGAGAAGAAAATAGATATACCATCGTTCAAGGAAACCAGGTTGGCTCCGTGGTGGTGGTGGAGCAGTATACTGAGGGGGTGCCATCACTGGGGGGCCTTGATAATAACCTTATTTCACAAAAAATAATAATAAATAAATAAATCAATTATTAGAACAATCCTGCTCGGGACCCAGTGGGGGAGTCCCCCAGCACCCCCCCACGTGAGGGGCTGTGAGAGCCAGACTAAAAAAAAAAATTCAGCCAATCAAAAAACAGTGGGGGTGCTGGGGGTCCAAGGCATTATTGTTATTAGAAATATGAGAAAGCCTATCATGTCCATTCTTTAATGGTATATATCATATGTATCTTATCATAAGTTGGTGTTAAATTAATGTAATTTTATCATAAATTTTTGTAACATCAAATTATAAAATATATAATTTTGTTACAAATTAATATAACAAAATGTTTAAAATTTTGTGATTGGCATAACTTTATCATGAATTTTCATGATATCAATCACAAAATGTACAACCTTGTCATAAATTAACGTAACAAATTGTTTAAAATTTTGTAATTGATGTTACAAAAATTTATAACCTGTATAACCTGGTTACGATATTTTTTGTTATGTCAATTTGTGGAGATATACATTTTGTAATTGATATGATAAAATTTTATGGGTGTCTAAAATTTTGTGATTAATATTATAAAAATTTATAATTTAGTTAGAATATTTTTTGTTATCTCAATTTGTAACGAGATTATACATTTTATAATTAATTTTATAAAATTTTATAATAAAATTACACAAATTTATGATACGATGCATATAATCTGCACACTACGACTTTCGCCAGAAATATAACCGCAACTCTGCTACAATTATCAAATCACCAACTCCTCGTATTTGTATTTATTCGCACATTCATAGATGTAAATAAATGTGAAAAATCAACAATTTCAATGCAAATATATTTTCTTTTTTTTTGGGGGGGGGGTGTGCGCATGCATCTTTTTCCATATTATGGAAACAAAGAGTCAATTAAGTACTGTACGGGAAAGAAATAAACATTCTCGCATAATCCTGTTGATCAAGATTGTGCTCTTCCGTACGTCGTCGCTTTACTCCCTGAAAGCACAAACGTGAGCTAGCCGGTGTGTGTGTGCCGGATACCTCTCCGATGCCTAAGTCAGCAAAATAGACAAATAGACAAAAAGCTCTGTGAATTCGGAAATCAAAGTTGTGTTACCTCTCCAAAGGTGATGTTATGAGCTTCTATAAGTTCCGTGTGGCACAATCCAAGTAAGACTCTTACTCCTCCATGTAGAGTCCTCTTAGGAATCACATTCCTGAAAGATAATGCTTATCCTTCAACACCCCCCTCACTGCTTAAACCAAGTGAGATGGTTTTACCATGGTCGGATTCTAATATGACCGAGGTAAGCATGACTATGCTAAGCCGCAGACTAGACCGAGCTAACTTTAGCTCGGCTCTTCCATTCACTGCTCTTGCCCCGTTTTCTCCAGTACTAACCATGGTATGTTCAGACCGAAATAACAAACATCAAAGTCCTGATCGAGCTAACAAATAGCCAGGTTTTGACCGGGCTAACTACAATACGCCAAGACCGGGCTAACTCCAAGTGCGGTGACCGAGCTACCCACAAATCTCTCCCAGACCAGGATAACAACAAGCCTCTCTGGACCGGGATAACAATATGGCTTACCAGGACCGGGCTAACCTACAAGCCCCTTTCATCCTGCCCTTCTTACTGTGGCCCAAAGAACGGCCCATTTACCCAACTCGGCCCATTTACCCAGCTCGGCCCAATTTAGGTATAAACTACCCTCTCAAGTACTATAATTAAAAAACTCAGCGGACAACAATATCTAAAATTTATTTTCACTCACAAATGCAATAATAATAATAATGGTAATGTTATAGGTAAGTTAGGATCTTTGCACAAATATCATAAGTCATAATTAAAAAAAAAAAAATTATACCCAACTGTCACATAAGTTATAATAAAAAAAAATGAAATCATAATCAAAATAATGACATAATCAATATCACAATGAATCATAACTTATATCATAATATGTCATAACTAACTGTACAAAATTCATAATAACTAAAGGTGCATATAATGGAGTGTTATCATAGAATTTCATTAATAATAATGAAGAAGAATATCTTTTTATTAGAACAAAGTTCACTAAGGCCCCGTTTGGCGACTTATCTTTTTAGCCAATTAGCTAAAAAGTTACTAAATTAGCCAAAAAGTCAACAACTCATACCAAAAGTCAAAGATTCTCTTTTCTCTCTACTTTTTGCACATCTTTTCGTAATTAGCCAAAAAGTCATCCCAAACATACAAATTTTTTTTACCTACCTTTTTAGCCAAATAGCCAAAAAGTTACTAAATTAGCCTGTTCCCAAACGAGGCCTAAATTTCAACCACATCACAATGAAATGAAACAAAAGAAGAATATATCATTATTATAAAGAAAATATTTGGTTAGCTTTTTTAAAAACTATTTTTAGATGAATTTTTATTTATTTTTAATAAATTTGTTTCATATTTCAGTTAATTTTTTTGTATTTTTAGATATAAATAATTAAGCTGCATCTAAAAAGGGAAAAAAAAAGGAAAAAAAAAACAAATTGACTTAAATATTACAAAAGAATACTATTATAAAAAAAAAAAATTTCAAACAAAAATGTATGCATTTTTGTTTAGATTTTCATTTGTTTTAGTGATTTTTTTTATATTTTAATTAATTTTTTTTTAAACTTTTATATGCATCTAATCTTGAAATATCTAAATATTAAAAATAAATAAAAACTAAAATGTGAAAGTACAGACAAATCAAAACCCATCCAAAAATTATTTCTCAAAATTGAAACCAAAACCCGTCCAGTGAGGTGTACAAATGAAGAAGAATAGTAGTCACTTATAAAATAAAAGTTAAAAGGATAAAAGAAAATATTTTATTATTAAAACCCAAAGATATAACATCCACTTACTTTTGATCATCCAAGAATTATCACAAAAGAAAGAGATCTTACAACGTTGAGAAAGAATAAAATGAGATAAATTCATACTTTTTACATTATAATTATTATAAAAAAATTATAATCAAACACTACATATAACATAACAAAAAATTTCATGAATTATAATTAAAATAATATTATAATTAAATAAAAAAATTAATTATAACTAAAAAAGAAAATGATATAATTAAAAATGCATATAGTATATCCGTTTTAAGAGATATATATAATAAAAGAAAATGATTGAGGCCTCGAAATCTTTTTTTTTTTTTTTTTTTTTCTTCCAAAGCTGTGTTAGTTTGTTTTGTTTTGTTTTTTTTTTTTTTTTCCTCTTTTCTTTATAGGGGTGATTATGTATAGGGGTGTGCTAAAAATTAAACATTTTGTAAGTAAGTTAGGTTGGACTGATTGGGTAATAAAATTGACTGATCAATTTTTTTTTAATTTAATTTAATTTTATTTGTTAGGCTGTGTTGGTTTTTTTTTTTAATTTTTTTTCAAGGTGGTTATGTGTAGGGGTGTGCCAAAAAATTAGACATCATGTACCAACTCATCGTACAAAATTATATGGAATTAACGAATTTTAATCAACAGTCTGACTGATCAGTCAATTAAGTTGGACTGGTTAAGTGATAAAATTGACTGATCAATTAAGTTGTTGGCTAAATTTTATTAATTTTATATAATTTTATATAATGATGTATAATATTTTATACGGAACTGATATGTGTCCGAAATTCAGGGGCACTAATGCCCCGAATTTCCCAACAAGGCAAAAAAAAAAAAAAAACAAAGTTACCAGTTTTAGAAATTAGGGGCATTAGTGCCCAGTTTTTTAGTGGCAAAACATTTCTGTATTTTATATTAGACTTTTAAAAAAAATTAACACACAGCAGCCCCCCCCAAAAAAAAAAAAAAAAAAAACTTCATTCGAGTCAAATTCGAGGCCTCGAATTCGAGGCCTCTATCACCGCTGATAATAAAATTTCCATAAAAACTTTAGGATAACAAGGGTAAATTACAAAAGCATCCCCTCAGATCTTTTTAAAGTACAAATTACTCTATATAGTTGGAAAATTATAAATACCTCTTGTTATAATTTTTCATTTACAAATTAACTAAAAAATAAAATTTATAATTCCTCTATTATACAATAATAAAATTATCTAAATTACTAATTGAAACATATTTCTAATATCATTAGAAATAATTAATTGATTTGATAATTTATTAATAAAAAAACGATTTATTATGAAATTAAAATTTTCAAAAGAGTGAAAAAAATACAATGGCTGATTTTTAAAGGGTGGGTGTGTAATTTACCGGGTAACAAACAAACAAATAGAGATGATGATGGGTAATCATGGAAGTCAACCAGATCTTCACAGTAATCGAGCACAATAAGCCCAAGTAATTCCCAACAAACTCATGAAAAAAATAATTTTCCAACAAAACAAACCACTCTGAAATCAGCTTGATTGATTGATTAGTCACAGATAAGAGAGAGGGGAGAAGAGAAGAGAAGAGGAGGTACCTTGAGCAGCATTAGGAGAAGTATAATTGGGATTGGTATCATTCATCTCTGCAACACAAATCCAAAACAACAAAAGCAAAAAGAAGGAAGAAGAAGAAAGATCAGGGAGGGAGAGGAGTGACTGGTTGCAAAGATTTTGGGAATTGATAAAGCAAAAATGATGGGTAGCGCGAGCTTAATGATTGGTAGCTCGAGCTTTAACGAGTTTTAATGGAAATGGGCCGTGATGTTTTGATATTATTTTTTTATTATTATTTTATTTTCTGTCACACCTTTAATAAATATTTTAAAATTAAGAGACGTATCATTGCTCATGGATAAGACAATAGATTAGAGGATGAGCTTGAGGTGATTGTGCCCACGTTTTGTATAGGTTATCAGGCTAAAATAATTATAAAAAAATAAAATAATTTAAAAATAATAAAATAAAATGTCATCATATTTAAATCATAATTATTTTATTTTTTTCTTATAAAAGTAAAAAAAAATTAAAATGTTAAATTCAGACAAGACTTTTTAGACTAAGCTAAAACTAAAAAACCAACCTATTTCTCTAACAAAACCTGTATATGGGAATGATGTGCACCCATAGGTGCATACCATATACAACTTATCATGAATTGACGTAATTTTATCATAAAATTTTGTAATACTAATATATAAAAAATGTGTAATCTCATTATAAATTATCATAATAAAATATCAAAAAAATTGTTTTTGATTTTACAAAATTTTGAGACTTTGGTTATTACAATTTTTCTTATGCCAATTTTAAACGAGATTACTCATTTTACAATTAATATTATGAAATTTTATAATAAATTATGTTAATTTATAATAGTGTGCATATATATAGTATGTATCCTGGAGTTTAATACACCACAGAAAGTAGGAAAGAAATACAGATAGATGGAACTCTCTATAATAAATAGAGGTTATCCCAAAAGGAGTGTTTGTTTGGTAGGATTAGGGTATGAGATTGGCCTTTATGTTTAATAAAGTAGATAGTCTAATGTTTAGTTAGAAAAGTGAAAGGGTTGTTTGGGATTATCTAAATAAGTGTACTTTTTGACTTTTTATGAAATGTGGGTTGGGTTTGAAGTGATGTGTTAGAGAGGTGATGCGACTTAAATAAAATAATGTGACTTAAATAGAATAGTGACTTTTTGACTTTTTGACTTTTTTCAAATATGCCAAACCATAGTCTGATCGAACTAATAATCTGCCAAATGTGAGATAACTCAATCCCATGCGGGTGTGTGGGACAAGAATAGGTAGACTGAGCCAATCTTTAACTAGATAAATAATGAAATTGACCCTCAAATACATATATAATTTATTTATTTCATTTTTTTATTTTTTTTAAATGTGTTGAATTTTTTTAAACAGGTGTAAATTAATCTCATGATGTAAGTCTTCTTTCACTTCTTTCTTTCTCTTTTTTGTATTAGCAAAATCATAAATGAAAACATACTTCTAATGTCTTATTTAAATAAAATTAAAATGGTCTTTGCAAAATAAAATAAAATAAAATATATTTCAAATAAAAATAAAATAAAATATACTTCAAATTTAGTATTGCTATTGTAAACAATTTATAATTTTTAAATCAAACATGAGATTTATTAAAATAGTCATTTACAGACATTTAATCTCATAAAAAAATAAACATGGGATATATATCATTTTTAGTCAAATAATCATAAGACTATATATCCCAAAACTATCAATCTATTATATTACAATCTCTGCTTATCCAATCTATCTAAACAAATATGGCCAAAGTCTACAATCTCAATAAAATTGATAGCCAGATTTATTTGGTTTGAAAATTTATTAAATTACACTAAAGTAGTGTTAGTGAAAATTAATTATATATTAATAAAAAAAAATTATAATTATTTTTCCTGATATTTAGAGATTGTTTGGGATGTCCTAAATAAGTACACTTTTTTTATCTTTTTGGACTAAAAAGTAGAGGGAAAAAATATGGATGTTTGGGTTAACTTTTTGACTTTTTACGAAAAAATGTGTATTAAAATATTGTATAAAATTGTAAAATTATGAAATTATCCTCGCTGACACAAGCAGCAATACTGTGATGCACAATTTCTGTCTCTTTTCATTTTATTTTATTTTTTTATGGAATGTGTGGCTACAAGTGTGCCACGTTTTCAATTGACTTGAGATGTGTGGTTGCACAGTTTTGTGCAGCGCTGTTTTGCTTTCTTTTTTTCTTTTTTTTTCAATTGACAGATTTTCAGTTGAAAAAGAGGTGAATAGTACGAATTTTTTTACTTTTTTAATGACTTTTTAACTTTTTAAATTTTTTTGATGATGCCAAACCAACCCTTACCGTCAGATTGTTTTCCCTTAAATATATACTAACCTAAATTATTATTTTTAAATTTATCTAAAATAAAATGGATGGTTATAGTCAACAAATAAAAATCCAACCTCTTATATTTTATGACAACATGATGAGCTACTGACTTCACGATCCAATGGTAAAAATTTTAAAATAAAATTTAAGATTATGTTACCGCATTAAGTAAATTTAAAAATAATATTTTATGACAACATGATAAGGTACTGACCTCACTCTAAAAATTGATCCAACCGTAAAAATTTTAAAATAAAATTTAAGATTATGTTAAAGTCACGCTAATTAGTCACTGAAAGTTTATTTAATTGTTAATTTTATGCTTTAAAATTAGTTCAGGTGCACACATATTAAATTGGACAACATTAAAAAAAAAAATAAACAAACAAACAAACACTAACTTCCAATCTATACCCAAATGAAATAATAATAATAATAAATAATTAAAGAAACTAAATTATAAAGTTGTGATAAGAGTAAAGATCCTTTAAAGCGATTTTTCATTGAGCGATAAGATTAGACTTTAAAGATGACATAATTATTATACCCTCAACTTTAATAAAATTTCTCACTATCACTCTTTATGATGATGACCAAAAAAACTTGCATTATGAGAAAAATTGATTTTTTTTTTTTTCTTGTTTTTCTGAATTTGTTGAAACAACCCTTTTTGTTTTCAGCTAAAGTGAGCAATCCTCTATGTTTTGAGCCCGATATAATTCTTCTACTTTTTCCTGTTTCTTTTCTCATGAACATAAAGAAAATGAAGCTCTAGACCTTTCTCATTTTTTATTTTACTTATCTCTCACTTTTTTTTCTTTATATTTTCTAGTATAACTAAATAGAAAATGGAATTATATATATTTTTTTCTTTCTATTTCCCTCATTAAATCTTCTAACTAAACATAGTGAGTGGATTCCAATTCAAAATTTTAATAATTAAAATTGCATTTGGTGATTTCTAGAGAGAATGAAAAAGTGATAAAATTTATTGTGTTTTTTTTATTATTTTAATTTTATGGTATTCAATTCTAAAATTAATCCAAAACTCAAACATGACCAATTATTTGATAGAATATCTGCTTTGCAATGAGAAAAATATTTGTAGTTTTCAATTATTATTATTATTTTTTTTTTGGATAAATATCTTTTATTGAGCAAAACAAAATTTAACAAGAATTACGCAACACCAAAATTTTGAGGAAGGAACCAGAGGAAGGAAACAAAATCTAACTTTTTTTTATTCCCAATTTCTTTCAGAAGTCTGGATATTTTAAAGTAATTTTTTTTATAATATCTTGCTCTAACATCTTTAAGGGTTATTACTTCCTAGGTAGCTTAACATATAACTCCACCGGGGTTGTTAATAACTCCGCCAGTTCCAAATCCGGGTTAAGGAGGAGGGTTGTGTGTTAGGTAGCCAACAACCAACATGTAAAAAAGCCGCTCGGATCTTTTATGACAATGAATCCTACTTTGAATCGTTTAAATACTATGTCATTCCCCTAAAGTGACGCGTTGCGCCTGTCTCCGGGTGTTTCGAAAAGTGAGCAAGGGGCGTCGCATTGACGCCTAGGTGTGGTGAAAAATGGGCAAAGGTTCCCGCATTTTTCCAGACAAGCGCAAGTAAAAAGGCTAGTCCAAGACTATAGGTTTAAGGTAACCACTTGGAATATAGGAACCTTGACTAATAAGACGATGGAGTTGGTAGATGTTATGATTAGGAGGAGAGTTAGTATAGATTGCGTACAAGAACTAAGTGGACGAGTGAGAAAGTTAGGGAAATTGGGATACCGATTTTAAATTGTATTATAGTGGTAAGGAAAACGCAGGAATGGGTAGAATCTTAATTGCCAAGGGTCTTGTGGAGAATGTAGTGGCAGTCATTAGAAAATGAGATAGAATTATGTTAATTAAACTAGTTATTGGAGGGAATATAGTAAACATTATTAGTGCATACGCTCCTCAAGTAGGATTAGATGATCAGTCTAAGAGGGATTTTTGGGAGTAATTGGATGAGATCTTACAGGTGATACCCGTAGGAGAGAACCTAGTTATGGTAGAGATTTAATGGCTATGTAGGCATAGATAAACTAGGCTATGAAATGGTGCATGGTGGATATGGTTTTGGTGATAGAAATGAGGCTGGAGAGAGTATCTTAGATTTTGCGTTGGCTTCTGACCTGGCGGTGGCCAATACTATGTATAAGAAAATGGAGGAGTATTTAATAACCTTTAAAAGTAGGTCAGTTAAGAGCCAATAGATTACTTCTTAGTAAGAAAATGAGACCACCTAAAATGCAATGATTGTAAGGTGATTCCTGGAGAAAGTCTGACCTTTCAACATAGGATTTTGGTACTAGATTTATGTTTTAGAGGGCAATACGAAGCTAAGAAGAAGGATGGGCATCATAGGACGAGATGGTGAGACCTAAAAGGGGATAAATTAGAAATATTTAAGAATAGAATGGATAATGAAGGTACTTAGGACTTGGAAGATGATGCTAACACTATATGGAACTCGATGGCTAATTATATGAGGAGAATCTCAAGGGAAGTGCTTGGAGAGTCGAAAGAAACGGGACCCAGATCTAGGGAAACTTTGTGTGGGGAAGAGTGGAAAGAGTAGTAAGTAGTAGTAGTTAAGGCAAAAAAAAAAAAAGTGCTTTAAAAAGTGGCAAAATGATAGAACTGAGGAAAACCTTAAGAGCTATAAATTGGCTAATAAGGAGGTCAAGAAAGTAGTGAGAGAGGCTAAGTTAAAAACTTATGATGACCTATACACTAAACTAGACAGTAAAGAGGGAGAGAAGAGGGTATACAAACTTGCTAAGATACGGGAGAGGAAAATAAGAGATTTTAATCAAGTTAACTGCATCAAAAGTGAGAATTCTAAGGTATTGGTGAGGGATGAAGAGATTAAAGAAAGATGGAAGAACTATTTTGATAAACTATTAAATGAGGAACATGGAGGTACGGCAATAAGGAAAGAAATGACCAGTAATACGATAAACCAAGACTATAGGTTCTTTTGCAGGATTAGGAACTTTGAAGTGGAGATTGCACTTAAGAAGATGAAATCAAATAAAACGTTAGAACCAGATGATATCCCTATTAAAGCTTAGAAGTGTTTTGGTAAAAAAGAGGTTACTTGATTGACTATATTGTTTAGCAAAATTTTGTTGACTAAGAACATGCCAGATGGGTGGAGGAAGAGTATTTTAGTGCCAATCTATAAGAATAAAGGAGATGTCCAGAATTGCAACAACTATAGAAGAATCAAGCTAATGTGTCATATAATGAAAGTGTGGGAGAGGGTGATAGAACGCCGATTGCGAGATATAACAAAGGTGTCAGAGAATCAATTTGGGTTTATGCCTGGCAGGTCAACAATGGAAGCGATCTATCTTTTGATGAGAGTAATAGAAAAGTATAGAAAAAAGAAAAGAGGCATTCATATGGTGTTTATCGACCTTTAGAAAGCATATGATAGAATGTCCCAAGATATAATATGGTGGGTGTTAGCGAAGAAAGATGGACAAAAGGTTACATTGATGTGATTAGGGACATGTATGAAGGGGTGGTGACCACTATTAGATTGCCTGCTGGAGAAACAAATGAATTTCCTATCATTGTAGGGTTACACCAAAGATCTACCTTAAGTCCTTATCTTTTTGCTTTAGTTATGGATGAGTTGACGAGAAATATCCAAGATAACGTGCCATAGTGTATACTTTTTGCAGATGATATAATGCTAGTGGATGAGACTAGAGAAGGAGTTAATACACAGTTAGAGATTTGGAGAAAAACTTTTGAATCTAAAATATTCCAGATAAGCAGAATTAAGACAAAATACATGGAGTGTAAATTTAGTAACAAGTAACAATGAAGCAGAGGAGAAGTGAAGATTGAGAACAAGAACTACTAAGAGTGAATTTTTCGTTATTTAGGGTCGATTATTAAACAGCGGAGGAGATTGATGCGGATGTGGCCCATAGGATTAAGGCGGATAGGTGAGTGGAGAATTGCGTCTGGTGGTAATGTGCGATAAATGAATACCTACTAGACTTAAAGGTGAGTTCTATAGAACGGCTATCAGACCAGCGATGTTGTATGGGACGGAGTATTGGGCAACCAAGAAACAACATATAGATAAAATGAGTGTGGCTGAGATGAGAATGCTAAGGTGGATGTGTGGCAAGATTAGACAAGACAGAATTAGGAATGAGTGTATTCGGGAATGGGTAGGAGTAGCACCGATAGAAGATAAATTGAGAGAGAATCGATTGAGATGGTTTGGTCTTTTTTAACGGAGACCAACAGAGGCAAAAGTGAAGAGATGCGATACTATAACGGTATATGGAAATGTTAGGGGACGGGGTAGGCCTAGATTAACGTTGGTTAGCGTTGTAAATAGAGATATGGATTTACTTAATTTGACTAACGAAATGACCTTTGATAGGGCCGCATGAAGAAGAAGGATTCATGTAGCCGACCCCATTTAATGGAACTTAAGGCTTGGTTTGGCTTGGTTTGGTTTAGGTAGCTCAATATATGTACTCTTTACTTAGTTATGACAAGGCTATATTTTTCATTAGAGATTATAATTCGGAGCAGTAGGAAGATAATGTATTAGCAAGAATGTTAGACTATTTAATGATCTCGTAATGATTGTTTGTATAGCTAAGCCCTTTCCATGCTAGCACTAGATCAACATTATCCTGGGCTACGTTCACAAGTCAGGATACTTTAATGTATTTTTTTTATAATGATCTTAGAGTGATTGGTCAAAAAAGATCATAGAGTGATTGTTCGTATTGTTTGTATGACTACTTTTATTTTTATTTTTTTTTAAAAAATTGACTATTAAAACTTTTGTACTCATAAAAAATAATTTTAGACTGTGTTTAGATAATGAATTTGTGTAGGAATTTAGTACATTTCACCCATTGACATTGCCATAAATTGCCCCCAAATTGCAATGTATCTACTGTTTGGCACTTCTCCACACACCATATATGGGTTGGTAGCTGATGAAGAAGATCGAAATTGGTTAGATTCCAAGATCGTTGAGATGCGAACAGAGATGGTTCAAATTAAATCATTAGGTCACAAAAAATATTAGTATGCTGTAGTATAAAATATATCCCCGTCATGCTTTGCTTGCCATATTTGTAAAGATATAATTCGACCTAATGCAGCCATTAGAACCAACCAATTATCACAGAGTGAGGAGTGATTTTTCATAAAATGATTTTAGAGTGATTTATTAGATGAATAAAAAAAAATTTCTCCAGTTTCCAATTTAACTATGGGGTGTTTGAAAACTTGATTTAGCATGTAAAATTGAACATATTAAATGATAATCAATTAAACTCGTTTGATAACCACAATTGATATCACTTAAAAATTTAAGTGTCTCTTAAAATATAAGATAAAACTTAAGAAAATTTTAAGTCATAATAAACTTACTTAATTCTGACTAAATTTATAAATACTAAACATAACCATCGATATATATATACTATTGTAAACTCACCATTACCGCCACCACCATCATCATGTCCCCACCATCACTACCACCACCACCACCACCATCACCATCACCATCATGCCACCACCACCACCGCTATCACCATTGCTACCGCTATCGCTATCGCTATCACTACCACCGCTACCATCACCATCATATCACCACCACCACCACCATCATGCCACCGTCACCACCACCACCGTCATTGTTACCATTACCACCACTACTACCATGCCATAGCCACCACTACCACCAATGGCACCATCACCACCATTATGTCGCCGCCGCCGCCACCACCTTCATCACCATTGTTATTGTTGTCATAAGCACCACCATCATTTTACTACTACCACTACTATGCCACCGCTACCACTATCACCATTACCACCACCACCTTCACCACTAACACCACCATCACAAAATAAAAATTGAAATATACAATTTGAAAATAATAGGCTCTGTTTGGAATGATTTCCAAACTATATTTTTACCCCCATATTCCAACATGATGTTTGGATACCACACTTAAATCACATTTTCATAAAATTTACAAAACTCTGCACAAAACTCTATTTGAGGCGCAATTTTCATTTTTTTTTTTCAAATTTGGCCTAACCGGTCGCCCACCGACGTCCCCCAGTCGTCCGACCGATTGACCAGAATTAGTGAATTTTTTATTTTTTTTTTTTGCAGTTAACATATGTTGATTTTATAATATTCGAAAAAAATATTTTTCGAATTTTTAAAATTTTTTTATGTGCTTTACTAGAATTTTGAGTTGTGTTGTTGTTGGTTATGAGTTGTAAGTTTTTGTATCAAATATCATATGTCACATCAAAAATCTCCACTCATTTCAAACTCTTTCACCAAACAAATTTTCCACACTCAATATCATAATTCCAAAACTCACAAACTCAAAATACAACTTATACTCTCAAATCATATTTACAAAACTCTACCAAACGCAACCATAAATTTCAAATTTAATTTTATATATATCAAACAGCTTATTTTTGGTTCAGCACTTAAATTTTTATCAAATAGTTTTTCAGCTTAAAAAATTTAACATTCAGCTTTCAATACTTAATTTTCAGTTTTTAATTTTCAATTTTTAGTTTTATCAAATACCACCTAAACATAGCTTGAAATTCAAATCTTATTAATAATTTCTCTTTTCCTTTCTATTTTCCTTTCCATTTCCATTTCTATTTCTCTCAAAATTATTACAAAAATTTTGGCCAATAGGTTGAAGACTGTGTTGGGTGGCATCATCATCCCAAATCAATCAGCCTTTGTTCCTGGTCAGCTCATCCAAGACAATATTTTAGTGGCCCATGCAGTTTTCCATTTTCTCAAAATCCAGAAAATGGGTAATTGTTCGGACATGGTAGTCTAATTGGATTTTAATAAGGCCTATGACAGGGTACAGTGGGACTTTCTTAAGGCAGTGTTATCGAAAATGGGGTTTCATGAGCATTGGACCCATTGGGTTATGGAGTGTGTCACTACTTTTCAGTCTTTGTTAATGTAGCAAAAAGAATTTCTTTCAAACCAGCGAAGGGCCTAAGACAAGGAGATCCCTTATCTATTTTCTCTTAATCATGGATGTTTTGTCTAAGCTTCTATAGCAGGGGATTGATGATAAGGCTTTCTCTAGCCTTAGGGTAAGACGAACTTGTCTTGTCCTCTCTCACCTCATGTTTGCGGATGATGTTCTCCTCTTCCTTAAGGCGAATCAAGTGCAGCGTCAGAAAGTCCTTGATGTTCTTAGGGTGTATTGTGAGGCCTCAGGGCAATCTATTAATTTTGCTAAATCTGGGATCCAATTTGCTTCTTCGGTTAGGCTGATGGTGGAAAATGAGGTATGTGACCTGATGAGAATGTCTCTGGTCCGAGCTGGATCAAATACTTGGGGTTATCGTCATGTTGGGGAGGTCAAAAGTGGAGGCCTACAATTATTTGGTTGAAAGGGTTTTGGATAAATCTCAAGGTTGAAATGCAAAACTTCTCTCCTATGCCGGAAGGGAAATCCTCATAAAAGCCATTGCTCAAGCTATCCCCTCTTATGATATGGCTTGTTTTTTGTTTCTTGAAAAATTGTGCGCCTTCATGAACTCTATTCTAAGTAATTTTTGGTGGAAAAGGGACCCGGATTGCAGAGGGATTCACTGGGCATCTTGGGTTGACTTAGCAAAACCTAAATTAAAAGGAGGGTTGGATTTAGGGATTTTAGATGTTTTAACAAGGCTCTTGATAGAATAATGTATAGAGAAAGAGAGAGAATAAATTGTGTATATATTGATATATTCAGTGTATTGATGTTGTATTGAATGTTCAGTTGAGCTATCTCCTTTATAGATGAGAGGGAGAACAAAAGGAACCTTACAAACCGAAAGAACCGAAAGCAGAAGCACAAACCAAACAACATTATTAAAGGTTTGACAGCTAATATATATACTAATATATACTAACAGCCCCCCTCAAACTCAAGGAGGATAGGCACAAACCAACTTGTAGTTTGGAAAGATAACAAAAACAGAAAATAAAAATAGGATAGGATAGGATAGGAGACACGGATGGTCGTGTCAGACCATTGGTGAAGATACTGTATGGTCATGTCGGACCGTTGGTGAAGACACGGTATAGTCGTGTCGGACCGCTGTAAAAGACACTGTGTGGTCGTGTCAGACCGTTGTAAGAGCTAACTGGAATCAATGTCGGACAGTTTACGGGGTCATACCGACCGTTGTAACAGACACTGTTTGGTCATGTCAAACCGTTGTAGGAGCTAACCGGAATCAATGTCGGGACAGTTTACGGGTCATGCCGGACCGATGTATAGGCTAACCGGAATCATGTCGGAACAGTTTACGGGGTCATACCGGACCGATGTAGAGGCTAACCGGAATTAATGTTGGGACAGTTTATGGGGTCATGCCGGACTGTTGTAGCAGACACTGTGTGGTCGTGTCGAACCGTTGGTGAATACACTGTATGTTCGTGTATATAGGCTGCCCAAAAGATATACATATATAGATATATATATATATCGCACCCTCAAAAGGCGCGCTCTCAAAAGTCGTGCCCTCAAAAGGCATGCCCAATCCATCAAAGGTGTGCCCGACATTATGGCGTCGAGCGGCGTGCGATGTGTCGGCCTCGGCTTGCGCCTCTCGGTTTTTACATGTCTTTTAAACGAGGCCTAGGCTGAGGCTGAGGTTGTGCAAAACAAAACAGGCTGAAAACCTCTTCGTTCTCTCTATAAACCCTAAAAACACTCTGTAACATCTGAAACACTCGACAACCCATAACATGGCCTCTTCTTCCCGTGGTCCGCTCACTCTCTTTCCAGACCTCAACGAGTCCGCAAGAGAGATAACCGGTGCGGTTGCCCTGGAACCTCAACCAAGCGACCTTCCGCCGTCCCCTGTGCTCAGCTATCCAGAAATGTCAGTGGAGCAGATAATGGCAACACAATCGGACATTGAGGCGAACTCGTATACGCTGACGTCATGTGTGGAGACCATGACTGCGGTCACGAACTTGTCCTGTCGACTACAGACTAGGACGTTTGAAGTGTATCAACTGTCAGCGCAACTCTCCTTGCTGCAACGGAAGTATAAAGATGCTCGAGGAGATATCAGCTCATTGAAGAAGGAGAATAAAGAGCTGAAACGGCAAGCCACCTCCAAGGCCCAATTCGGAGTGTCCTCATACTCTGCATTTGACGGCCAGCGGGGAGTAATTACATTTGGAAGTGCAGCCAAGGCGGAGGCAGAATCATCAAGAGCTGCAAAGGCGAGGGACGAAGCTGGTGGCAAATGAAGGTGGGGTGGAAGCGTCGCTGCCGGGCTGGTACCGAAGGAGACAAAAAAAAGTTGTTATGGTTTGTTATTGTTGTTGTGAATTGTGTTGGTGGTTGTTGTTTTTGTTTTGTTTTGTTTTTTTTTTTGAAATGTGGAACTGAAAAATGTAAAGACTGTAATGGCAATATAAATATAGGCAGCGGCAATTGAGGGATTTTGTGGTTGTGTGTTATGGATGGAAATCGAATAAAAAATATGGTGATGGTGAGGAAATGATGATGATGAAATGATGGGTAAGATCTATGCTATAACAAAGCTGCAGCAAGAAATAGTGATGGTTCATGGCAGCAAGAAATGTGGCCTCCATTAATGTCAAAGGTGAGAGTGATGGTTCACGGCAGCAAGAAATGTGGCAGCGGAGTGAAGGTATGTAGGTCCGGCGGACGGCAAGGCAAGGTTGCCGCCCCGCGGTGAAGCAGAATTACTAGGTAAAACGTAGCTCTGATACCATGTTAGATTCATGTATAGAAACAGAGAGAGAATAAATTGTGTATATATTGATATATTCAGTATATTGATGTTGTATTTGAATGTTCAGTTGAACTCTCTCCTTTATAGAGGAGAGGGAGAACAAAAGGAACCTTACAAACCAAAAGAACCGAAAGCAAAAGCACAAACCAAACAACATTATTAAAGGTACATTATTAAAGGTTTGACAGCTAATATATATACTAATATATACTAACAGCTCAAGCTATCCCCTCTTATGTTATGGCTTGTTTTTTGTTTCCTGAAAAATTGTGCGCCTTCGTGAACTCTATTCTAAGTAATTTTTGGTGGAAAAAGGACCCGGATTGCAGAGGGATTCACTGGGCATCTTGGGTTGACTTAGGGATTTTAGATGTTTTAACAAGGCTCTTCTAGCCCGTCAAGTGTGGAGGCTTGCAAAGTACCCAAACTCCTTTTGCGCTCGGTTTTTGAAAGGCATCTACTACCCTCATACAAGCTTTATACATGCTTCTAAAGGCTCGAGGGCTTCTTGGGCATAGGTAAGTCACATTGATGGTCGTGAGGTATTGGATTGAGGCATTCGTTGGCATATCAACAATGGTGCTTCTGTGAATTTCTAGGAAGATAAATAGGTTGTGAAGGCAAAGAATTTTCGAGTCCAAACTTCTAAGTCGTATGGGAGCTCTATATATAAGGTTAAGGATGTTATCCACCCTATCACTAAGGCTTGGAATGTAGGGGCCTTAAGTAATGAGGCGGCGAAGGAGGATCTAGATAGGATTTATGTGATGCCTACTTCTGTGTATCATACTGAAATGGAGCTTCATCAAGCCCAAAGGCCTGAGTTTGTTTCCTTCTCTCTCCAGATGTTTGAGCAGGTGTGGAAGATGATTTGGAATTTGTCTATTCCACCTAAAATTAGGCATTTCTAGTGGAGATGTTGCAATAACCTCCTAGCTACGAAGGAGAACTTGTACCGTCACAAATGTTCTAGGGATGCGGCTTGTAGGATCTGTCAGTCGGAAGCTGAACTTGTTGAACATATGATGTGCGAATGTAACTGGACAAAGGCAATTTGGTTTGGGGTGAATTGGGCTTAAAGATTCGGCAAAGCGAGATATCCTCTATCAAAAGGTGGACTTGCGACTTGTTTGATGGCTTCTTCAATGACCTTGATCGTGAGATTTTATTCTGCAAGCTTCTTTGACATGCATGGCACATCTGGAAGTCAAGAAACGATAAAGTTTTCAATCATCACCTAATGGATCCTATCTGTAATATCTATCGGGCCACTATGGATAGGCTAGAATTTCTCGGAGCTTCTTCAGCCAGTCAGCATCAGTCTCATACCATGTGCCTACCTCTCGACCCACCTATTACAGGGCGGCATCCCCTCCTCTCCGACAGGGATTGTTGAAAGCAAATTGTGAAGTAACCATGAAACCTGGATCCTTTATGGCAACCATTGTTGTTCTATTTAGGATTGCAGGGGAGATATTGTGGAAAGGGCAGCTAGTCATGTGGAAGTGATGACAATTATGCAAGGGGAAGCCTTTGCCATTCGGTGGGCTTGTGTAATGGCCTATGCTTTTAACCTCTCTCACATAGAGATTGCCGGTGATAACAAAGTTGTCATTTCACTATGTGTGTCTAAGAATGGCCCTCTCTGGGATTGTGCTCCCATCATAGAGGACATTCGCTTGTTAGCTAGATTCCGATCTTTTTCTTTTGGCTGGTATCCGAGATCCGCTAACAGGGCAGCCCATTGGACTGCAAATGCCTTCCTTAATGGTAGTTTGCCAGTTCATTAGGTCTCAAATCCCCCATCGGCCTTGTGTAATGCCTTAGCTTTCTAAGGTGTTTTCCTATTCTCGTGTTTTCCTATTCTCTTGTGTTCGACAAACCAAAAAAAAAAAAAAAGAATGATTCCCGTTGTTGTGATATGCTTATATAACTTCATATGATACTCTTGTATAATTTAAAGTTTATTATCACAAAATTTTCATGATAATATTATCTCAAGCCAATTGAAAAGTTTAAAACAAATTGACCATGGTGAACAATTGCAATGGATGATAATGTGACAACCAAGAAGCTTCGAAAAAGAGAATAAAATTCCATAGCTAATTTGTAATGATAACCACTAAATTATTTTGAGCATCACAACCACCAAGAAGACAAAAACAAAAACAAAAACAAAAACAAAAAATTCTAATATTTCACAATAATTAATTTTAAAAAAAAAAAAGAAAAAACCCACAACAGGGGACCACCTAGAAAACACAGAACACGGAGGGGTCACAGCAACACTCGTCTATGAGGCAACAGCAACACAATGCTGCAAGGCTGCAATTTCAAACAAAAATTACTAATCAAAATTTGAATTTTGAAAAGATAAATAACCAAACAAACAAACACATACATATTTATTAAAGGAATATTTGAGAGCTCTAGAAAAGGAACTCTAATAACTCTAATGTGTGTGTAGGCCCCATCTGAAGTGATATTTTGGCCATGTGTTTTTTTTTTTTTTTTTTTTGTTCCACCACACTAGCTCAATTAAAATATAATTATTAATAATATAGGTCGTGTTAGTTTGGAGGTCTGGATTAGGAGATAGGATAACTAATTTAGCAGAACTCACATGTATTTTTTTTAATTAATCATGAGATTGTTGGATGAAATTATATGATTATGGGATTATTGAGCTAGAGTATAATAAAAATAGAATAAAATATAAAGAATTAGTTTTAACCATTTGATGGTATGGGAGGAGAAGAAGAAATCGTTTGGAGTGGGCATAGTTTTAAACAGTTATATCGAGATATGCGTAAGTATCAGTGATATAGTCATATATTGATCTATATCAAATAGTATTGACTGATATATTGATGAATAATAGTGAGTTCGGCCAAACAAATTGAGGGATTAAGAGACAAAATCCAAACAGTATATCCCACATATCTCCTAGTTCAAATTAGAGGTGCACTACAAGCCTCGAATATTGAGGCACGAATTTGCCTCAAATTTGTTTAACCGGTCGTCCAGCCGATCGTTCGGCAAAGAGGCTGACAGCCGCGGTCGACAAGGTGACAACCGCGGTAGACAAATGCTTCATCCGGTCGTCCACGTGGTCGTCCAGCCGATCGTCCGGTGACCACAAATTCGCGCCTGAAGCTCTCGAGGTCTGAAGCATTAGTGTTCAATTTAACCTCTCCTCTAATCGCTCCAAACAAACATGTCCTCTCTATATATATTATGTAATAAAGAAAGAAGAAAATAGATTAGATATGAATATTACCATCCTTCAAGGAAGCCAGGTTGGCTCCTTTGTGGTGGTGGAGCAGTATACTGAGGTGGTGCCATCACTGGGGGCCCTTGATAATAACCTTGTTCCAACAAAAAATTAATTAATTAAAATATAATGGCAAATCTGCTATCATCAAAATCACCCACTACTCATATTTGTTCTTAATTAAATGTGAGAAATAAACAATTTCAATTCAATTTTCTTTTTTTGGGGGGGGGATTATTTGAGACGTCGAGCTCTAAAGTGGGCCATGTTGCATATGTTGCAATTTTATTTTATTTTTTTTATTTATTTATTTATTTTTTTTTTATGTATTGCCATATCACTAAAGTTGATATTAAACTCCAACTCTATTACTCTCCATCATCACTCAAAACTCAACAACTCCAACTCTATTACTCTCTATCATCACTCAAAACTCAGCAACATCTGAAATTTGATTTTCACTCACTCACAAGTACAACAATAATAATGAAGAAGAAGAATAAAATAAAAATAAAGAGAAGAATATATCATTATTATAAAGAAATTCCCAAATTGGGAATAAAATCCATACGATTCTGATTAATGAAGCAGAATATTAGCCTCTGATAAAATAAAATAATAAAAGAAGTTGAGAGAATAAAAATAATATTTTATATTAAAACCTAAAATGAAAATAAAAATACGCACTTTTCAACGGGTAATTATTCAGTATTTTCAAAATATAAATTTATAAGATTTTAATTGGTAGAATGGGATAGAGACTCACGATTTATGTTGAGAATGAAGGAATAACATGGGACTAAGTAATTAGTGAGTAGAGTATGATCACGTATTCCAAAATTATTAAATAATTTTCCCTTCTAAAATCCAAATATTATCACGAATCGTAGGCCAATTTTGTTTGGCGAGGGTCGGCTTGAGTGGGAAGACTTATCAGGTGATATTAAAGTTAGAGAGGTAAGATAGAAAGAATATTTATTTATATGCTACTATTAGTAATAGCTAGTATTAATAGATAAAATTAATATTTTTTAATTTTTAATATTATGGTTATTATTTTTTTTGTTCTAAAAAATTTAAATTTTACTTAAAAAATAATTTAAAAATTCACTAAATATTTAAAAAAAAAATGGACTCTACTTTCAATCCAAGGGATTGGTAGTCCAATTAGTCCTGTACATTTTAACACAATCAAAGATGATTTTGATGGCCCATGATTGTTAATCCAATCCCCGGCCAAACAAACATGGCCTTAAAACTTTAGGATAACAAACAAACACATAGGGATATGATGGGTAATCATGGAAGTCAACCAGATCTTCATAGCAGTCAAGCACAAGAAGCCCCAAATTAATTCCCAACCAATTATGAAAAAATACTAAATTTTTCAACCAAACAAACAAGTCTGAAATCATCTTGATTGATTAGTCACAGGAGAGAGAGGAGAAGAGAAGAGAAGAGAAGAGAAGAGAAGAGAAGGTACCTTGAGCAGGGTAAGGATAAGCATACTTTGGATCATTCATCTCTGCAACACAAAACCAAAACAAGAAAAACAAAAAACAAAAACAAGAAAGAAAGATCAGAGAAACAGAGAGAGATGTTATTGGTTGCAAAAGACTTTGGGTAGTAGACAATAGATTGGAGGATGAGTTTTGAGGCTATATATACACAAGATAGTGTTTGGGAATACTTAAGTGGAAAGGAAAGAAATACAGATGGATAGAGACTAGAGTAGCGCTCTCTAGAATAAAGGTCATGTCAAAGTCAACACGGCTAGGTTGTTTTCGGAGGGTGAATGGAGAAATTTATAATCAAGGGATTGATAATGTGGGTATTAATAAAATAATTATTATTAATGGAGAAATTTAATCAATGGAGAAATTTAAAATTATTATAATCAAGGGAGTTGGATGGAGAAATTTATAATCAATGGAGAAATTTAAAATTATATTTGTTTTGGTAATTATTATTGATATAGGATTATTAAATTATTTTTATATAAAATAATAAATGAAATAATAAAATAAACAAAAATATAATAAAAATATTAAACATTAATGTTAAAAAAATGCCTAATATGTAAAAAATAAAATAAATAAATAAATTCTAGAAAAAAATAAATAATGATTTTTACTTAATCAAAAATTAAATATTAATGTTCAAAAAATATCCAATAAATAAAAATAAATAAATAAATAACAAAGATAAAAAATTTCTAGTCTGGCAGACTATTTTTCTAATACCACCTTCACATCTTTCATATCAATCTCTTTCCCAAATCTATAAACAAATTTAATACTCAATGAGTCTCAGCTCTATCATAATCTCATCCCTCCCTCTATACCTCAAAATAAATGGAACCTAAAGGTGATTTTAAAGTCGCATGACGGATAAAGATTTGTCTTCGAAAGGAGGTTAAAGATCAATTTTTTAAATAAATGTATAAAAATAGAAAAATAATGTGATTTAAGAGAGTTAAAAAATTTGAAAAAAAAAAAACTTCTTTTTTTTTTTAACCGAGGCCCATTTTGGGAACATGAGTTAAAGTCAAAAAATAATTTTTAATTCATTTTGGGTCACATTATTTCTCACATAAAATAATAAAAAAATTAAAAATTAACTTTTAACTATCTCCTCAAAATACTCTGAAATTAACAAAAACAAGCCAAAATTGATGGTGAGATTTGTTTGGGTTGAAAAAATATTAGATATATACCAACATAAATTATTATTTTTAAAGTTATCTGAAATAAAATAGATTGTTATGGGTAATTACTGATTTGCTTGGGATTTAAAGTTATCTGAAATAAAATAGATTGTTATGGGTAACGGCAGTGCTAATCCAGGCTGGTATGTCTCGAAATTATTTTTTTTTTATTTTTTTTTTGGGAAGGATAGTGATGTGTAAAGGTATGTAAAAAATTAGACATCTTGTATCAATTCAGCTTGTGTAGTTTAAGAGAGCGAGTGAGTTGAGTTGGACTAGTTGGTGATAAAATTAATTGTGCTGGTTAAAATTTATTAGTAGGGCCTTGTACAAAATTATATGAAATTAATAAATTTTAACCAGTAACCTAATTGATCAATTAATTATATCACCCAACCAGTCCAACTCAACTCACTCACTTTATTAAATCACACAAGCTGAGTTAGTACGAGATGTCTAGTTTTTTGACACACCCCTACACATAACTACCATTCTAAAAATAAAAATAAAATAAAAACAACCAAACCAATATAGCCTAACAAATAAATAAATAAAAAATAACAACCAAATTAACAAGTCCAACAAATAAAAAGAAAAAAATATAATCAGCTTGCTTATTTTGGTTTCTAAAATATTTTTCAGAAAATTTACTTTCTATTTCGTATTTTTTTATTATACTGATTTTAATATTTTAACAATTTTTTAACATTTTTAAACACACATAACATAAATACACAAAAAAAAGTATAATTTTTGTGAATTTTTTTAAATTTACTAATTATCAAAAATACAAAAAATACGAGAATTCAATATATTTTTCGTATTTTTATATATTTATTAATTTTTTAAAATATTTTTTCAACATATTTTATTTTTTAAATACATTCTAAGTAAGGTCCATCTAAAAAATATAAAAAAAAATATTTAAAATTTTAAAAAAATATTCATAAAAAAAATATGAAAAATAAAAATAAAAAATTTAATTTAAAAATTAATTCAAAAAAATTAAACCAAATATACATAAAATTCGAGACATTAGCCCTGTTGGTGCAGCTTAAAAGTTACTTATTTCAGCTTCAGCTTAATATAAGCTATTTTATTGTTTGTTTAGCTTATAGTTATAACTTATACTTTTTGGAAGTCAGTAAAATCAGCTTATTCTTTGAGTGGGGCAGGAGATGCTTAATTTATAAGTCGAAATTAGCTTATGTTCATAGTTATAAGTTAAAACTATTAAGCATAAACTATAAGTACTTTCCCACAGCTCTACCAACAGGGCCATTGGAGCCTCGATTTGCCGGGCCCAAAGCATTAGTCTATGGGTAACTACGGATTTTCTTAGAATCAACAAATAAAAGTTTATCACGTCAGTATAAATAAATTTAAAAATAACATTTTGCGTGTACTCTGATCATGACACTGTGATAACAAGTTCCTTAAAAGACTCGTTATAATTGGTCTAGTAGTTAACTTCACTGTAATAACAATTCTTTAAAGATTCATTATGATTTGTCTAGTAGTTAATTTCACCATATAAATTAATTCCAATACTTATTTAAAAAATAAATAAAAAATTATCGACTTCTGTCAAATAAAAAATAATAAATAATTAAAGAAACATAATTCGTAAAGGCTGCATTAGGTGGAATTATATCTTAACAAATATGTGGCAGGCAGAGCATCGGGAATATATTCTAGGGAAAAATATAATTGATTTTAAAAAAATTACACATAAATATGATAAATTTTATAAATATTAATAATTAAAATTTAAAATGTTTTTTATGTAATTGTAAATATTTTTTAAAAACTCATTGAATTGTAATTCTCTCTATATTCTACACTATACCACACTAGTTTTAAGCTTCGCCTGAAAATTGATTATTTAATAATTTTTTCAATTTTTAGAAAAAGATACATATTATAATAATTTTTTATTGAAAACCTTACTTCCCTAGAATGTGCTGCTTCAAATTAGACTTGGACAAATTATCAAAGAAGTCTTTTTTTTCTCTCTTTAAATTAGATACATATTATACGTTTTTCTTCTTCTTCTCTATCTCTTTTGCTTTTTGTGATTTTCGGCGATTGTCGACGGGTAACCACATCTTGCTTCTTCTTTTTATCTTTTTGATATATAGTTACCGGCGACCGTCGACTACCATCGATTGAGGTTCATCGGCAATCATCGACCACCGACTCCTTACTTCACCCTCACCGATAGTGAAAAAGATATATTTTCGATCAAGAAAATGAGTATATCTATTTAGATCTAATGTAGATCTACATCAGATTCGATTAGATCTAAACAAAAAATAGTTGTCGGAGTACAATCATCTTTCTATATCTGCCTCTCTCTTTTGATATCTTAATTTTTCTACATTTTCTCTACTATACACTTCTCTTTTCTATTTTAATGGAGAAAATTTTCAAATTCTAAATAAGTTGCTTTCGAGTTTTAGTTACAGGCGGTGAAAATTGTAAAATTTTATAATTTCAATTTTTTTCGGTGTTGGAATAAATCATGGTTTAAGACTACAAAATTTTGTAATTTCATAGCATTCTTTAAAACTGTAAAATTTTACAGTTCCATAGCATATTTTTCAGTTTGATTAATAATGATAAATACTTAATAATTTTTTTTTTCTTTTAAACTGTAACATTTTACAGTTTCAAAACTTGCTTTTCAGTTTGATCAATATTAGAGATTATTTACTTAAACCCTACAAAAATTGAAAAATAATATATGTTTTTTTCAATTGTTACTATTTTTTATCGTTACTTTTTTTTTTTAGTTTATCAATATTTAACATATTTTGCTATATTTTTTTGCTCTAATCTCTCCAATTTTTTTTCCCCTGCAATATTCTGGACATTTCGGTAAGTCTTCAATTATGTTCTTAACATCCAATGAACGTTCTGGACATTCCGGCAATTTCCATTGACATTCATAACACTCCGGTAAACTTTTGGCGATAATCCGACGACTTCCCGACGATACTCCGGCGAATTTCCGGTGATATTGAACATTCTGGTGAGCCTCCAATGACCGTTTGACGAAAGTTCGACGGTGATAGGATAACGTATCTGTAAATTAATATATATATCTATATATATATATATTATATAAGATTTTTTTTGATAATCATTAAAAATATATAAAACTATTGGTGAAAGTATTTTATTTTAAAAATTAAATTTTTAAACTTTGTGTATAAAATTTATTGGTAAATTCCTATGAGACTTTTCTTCTCCACGGTAGAAACCTCAAAATTCTTGTACTTTTTTAAAAGAAGGAATAACCTGACAGTGCCAACAAAAAAATTAATTACAAAAAGAAAAATATTAATATTATATTAATATTATAATTGAAGGGTAATTTATAACCGAAGTAGGCCGAGCTGCGTATTGGGCCTTAGGGCCGAAATGAAAAGGGCCGAGTAGAAAGGCCATGAAGGTTACTCCGGTTTGGAGAAGTAACTTTGAAGATAGACCGGTCACACAGTGGTGGTTAGCCCGGTCTCGGAAGGATTAGTTCTACTCCGGTTGAGTGGAGTAGCACGAAGGTTTCGGTCTTCGATAGTTACTTCGGTTATAGCATGTGAGAACCGAAGTAAGCTGTGGTTCTAAAGATAGCTCGGCTTTAACTCTCTTTGGATAGCTCGGTCCTAGTATGGGAAGGCCGAGGTAAGGGAGAGTAAAGTGAGGGCCGAATTAATAGTTACTTCGGTCCTGAAGTAGTCCGGCCATAAGAAGAACCATCTCACTTGGTTTAAGCAGTGAGGGGGGTGTTGGAGGATAAGCATTGTCTTCCAGGAGTATGAATCCAAGGAGGACTCTACGCAAGGAGGAGTAATCCTAGAAGGACTCTGCACATGGAGGAATAAGAGTCCTACCAGGATTGTGCCACGCGAAACCTATATAAGCTCAAATATCACCTTTGGAGAGGTAATGCAACTTTGCTCCCTGAATTCATAGAGCTTTTGTCTATTTGTCAAGCTTACTGACTTAGGCATCGGAGAGGTTTCCGGCACACACCCGCCGGCTAGCTCACGTGTGTATTTTCAGGTAGTTGAACGACGTCGTACGGAGGAGCGCAGACTTGGTCAACAGGATTATACGAGAAGGTGTATTTCTTTCCCGTACAATTGGCGCCGTCTGTGGGAACTCAGACAAGAACAACCTCTTGATCAAGCTTTTTCTCCCAAAAATCAATGGCGAACAACGAAGAATTACCTCAGTCCGCCGTCGACGGACTAACTCCAGAAGGGGGTGCAAGGCGCGAAGGCCTACCCGTGGTCACTCCCATGGCGAACCTGGAACCCACAGACAAAATTCCAGGAGGGATGCAAGGGGACGAAGGCGGAATAACAGCCCTCATCCCTCTCGTTCGCAAAGCCCAGAAAGACAAAGACGCAGAATTGATCCTCAAACTTTGGAAGATCGCGTCAGGAACAAGACGAGTTGATCCGTCGGATGGCGGCAGACATGGAATCTCTGAAACGTCAGGTGAAAGGAAAAGAAGTGGCGACAGGAGAGGGGCGCACAACAAGACGCCCCCTCGCCACTCGGAAAGTCGTAGTAGGAATACTACACCCTCACAAGGGAGAACAAGAGCCTCAGGACAGGCGAGCACAATCCAGATCTTCCAGAACTCGTCACTCCAGGTCTGAGAGGACGAGGTCTGAAAGGTCACAACCGAGGAAGCACATATGGCCCTCACATACACACCAGACAAGGTCTAGGCAGACAGAGTTGCCCAGATCGTCCGACCTACGGACCGTGCTAGAAGAGAAAGCACGGTGGAAGGAGGACGCTAGGCGCGCGATCCACACAGAGTTTCTGCCTTACAGCGGTTGGCTCCTCGGACGCATGGAAGCGTCGAGGTTGGAATGCCAATACCGCGCCCGGCCTACGAACCAGCGGACAAGGCATTGGCGAGGCTGCAGACCTCACCATTCGTCCCAGCAATAGAGAACGCGCCCCTACCGTCAGGCTTCCTACAGCCCAAATTCACAACATATGAGGGGAAGACGGACCCTTACTCACACTTAAGCCACTTTCGCCAGGTCATGGCTGTATACCGGCGGAATGAGGCCTTGATGTGCATCCTATTCCCTTCAAGCCTTGGTGACCTAGGCTTGACTTGGTTTGAGAAGCTTCCAGAGGGCAGCATAGCCTCCTGGGCGCAACTGGCGGAGGCGTTTGTAACGCGATTCAGAACAAACACGAAAACCCCGTGGAGATCGACCAGTTACTCTCCATCGACATGGGTGATAAGGAGACCCTGAGGTCATACAACAGTCGCTACTGGGAGACATTCAACCAGATTGGGGACTGCCCAACCAATCTCGCCATTGCGCAATATAAAAGAGGCCTCCCAGTCGGGAACAGACTAGGGACTCTATCACCATGACGCCACCCCTCACCATGGAGGCCCTGATGGAGAGAGTGCATCAGCACATCAGGGTGGAAGAGGATGGCGCTCGTGCCAAAGCAAAATCTGGCACGGCGCAGCACCAGAGAAGAAGGCCTCAGCAAAGGTCAACGCAGTAGACCGTCCGAACAGAAACGGACGTGGCAAAAGAGACAATGGAGAGGACCAAGACAAAAGATGGTGAGAGTCCGCACTGCCATCACCACGGTCTTCAAGAAACCGATCTACCGTATACTTAGCGAAATTCGAGACGAGCCTTTCGTCAAGTGGCCAGCTAAGTTAGGCGAAGCTCAGAAGGACTACGATGACAGATCGAGGTGCACCTTCCACAAAGAAAAGGGGCACCGCACTGAGAATGCACACCATTGAGGCAGCATCTGGAAGAGTTGGTGGCAGCGGGTCACCTGGACAAATACATAGAAGGAGGGGCACAGCCAGCCCCCCAGGACCAATGTGCCCAATGGAATGCCAAACGACGCCCCACCTCAAGGCGTCATCAACGTAATACATGGAGTCTTTGAACCTGAGCGTGTATGCGAGCTCAGAGGTTCAATCAAAAAGGCTGAGCACTTCAGAGAGGTACTAAGTGTCCAACCAGTCGCCAAAAAGGGGAAGATAGAGGCCACAAATGTCATGTCCTTCTCAGATAAAGACTTGGCAAGGATTTATTGCCCTCACAACGATGCCTTGGTCGTCACTCTTCGAGTCAAGGATTTTGACGTCAAGCGGATTCTGATTGACCAAGGTAGTTCGTGTGAAATCATGTATTATGAAACCTTCAAGCAACTAAAGTTGCAGGATAAAGACTTGGCGCCCCGTATCTCCCCTTATCGGATTCAACTCCATGCCAGAATGGCCCGTCGGCAAAATTATCCTCCCAGTCAGAGCAGGGAGTGTGACGAAACAAGTGGAGTTTTGGGTGATAAAGGTCCCCTCCACCTACAACGTTATCTTGGGCAGAACATGGCTGCATGCCATGCGCTCGGTGGCATCCTCCTACCACCAAGTGATGCGATTTCCCAACGACACGGAATAATTGAAGAAGTATATGGGGACCAGATTATGTCCAAACAATGCTTCGTCACAACGAATGGCAGCCGCGCTGCCAAAGGATATGTTCATTCGGTTGAAGAACCTGAGAGTAATGAACTGTTCGCAGAGGTTGGCAAAGCGGCTGATCAGAAAGCGGTGGAAGACTTGGTGGAGGTAAGAATCGACGAAAAGAACCCGGATAAGTTCTTCTTGCTTGGTTCGTCGTTATCCAGCGCTGAGAGGTTGGAGGTTATGGAATTCTTGACCTCCAACATCGAAGTGTTTGCCTGGACGCCTTACGACATGCCAGGCATTGATCCAAACCTCATCTGCCACCAACTCAATGTCCACCCTCTGCCAGACCAGTCATTCAACGCCACGCAGATCGGCACTCCACCACGCCGAGATAGTGGCAGAAGAGAACCTACTGGAGGCAGGAGCAATCAGAGAGGTACATTACCCCAAGTGGATCTCCAACACGTCGTGGTGCCAAAAAAGAATGGCAAGTGGCGTCTGCGTCGATTACAAGACGGTCAACAAAGCATGTCCGAAGGACAGTTTCCCCCTACCAAGGATAGATCAATTGGTGGACCTAACAGCTGGGCACAGCAGGCTTAGCTTCCTTGACGCATACAGAGGCTACCATCAGATAGCCATGCACGAACCTGATCAGGAAGTAACATCCTTCACCACTCCAAGAGGACTATACTGCTACAAGGTCATGCCCTTTGGCCTAAAGAACGCAGGGGCGACATTCCAGAGAATGGTCACAAAGATGTTCGAGCCATTGTTAGGCAGAACAATGGAGGCTTACATCGACGACATGGTGGTCAAAAGCAAGGATGCGGATGACCATCTAAAGGACCTAGATGAGATGTTCCAGATCCTGAAGAAACACAAGCTGCGCCTTAACGCTTCTAAGTGCGCATTCGGTGTAGGGTCTGGCAAGTTTCTGGGTTTCCTGGTGACCAACCGGGGTATTGAGGCAGACCCCTCCCAAATCAAAGCAATTCAGGAATTAGAGAGGCCTAACTCAGTGAAAGAAGTGCAGCATCTCACCGGCATGGCAGCAGCACTTAACCGATTCATCAGCCGGTCTTCAGACAGATTGCGTCCATTCTTTCAGTCATTAAAAGCTAAGTTTGAGTGGGACGAAGAATGCGACCGAGCTCTGGAGAGTTTGAAGGAATACATGTCTTCTCCACCACTACTTGTCACCCCAATACCTGGAGAAGAACTCTTCCTCTACTTGGCAGTCTCTCAGCACGCGGTAAGTGCAGTATTGGTTCGAGCAGATCCAGCATCTTCCAATCTTCTATGTCAGCAAGACATTGTTAGGCGCCGAAACGAGGTATTTGCCACTGGAGAAACTGGCCTTGGCCTTAATGATGGCCTCAAGGAAGTTGTCACATTACTTTCACGCCCACACCATAGTTGTTCTCACAGCCTTCCCACTCAAGGCTTTATTTGAAAGGGCGAACTTTTCTGGGCGAATTCTGAAGTGGGCAGTGGAATTGGGACAATATGACATCAAGTTCCAACCCAGAACCGCAGTAAAGGCCCAATCTTTGGCAGACTTCGTCGCGAGTTCACTCCTGGAAGCCACCAAGTCTGCCCAATCGACCTGACTGACACAACCGAACTAGGGATGGAGATTGACGCCGGAATAGCGCAACCCCTAGTGCAGGTAACTCAGCCAGAGCCCAAGGCAGACCAGAGTAGAGAAGGCAAGGAGGAAGCAGACCTTACTACACCAAGTCAAAACTCACCAACACTAATGACTTGGTCCATCAGAGACAAGGGGCAGACTGCAACTATGGATCATGAAGAAACTCCAGCGACATTCCAGACCCCACAACATCATCTGATCCCTCCACATGCTGGAAGTTGTTTGTAGGAGATGTGGAAGCTCTTTGTGGATGGAGCATCCAACCGACATGGAGCAGGACTTGGCATAGTCCTCATCTCTCCACGGCTTAGTAGTGGAGCAAGCAATCAACCTTGGCTTCCCAGCATCAAATAATGAAGCGGAGTATGAAGCGCTTCTAGCAGGTCTCAAGTCAGCATTCCACATGAAGGCCACCGAGCTAATGGTTTACAGCGACTCACAGCTAGTGGTGAATCAAATATCTGGCGACTACGAGGCAAAGGATGATAGAATGGCCAAGTACCAAGAATTGGTCAGAACAGAGATAAAAAGTTCGAAGTGGTGAGGATAGAACAGATCGGCAGAGAGGAAAACAGCAGAGCAGACGAACTAGCAGGCTTCGCCTCAATGGCAGACACCTCCATTCCTCACCCACTACTAATCGACTACTGCCTAGACCAAGCATTGAAGACCCAGAAGCAGAAGAGGTATGTTGCGCAGAATTAGGCCCTTCTTGGATGGATCCCATCATACTATTCCTGAAAGACGGCACCTACCAGAAGAGAAGAAAGAAGCCAACAGAATAAGAGCAAAGTCGCAGCGATTTTGGCTCTCTCCATCCTTGGCATTATACAAAAAGTCGTTCACAGGACCTTACTTGAAGTGTGTTCACCCCAGCAAAGTGGAAGCATTCCTGTTTCGAAATACATGAGGGGTATGTGGCAGCCATCAAGGAGGAAGATCATTGGCATACCGAGCATTTCACAAGGATATTGGTGGCCATACATGCAAGCAGATTCAGAGAAGTATGTTAAAAAGCGAAAAGTGTCAAAGTTTGCACACCAAAATACACCAACCTGCCAGAGAACTACTACCTTAACCACGCCATGGCCTTTCGCAATGTGGGGCTTAGACATAGTAGGCCACTTCCAACAGCACCAGGCAACAGGAAGTTCTTTCTTCGCAAGACAGACTACTTCACAAAATGGTGTGGAAGCAGAAGCCTTGGCGTCAATCAAGGAGAAAGATGTGAAGAAGTTTGTTGGCAGAACATCATTACTCGTTTTGGCATACCAAAAGCACTGATCTCAGACAACGGCACTCAATTCGACGGCAGAATTTTCAGAGGCTTTTGCGAAGAGTACAAGATAGAATTCTACAATTCTACACCGGCGTATTCCCAAGCAAACGGTCAGGCAGAGGCATCAAACAAGGTAGTCTTGGACGGATTGAAGAAAAGGTTGGAGAAAGCCAAAGGCAAGTGGACAGAGAGCTCCCTCACGTTTTATGGGCTTATCGCACCACACCACGGCAGTCAACAGGAGAAACTCCATTCTCCTTAGCTTATGGCATGGAAGCGGTCATCCCTTTAGAAGTTGGCCTTCCTACAATTCGGAGCGAAAACTTTGATCCAGACCTAAATGGAGAAGCCATCGCATTGGAACTTGACTTGGCAGAAGAAAGAAGAGAAAAGGCATTGGTTCACATCGCCTCCTACCAGCAAGAATTGTCCAGGAAATACAACAAAACAGTACATCCAAGACAGTTCAAGATCGCGATTGGGTACTGCGCAAGGTGATGGGAAACACCTTGGTTCCAGGAGATGGCAAGTTGGGACCTAACTGGGAAGGACCTTACAAAGTGGTCGGACTGGCAGGCAAAGGGGCATACCACTTGGAAGATGAGGACGGCAAAAGAATTCCCAGACCATGGAATACGGCAAATCTCAAGTTGTTTTATTTCTAGCTTTTTTCTTTTAAGTATGTGTAATTTTTTACTTCCTCAATAAAACAAGTCGATCCTTTTCAGCATTATTGTTTTCAGTAGAAAGTAGCTTTAGAAAGTTAGTATTGTAAACATAGTTGGCCGGAATAACCAACTATGACCCTTCCTAAGCCCAGGACAAGGATCCAGGCTGCAGGACGTTTTGGTCGGAAAAACCAAAACACTTTATTCCGAGTTGGCTGGAAAAACCAAACTCAGAGGTTGGCTGGATTAAACCAACATCCTTCCTCAGTCCAGGATTAGGATCCAGACTGCAGGACGTTTGGCCGGAATAACCAAACATGATATTCTAGGTTGGCTGGAAAAAACCAACTTAGAGGTTGGCTGGATTACACCAACACTTTGTACTCTTCAGCCGAAGTAAGTTTACGGTTGAAGAGTGGTTGGCTGGATTAAACCAACTCTGGTTACTCTTCAGCCGAAGTAAGTTTACGGTTGAAGAGTGGTTGGCTGATTAAACCAATCTGTTACTCTTCAGCCGAAGTAAGTTTACGGCTGAAGAGTGGTTGGCTGGATTTAACCAACTCTGGTACTCTTCAGCCGAAGTAAGTTATATCGCTGAAGAATGGTTGGCTGGATTTAAACCAACTCTGGTTACTCTTCAGCCGAAGTAAGTTTACGGTGAAGAGTGGTTGGCTGGATTAAACCAACTCTGGTTACTCTTCAGCCGAAGTAAGTTTACGGCTGAAGAGTGGTTGGCTGGATTAAACCAACTCGTTACTCTTCAGCCGAAGTAAGTTATATCGGCTGAAGAATGGTTGCTGGATTTAAACCAACTCTTGTTACTCTTCAGCCGAAGTAAGTATAGCGGTGAAGAGTGGTTGGGCTAGTGAGTCAGATAGCTAACCGAGATCCACCAGTTTACAGATGAGTTCAGGAAAAAAATGCATACAAGTTACAGCATTACATACAGAACCGAAATAATGCATTACAAGTACAGCATACATACAGAACCGAAATAAGAGTCGAAGATTTTTTCATTGAAGTCAAAGCCAAATACAAGCAGAAGGCCGTTAGCCGTACAAGTCCAGACCAAAAGAAGAAAAGAGAAGAACAAGTTCAATCAAAAGAGATCATCTATCTCGGCATCCAGATCGCCCCAAGGTCAGCACGTACTTCGGTATCTGCAGTAGAGAGCAGTCTCGTTAGGAGTTCAGGCGCCGCATTTTCAATCGTGGGCTCCAACCGAGCTGATTGATCGCCAGCTTGCTCCTCTTGAATGACCGGAGTCTCGGTTTGTCTCCTCCTCTTCATCATCGTCATCATCAGATGAACCGAGAAATTTCTGGAGATCATCAGCATAATCTTGCAGTGAGCCGAATAAATGCTCAGGAGCGTTGTAGACCTCGGTTTCAGTCCACAACCGATCTTCTCCACTGCACCTCTCCAGCCCACTTGAAGAATAACTCCTTCGCTGCTTCACATTGCAGAGGTAGCCAGCTTCGGGCTTCTTTGAAGCCTTCCTTGGATGCGCCCTCAATACTCTCCTTCAACTCCGTTATTCGGCGTTCTTTTGGTTTCAAGCTGCGCCATCTCCCACAAATATTTGTCTTTCACCTCGGTCACGGCACGCAGGTTTATCACTGTTCAGCCGAGGCAACCAGTCCGGTGAGACGACTACATCGGCCTCCAGTTCAGCCGACCGCTGCTGGGATTGAGCTAGCTCGCAGCCTTGGTTCCGGCTTCCTCATGGCTTGCCTTGTGGTCTTTCGAAGTTCCACCACTTGCCTGTGGGCGATGGTGTTCTTCTGAATGGCTGCAACAGAATAGTAAGTTCCTTTTTAGCCGAGCTAAGATGGAAGAAAATTAGACTGTCAAAAGAGGACAGTGCTAATTACCAGGATCATGGACTAGTGGATGACCGGATGGCCTTCAGCTCGGTGTTGAGTCGCTTGCTTGGTGCTCCATGTCTTTCGGGAGGCAAAACCCCTGGCCAGGTTGAAGGCCAGTAAGTGATCCTCCTCAGCAACAACCGAGTCTACCTCATGATATCTCGGTTATTGAAAACAAGAGGAAAACCCATTTGTTGGATGGGTGCAGCCCGGTCAGACGATTCCGGTGAAGTGGGTTCGGAGTTCGGTGAAGCTCGGAGTCATCCTCGTCAACCAAGACGCTGCTCGGTTCAGTAGTCGGGCCGCTTAGCTCGCGAGAGGACGATGGCTGTTGAGCTTGGAGGGCCACCACGGCCTCGGTTTGCCTGGCCGGTTTGTGGTACTTCGGCCTCGTTGTTGCGGTAAGCATGCCTTCAATCTGTTCTTCTTTGCCATCTCTTGTTCGGCTGTGAGTGGCACGAGAACAATTTCTGGCAAGGATGGTCTGGTTCTGGTGGGTCTTCAAGGAAAGTCGGTCACCTTGCTTTCGGCGACCGGAAGATCGATAAGTCGGCTCGAGTCGAGCAGTTTAGCCAACTTCTTATCTCGACTCGTAGTGCTGCGCGCAGAACGTCAAGGTTGGGGTAGCCGTACTGGGAGTGAATGTAGGCTAAATCTGCAAAAAAAGAGAACAAGTGTTAGTTCGGTTCAGAGAGGAAAGCCGAAATGAGCAAAATTAAGAGATGCAACCAAAGTATGTATACCGGGCTCTCCTTTTTCCCAGTTTATTCTTCGGCCGGGGATCTGGGCTTGAAGGTCTTTCGAAATTCCCTGAGACCCAAAGGAAGTCGTCGTCGTTTAAGTCCTTATCCGGTGTGTGTTTTATTATTTTTTCTCAGCCACGGCGTACTCTCAAATAGTAACACCAGCCTTCGTTCTTTGATCCTATGGAGTATTGGTTGTAGTATTTCGGCTAAACCGAGGTTGAGACCGGTTTGTTGGTTTAATGCGGCTATGCCCATTATTATTCGGTATGTGTTGGTAGACAGTTGGGTGGGGCATAGTCTGGTTTGTCTTAAAAATTCACATATCAAGGGCTGACTGGGAATCTGAGTCCGGTTTCTATAATTGATTGGAGGGTAAAGGGACAAAGCCTTGTTACCCCAAGATCTATGCCTTGTTCGGCTAGGACTAGGTTTACATCGGCTGGGATTTGGTAGTCCTTTCTGAATTCATCTAATCCTCCTGGGGTTTCTACAAGGATTCTATACTTGCCCATTTTTACCTATAAATTAAGTATAAGTTATCTCGGTTGAAAAAAGTGTGCTCAGTAGCTCGGCTGAGCGCAGGGACGTGTCTGGCAACCTAAGTCTGCAAAGTGGAAAAACAAGGTGTTAAGCACAGATCATAGACCGTGCTATAAAAAACAAAACAAGGAAAGGCAGTTTTACTTCGGCTAGATTGTTTGCTGGGGGATCTACTTCGGTTTCAAAGAGGAGCGTGTTATCTCGGTTTTTGCAAGGTGTTGGGTTAGATCGGTTCTACTTTTGGTTTTGTTATTCCGGCTGAACGTCAAGGGGCAGCTTTCTGAGTTCGGTTTAGGAACTGAGAATGCTGGCATAACCCCTGAAGTTTTAGCTCGGTCAGGTGCTAAGGTTTCCAGTTCGGTGGGTTTTTATTTCGGCTATTGTGGATTAGTTGGTGACCTATTGAAACTACATTGTTGTGCACAAGTGATAGTCCGGTTTCAGTTTACCTATATCTTCACGTACATCACAAACAGTACTCTAGTTCGGTTGAAGCATGTACAAAGATCAAAAAGGTGTTCTACTAGCTAAAATCAGTATGTTCGAGGTGTTCTTGTGAAGTTCTTCAGACAGTACAAGTACAGTAGAAGAAAAACAAAGTGTTTTGCAAAAACACACAGCATAGTCTACCATGGATCAAAAACGCAAGTAAAAACAGAGAAACAAGAATGGATTCATGTACTTACCAGAGGAAGAGAGAAAAAAACTGGAAGATCGAAGCAGCAGCAAAGGAAGACACGAGCTTCAGAGGCAGCAGAGAGAGAGAAGATGAACAGAGGTTAGTGTGATTCAAAAATGAAGGGTTCTTTTGGTGAAAAGGGAGAAAGAACGGGACTGTTCAAATTTTTCGGAGTACGAGGGACGGCGCGACAGCTGTGAAGAGCCAATTAGAGCATGCCACGTGTCAAGGGAAGGACAATCGATTCAGTTTCTATAAACTGAAGAGACGTTTGACCGGACGTGCTTGGCTCGGCGTAAGCTTAGCCCGGCTGGAGAAGCTAGAAAGGTTTTCAGCTCGGCCGGAGAAGCTAACGAATTGTAGCTCGGCTGGATGAGCTAAAACTTTAGTTCGGTTCGTAGGCAGGTAATCCCTATCATGCTGTGCAGATGGAATTAAGGGGCAATTGAGAGGGTAATTTATAACCGAAGTAGGCCGAGCTGCGTATTGGGCCTTAGGGCCGAAATGAAAAGGGCCGAGTAGAAAGGCCATGAAAGTTACTCCGGTTTGGAGAAGTAACTTTGAAGAATAGACCGGTCACACAGTTGTGGTGGTTAGCCCGGTCTCGGAAGGTTTTAGTTCTACTCCGGTTGAGAGGAGTAGCACAAAGGCTTCGGTCTTCGATAAGTTACTTCGGTTGTAGCATGTGAGAACCGAAGTAAGCTGTGGTTCTAAAAGATAGCTCGGCTTTAACTCCCTTGTGGATAGCTCGGTCCTAGCATGGGAAGGCCGAGGTAAGGGAGAGTAAAGTGAGGGCCGAATTAATAGTTACTTCGGTCTTGAAGTAGTCCGGCCATAAGAAGAACCATCTCACTTGGTTTAAGCAGTGAGGGGGGTGTTGGAGGATAAGCATTGTCTTCCAGGAGTATGAATCCAAGGAGGACTCTACGCAAGGAGGGGTAATCCTAGAAGGACTCTGCACATGGAGGAATAAGAGTCCTACCAGGATTGTGCTACGCGAAACCTATATAAGCTCATTAATATCACCTTTGGAGAGGTAATGCAACTTTGCTCCCTGAATTCACAGAGCTTTTGTCTATTTGTTGAGCTTACTGACTTAGGCATCGGAGAGGTTTCCGGCACACACCCGCCGGCTAGCTCACGTGTGTATTTTCAGGTAGTTGAACGACGTCGTACGGAGGAGCGCAAACTTTGTGTATAAAATTTATTGGTAAATTCCTATGAGACTTTTCTTCTCCACGATAGAAACCTCAAAATTCTTGTACTTTTTTAAAAGGAGGAATAACCTGACAGTGCCAACAAAAAAATTAATTACAAAAAGAAAAATATTAATATTAATATTAATATTAATAATTATAATTATAATTTTTTATCAACTTGTAATTAATTGGCCGTAGATTCTTTCCAGTCTACAAATGGATTGGAGAAGTGTTTTTGGGTCGTGTGGGCCCATTTCATATCTTGTTTCGATAATTTTAATTGTTCATATTTTAAAATTTTGAGTATAACATTTTTATAAAAAATTAAGTCGATCAGATAATGATAATCATGTTTTTGGATCAATTTTGTTTAAAAAAATAGACAATGAGAAAATAAACAATTTATACAAACTGATTCTTAATCAATTTAATTTTTTACATGATTAATGTATTTGATAAAATTTAAAACGTGAATGGTTACCTAAACAAAATCTAAAAGTGAGTCCATTAAACTAGACCGAACCATCCAATCTGACTGCGAATTGAAGAGCCCAATCCCTAATTAATTTTCACTAACATTATTTGTCCTTTTTTAAAAAGTCTATTCGTAAAATTAAGAGTTTCAGAGAGAGCAAAGCTTCTCTCTCTAGGCGATTTTTGGTAGTACTGCAGTGGCTCTTTATACTTTTATTTAAAATGTAAATTTACACTTTTAGTAAAGATTTACAGTTTTAGAATGTAGGTATAAATTTTTTATATTTGAAATATGGGTTTTGAAAGTTTTCTCTTCTAATTTTAATATAATTTTTTTGTATTTTTATCATCCACAATAGTTCTCTCCTATCTTAAGTCTTCTCCCATATCATTATGGGTGTACTTTTTTCTCAATTCTAACTTGTGACGGTGTTCGAAATCCAGTGACGACGGTGGTAAAGTTGGGTAGCGATGACAGGGACGTCGGGCTTTCAAACACATCTTACCTTTTAAATCACATCTTTGAGAAGATCTATAATTTTTTCTAACACATAGCTGACTTTTTTAACGAATTTATGTTTTCTTTGTAATTGTTTGATTGGAATGATCCTTTTGACCTCTTATGAGTAAATTATATTGGCATTTTCTGAGGTTTATATTTATTATAATTCTCACTCACCTTTTAGAAATTACATCCCCTCCTTGAGGTTTAAAGTTTCATTACAGATTACTTCCTCTAGCAATTTAATTTTTTTTAAATACCAATTTTGCCATCGCTGGGTAAATTAGATTGACACCCCTCACATTTTAGAAATTACAATCCCCTCCCCAAGGTTTAAAGTAGCATTGATTGCTCCATTGGTTAGTATTAGTTGAAAAAAAAATTATTTGAAAAAAAAATTAATTGAAAAAATTTTGTTAGTCAAATTTTTAAATTTCTATTTAAAAACCAACGTAAGATAAAAATTACACTGACACCCTTGAGGTTTATATTTATTACACTAGAAAGATAAAAATTATATAAAAATTATAATAATTATTTTTTATTTCTTAACTAAATTAATTTTTAATTTTTAATTTTTAAATTTTTTTTTCTAAAAATCAAACCATACATAGCCTAAGAATCTTTTGATAAGTCATTTCTTACGTTGGTAACTTATTTAATTATTTGTTAATTTTACGACATTTTTACCATTTGAGGCCTGTTTGGTAATCATTTCGTTTTTAAAATTTTTTTTCTAAAAATCAAACCATACATAGCTTAAGAATCTTTTGATAAGTCATTTTTTACGTTGGTAACTTATTTAATTATTTGTTAATTTTATGATATTTTTACCATTTGAGGCCTGTTTGGTAACCATTTCGTTTTTAGTTTTCAATTTATATTTACAAAAATTTTAAAAACTGTCATAAAAATTTATTTGATAATTTTTTTAGTTTATAAATGGTTGTCTTAATTTGTAAATTTGAGGAAAAAAATGTAAATTCAAAAAATGAGTTTACGTTGGTTTTTAAAACAAAAATTTAAAAATTTGACTAACAAAATTTTTTTCAAATAATTTTTTTTCTAATTAATTTTTTTTTTCAATGAATTTTTTTTAAACTAATACTAACCGAGGGAGCAATTGGTAATGCTACTTTAAACCTTAGGGAGGAGATTGTAATTTTTAAAATGTGAGGGGTGTCAATGTAATTTATCCAATGAGAGCAAAATTAGTATTTAAAAAAATTAAATTGCTAGAGAGAGCAATCTGTAATAAAATTTTAAATCTTAGAGGGAATGTAATTTTCAAAAAATGAAAAGAAAACTGTAATAAATATAAACTATAGGGATATCAATGTAATTTGCCCAACTCTTATTAATGTAGTAGGTTGTTATAATATAAATATTTTTTATTCTTCAAAAATGAAAATAAAATAAAAAATTAAAAAAGGTCTACAGGTGTCCTCCAACCCGGGCGAATCTGACAATGCATCTTCTCTTTTCTTTTCTTTTTTTTCTTTTCTTTTCTTTCTAAAGCAGAGGAGGTTACCCACCCAAAAAAGAAAGCAGAGGCGGTTGAGACAAAAATATATGGATATATATCATGCTTACCTCCTTTTACATTAAAAAATAATGATTAATTAATCAGTGCAAGTTTTTATCAAAACAAAAATGATTTGGACCGCCACAGGAGACACTCCCACGTCCCCTTTAGTTGTGGTTGGCCATTTTTTTTTATTTTATTTTATTTTTTTTTCTTCTCCTCCAATCACCGGTCCTCATGTGTGTGGGGGGGGGTGATGAGAGTGGTGATTGGGTAGGGTTTCAATTACTTCTCTTATCAAAAATACTTATCAGTCCTATTAATTACATTTATTTAATATAAATTTATCATTATAAATTTAATATTAAAAATAAGATAGACTAATAAATTTATATAGAACTTAATCTCAAAAGTAAGTCCTATTAATTACATTTATTTATTTATAAATTTATCATTATAAATTTAATATTAAAAATAAGATAGACTAATAAATTTATATAGAACTTAATCTCAAAAGTAAGACTTATTCGTAATTTATGTTTTTATTTAAGAATCAAGGATTTTTAAAGATTTATAATTTATAAATTAATTTTTCTACTTATTATGAAAAGACGTGTAAAAAATAAAGAAATAATGTGACTCAAATAAATCAATAAGTCAACAAACAGTGAACCTTCTGAATTTTTTTTTGATGAATTTTAAGCAACCGACTAAATGACCGAATGGTTGAACCATCTTTGTTGTGCCCTCCAAAAAAAATTGTAAGAACTCGACTTTTATATAAACTGGACCAGCTCAATTCATCACAAATCTTATTTCGATGATTCAAATTATTAATGTTTTAATCTCGTGTAGATCATTTATAAAAGAAAAAAAAATTTAAAAATCAAATTAATCCAACAATTATAGTCCATCGATTTCATCATATTTTTTAAAATAAATTATTTATTTTTAAAATTATAATTATCACTTATTTTTTAAATATAATAAAATTATATAATTATAATTATCAAATCAATTTATATTTTTATATAAACAATTTACACATTAAAATTTAAAACACCAAATTATCACAGTAAAATTCTTGATAGACCCACAAACCCAAACTGAATCGGTCCAATTCGCAACTGTGGCCAATCCCAATAGTAAAGTGAAACCAAAGGCTAAAACAAACAAAAGAGAAATTAAAATAATATATATATATATATTATACTTCTTCCCTCTTAAAAAATTTGTCTTTTGTATGGAATTCAATTTTTTTTTTATAATACAATTATTACAATTTAAAAATATTAACTTTTCAAAATTATTCTTTGACTTTTTAAAAAAATATCAATTATCATAATTATATTTTTTGTGTATAAATTTAAAAGAAAAGTAAAATAAAAAATTTATATTATTTTAATTCTTAATTTTTTAAAATGAATTATTATTTTTGAATAATAAAGAGTAGAATAAAGAATTTAATATTTCGAGGGGATGAGAGTATACGTTTTTGATTTGTTTGGAGAGATGCCTAGAATGGTGTGAACCGCTGGGATTACTTTTAACACAAAAGCAACACGCTTTTCCTACCTACCCCACACGAAAACCCTTGTTTTAAGGTTCGTTTGAGAGGAAAAAGCTCGGGATTTTTTTAGTTATTTTAGTTAAAATAAATAAATAAATAAATTTTTTAATTTAATAAGACAAAATATCATATTTAACTTATAATCATTATATTTTCTTTCTCACAAAAGTTAAAAAATTAAAAAATTTATCTCAAACAAAACTTTTTAATCCTAGATTAAAATATTTAAAAAGCTAAAAAACCAACTCACATCTGAAACGAACCCTTAGAGCATCTCTAATCATGCTCTCTAAAATGCCTCTTCAAAATACATAAAAAATTACCTTCTCTATTTTGCCTAACTAATTTAGTTAGTGTATATTCTAACCTTACTCTTTATTTTAGCTAATAAATCAAATTAACTTAACTAATTTTTAAAAAAAAATTATTATAAACATTAATAAATAAAGCAAATAGGGGCGGCATTATGAATATAAAATTCCTCAAACATGAGAGTTTCAAAATCCAGATCCTCAAACATGAGAGCACGCCAGAGAAAGCAAATAGGGGCGGCATTATGAATATAAAATTCCTGGAAACAAATATTTAAATTCAATGAGCCGTTTGCATCAAAATTCTCACGAGCATAATTGGATTGGTCATTGAATTGACCATTGGTGCCCAAATTTTCAGAAAGTGGATCAGTTCGGATCAGGTCAATTTCCCAATTTACTCAATCAAAGCATAATCATTTATCAACCCATACATATCCAAATTCCCATATGTTGTACATCCTCGCGCTGCAAAGTTCAATAATTTTTCCATAATCACTTGATCTGTGCTGGAACACATCTTGATTGCAAATAAAATAACAAAAATTAAATAAACACAACGCAATGGATTCAGCAACTTAAAATTCCAACAATTTACACTGGCACTGCGGATTCAAAACAAACTTAAACATCCAAATCCACAAGATTAGTTCATTGAACTACGAAAACAAACCCAAATACTAGGGCAATTCTATAAGAACCAACTAGTCAAACTTAAAAATAAAATCTAGTTAAACTTAAATTAAATAAAAACATAGCTGTAAAACTAAATAAAAACAATTAATTCATTTTTTCAAGAATTTGCATATGACATTGGCGAATATATTGTGCTTGCAATAGAGGCATAATACTTGTATCCAATGACATGATTCTCTCTTCCTCTCTCCTTTCCTCCAATGCAAGCATTCGTTCCTCTCTCCTTTCCTCATTTTCAATCCTCCGTTCCTCTTGAAGATAAGATTTCTCAAATATCTCTATTTTCTTCTCATTTGTTATGTCATTCTTTACCTTTATCTATTCTAAGAGCTTCACAAAAGGCGACTCTGTAGCATTATTTCCAATATCTTAGCTTTGTTTTTCTTTGCGGCCTTCTTTCCTATTGGTCTTTCCACAACATCATAGTTATCATTGTTCTCTAAGTTTACTGAATCTGGTGTACAAGGGGTAGACGTTGCCGGAGATGCATTTTTTGTGCTTTTTTGCTTCTTTGTTGTTGTATCTTCCATCCATTTTGGTTGGGATCTCAATTCATTCCAACAATGCTCAAAGGGAAAGTTCGAGTGATACAAGTCTTTGTACAATTTTTTCGCATCCTGAATCTGAAAAATATATTAATGAATAATCACTATCACGCAATGAATAATATATATTCATTATAGGTACAAAATTAAATTGTAGTAATACCTTGTCTTTTTCAGTCGAACCACTTCGATTCAACCGTTCAACTTGAGCAAAACATCCACACAATTTATTTGTGGCAAGTGGAATCGTCGACCACCGATTCATTAGAGAAGTTTGAGTTCTTTCAGAATCGAAGGTTTTGTACTTGTTGTAGTTCTCCCACACTCTTAACCAATATGCCTTTGACTTTTGCTCATTTCCTCTAATTGGATCTAAGCTAATATTAAGCCATGAAGATATGAGCATCATGTCTTCCTCTTCGGTGAAATTCCCTTTGCGTTGTGATATCTTTGTAGTTTGAGTAATAATTTCATGAGAGAATGATAAAGATTGACTCTCTTGTTGAGGAGATTCAGTGGTAAAATCATGGTCAACGTCAAACTCGTTCATTAGGTTGCTAAAATACGCATTTCCTTGATATTCCATCTAAAGCACAATTGTTCATACCACACAAAAAGAAAAGAAAAAAAAAAGTATCAATTCATGGCCTAATTCCAAAAATAATGAATTAGGGAATGGTGGACATAATTGGAACAAAGTAATTTAAAATTGGAACAAATCTGATTCATAATGGACATAATTGAACATCTTTGAAAGTAATTTAAAATTGGACATAATGGACAAATCTGATTCATAATGGAACAAAGTAATTTATAATTGGACATAATTGGACATCTTTGAAAGTAATTTAAAATTTTCCTGATTCACAATTGGAACAAATCTGATTCATAATGCATAGAAAGTAATCTGATCCCATCTAAAATTTTCCTAATGCATAGAAAGTAATTTGATCCCATCGCGCACAATTAAATTTTGATCTAGATAGGACAATAAGGGATGTAGACTTCTTCAATTTGTTAGCCTGATTATATATGGGTAAATTAATCTAGGAAAAATGCTGAAAGGTATAAAAAGTAGAAAGCCTAGTAGATGTGTCCAGCAGTTGGGTTTACTAGACAATTTCATCTAAGACAAACAAGAATAGAAACAACTCAAGATTTCGGTGGTCACAAATATACAGACTCCAGATTACATGGACACAGGTCCAACATAAGATGCTTTCAAAATTAAATCTTCAAATTTGGCATCAATATTGTTGGCTACATATTTTGTACAAGCCAATTACAATTCGACGCATGGCAGAATAAGGGTAATACAGGAAGACTATTCAAGTCTTCGATCCTGATCGTACACGTGGCAGTAGTATTGGTTATTACGAGATCTGAGTAGCAGTGAATCAACAAAGAGATGCAAGGTGATGTGGCTTCAACGGTTACTCACATTTAAATTCAAATTTAGGAGGGAAGCCTAACTGAAAGTGATGGCACAGTGGAGCTAATTATAAGGCAACATGATCAGCGATCATGGAGAAGCAGTTCGACGGTTGGAAATACAGTTCGATAGTCATCCACGAGAAGTATAAATAGCAGAGAAGGCCCAGAAAAAGACCCCCAGACTCAGATCCAAAAAACCAGTCTTATTCTACTTATTTTCCTTCTCAGTTTTACATTTCTTAGTTTTGCATTTTCAGTCTTACATTTCCTGTTCTTTACATTCCTGTACTTTAAATTCCTGCACTGCACTTCGTTCATGGGAGTAGTTTCAAGTAGTAGATTGTTGCTGTAAACCTCTACGAGGCTGAGTTTGGATCATTGTAAGTTTTTCATTTTTATGAAATACTTCAATTGTTCTTCATTTAATTGTTATCTTGCTTAATTCTCCTAAATCAAGCCACCAGTAAAAGTCCTCTTCATTGATGCTGAAAGAACTAAAACACAATCGTCTGATAATTGGTTGGCAATTAATTCTCCGTAAGGACTGATTGATCCTTGCTGGCATGCTCGCAATTACAAAAATAACCTTCGAAAGTCAAAAAGCCAACATATATTTTTGGCACGCCCGGTGGGACTAATTGAAATGGCTAGACGTAGGAGACAAGGAGAAAATGAATGCTTGGAAGAAGGCGTGGAAGGAGAGGTAGAGATACCTAATCCAGAGGATAATATGATAACACATCCTGTGGAAACTCCCATTTTATCAGAACCTATGGTCGAACAGACTAGCACTTCAGAACAAATACCACATGTTCGTAATATTTGACGAGACCAAGGAATTGGACCATCCACTGTTCCATCTACTCAGCTAATAAATCCATGGGGTGGCCTAGTAGATGCCATAGGACAGCAGTTAATGAACACGATGGAAATGTGGGCAACATCCTTTTTGGATCGAATGAATAACCACCAACCAACGAACTCAAGACACATGGAGGAAGTTTTAAATGTTCCTCAGCAAAGATTGGCTAGAGATAAACAGCCTATGCAAGTTAATGGATATTCTAATGCTCAAACTAGTAATCAGAATTATGAAAGATTATCACATCAGTCTTGGTACAAACCTATTTCGAGGCCTATAGCAGGTCAAAATACCTCAGTACTTAACAGTGAAGCCATGCAAATTGGTGGATCTGGCCCAGTACAAGAAAATGGCATAAGAATGATTCCAAATCCCATGTTCGAAGCCATACCTGGCACGAGGGGGTTCACTAATCCCTTATTCGAATTTATACCCGGGGGGTTGGAAGGTTTTCCCACAAATGGAAGAGACACAACACCTGTTCCAGCACTTTTCGCAGGTCCTTTTGCAAGACAGGCTCAAAGAGGTTACCCACACCCCCAACAGCAACCTGCACCACAGGGACAACCAATCCCAAATATACCACCTTATGGACCAAGAGGACCACAGGCACAAGGTTGTCCACCAAATCCTGTGTTTGTCCCTCTAGTAGTGGCTCAGCAGGCACAAAATATGGTCCCTAGGGACCAAATTGCTGACATTGTTAGAGAGATGTGTAGACCGATGGCTCGGGGGGTCCAGACTCCTGTCTACAGGAAACCATACCCAGAATGGGTAGATAGGGTACATGAATACCCAAGAGGTTTCAGGATACCAGATTTTTCCCTTTTTTACGGGAATGGAAACCAATCAACAGTGGAGCACATTGCTAGGTTTGCTGCTCAATGCGGTGAATTTACTAATAATGACTATATGAAGTTAAGGTTATTCCCAAATTCCCTAACTGGGGGAGCATTTGTATGGTATATTAACCTTACACCTGGCTCTATCCAGACTTGACAACAAATGGAAGAGGCTTTTCATATTCAATTCTTCCAATCGGAGCCAAAGGTTTCCATGGCAGACTTGGCAAGATTGAGTTAAAGGCCTGATGAGAAGGCTACCCAGTTTATTGCCAGATTTAAAAGGGCCCGAAATAAATGTAGAGTCATCCTACCAGAGCCAGAATTCGTGAGATTGGCTTAAAATGGCTTAGAGTTTAGGCTTCGAAAGAAGTTTGACTCAACTGAGTTCAGAGACTTAGTGGAACTGACTTGTAAGATGTCTAGGTACGAAGCATTACTAGAGGAGGAACAAGATCGAAATAATGCATCGTACAAGACATATTATAGAGATCCTAAATATGAGATCGATGCAGTAGAGATTGTGGGGAAAGAACCTGTGATCTGTGAAACATTAATTCATAAGGATACAACAATTGACCAACAATTTAAAAAGAAAGGCCTTCATAGGAAATACTCTTTCGATTTAACCAAGGCAGATGACATTTTTTATCATTTGCTTGTGGCCAACTTCCTTAAATTACCAAAAGGAGTCAAAATTCTATCTGCAGGTGAACTTAAAGGAAAAACATATTGTAAATGGCATAATTCTTGGTCTCACTCGACTAAAAACTGTATTGTTTTTCGAGACAAGATCCAAGAACAAATTCGGAAAGGAAGTCTAAAATTCCCAGCTAAAGCAGAAAAGGCCATGGGGATCGACAGTAATCTATTTCCAGAACTTGGAGAAAGCGCAGCTAATGTTGTTGTACCAAACTTCCAAAATTTATCTCTGCAGGAATTGGAAGAGGTCAATGTGCAAATGCATGTTGCCAGCCAGGCTACTGTTAAGAAAGACACTAGAAGTCTGCCAGTTATTGGACAAGGCTCTACAAGTCAGAGAAAAGACTCTAATGAAGAAATACTGGATGATGATTCCTTTGAGGTAGCAGTTATCCAAAGAATATGTCCCAGGTGTAGGTTGAGCTATAAGTGGCTAAAAGGGCTCCCGATTAATGGGAAGCAATACTATAGGGATGTGCAGAGACGTCCTAAACCAACCAGTGCTCACAACAAAAGGCCATACCCAACTAGTGTTAGGCAACAGCCATTAATGGTTGAGCCAACAATGATAGAATGCATTCTAAAGGCAAAGGCCTTTATTATGAGTCCAGGCCACTAACTATTACAGAATGGAGAGCAGTCATTCTGAAAAGAGGTCGAGAGGGGCTCAATTTGTGGGATCAGAGCCAGAGATTGGCCCCCTGACCAGCATCACGCAGGACAGAAAGTGGCTACCTTCATCAAAGGTCTGAGTTTGGCCCAAAACATGAAGCCAGGGCAAGCAGTGGCCTTCGCAGCCAGCTTTGAAGATGGCCTCGAAGGAGGAAAGAAACAGTTCAACAGCTGAGTCAGTAAGTTCGTGGTACCTGGAGTTCCAGATTGGTTTGTGATACAGAACAAACCCTAGGGAATGTCCACCCAGGGAGATGTTGTTGGAACCAAGGTAGGATGGTCAAACCTCCTTTGATGGCTCCAAACAATTGGGTATTGCTTAAAAACCCGAAAACAAAGGAACCAGATATGGTCCCCGTAATTTCTAGATCACAAAGAAGGAAGATTCAGCGTAGGTTACACTCAGTACCAGAAAGACCTGAAAGAAAGCGGAGAAAAGCTCCTCATTGGTCCAGACAGAAGGAAAGAAGAATCCAAAGTCAGACCATACTTCAAAACCAACTCTACAAACAAAATTGGGTTGTAGCAGAGAAACAATTGGCCAAAGTTCACTGTTAAAAGCCAGAGAGAAGTCCAGTCTAGCAAGGATTGGAGAAGGCTTGATAGAGAGTGATAGCGAGACAAAAGAAGAAGTGTGGCCTAGGCCAAAAGAAAGGAATGGTGAGGAAGAAATGTTCGAAGCCTTCATGGCTGAACAAACATTTTTGGTTGAAAAAGCCAGTTGGAAAAGACCATTCGAAAGAGTCTTTAGTATGAGGTGCCAGAATGTAGCATGGAAGATGCTTCTGAAGTGACTGAACAAGGTGGCCAAGAGAAGAAAAAGCACAGCCGGCCATTCATTTGGCTCAGTATCAATGAATAGGTACACATACTACCACATGAATTCCAGGCTGGAGATGAGGACCAAGAGCGGCAAGAAATTGACCCAATTCCAGTCTTTAGTGAAGACTCACAAGTGGTATAGTGCAAGATAATTCCGGAATGGCTACCCCAATGGAACTGAATATGAGAGTGAAGAAGAGAAGTGAGTATTAACCTCTCATATCCTTTTGAGTATCCTCTAACTCTATGACACAGCATGTCAAGCCTTTGTATATCAAGGCCTTCTTCGATGAGATACAATTGAACCGAGTCTTGGTGATAATGGGGCAGCGGTGAACTTACTACCGGAAATCTTCCTTGAAGAAACTAGGGAAAAGGAACCCAGGTTAATCCCGACCAGCACAACCATTGCTGGTTTCGCTGGAGACAAACGATGGCTCAGGGAATTCTGCCCATCAACCTGAGTGTGGGACGGGACTGCATGAGGCTCCACTTCGTGATCGACAGCAATGCTAAATACATGCTTTACTGGTAGAGATTGGATCACACAACAAATGTGCCTTCCTCCCATCAGAAAAGATGGCCTTGGGCAATAGAGGACAGAGGGAAATTGATGCAGATCCTCAACCCTTCATAACCTGTGCGACTTCGCAGAGGCCAAATTGTATATTGGGGAGTGACACTCAGTATACTGAGGAAACCTGATGGCTCAGCCGAAGTGACGGCTGATGAGGACCCATGACACACATGTCCAGGTGCTGATGAAGAGGTTGTCGTTAAGAATGACAATGATGCCTGGTTGTAGGCAAAGAGGTGAAGCACAAGAAGCCAGGTCTTTGGCTCTAATTAAGTTTTCAATTTTGGATGTAAATCAATAGTCCAGAAAGTGCAAAAGCAAGAGAAAGAAGCCATGATAATTGGCTGCAAGCAGAAGCAGCAACAGTCCAGAGTTTTGGCCCTTGATAAATACTGTGCATTAGACATTGAAACAAAAGTCCAGGAGATACAGGAAGAAGAAGCCTTATGGACAGACTTTGTCTATGAGGAGGAGGGTAAAGATGTTGAATCAAAGAATCTGAGAGCAGAACAAAGCAAGGAGATTGTGTAGACGTCCCCGAACGTCCCGGGAGAAATCCCGTTTGTTCACTGGGCTTATTACAGTTCGGACTCAAATGTCACGGTTCTGAATCTAATCTCCCAAAGTGCAATGCGAGACCGATAAATCACCAAAGAGTCCAAATCCGGCAAATCGTTTTGAAAAACAGATTTTTAGAAAGAAGTGTCAAACATGGACTGCTTTGCCAAATACAGAGTCGCCACCTAAATATTTTATTTTGGGGGAATTTAGGAAACCCTGACTCGTGCCTAAGGCCACGTGTCCGTCATCACCAAAGTTGCCTCGGCTCGGGAACTTGGGTACGATTGGGGAAGGTCAGCTATGAGCACCCCCGCTTGCCCGATCAAAGATCGGCCACTACTAAACAGGATGTCGAGTTTTTGAAAACACATGTGCTCTTATTCCGGTTTATTAGCCTAGAATTACTATGTGATGCACACAACATACAAGTATAGACTGCATCGTTTGAGTTGGAACAAAACATTTCATGTTTGTTTATTTGAAAAAGTGGTTTGATAGTGCTACTCGCAAGTAGGCTAAGACGTGGATTTGCCACCCTCAAGTGGGCTTTAAGAAAACATGATTTTGCCACTCTCAAGTGGGCTTAAAACTCGCAATTGGTGAATTGTTCCAATTCAAATACCAACCTTCACCCACAGGCATTCAGGCAGTTATATCACATAAGCAAACAGCCTCATGGTAAGCATGCTATCATGGCAGTCACTACACGCATGCAAGGATGCTAAAGCATAAACACTTACCGAGTACTCGAGCCAAAGAAAGAAACTAGTTAGGAATCATGCATGATCCTAGTTCATGTAAGATAGCCTAATGTAACACATGCAAAATACAACTAAAATAGGCTCGGCTATTCTAAGAATGGCATGTGAGATGCGGCAACTCGATACACATATTCAAGTTGGAATTGAAATGCTATGTAATTAGTATGACGCCGAGCCCGGTGCATACAATACGAATGAATGTATGCAAACATGCGAACATAAGATGCTAATCGAAACATGACCAAAAACTAACCATCATAAGCAGGTAAATAAAAGGAAGAAAAGACGTGGGGTTGGAAGACATTCACTTATTACAAATTCGCCCTCTCGACGGAGGGTCCGAATAAAATAATACAGACCGAATAATTAATCAACTACCCTAGCTAATTAAATATTACAAAGCCCTTAATTAATTAACAAATTAATTACAAAACAATCTAAGTATGAAATTAAAGAGGCCGCCGCAGCTCCGCCGCAGAAATGATTGGATGATGCATGCTCGATTCGCCTCGTTCGGAAATCCGTTGCCATGCCAACTGTTGCCTCTGTTTGCACTGTTTCATGCCCCTGAAAGCTGTGCAAGTCCCAAGGCTGCTTCTGAACCACTCCCTGAGCACTGTGGGACGTCACCGGCCAGGAGACAGGACTACCAGCCATGGGAGAATGGTCATCGACCAAAGATGGGGCCATCGGCTGGATACTGGTAGTCGGCCGGCACTGAAAGTGGCCGACCGGCCATTTCTTCCTGCAGAACACTGGTTTTGCTGCAATAGAAGACAGACAGTGCATGGCATGGAATTTACAAGCCAAATGTATGCACGACCACCCTCCCTATCATGCTATGAACTCAAGGGAGTATGGCTCTCGACCCTCGGGCCACCAATCACGTATCTCGATGCATGATGGCGAGGAACCGAATTGCACAACTTAATATAGAATGAATGCACATATGAACACATAAATGCCTAAACTCCATCCTGTGTCGTCAAGAGTGTCGGCGACCGGGAATCGAGGCACGTTTCGTCACTTTGAGTACGAAACATCCCTCATTTCCCGTGTTTGGACTAACTCCTATTCCAAACACAATGCAACAAACAATGCATGGTATGAATGTTACTCTAGCATGCAACCTAAATGCAATGCGACTAAATGATGCCAACATGCAAAGGATGACATGCAAGGGTGTGACTAGCATACGCAACGCTATGAACTAAGAATGGCATACACAATGCACATATGAAGACTATCAATGAGACGATCAAGGCATACACAATGAAATGGTCAATCATGCAACAACATGGACTATATGGCATATACAATGTAAGATGGACTTAAACTAAAATGAATGGGCCTCAGCCACACTCAAATCAGTGGCCAATCATGATGAAAATGAGGCAACAACACACGCACAAACATGCAAGGTGCAATGGCTCCGAGTCTAGGGCACAAAGCACAACTCTACAAGAGCATTGGAATGATGAAATATGGCATACAATAGCGCAAGTTCCAGCTCTGAAATGGCATACAAGATGGTCCCGAATCATGCAAACAACTCACACAATGCATGTTGGATGGCTCAAATACCGAAACTAGTGAAACACATTACACTAGAGGTATGCAAAGCAATGCACAAATAACCAAACCAGCCCCAAACAGTCCTTATGCAGGCCCAAAACAGTGGCAAAATGGACTAAGATGATGTCTTCAAGTGCGCAAAAATGAAGCTCATGCAATGGCTCATAAATGGGGCATACAAGCACAACTCTCAAATGCGCTTAAAGAGTGATAAACATGGGAAGATTGCGAATGAATAAGCTCTAAAATATCATACACAATGATACTAAAACATGCATACACCTCAATATAAGCATGCAATAGGCTTCAAAACTAAAGCTAGACATGGCTATTACACTACAAGCATACATGGAAAGCATCATTCAACCATGGGACCTGAAAATAGAGCTAAGGCAGCCCAAATCATGAATAAAATCATTTTAGAACATGGCCAAAATATGCTAGAATCAAGGGCCAAGACAACATGCAATGTAAGCTAGTGAGCATGATTTACACCACAAGTATGTAAAGCATTCAAGAGGCCACTAAATCAGCAAAAGACAGAGGTATGACATGCCAAATAATGTCTAAAAACCCACTGAAAAATGATCAACACATGCAAGAATGACATGCTCCTTTGATAAGCTATGAATAGGATTATTCTACACATGCAAGAGGCACACCCAAGATGATAAAACCAACTCTGGATAGAGCCTAGGCAAGCCCTAAAAGTCACCAAAAAGGACCTGACACAAGGCTTGAAGGTGTGAAAATATAGGCTCCTTTGTTAGGCCAAATATGCTAGGAAACAAAACAAAGGGAGAGAGGGTCACCCCTCTCTCATTTTGGCACTCAAAACAACATGCTAGCCACTGAAAATCCACTGGATTTCAATGGCTAGAAGGCCAAACAAAGGCCAATGCAAAGGCCCTAATGCATGGCTCAAAATAAGGCAAAATGAAGCATGCAAGGGGATAGATGACCCCCAATAGAAAAATGATCTTAAACAAACGTGTTAAGGACCTCAAAATAAGACTTTTTTCAGTTTACACCGAAGCTCAAAAATGCTTGCAAGTATGGCTAAAACATGGGGCAAAATAAAGCTTAAAAGAGGGAATAGTGTGTTACCCTTGTAGCTTCAGCAAAACCAACAGCTTCTTGGACCAAAAACCAGCTCTTTGAGACCTCTCAAGACCCTCCAAGAACCTTAGATTAATGGTGGAGGTGTGTGGCTATGAGGTGTGGTGTTAAAGGCCAAGAACAAACACCCTTTCTAAGCGTAGAATGTAGAGATATAGAGAGATATATGTGCTTTTCCTTAGACAAATTTTTTCAACCTCTCTAAAGGAGAGGGAGGGCCTCTCTTATAGAGAAACAAGAGGGTTCAAGCTTCTTGGAGAAGCTAGCGCAAAGGTTCAAAAGGTTCAAGCTTTCTCAAGAAGCTAAAATAAGGGTTCAAAAGGTTCAAGCTTCCTCAAGAAGCTAAAAAAAAGGTTCAAAAGATTCAAGCTTCCTCAAGAAGCTAAAACAAGGGTGCGAATCCTCCATACACGTGTATGGAGGGCAGGGTCTGTGCTTACCAGCTGGCACAACTGGCATGCATAATGCCTAAAAAAAGGCAAAGAAAAGGTCTTAGCCAAAAAAAGTGACCGATAGACCAAAATAACGGCCGGCCGACCAAGAACATTGTCGACCGGCCAACACTTTTGGCCGGTAGCAATAAAACAGGGCCGGTGGCAACATGCCAAGGCCGGTGGGGTGTGGGGTGGCCAACAAGCCATTTCCTACCCTCAGAGGCAAAAACCTAAGTGCTTGGTCCACAACCAAGCACAAAACAAATAAGTCGAGAGGTCTTGAGGCAAGGCGCGCGGACGAAACCTCCGAGAACTCAAGACGAACACGAACATGGATAATCATCGAGTGTTCAAACGATGACGTCCAAGTCTTGAGGACGGTCGAAAATGGGGTGTCTACAGTTGCCCCTCTTTGACAGAACTCGAAAGTCATAACAATGACGGGAGTGAATGTCAAAGCCCAGAGACGATCCATTTTTGACAAGGCCGAAGACTTAGACAAACAGGCGAGATAATCAAAGAAATGTGCCCGCAGGCAGGGGCAAGATGCAAAGGGCATGCACAAAGCCGAACATAACTTACGATCATGCAAAGAAAGCTGTAATGAAGCACACATACACAATAAATGCAACAGTTTAAGCAGGCGAATTCAACCAAACTACATCTCATGCAGAAAGGATGTAAGAAAATTATGCAATCTTAACCACGCACCACGTAGGAAAGACTAAGAGCGACCATTGGGGACACCCGAGGTCTCAAACAAGATTCTGACACGTTGCACGCGAAAGGAAAGAGAGTGGTATAAGCATTGGAACATTTTCCGAATGCTCTTAACCAAAGAAAGGAAAACATAGGGACATATCCCGGTGTTTCGAAAAGGTATAAGCATTGGAACGTATTCCAAATGCTCTTAACCAAAGAGGGAGAACATAGGGACGTATCCCAATGTTTCAGAAAAAGAAGGAGAAACATAGGGACGTATCCCGGTGTTTCGAAACAAGGAGAAGAAACATAAGGACATATCCCGGTGTTTCAGAAAGAAGGAGAAACATAGGGACATGTCCCGGTGTTTCAGAGAATGAAGAAGAAACATAGGGACATATCCCGGTGTTTCATAAAGAAGAAGAAACATAGGGATGTATCCCGGTGTTTTGGAAAAGAAGAAGAAACATAGGGACATATCCCGGTATTTCAAAAAGAAGGAGAAACATAAGGACGTATCCCGGTGTTTCAGAGAAGGAAGGAGAAACATAGGGACATATCCCGATGTTTCAGAAAGAAGGAGAAACATAGGGACATATCCTGGTGTTTCAGAAAGGTATAAGCATTGGAACGTATTCCAAATGCTCTTAACCAAAGAGGGAGAAACATAGGGACGTATCCCGGTGTTTCAGAAAAAGAAGGAGAAACATAGGGACGTATCCCGGTGTTTCGGAACAAGGAGAAGAAACATAGGGACGTATCCCGGTGTTTCGGAAAGGTATAAGTATTGGAACGTATTCCAAATGCTCTTAACCGAAAAGGAAGAAACATAGGGACGTATCCCGGTGTTTCGGAATGGCTCAAGCATTGGAACGTATTCCAAATGCTCTTAACCAAAAAGGAAGAAACATAGGGACGTATCCCGATGTTTCAGAAAAGGAGCGTACAAAACAATGCAAGTGGAAAGTGCGCGACAACGCAAGTGTGGAGGTGTGCATAACAATGCAGGTATAGTGCAACATCAACAGCATGTTTGAAGTAAACTACTGAATAAGGAAATACACGTCTTAACGAGACTAATTCAAACGCAACATCCGATTACCTTTGGAGGACTTGGCAACACACGCTCAGCTCAAAAGGGTATACCTGTTCATATTGGCGAGAAGTAACATCTGCATGTGAAGCCCTCAGGTATTGCCTGAACTGCCATTCTGACTTGAAGCAAGCTTACACTTGGGTTAAGATACACTCATACTACAGAGAAACGGCGAGGCCTAAGAAGGTGCACCTGGAATGCAGTCTCGGAATTCGCTGGAGTTAAAACACACTAAGATGCTCCACATTTTCCCTCTTTTCTTTTGCTTTGCAGTCTGGAACCCACATAGCTTCAGATAGGTCCTTGTCTTACTGTTTTCACAGGACCTAGGTTGAACCCTTGTAATTTATGAAATAAAGAATTTTGTTTTGCACAAATGTGGAGAATGGCACAGCACTCTGAGCACCAAACGATTCATTTTTTTTTTTGATTTGAGAAATGAGAAAAAGTTTTGACTGGGTATCTGAGCCTACGACTGAACACAGTGCACCACGACTCAACAAAGGAAAACAAAAGGTGAACAACCTAAACACACGAGAAACACTCGAAACGACTCACAACAAGAATCGAGACAAACAAAGCAACGGACACGACGCTCAGACGTGTTCCAAAGACAAGGGACCTCTCAGATCACGAGAAGCCAGTTTCTCCAGGTATTGTTTCCCACCCTTTCTCACTTGTGATTCTCACATCACTCGGCCCTCAAGCTCTGTTTTTCTGAAAAAGCCCTGTTCTTACTTTTCTCTAGCGCACATCTCTATTCTTCAATCTCTCATTTTTTATCCCTCCCTGGGTGGTTGATGGATAAGCAAGAAGTTGTGGGCTCTTGCCCCTGGTATTCTACCATATTCTCGTTCTTGTTCACAATAGTGAATTTCTCCCACAGAGGGGTGGCGCTACAACTGGGTGTGTAGCAAATCTGCAACTGACATCGGTTGACGATGATCTGCTGGGGAGTTTGGACGTGATCAGATCTATTTGGATAAGGGAGTGGAATACCTTGCTCCATTCCAGTTCGTGCTTCGCACTTGGCTTGATACCTCGCTGCTCGGAGGATATGAGAGCTTTCAGCCCTTTTCTGTTAGCTTCTGCTGTGCCCTTCTTGGCGAATAGGGTGCCCTTTCTGGCAAGTAGGGTGCCTTTTTCTGGCAAGTATGTTGACAACGGGGAAAAGACAGAACACCTGACTCAACTGTGCCCCTAGTTCATTATTTTGACCATTTTTTGTTTCGATTTTCTGCTAAAATAATTTTCACCGACATGAGAGTTAGATTAACATGCTTGTTCGATTTTCTGATTTAAAATCATGCAAGTTAGGTTATGAACACTGAAAATTTTCCTTTTTTGGGTCCAAGAAATGATCCAGTTTTGGAAAAATGGAATAATTTTCAAGAAAATTAGTCAACTTCATTAAAAATTCTCAAAAACTATTTTTACAAATGGTTACTGCTTAACCAACACAGAACTTACTCTTGAGATGCACAACCTCAGATCCAAAACAATGAAAAATTGCCCCTTGTCTGAACGACACTGCATGGTAACTGAAAGTTGCCCCTAGTCTGAATAGCACTGCAGCACCGCACGGCAACGGAAAGTTGCCCCTAGTCTGAATAGTGCCGCAGCACGTGGCAACCAGTCCTTACAGTGACCATTACCACCGAACTCTCGGATACAGAGAAGACAAAGATAATCAGAACCATTACATGGGCATAGTCAATTTGGAAGTGTTTATGGCTGGACTTCAGAACGAAGTTGCCTACGTATCCCAAGCATGGGAATCAAGCCTTGCGTAGTTCCGGGGGTAAGGTACACTCGGGTATTAACCTCTCCTTTTACACTCTAACTTTTGCCAAGGCCGCCCTTTCTAGGTTTTCAACCTTGCGAGCTTTGTTCTTCTTTTCTTTTCATTTCTTTTCTTCTTCTTTTTTCTTTTTCATCTTTTCTTTTCATTTTCTTCATTTTTTTTTTATTCTTTGTATTTTTCTTTTTTTCTTTTCTTTGCTCTAACTTTTGCCTGGGTCGCCCTTCCGGGTTTTCGGCCCAGCGAGCCTCTCAAGGGTAAAAGTGTAGCTTTGTCCATGTCAAATGGTTTTGAGATCTCAAAGCCATCTGAATCCAGGAGAGTAGCTGTTACTCGCTGATGATGTAGGAGTCCATCCAATGGAGGGCTGAATTGCCCCCAGTGTCGTGGATAGGAACTCAATTGACGTTCAGGAATACTTTCTTCTTTTCTCCCTTCTAGGATTTGGCATTCTTGCCGATCTTTGTTAGCTTGAGAAAAGTCCCAATTTTTCGCTTTTCGAGCACATCTGAAATTCTTTTGCCCCTAGTTCGAGGGCTACTTTTGATCTAGCTTCGCAAGCTTCTTTTGATGACACCTAATCTTCTTGATCTGACCTTCCTCGACCCTAGTTCGTGGGCTGCTTCGAATCTGGCCACACAGGCCTCACATTATGGTTGACCATTGAACATTCTGAGTTAAGGTTCAAGGTTTTGAAGGCAAAAGGGGTCGAGTCTTGAGGCTGAGAGCGATCCTAAGCTGTACAATCTCAAGAGCGATTCTACACAGGTCTTCGTAGGACCGCGCAAAACATTTTTTGAAATCTTTTAAGAGAGCGACAAATCGCTCGCGCTGAAGACAGTGCAGAACCAATCTAGATCAAGCCAGGATCCTTCTCAGTACTCACATTAACAAACATGATCTCATTCATTAAGGGCGTAGCACGCCTCTCTTTCTCTCAATTGATCAAATTTTTGCAAATCCAGAGGAATTCCTTCCTCTTCGTTTTCATCACAATGTTCAAAAAGTTTTTTTTTTCTTAAAAAACTTAGGTCAATGCAATAATTTCAAGGCACAGAAGAGCAGGTGGAATGCACTGCTGTTTCATTCTAAACTTGCTGGCACAACAGGCTCAAAGTAGAAATAAGCGCAAAAACATGAAAAACACTGTTGCTTCATTCAGATCTTCTGGTATAACTGGCTCCATGACAGAAACAGACTCAAAAGAAAGCGAAAAGACAAACACAAAACAAAACAGTGATATCCGAGGTAACACACCCGGAATCACTCGACTCCTATACAATAGGACTGACTCGATACAACAAGACAGACCCCACTGACATAGTATAAAAAGACTGACTATATACAAGACAACAAAACTGATTGAATACCCAAGTCAGAAAGTACAAAAATCAGCATTCGCAAATGCTCAAAACAGTGCGTGCCATACGCCACATCTGGAGTAAATCGAGGGCCATCCGCAGGTGGTTCATCCCTCGATCACATAGTCACATTATCTCCCATAAGTTCACTGATCAAGTGCCGATAGACTTTGCAAGACTGGTGCGGCGATGACCCTGTTGTCAATCAAATTTTGTATCTCGTGGCGAAGATGGACGCAACTGTCGGTGTCATGACCGGTTTATTGATGGAAAGCACAGTACTTAGCCAGGTCATGCTTTGGAGGGAGAGGATCGGGTAGAGGCCGTTGTTCTAACGGTTTCAGATGTCCTTTCCTGAGTAAGACCCCTAGAGCTTTAGACAAAGACATATAAAGTGGGGTGAAAATCCTCTTGCCTCGGGGTAGATAGTCCGAGGTTCGGGGGTTTGGATTGGATGTACCAACAAAGGGGGTGGCTGTTTTGGGAGTGGTGGTGACCATTCCAACTTCAGAAGATCTTGCAGCTGCATCACCACTGGTGGTCGCATTCAAAATGCGGGAAAACACCCTCCTGGGCTGCTCCTTCTCCTGGTCAATGAGGCCCTGCCTTATAGCGTCCTCGATTTACACCCCAATCTCATGTAAATCTGCAAAGGTGGCTAGGGGGAGAACGATCATTTTTTGCATGAGCTTGGGCTGGAGGTTGCGCACAACCATCCGAATCTGATCTTTGTCAACAAGCCTGATGGTCATCATCGAGGCTTTAGCCCTCCAGTGGGTCACAAAATCGGAGAAGCTCTCATTTGGCTCTTGGCGTATGACTTCAAGATCACGAGTTGTGACCTCAATCTGTGTGTTATAGGAGTATTGAGCAATGAAGGCCTCAGCCATCTCTTCCCAGTTCTGTTTCACAGAGTTCTCCAATTTCGCATACCAGATTACGGCTATCCCAGACATGGTTCGGCCAAATAGTGACAGCTTCTGGACTGTGGTCAAGCCCATTGGCCTCAGGATATCAGAAAACAGGTGGAGGTGCACCATTGGGTCTCCAAAACCATCGAAGCGGTCGATATGTGGCACCTTGAACCGGTCTGGCAGCGTCACGGCCGAGTCGGTGTACCCATTCTCAATGTCCGGAATGGACTTCACACCTTGAGATTTCTTGAACAGCTTTTCAAGCTTGCTCACTTTTAATGCCGTGGGGTCCACCTCGAACTCAAAGGGGGAGTCCGGTAGATTGATAGGCATGGGTGCCTTGGATAGTTAAGGTAGAATCGGGGGCGGAGGTGGCCCGTTGGGATGTCTGTATCCTCTTGGACATTCTACACATTTGACGTCTCCGGGTATTGGGACTCTTTGGGGGGGAGGAACCTGGTGTGAAGCAGATGCTCCAGTTTGTTGTTATAGCCTGGCAATTAACTCTGCCTGTTGAGCCGTGACCTCAGCCTATTGCTTGGCAAATTCGGCTTGACGAACAGCGTCCTGCTGCATGGTTTTCATACTTTCTTGGAGTTGACGCATCATCTCCTTCATTCCTGCCATACTACCCTGATCTAACTGATCTATCGGTATATCTGTCTCTGTGGTAAAAGCAGATATCTTAATCCAACTACACACAGGTGAGATGGATAATGACTGCTGATTCGAAGATTGTTGAACTGATGATCTATGCCTGACTGGCCTTTTTACCCGTGCCTCTGGCGAAGGAACACTGATTGCCCTTGAACTGAATCTCTGACCTGACAAGTCTATCAACACAAGCCCAACGTACCGGGGATATTGGAGCCTTCTGAAGCTATAGTTCCACGACTACCTTGCAAAAGAGAAAACAGACAGCATCTCAGCTTGATTTCACCAGAACAGGTATAAGCATAGCTGAACGACTGTGCTCTCTACTGAATTCTGCCCAAAACTCTGCTAGTAAACTGATACCCTCAGGTAAAACTGATTCTCTCAGGAAAAACTGATTCCCCCAAAAATACTAATGCCCTCAGGCCTGATACCCAGACTTGCAAACTGATACATACATTCCTGTAGAGGCACACTCTAAAAGCACATAACAGGCAAATGAGAGCCAAAACACCCCTATGGTGGGGTAGGGTTTCCCTGTCCTATTTTGTCAAGAGCTAGGGTTTCACTACGCACGCAGCAGTTTCAAACAACCTACAATCAGGTAAGCAACCTGTCCTAGTTTGGAATTGTCACTATGGATTCCGATATTGCACTAGGTCGAATGGTCAAAAAGGTGCCCCGGTAAAAATCGGGGTTTGTGTTCCCATCGTGGGCAGAGCCCGTAACCGGTCAGCCTTATAGCACGCTTCTCAAAGCGAGCCTCCGGCAAACCGTCAGGAATAGCAGATGGCAAACACGTGTCCTAGGCGCACCGATGCAAATGCAATGCAAAAAAACACATAAGTGTAATCAAAACAAGATATCATGAGCTCGAGTCAAGTTCTCTAACTCTCCAGCGGAGTCGCCAGAAACTGTAGACGTCCCCGAACGTCTCGAGAGAAATCCTGTTTTGTTCACTGGACTTACTACAGTTCGGACTCAAATGTCACGGTTCTAAATCTAATCTCGCAAAGTGCAATGCGAGACCGATAAATCACCAAAGAGTCCAAATCCGACAAATCGTTTTGAAAAACAGATTTTTAGAAAGAAGTGCCAAACATGGACTGCTTTGCCAGATACAGAGTCCCACCTAAATAATTTATTTTGGGGAATTTAGGAAACCCTAACTCGTGCCTAAGGCCACGTGTCCGTCATCACCAAAGTTGCCTCGGCTCGGGAACTTGGGTACGATTGGGGAAGGTCAGCTATGAGCACCCCCGCTCGCCCGATCAAAGATCGGCCACTACTAAACAGGATATCGAGTTTTTGAAAACACATATGCTCTTATTCCGGTTTATTAGCCTAGAATTACTATGTGATGCACACAACATACAAGTAAGACTGCATCGTTTGAGTTAGAAACAAAAAGTTCATGTTTGTTTATTTGAAAGATGGTTTGATGGTGCTACTCGCAAGTAGGCTAAGACGTGGATTTGCCACCTCAAGTGGGCTTTAAGAAAAACATGATTTTGCCACTCTCAAGTGGGCTTAAAACTCTCAATTGGTGAATTGTTCCAATTTCAAATAACCCAACTTTACCTACAGGCATTCAGGCAGTTATATCACATAAGCAAATAGCCTCATGGTAAGCATGCTATCATGGCAGTCACTCACACGCATGCAAGGATGCTAAAGCATAAACACTTACCGAGTACTCCGAGCCAAAGAAAGAAACTAGTTAGGAATCATGCATGATCCTAGTTCATGTTAAGATGGCTAATGTAACACATGCAAAATGCAACTAAAATAGGCTCAGCTATTCTAAGAATGGCATGTGAGATGCGGCAACTCGATACACGTATTCAAGTTGGAATTGAAATGCTATGTAATTAGTATGATGCACCGAGCCCGGTGCATGCAATACGAATGAATGTATGCAAACATGCTAACATAAGGTATGCTAATCGAAACATGACCTAAAACTAACCATCAAAAGCAGGTAAGTAAAAGGAAGAAAGATGTGGGGTTGGAAGACATTCACACACGCACGCACACTTATTACAAATTCGCCCTCTCGACGGAGGGTCCGAATAAATAATACAGACCGAATAATTAATCAACTACCCTAGCTAATTAAATATTACAAAGCCCTTAATTAATTAACAAATTAATTACAAAACAATCTAAGTATGAAATTAAAGAGGCCGCCGCAGCTCCGCCGCAGAAATGATTGGATGATGCATGCTCGATTCGCCTCGTTCGGAAATCCGTTGCCATGCCAATTATTGCCTCTGTTTGCACTGTTTCATGCCCCTGAAAGCTATGCAAGTCCCAAGGCTGCTTCTGAACCACTCCCTGAGCACTGTGGGAGATCACCGGCCAGGAGACAGGACTACCGGCCATGGAAAGATGGTCATCGACCAAAGATGGGGCCATCGGCTGGATACTGGTAGTCGGCCGGCACTGAAAGTGGCCGACCGGCCATTTCTTCCTACAGAACACTGGTTTTGCTGCAATAGAGGACAGACAGTACATGGCATGGAATTTACAAGCCAAATGTATGCACGACCACCCTCCCTATCAATGGCTCCGAGTCTAGGGCACAAAGCACAACTCTACAAGAGCATTGGAATGATGAAATATGGCATACAATAGCGCAAGTTCCAGCTCTGAAATGGCATACAAGATGGTCCCAAATCATGCAAACAACTCACACAATGCATGTTGGATGGCTCAAATACCGAAACTAGTGAAACACATTACACTAGAGATATGCAAAGCAATGCACAAATGACCAAACCAGCCCGAAACAGTCCTTATGCAAGCCCAAAACAGTGGCAAAATGGACTAAGATGATGTCTTCAAGTGCGCAAAAATGAAGCTCATGCAATGGCTCATAAATGGGGCATACAAGCACAACCCTCAAATGCGCTTAAAGAGTGATAACATGGGAAGATGGTGAATGAATAAGCTCTGAAATATCATACACAATGATACTAAAACATGCAAACACCTCAATATAAGCATGCAATAGGCTTCAAAACTCAAAGCTAGGCATGGCTATTACACTACAAGCATACATGGAAAGCATCATTCGACCATGGGACCTGAAAATAGAGCTAAGGCAGCCCAAATCATGAATAAAATCAGTTTAGAACATGGCCAAAATATGCTAGAATCAAGGGCCAAGACAACATGCAATGTAAGCTAGTGAGCATAGTTTACACCACAAGTATGTGAAGCATTCAAGAGGCCACTACACCAGCAAAAGATAGAGGTATGACATGCCAAATAATACCCAAAAACCCACTGAAAAATGATCAACACATGCAAGAATGACATGCTCCTTTGATAAGCTATGAATAGGATTATTCTACACATGCAAGAGGCACACCCAAGATGACAAAACCAACTCTGGACAGATCCTAGGCAGGCCCTAAAAGTCACCAAAAAGGGCCTAACACAAGGCTTGGAGGTGTGAAAATATAGGCTCCTTTGTTAGGCCAAATATGCTAGGAAACAAAACAAGGGGAGAAGAGGTCACCCCTCTCTCATTTTGGCACTCAAAATAGCATGCTAGCCACTGAAAATCCACTGGATTTCAGTGGCTAGAAGGCCAAACAAAGGTCAATGCAAAGGCCCTAATGCACGGCTCAAAATAAGGCAAAATGAAGCATGCAAGGGGGTAGATGACCCCCAACAGAAAAATGATCTTAAACAAACGTGTTAAGGACCTCAAAATAAGACTTTTTTCAGTTTACACTGAAGCTCAAAAATGCCTGCAAGTATAGCTAAAACATGGGGCAAAATAAAGCTTAAAAGAGGGAATAGTGTGTTACCCTTGTAGCTTCAGCAAAACCAGTAGCTTCTTGGACCAAAAACCTGCTCTTTGAGACCTCTCAAGACCCTCCAAGAACCTTAGATCAATGGTGGAGGTGTGTGGCTATGAGGTGTGGTGTTAAAGGCCAAGAACAAACACCCTTTCTAAGCCTAGAATGTAGAGATATAGAGAGATATATGTGCTTTTCCTTAGAAATTTTTTTTCAACCTCTCTAAAGGAGAGAGAGAGCCTCTCTTATAGAGAAACAAGAGGGTTCAAGCTTCTTAGAGAAGCTAGGGCAAAGGTTCAAGCTTCTTGGAGAAGCTAGAGCAAAGGTTCAAAAGGTTTAAGCTTCCTCAAGATGCTAAAACAAGGGTTTAAAAGGTTCAAGCTTCCTCAAGAAGCTAAAACAAAGGTTCAAAAGGTTCAAGCTTCCTCAAGAAGCTAAAACAAGGGTGCGAATCCTCCATACACGTGTATGGAGGGCAGGGTCTGTGCTTACCAGCTGGCACAACTGGCATGCATAATGCCTAAAAAAAGGCAAAGAAAAGGTCTCGGCCAGAAAAAGTGACCAATCGACCAAAATAACGGCCGGCCGACCAAGAACATTGCCGACCGGCCAACACTTTTGGCCGGTAGCAATAAAACAGGGCCGGTGGCAACATGCCAAGGCCGGTGGGGTATGGGGGTGGCCAACAAGCCATTTCCTACCCTCAAAGGCAAAAACCTAAGTGCTTGGTCCACAACCAAGCACAAAACAAATAAGTCGAGAGGTCTTGAGGCAAGACGCGGGGCCGAAACCTCCGAGAACTCAAGACAAACACGAACATGGATGATCATCGAGTGTTCAAACGATGACGTCCAAGTCTTGAGGACAGTCGAAAATGGGGTGTCTACAGATTGCTTCAAAGCCAAAAGGGATCAAAGAAGGAGCTTCAGTAAGTTCTCAGATACAAGACCCCTTAGAAGAAGTAAATTTAGTGGAAGGTTCTATACAACAGCCCATCTATATAAGTGCTTGTTTGAATGCTTTGGACAGGGACCAATTGTTGGTTGTTCTGAAGAAATATAAAGATTGTTTTGCATGGTCTTATAATGAACTACCAGGATTGGATAGGTCATTAGTGGAACATAGGCTCCCCATGAGGCCTAATTTCAAGCCATACAAGCAAAAACCAAGAAGAATGAGTCCAGAAGTGATTCAGAAAGTTAAAGAGGAGATTCTTAGACTACTCAAGGCAGGCTTTATTAGGACAGCCAGGTATGTTGAATGGCTATCCAATATTGTGCCTGTAGTTAAGCAGAATGTTAAAATGAGGGTATGCATTGATTTCAGAAACTTAAATCTAGCAATTCCAAAAGATGAGTATCCCATGCCTATAGTAGATTTGTTGGTAGACAGTTCAGCAGGATATCAAATTTTATCAATGATGGATGGGCACTCTGGTTATAACCAAATCTGCATTGCAGAAGAGGATGTTCACAAGACAGCATTCAAATGTCCTGGGAATTTTGGCACCTTCGAATGAGTTAAAATGCCATTTGGCCTGAAGAATGTTGGGGCTACATATCAGAGAGCTATGAACACTATCTTTCATGACCTCGTTGGTGGGTATTTAGACTGTTATATTGATGACATTGTAGTTAAATCCCAATCTATTGAGGAGCATCTGTTTCACTTAGAAGCAGCTTTTGAAAGAATGAGAAAGTTCAAGTTGAAACTCAATCCTCTCAAATGTGCTTTTGGCGTATCATCTGGAAACTTCTTGGGCTATGTAGTACACCAGAAAGGAATACAGATTGATCAGAATAAAGCCAAAGCCATCATTGAAGCCAGACCTCCATCAAGTAAGAAAGAATTACAAAAGTTTCTTGGACAGGTTAATTTTCTTCAAAGATTCATTTCTAACACTGCAGGGAAAACTAAAGTCTTTTCTTCCTTGTTAAGGCTAAAAGATGAAGAAGAATTTGTGTGGACCACAGAGCATCAAATTGCTTTCGAAGGAATCAAAGCCTACTTGGCTAACCCTCTAGTGCTGATGCCACCAAAGGATGAGAAGCCCTTAAAGTTATACATAGCTGCAGCAGAGGATTCATTAGGAGCTTTCTTAGCCCAAGACAATGAAGAAGGCAAGGAGCAAGCTGTTTATTACTGTAAACAAGCCCGCCGGGGGGGGGGGGGGGGCTCGCTACAGCTCGGACTCGATTTGTCACGGTTCTTAATCTAAACCAAAGAGTCCAAATCCGGCAAATCGTTTTGAGAAAACAAATTTTTAGAAAAGAAGTGCCAAACATGGACTGCTTTGCCAGATACAGAGTCGCCACCTAAATATTTTATTTTTGGGAAATTTGGAAACCCTGACTGTTTGCCTAAGGCCACGGTCCGTCATCACCAAAGTTGCCTCGACTCGGAACTGGGTATGATGGGGAAGGTCACTTCGTGAGCACCCCCGCTCGCCCGATCAAAGATCGGCCTCTACTAACCATGATATCTAGTTTTGAAGACATTGTGCGTTCTTATTCTGGTTGTTGGCCTAGATTTACTATGTGATGCGTACAGCATACAAGTATAGACCAGGTCGCCTGAATTGGAACAAAACATTTCATGTTTGTTTTTGAAAGATGGTTTGCTACCCGCAGGTAGGTTTAAAATGTAGATTTTGCCACCCTCAGGTGGGCTTAGAAAACACGATTTTGCCACTATCTAGTGGGCTTAAAAACTCACAGTTGATGATTTGTTCCAATCTAGACAACCCAACCTTCACCCACAGGCATTCAGGCAGTTACATCACAAAAGCACATAGCCTCATGGTAAGCATGCTATTTATGGCAGTCACTCACACACATGCAAGGATACTAAAGCGTAAAAACTCACCGAGTACTCCAAGCCAAAACAGAAGCTAATTAGAAATCCATGCATGATCCTAATTATACAGAAATGCCTAATGCAACACATGCAAAAATGCAACTATAGCAGGCTCGGCTATTCTAAACATGGCATATGAGATGCAACAGCTATCAAGTATTCAACTCGGAATTGAAATACAAATGCGGTTAGTATGATGCGCCGAGCCCGGTGCATGCAAAACAGATGAATGAATGCAAACATGCTATCCTACTGAATGCTAATTGAAACATGCCCTAATCTAACCATCATAAGCTGGTAAATAAAAGGGAAGAAAGACGTGGGATTGGAAGACATACATCACACACACGCACACTTATTACAACATTGCCCTCGCGCAGAGGGTCCGAAAGAATAATATACAGTCCCAAATAAATACAGTCCGAATAAGTACAAAACCCTAATTAATTAACAAATTTAACTAGGAAAGCAATAAATTGGCATGCAAGCCGGGGACTGCTTCAACTCTGATGAATGATGTATGTTCGAGCTGCCTTGCGCGGAAATCCACTGTGATGCCCCAATTAGCCTCTGTTTGCAATTGTTCTTGGAAAGTGCGCCAAGCTAGGAGGCTGCTGATTCTTGATTTGCTACAACAGAGAGTAGGAAAAGGGCATAGCAATGTATTTTCACATATGTATGCATGCCTCGATCCTCGTGCCACCAATCACACATCTCGATGCATGATGGCCGAGGAGTCGAATTGCACAACTCAATATGGAATGAATGCACATATAAACACAACGACACCAAGACTCCATCATGGATAATCCGAAGTGTCGGTGACTGGGAATTGAGACACGTTCCGTCACTCGGAGTACGAAACGTCTCTCGTTTCCCGTGCTCGGGCTAACTCCTATCCCAAACACAATGCAATATGCATGACATGCATGAATGCAAACTAAAATACAACCTAACATGCACAATGCTATGAAATGGCATACACGATGCACGAGGTAACATGGCATACACAATGCGCCAACATACACCCTAACATACACAATGCTATGAAATGAAATGGCATACACAATGCATAATGGACTTACACCAACACAAGTGGGCCTCAGCCACACTCACATAAGAGGCCATTAGGATGGAAATGAGACACTCGAGATGCGTGCACGCATGCACGCAAACCGAGAACCGAACCTAAGGCACGAATGCCACTCTACCAAAGCATGGCAAGGCATGGAATATGGCATACAAACATGCAATTTTCAGCGCTAAAATATGATGCTAAATAGCCCCGAAACATGGCAAAATGGTACCCGATGCATGAGGCGGGACCCGAAACTCGAAACTAGGCACATGGAATGACTTATAGCTATACAAAGCATGTATTATTTGAACATGAAGCATAAAGACAGAATCAAGGCAGTCCCAAAATATGCATATTTCCAGTTTAGAGTATGGCTGAAAAGTACTAGCAAGATGGTTTAAAATAGCATGCAAAATTGGACCAACAAACATGGATTACATGGCAAGTGTAAGATGCACATGGAATCTGACCAAACCATCAAAAATCAGTGAATAAATCATATGAAAATAGGCCCAAATAACCACTGATATGCAACCATGGCATGCCAAAATGATGAGTTGCTTTAGAGGGCCATACAAGGGATTCTTAAGCACATACAAGATAGACATGTGGAAACCCCAAACCCACCTTGAAAATCAAATATGGTGGTCCCAAAACTCAACAAATTGGCCCCAAAATGTGACTAAGAAGCATGCAAGATGGGGTCGCTTTGAAAGGCCAAAATGGCCATCAAACAAGTCAAGGTGAGAGGGGGTCACCCCCCTCTAATTTGGAGGCTCAAAACAGCAGCCAAGCCACTGGAAATCCACTGGATTCCAGTGGCTAAAGGGCCAAACAAGGCATGCAACAATAGCTAGGATATAAAGCTCAAAATAGGAGGCAACCAAGCATACTAGATAGCATATGACCTCAAACAAGAATGGAACAAGCCTTTTTCCAGTTTACAACAAGTCTCAAAAATGAACACAAATAAGGCTAAAGCAACATGCAAAAATGGCCCTAAAAGAGGGAATAGAGACAAGGGGCAGCAGCCGACCCCAAATGGCCAAGAGCCCTTCAACAAAGTTGAAGAGGGGCTCAAAACATGGCACTTCACAGTTTACAACAAGCCACGAAAATAAACACAAGTAGGCCTAAAACATTATGCAAGAAAAAGGCCAAAAGAGGGATAAAGAAGCAAGTGATAGCTGCTGGCCTCAAACAGAGGAGGGCCCTTCAACAATGTTGAAGAGGGGCCCAAAACATAATATTTTTAAGTTTATGGAAAAGTCCAAAACAGCTCAAAAATAGGCCTAAAATACTATGCAAAAAAAGGCCAAAAAAGAGAGGTAAAGAAGCAAGTGGTAGCTGGAGACCTCAAACAGCAAGAGGTCCTTAATCAAACATGAAAAGGAGCTTAAAATATGATTATTCCCAATTTGGGTCGGAGCCCAAAAATATAAGCACAAGGAGCTAAGATATAGACCAAAATAGTGCACAAAAGAGGGAAAATGGGACTCACCCTTGTAGCCTATCTTTCCAGCACCTTTTGGTCCAAGAAATGGTGTTCCTAACCTCTGAAAAGAGCCTCCAAGTTGCTGGAATGGAGTGTGGAAGTGTTGTGCTATGGGTTGGTGTAGAAATGGTGCAAGACTTGAGGGGTTTTGAGGCTTGGAGTAGAGAGAGAGAGAGATTTGATGCAAGAGCTCTAAAGGATTTTTCTAACCCCTCAAAACACAGCTGGGGCTGCTGGTTTTATAGAGGGAGAGAAGGGAAAAAGGGGGGAAAAATGGAGGGGAAATCCAATTCAAATTTCCCCCCCAAAAGGTTGACCCTTGGGCACAGGGTCTGAAGGAAAAAGGAGGGCACAGCTGAGACATACTTGGAGAGGGAAAAATGGCCGGCCAGCTCAAAAGGGCCAAAATGGTCATTCAACATGCTAGGTGGCCGGCCTACTACATTTTCCTGGCCGGCCAGCCAGTTCAAAAGGGTCAGACAGCCGGCCTGCTACCTTTTCTGGCCGGCCTGCCACTTTTCAGGACAAAAATGGATCTGCCGGAAAGAAAGGTGGCCGGCCAGTGATTGGGAAGTCCAATGGTGGCCGTTCAAGTATCCAAATTGAAGCCCCGGAAGTTAGCTTTCCAATGGCGCAAACCTTGCATTAAAATTCCTTCTATGGAAAAAGTTATGCCCTTTTTGGTGAAGCCGCACAGATTTCGGTCCAATCGGAGTGATGCCCTACTTCAATCAACTATATCTCCCCCGTCCGGAATTGGATTTAGGAGATTCTTGAGTGCAAAATGAAGCCCTGGAAGTCTTATTTCCAACGGTGGTGGCCTCATAGCTTGATTCCAAGTATGCAAATGAATAGGCCCGACTCGGCGAGGGCTGTTCGACTCTTTCTTAACGGTTCATGCCCATTTTCTCCCCCAACTGGATTTCTTCCCTCTCCTCCTCTTTTCTTCAACTCCAAACCCCTAAGGAAGGTGTTTTGAAAGATTTTTCAAAGATTTCATCTCTCTTTCATTCATTTCCACTTTGTCCTTGCTCGGTTTACCGAAAAGCACAACATTTGACAAAATGCGAGCCTCGGAACATCGTAAAAACTTTATTTCAAAAAACGTTTTGAAAGAGAGGGTTTTAAGACTAAAATATTTTGATCAAGATCGTTTTGGTCCAAAAAGGGGTATGAAGTTGAGCTTTGACTCTCTCCTTGCCGAGGAAACTGAACCTTTCCCCTGCACACCTTTCTCCATCATATAAACCATCAGTCGCGTCCAAGTCTTAAGGGTAGTCAAAAATGGGGTGTCTACAATTACCTTAGTAGGTTTTTAAATTCTTGTGAATGTAAATACTCAGCTGTAGAAAAGCTGTGCCTTGCATTGTATTTTGCTGCAATGAAATTAAGATATTATCTTTTGCCTACAACTGTCTTGGTAATTGCAACCACAAATTTTGTTAAGTATATGTTATCTAGACCTACGTTGAGAGGAAGAATTGGCAAATGGATACTAGCCTTATCAGAATTTCATTTAGAATATATTCCCCAAAAGGCAGTAAAAGGACAAGCTTTAGCTAATTTTTTGGCAGACCATCCATCTTAAACAGAAAGTCAATAAATAATGAAACTTGGTATGGCTAGTGTTGAGCCATGGCAAATGTGGTTCGATGGATCAAAAGCCAATGGCCTAATTGGAATTGGTAGAGTGATTAAATCACCATAAGGAGTAGAAACCACACATGGTTTCAGGGTGGATGAGATTACTTGTTCTAATAATCAAGCTGAATATGAAGCTTTAATAGTGGGACTGGAAATTCTTATTGGATTGCAAGTTCATGCAGTTGACATATTTGGAGATTCTCAATTAGTGGTTAACCAAGTGAAAGGGATTTTCAAATGTCAAAGTATAAGCATGTTGCCATACTATGTTGTTGCATTACATCTACTTTCTCAATTTCAAATAGCAAATGTAACTCATGTCCCAAGATTCTTGAATAATAAAGCTAATGATGTGGCTCAGAAAGCTTCGAATTTCAAGAGAAGGGATAATGCTCAAAGGGACATAAGCCAAACAACATATCAGAAATTAATACCACCCTTGAATAAAAGGAATGTGGTCTTGGAAGTCAACCACAATGACTTACAAGAACAAGATTGGAGGCATCCAATAATGCAGTACTTGGCTGGCCCATCTTTGAAGGCCAGCAGAAAAATTAAATTGCAATCTATGCAATACATGATGTAGGGGGAGATGGTTTATTACTGGAATGTTTAAGCCCAAAAGAAGCATTAACAGCTATGGCTGAGGTTTATGAAGGTATCTGTGGTGCTCATCAACCTGGGGTGAAAATGAGATGGTTGCTTCGAAGGCATTCCTACTATTGGCCAACTATCCTTAAAGACTACATAGAATATACAAAAGGTTACCAGGTATGTCAAAAGCGTGGCACAATAAGGCATGTGCCCATAATTGACCTGCATGCAGTAGTGAAGCCTTGGCCATTTAGAGGATGGGCCATAGATATGATGGGGAAAATACACGCACCTTCTTCGAAACATCATTGTTTCATTTTAGTGGCCACTAATTACTTCACTAAGTGGGTCGAAGCTAAGCCATACAAGGCTGTAGACCAAACTGAGGTCATTGGATTCATTAAAGATTTAATCCATAGATTTGGTATCTCACAGACTATAACTGTTAATAATGGGACTGTATTTGATGAGAAGATGGTAAAATCTTTTGTGGCAGAGTTTGGAATTAGCCTTGTTAATTCCATCCCCTACTATGCACAAGTCAATGGTCAAGCTGAATCATCCAATAAGTCCTTCAAAAAATGAATACAAAAGGTTGTGGAAGACAATCTTAGGGATTGGCATAACTTATTGTTGGATGTATTGTGGGCTTATAGAACTTCCCCAAGGTCAAGCACAGGAGTCACTTCTTATGCCTTAGTATATGGGCATGATGCAGTGTTACCTATGGAAATTAATGTCAAGTCCTTGAGGGTAAGATACCAAGACCAGTTAGATCTTGAACAATACCATCTGAGTATGTGCTTGGAATTAGAAATCATAAATGAAGCTAAAATTCTGGCATTAAATAGCATTCTTTTTCAAAAGAAGAAAGCAGCCAAAAATTATAACAAAAAAGTCAAATACATTGGCTTTGATAAAGGTGATTTGATATGGAAGACAATGCTCCCAATAGGGATTAAAAGCCATAAGTTTGGCAAATGGTCACCTAATTGGGAAGGACCATATCAAATTCATAGAGTCCTGCCTTTTGGAACATACCATTTGAGAAATTTGAATGGATACATACATCCCAAAAAGATTAATGGCAGATATTTGAAGCCTTATTTTCCAACCATTTGGGAAACGCAAGGAATAAAACAAACATTAAGTACAAGAACACGAGAATACTCAAATGATAAATGTGACAACCCTTACCACTGTTTACTGATAATACCACCAATTAGTGCTAATCTATGATTAAGCATGTTAACTGACTGATTGACTGAAATTCTGAACTGATTGATTGAGTGTATTAGTTTAAATGCATGTCTATCTGTTTAACTGCTAAATTATCTGTTCATGTATTGTGTTTAAACTGCAAATTGAAGGCCTTATCGGCAGCCGAATTCGAAACTGATTAATGTTTTATGCTAGTTGGAATTTATGTGATTTTATGATAAATTTAATTGAAATTTGATTTGGAATGACTAAATTGGATTAAATAAGCTAAGTTACAATAGTTGGCCTTAATCACCATTTTGCCACTTAATAAAACACATTTGAGCTTTATTTCTAGCACTTTGTTCAGCCATTTCTTGAGCCTAAACCGACTAGAGAGAGAGAGATGGGAGGAAAGCTTTATTTCATCTTGTTTTGGCTTGGAGATTAAGAGAGTTGAAGGAAATTTGCATAATTGAGCTTCCACATCTTGAATTCAAGGGATAAGGTAGAGGAACCATCTTCTTGAACTTGTATTTAAGTTAGTTCTTGCATGGTTCATGATATATTAAAGAGTAGAGTCAAGAATTAGCTTAATATGTTGAATTGAGTAGGAATTCACGCATGCATGTACATGTTGTAGAGTTTTGAAGTTGTTTTCATGAAAACTCCCACATGCATGTTCATATTATGGTTCTAGTTCATGAATTCCTCATGTTTTTGAAAGGATTGGCTCATTTGACCTTGTGTTTGAAGCTTTAAATTTATTTAAGCTCATGCATGTTACATTTGAGTCTTGTTCATAAAAGCTCCTTGAAATTTGTGTTCAATTGACTTACCTTTGGGCTTGATTTTACAAAATTGATCTTTGAAACATGTCATATTATGGGTTTGTAAATGTTTTCTAGAAAATTAGCCCAAAAGAATCGAATTTGATGCTTTAAAAGTTGATTTTGAGCTTGAAGTTCAATCTGGAAATTCCAGATTTTGGACTCACGCTCGAGCGGGAGAAGTGACGCTCGAGCGTGAAATGCGTGTTTCCAGCACTTTCATATGTTTTACAGTCCGCTCGAGCAAGGGAATGAACGCTCGAACGAGGACTTGTGTCTCACGCTCGAGCGGAGTTCGAGCGCCCGTCGAGCGTGAATTTCGCGCATCCAGTACTTTTACAGTCTGCTCGAGCGGGGGAAGTCACGCTCGAGCGGAGCTCTTTTGTTTGCATGTCCGCTCGAGTGGGGAAAGCCACGCTCGAGCGGGACCCTTGTTTCAGCAAAAATTTGAAAAGTGTTTCTAAGTGCATCTTTGCATCCTCATTCTATCCTAGGCATTCCTAGGCCTAGTTTAAGACATCTTAATGAGAATATTAATGTAGAACCACACCGAGTCAAGATAGGGACTAAGGCATTGTTTCCCAAATGTGTAACTTAGTGTGTGTTCATTCTGTAACTGTATAGGGTTGGCATTCGGTGACGCGCACTAGCTTATCTGTAGCCCAGAACTCTGTGAGTAACAATGTTGTAAAGATATGTTCAATCATGAATATTTTCTGAATGAACAACTGTACTGCTTTCTGAAATGATATTTCTTACTGAATGAATGTTGTCCTAATTGCGAACTGTATTCGTGGCATCCATAGCAATTTACTGTTACTGTACTGTTACTGTTACTGTCACAGAGATCTCTGTCGGTTCCCATGTTTGGAACCACTACTGTTTATTGATATGATGGCCATCAACTGACTGTTCGGTCTGTTAAGACCTACTGTACTGTTTTGCTATTGGATGTACCACATATGACTGCTATGACTGAATGACTGATATACTGTTTAAACGACTGTTTCAAATACTGAAAGGACATTCATTCTTAACCTCTTTACGCACATGTTATTCACTGGGCTTTAGCTCACTGTTTATATATATATGTAGGTGTCCAGGCACTGGACCGAAGCTAGGAGCGTCGGGTTAGCCCTTGTTTTGTCAAGCCAACCGTTGCACCTCACTGCGAGGTTCCAAGTGCTGCCAAGCCAAGGCTGCTGTGGGGTGTTTTAGATCCCCCTTTCTGTAGTTGTTTTGTATCGACTGTATAGACTGTTACTATACTGTTATGTAGGGATTTGGTCCCTAACCTGAACGCCTATATATGACGTATGTACATACTATTTTGTTTCCAATGTGATTATGTTATGAAAAGTCTTTTTGCATACAGACTGTCACAGCTCATTGGACATCTTTTATTACTGTTTTGGCTTCCGCCAGCCCCTGTACTCTGTATTACTGTTATACTGTTAGCAGGCCTTGGTAATCACGGATTACTGGCCAGTTACGGTGCTAAACCCATAGGGGCGGGTTTGGGTCGTGACAGAGTGGTATCAGAGCGATATCAAACCACGAGTTATACCACACACGTGTCCAAATGAGCTATAGGATGTCCTAGAAAAGTAAGGGCATTGCATGAGCATTGAAAAAGTGTGTGTGGCCATGACATGAATATATGTGCATAGTGCTAATGTGCTAATGTGTTAAGTAGCAACCTATGTTTATAATTGTAATTGTCTATAGTGAAATGGACAATGCAAGAACGCCGATGAAACAGAATCATCTGATGCCAGAATGGCAAGATAGAAAGAACAGTTGAACTATTGACTGAGGCCTTAAGGCTACAACAGAACCAACAGCCCCCACCTCCTCCAGTTCAGCCGGAACCGAATGTGAATAATGACATAATTGCTTTGACTCAGAAGTACAGTAAAATGAAACCACCATCCTTTGAGGGAGGCCTTAACCGTTAAAGGCCGAAGCATGGGTGCTAGAAACAGAGAAATTGTTCGAGTGTTTCCGTGTTCTGAAGCACACAAGGTTCTATTGGCCACTTTTACTTTACAAGAAGAGGCCAGACAGTGGTGGATGCTTGTCCGTGACACCGACACTGTTATGACTTGGGCTCAGTTTAAGGGAGCCTTCTTTGAGAAATACTTCCCTCAATGTGTCAAGGACCGCAAAGTGACTGAGTTTGAACAACTGAAACAAGGCACCATGTCGGTAGCAGAGTATGAATCGAAATTCACTGAACTCGCCAGATATGCACCACACATGGTGCATACCGATTACAAAAAGGCCAGGAAGTTTGAAGGCGGCCTTAATGTTGAAATACTTGACAGGATAAATGTTCTGAAGTTACTGAAATATGTAGATGTTCTTGACCGAGCAATAATGGCTGAGTCGAACATCGAGGCACTGAAACAGACTGAAACACCAGCGACTGAATGGCGCGGTAAGAGACGGGGTTTTAAATTTAAGAAAGGCCGGAACAGCCCCTTGAACAAAAAGCAAAATACGGGATCAACAACCAGTTCTAGTCAGAGAAGTGGTTCCACACCGCCCTGCTCGAATGTGGTAAGAAACATAAATGGGTTTGTTATAAAATTTCAGGTGCTTGTTACAGGTGTGGCAAGGTGGGCCACATGGTCAAAGATTGTCCTTCCGCTCCTCAGGGCAGTAATAAAGCTGCAGCCAGCACCGCAGCATCAACCGTTGCACCAAAACCTAACCTTAAAGCTACTGAAAAAGAGCCTATGAGGCAAGGCCAAGTGTTCGCACTCGTACCGGGAGATGTACAGAATACCGAGACCGTTGTGTCAGGTATACTCTCAATTTGTGCTCAAAATGCTTATGTTCTGATTGATTCGGGGTCTACACATTCATATGTATCGCATACTTTTTCGCGAAAATTAAATAGACCACTGGAACCTATGAACTATCTGTTAGCTGTATCTTCACCTGTTGGAGGATCCATGACTTGTGCTTATATTACCTGCATGTGAAATTATTGTTGGAGATGTTCATTTGTATATTGATTTACTACATTAATAGATCATTGATGTGATATTGGGAATGGACTGGTTAACAAAATATCATGCTACCATAGACTGTGTAACAAAACAAGTTATTTTCCGTCCACCCGAACTGCCTGAATTTGTGTTTAACGGAGTTGGAGTAGTACCTCCCCCATACCTGATTTCATCCGTGAAAGCTTTTAAACTGATTAAAAAGGGGTGTAAAGGGTATCTATGTTGCGTATTGACTGTACCTACTGATGCTAAAACTGATGTGAACAGTATTCCTATAGTCAGAGAATTCCAGATGTTTTTCCAGATGAGTTGCCAGGGGATTTGATTGATAGGGAGATTGAATTCACCATTGATGTGATCCGGGTACACAGCCAGTATCTAAAGCTCCTTACAGAATGGCTCACCGAATTGAAAGAGTTGAAAGTTCAGCTGCAGAACTGTTAGACAAGAAGTTCATCAGGCCCAGTACTTCACCGTGGGCGCTCCAATTTTGTTTGTGAAAGAAGAAAGACGGCTCATTAAGAGACTTGCATTGACTACCATGAACTGAACAAGGTAACAGTGAAAAATAAATACCATTGCCTCGTATTGATGATTTATTTGACCAGTTAAGGGTGCCCAAGTGTTCTCCAAAATTGACCTTAGATCGGATACCACCAGTTGAAAGTCAAATCAGAGACATTGAAAAGACTGCCTTTCGAACGAGGTACGACATTACGAATTCTTAGTTATGCCTTTCGGAGTTACCAATGCACCTGCTGCATTTATGGATCTTATGAACAGAATTTTCAAACCATTCCTAGATGAATTTGTAGTTGTTTTCATAGATGACATTTTGATTTATTCCAAAAGCACGGAAGAACATGAACGTCATTTGAAAACTGCCCTACAGACCTTAAGAGAACAGAAACTATATGCTAAACTGACAAAATACGAATTTTGGCTTGATAATGTTATTCTTTTGGGACATGTAATTAGTAAGGATGGAATTTCAGTTGATCCGCAGAAAATTGAAGCAGTAGTGACTTGGCCTAGACTGACAAATGTTACCGAAGTCCGAAGTTTTCTAGGCTTAGCTGGGTATTACAGAAGGTTCGTCAAAGACTTCTCCAAAATTGCCTTACCATTGACTCAGTTGACTCAAAAGGGGGTATCATTTGACTGGACCGATCAGAGAGAATCAGCTTTTCAAGAGTTAAAGACTCGACTTGTGACTGCACCGATTCTTACCCTACCCTCAGGTACGGATGGTTTTACCATATTTAGTGATGCTTCTTATAAGGGTTTGGGATGTGTTTTAATGCCAAATGGTAAAGTGATTGCGTATGCTTCCCGACAACTGAGACCGCATGAAAAGAACTACCCGACCCACGACTTGGAACTTGCTGCAGTAGTGTTTGCTGAAAATCTGTCACTACCTTTATGGGGCAACATGTGAGGTGTACAGACCACAAGAGTTTGAATACTTCTTCACACAGAAAGAACTGAACATGAGGCAGAGGAGATGGTTAGAACAATAAAAGATTATGATTTGCAAATTTTGTACCATCTAGGAAAGCTAACACCGTTGCTGATGCACTGAGTCGGAAATCATTGGAAATTTAGCCTGTTTACTCACCGGACAGAAAAATTGCTAGGTGACCTTGAAAAATTTGAAGTTGAGATTGTTTTGCGAACAAGGTGGAACCTTAGCCGCTATTTCTGCTCAACCAACACTAATTGAGGAAATTAAAGAGAAACAACAACATGATGACTTTTTTAAGAAGATCATCGATGAACGAGAATCTAAACTGAGGCCGGATTTCAAATTTGAGAACGATGTGTTGAGATTTCAAGGAAGGCTGTGTGTACCGAGTGATTCTGAACTGAAAATAAGAATTCTGCAAGAGGGCCACAATTCAAAATTGTCTATCCACCCAGGAAATACGAAAATGTACCAAGACTTGAAACTGCATTTCTGGTGGCCGGGAATGAAGAAAGAGATTTCTGACTTTGTATCGAAATATCTTTATTGCCAACAAGTTAAAGCTGAACATCAACAACCCGCAGGCTTACGGCAACCCTTACCGATACCAGAGTGGAAATGGGAACATATCACTATGGATTTTATTGTTGGTTTACCTCGCTCCAGTAAAGGTATGAACTCAATTTGGGTTATTGTTGATAGACTGACTAAATCTGCTCACTTCTTACTTGTCAAAACAATTTATAATGCAAACAAATTAGCTATACTCTATATTGATGAGATTGTTAGATTGCACGGAGTGCCTGTGTCCATTGTTTCTGATAGGGACTCGAAGTTTACTCGAGATTTGGCAAAGTCTGCAAACTGCATTGGGTACTGAACTGAGACTGAGTAGTGCATACCATCCTCAGACAATGGCCAGTCAGAAAGAACCATCCAGACTTGGAGGATTTACTGCGAATGTGTGTCCTTGATTTTCAGGGAAATTGGGAAAGCCACCGTTGGCTGAATTTGCCTACAATAACAGCTTTCACTCGAGTATTAGAATGGCGCCTTTCGAGGCTTTGTATGGCAGAAAATGTCGATCTCCTATCTGCTGGGCAGAAGTTGGAGATGGGCCTTTGTTGGGCCCGAAATTGTATAGGAAACTACGAAAAAAGTGAAACTGATTCAACAGAGACTGAAAACCGCACAAAGCTGACAGAAAAGTTATGCGGATGTCCGAAGGCGAGACAGAGAGTACGAAGATCATGTTTTTGTTAAAGTGACACCGATGAAAGGCTAGACTCGTTTTGGAGTCAAAGGCAAGCTAGCGCCGAGATATGTCGGACCGTGTGAGATTATTGAGAAAATCAATCCGGTGGCGTATCAAGTAGCGCTTCCCCCTGAAATTGAGCATATGCATAACGTGTTCCATATTTCAATGTTGAAGGATTACCTCCGGGATCCTTTCCATGTAATTGAGCCTACCCGTGTAGTGCTAAGTGATGACTACCCTTATGAAGAACGGCCTATTCAAATTGTAAACCGACGGATCAAGAAGTCGAGGAATAAAGAGATTCCGTTAGTGAAAGTTGACTGGCAAAACCATGGTGGGGTTTATGCCACTTGGGAAAGGAAGGACGATATGATGAAGAGATATCCTGAACTGTTCCCACTAAATCATTTTTCTTCCAAAATGAAGGTAATTCGAGTTTGGAGGACCAAACTCTTTGTAAGGAGGAGAGACTGTGACAACCCTCACCACTGTTTACTGATAATACCACCGATTAGTGCTAATCTATGATTAAGCATGTTAATTGACTGATTGACTGAATTTTGAACTGATTGATTGAGTGTATTAGTTTAAATGCATGTCTATCTGTTTGACTGCTAAATTATCTGTTCATGTATTGTGTTTAAACTGCAAATTAAAGGCCTTATCGGCGGCCGAATCCGAAACTGATTAATGTTTTATGCTAGTTGGAATTTATGTGATTTTATGATAAATTTAATTGAAATTTGATTTGAAATGACTAAATTGGATTAAATAAGCTAAGTTACAATAGTTGGCCTTAATCACCATTTTGCCACTTAGTGGCCCACTTCATAAAACACATTTGAGCTTATTTCTAGCACTTTGTTCAGCCATTTCTTGAGCCTAAACCGACTAGAGAGAGAGAGATGGGAGGAAAGCTTTATTTCATCTTGTTTTGGCTTGGAGATTAAGAGAGTTAAAGGAAATTTGCATAATTGAGCTTCCACATCTTGAATTCAAGGATAAGGTAGAGGAACCATCTTCTTGAACTTGTATTTAAGCTAGTTCTTGCATGGTTCATGATATATTAAAGAGTAGAGTCAAGAATTAGCTAATATGTTGAATTGAGTAGAATTCATCATGCATGTACATGTTGTAGAGTTTTGAAGTTGTTTTCATGAAAAACTCCCACATGTGTGTTCATATTATGTCCTAGTTCATGAATTCCTCATGTTTTTGAAAGGATTGGCTCATTTGACCTTGTGTTGAAGCTTTAAATTTATTTAAGCTCATGCATGTTACATTTGAGTCTTGTTCATAAAAGCTCCTTGAAATTTGTGTTCAATTGACTTACCTTTGGGCTTGATTTTACAAAATTGATCTTTGAAACATGTCATATTATGGGTTTGTAAATGTTTTCCAGAAAATTAGCCCAAAAGAATCGAATTTGATGCTTTAAAAGTTGATTTTGAGCTTGAAGGTTCAATCTGGAAATTCCAGATTTTGGACTCACGCTCGAGCGGGGGAAGTGACGCTCGAGCGTGAAATGCGTGTTTCCAGCACTTTCATATGTTTTACAGTCCGCTCGAGCAGGAGAATGAACGCTCGAACGAGGACTTGTGTCTTACGCTCGAGCGGAGGTCGAGCGCCCGTCGAGCGTGAATTTCGTGCATCCAGTACTTTTACAGTCTGCTCGAGCAGGGGAAGTCACGCTCGAGTGGAGCTCTTTTGTTTGCATGTCCGCTCGAGCAGGGAAAGCCACGCTCGAGCGGGACCCTTGTTTCAGCACAAATTTGAAAGTGTTTCTAAATGCATCTTTGCATCCTCATTCCATCCTAGGCATTCCTAGGCCTAGTTTAAGACATCTTAATGAGAATATTGATGTAGAACCACACCAAGTCAAGATAGGGACTAAGGCATTGTTTCCCAAATGTGTAACTTAGTGTGGGTTTATTCTGTAACTGTGTAGGGTTGGCATTCGGTGACGCGCACTAGCTTATCTGTAGCCCAAAACTCTATGAGTAACAATGTTGTAAAGATATGTTCAATCATGAATATTTTCTGAATGAACAACTGTACTGCTTTCTGAAATGATATTTCTTACTGAATGAATGTTGTCCTAATTGCGAACCGTATTCATGGCATCCATAGCAATTTACTGTTACTGTACTGTTACTATTACTGTCACAGAGATCTCCATCGGTTCCCATGTTTGGAACCACTACTGTTTACTGATATGATGGCCATCAACTGACTGTTCGGTCTGTTAAGACCTACTGTACTGTTTTGCTATTGGATGTACCACATATGACTGCTATGACTAAATGACTGATATACTGTTTAAACGACTATTTCAAATACTGAAAGGACATTCATTCTTAACCTCTTTACGCACATGTTATTCACTGGGCTTTAGCTCACTGTTTATATATTTATGTAGGTGTCCAGGCACCGAACCGGAGCTAGGAGCGTCGAGTTAGCTCTTGTTTTGTCAAGCCAACCGTTACGCCTCACTGCGAGGTTCCAAGTGCTGCCAAGCCAAGGCTGCTTTGGGGTGTTTTATATCCCCCTTTCTGTAGTTGTTTTGTATCGACTGTATAGACTGTTACTGTACTGTTATGTAGGGATTTGGTCCCTAACCTGAACACCTGTATATGACGTATGTACATACTATTTTGTTTCCAATGTGATTATGTTATGAAAAGTCTTTTTGCATACAGACTGTCACAGCTCATTGGACATCTTTTATTACTATTTTGGCTTCCGCCAACCCCTGTACTCTGTATTACTGTTATCACTGTTCAGCAGGCCTTCGGTAATCGTGGATTACTGGCCGGTTACGGTGCTAAACCCATAGAGGCGGGTTTGGGTCGTGACAATAAATAAGAATTTGTTCTTCATAAAGAATTGAATACATTCTGCCATAAATTAGCCCAGAAATCATTACAATGTCTCAGTTATTCTTTTACAATGGATGTTCTATTCTTAAATGTTGAGAACAACTGGATGGCTGTGGTCATTTCCTCCTTTCAGTCAGCTAGTCCATGGTTGGTGATCTGCAGTTTGGTGTCAGTTCGGATTAAGGCCTGGTTCACTACAGATAGCTCCTCCTCAAGTCGAGTTTTCTTCTCCAGTAGTTGAGTTCGAAAGTGAGAAACAGAAGAATGTTGTTCCTTTAGTTCTGATACTTCAGTATGCACTGTGGAAACAAAGCTCGATCTTCAACCAATTTCTCCTCTGCAGCCTTGGCAGCATGGCAAATGTTGATATAGAAGTCAATAGTGGCTGCCCTGAGATAAATGCTTGAGACAGTCATGCCAGATTGCTCAACAATTTGCAGCACTGAAGGAAGCCATTTCTTATTATAGGTCTCTCTAAGGCCTCGAAGGGAATCCTCGAAAAGATGTCAATAGCTCCAGGCAGTTGTCCAAGTCTATCAGAGTGAAGAAGGCTTACTACTGGAGGAAGAGCTCTCAAAAATTTCTAGCAAGGAATCAGCCAAAACTAATGGCTCAGTCTCATCACTAGCCATTGGAGAGGTAGAAGGCAGGTCGAAGAGACTAGCTAGTCTTGCTTCAAAAATGTCTACCTCATCTGTGGACATGAAGGGGGCAGAAAGGGCTTTGGTGGAAGGCACAAAGGACTGCATAGGGATAGGAGAAATGGGTGGAGCATCTTCAGCAGTCTCTATGGTTCTAGCCACCAATAAATCAAGGGAAGAAGGGCTGGAACTAGGCAAAGGTAATAAACTACGAGTTGGAGAGCTGCCAGCACCCTCTATAGGGGAATCAGCTACCATCGAAGAGAAGGTAATAGCTGGAACTTCCTTAGGAGGAGAAGGAAGAGCAAGGCTCGAAAGAGAATTAAATTGAGATAGGTCAAAAGACAAGTAAGGAAGATATGGAGTTAAGCCAAAAGAAAGTGATGCAGGAATACTTGGCCTTAGGAAGGGTATAGAAAATATAGGGCCTGGAAGTGGCAGAATTATTTGAATGTTCTCCACATCTTGAGTTTGTTCCACTTCAACTGAAACTGAGGTAGTCCTTATTGGAAGAACAGGCTCAGTAGTTGTTGCTGCAAAAGAAGAAGTACAAAGTAATGTCAAGTCTCAGTACCTAAAATCTGACAAGGAAAAACAAGTAGAGGCTTGAAAGAAGTTACTTGTTTCAGAAGTGATAACAACAATAGGAGAGCTACGAAGGGAATAGTGCTCAGCAATATGTTGCCTTCTTGCAGTTTCCCTTTGGATTGCATCAGCAGCAGCAGCTTCATCTCTTAAGAATTGCTGCTGCCGTCTCTTCTCAGCTCTCTCAAAAACAATTATGGCCTTAGAATGTTCCTGCTCCACTGCCTTGGCAGCTGCCTTATGAATAGGGTCTTCGACCAAATCAAAAGGGGAGACAGTCATCTTCCTTCTGTTTTTTCTCTGTATTGGTATTGCATGCTCCTTCTCAATTTCTCTCTCTTCAATCTGGGATTCAGATTCCTCAGAAGTGAGTTCCTCTGCTACTACTCTGGCAGTTGTCTCATGAGTAGGATCTTGAGCCAAATCAGAAGAAAAGACAGTTACTCTCTTTCTTCTTTGTAAGAGTGTCTCTTGCTCTTGAGCTTCTTCTTCTTCTTCTTCTTCTTCTTCTTCTTCTTCTTCTGCTGATTGAACTGCAGGTGCTTCCTTTTCAGGATCAGGCAAAGAGTTTCCTTTTCTTCTTTTGTTGTTTGCTCCTAAGGAGCTGTAAAGCTTGGGTCTTCTAAAGAGAATCTCTCTGTGAAGCACCCACACCACCTTCACAAAAGAAGAACTAAAGATAAGGCTAAAAAGCATTATAAAAAAAAGGCAAAAATGAGAAGATACAAGGGTATATACCTTTCTTAGAAGCAGCCCAAGTAACTCTAGGAGGAGTGGAAGCAGCAGAAGTAGACTGTGTGGTGGCAGGCACAGGAACTGAAGTGGTAAGAACAGTGGAAGAAGTGGCAGCTCTAGCTCCTTTGGGCTTCGATTGGGGCACATCCAACACCATCAATAAGTCTTGAGGAGCAATGGCCAAGTATACTTCTATGTTGGTCACCCACCAGTTTTGGTACCTCTTCAATGGGTTACCTTGAGGAATGAAAGGGATATATTCAAAATCGATCAAGTCCTGTATAAACTTAGAAGTTGCTTCTTCTAGTCTAGACCTTCGAACCTTTAAATCCTTGCTAGTAAGACTCAGATTGGTGTTACTGCAGAGAGGTATTGGGACCCCTTGTGAGAAGCCAAATTGTCTAGCAAATTGAGCAGGACAATAAGGCTCAGCAATGCATTTGTAAGCTCTGGGGTTCATAGTCCCAATAAATAGCTCTCTGGGGATCAGAATAAAAGCCCATATATCTTTATGAGGAGGTGAAGCACAAAGCCTATCACTTAGAAAATTCTTCAGCCAAGATGGGCCAATAGTAATGGGTTCGAAGGGACGAAAGCTGTAAGAAGGAAGGGAAGCTGGAAGTTGGTGGAAGAAAGAGAAATAAAAAGCAAAGGTAGAAGGATAAAGTGAAGCATTGGCTAGTCTCATGCCATGAGTAGGAGGGTTTGGCTCAAAAAATTTAAAGCACTTAGACTGTAGCTCAGCAAAATAAGCAAAAAGCCAAAGCTGAAGTATCCAAAATGGACCTCCTTGATTGGCATCTAAGGGTTTCTCACAGAAAAGAGAACAAGCTCTATATACATGACCTAGAACATATAGGGCTAAGGCCACCTTTTTCTGTAGGACAAGAGCTTTGGCAAGAGGGGCAAATTCAGGCATAATTCTTTGAGAAGAAGTGCAAAAAAGGAATTTGCAAAGCCAATATAATATGAAAGAAAAGAATTCCCTATCAGTTATAGGACCCTCCCTTCTATTCTCAGCCTTGACAAAGTCACTGTAGGATGAGTTAAGAGGGGAGGGAAAACGGGACTGGTAAGTCAAGATAATCTGGTCCAATGGGGTACCAATGGGAGACAATCCTAGTAGATGCAGTATCAAGAACAGTGGGGGCCATCATCCCACATCTGAATTGGAAAAAATTAAAACAGAATTCCAGAAGCAAAGGGCAGCAGGAATTAGGAAAGGGTCCTCTGAAATGGTAAACCTGTAGTCGAAGGGCATCGAGAAGGCAGAGCTCTTGAAAGTCCAAAGTCCTAGCAGGGACAACCCGATCGTACCATTCTTGCCACTCCGGTCTCACCGTGGGCCAGCATCGGTGGGGACGGTTCATCCTCCAGGTACCCCAGTCAAGACCACCTTCGTAAAGGAGATAGTGGTCTTCTAGACGTGGATATAACGCTGGAAGTTCAGTAAGAATCTCCTTGAAGATGGGCCCAAGCACATAGTCATGTTGCTCATGACGTCGATGGATGAAAATGCGTCCATCAATGGCGCTTTTCTCACCGGCCTTGTACTTTTCACATTCTGCCTCAATGATCCTTTTTAGGGTTACAGACGGGCTCGCGCGCTCTACAACTGGTACTTTTAATGAAAAAGAAGCCATTGATTGAAAGCTTTCTCAGAAGACGATGTTGGGAAAGGGAGTAGAGAGTCAGTAGAGAAAAGGGTTTGTGTGTTAAACGAGCAAGTGATTTTAAAACACGAAGTAAAAGGGTTTTAAAAACCTTTGTATCTGGGAAATGTATCACGTAATTCGTTTAGTATTAAAAGTACAGATACGAAGACTTTCCTTCAATATTGATACTTTTGGAGGGAAAAACACATCCCAGATGTTGATGCCAACTTCGAAGTAAAACATTTGGCTTCGAAACCAGATTTTGGCGCCAAAAGTCAAATAACAACGGCTTCGAAGTAGAGAAGCCGACTTCGAAATACATCCCATACCTAAAGATGAAAGAACGCTCAAGTATTTGTTCACGTAATTCGTTAAGTGCTCAAAGAACAAATAACGAAGATTTCCTTCAACATTGGTATTTTTGGAAGAAAGACACATCATGTATAAATGCAATGATGCCCAAGCTTCCAGCTGAATAAAAAATATTGGCTTCGAAACCAGATTTGGCGCCAAAAGTCAAATAACAACGGCTTCGAAACAGAGAAGCCGACTTCGAAACACATTCCATATCTAAGGATGTAAGAATGCTCAAGTATTTGTTTACTTCAAAGGGATTAAAGACTTGCTTTAGGTTTCTTAATGAGTGATGTCCTTCGAAGCAAAACTTAGACTCCTTAAGGATGGGAATTAGTATTCGAAACATCAAAACCATTAGTTGGTTTATATATATACAAAAGAGATTGTCTTTTCGAACTAAACACAGTGCAGCCCTCAAAAGAGCTTCCATATTTTTTGGATTGTTGTTCGAAGGAAGAAGGACAATTTAAAATTGATTGATCATACTAACCATGGCCATATGTTGGTTATGATGAAAACAAACTTTAAGGGGTAAGATTGTTAAAATTCGAAGCACTGATTCCAAATAAAATCAGCAAAATTGTCAACTTTATTCCATAAATTGGAAAAATTCATGTTGGTTTTTTGTAGTGTTTCGTTTAAAAACGATTGAGTCCAAATTCGAAGGATAAATTGTCCAATTCGAAGCCCTAAATTTTCTTTTAAAGACAAATGGAGACAAGATGAAACAATGCCGAACAAAGAAAGTCTTAGTTGTATTAAAGCAAAAGCAATTACATTGAATGGCCCTCTTTGGGTACAAATTCAAGCTCATAAAAGTAGGGAATAGAATAAATAACAAGATCATGAAATTTGGTCCAACTATGATCAATGAATTTCTGTTCTTTCTTTATTCTATCCTCTATTTCTTCTAGGATTGGCTGCATAAGTTGATGTGCTCTCACTTCATAAAAGAGCTCTTCAGCCTTTATTTCGAATGCTATTTCTCTCAATCTTTGTTCCAACTCATCTATATCCAAGTCATCCCAATACGCAGAATCTTTACTCTTGAAGCTTTCAAATTCTTCAATGAAGTTCTCTGCTTCGTACTGGGCATGAACTCGAAGGGACGAGAGTTGGTCCAAAGATTGAGTAGTGGCCACAGAGGTCCGATGCCAGTGGAAGAGCAATGGAAGTTGGTCCAAAAACATGTGAAGCTCTGCTTGGGCAAGAGGGTTGAGGACATGACCCCGAGTCAGAATGTCACAAGCCCATCGAAGGTTCTTGAGAGAGATGTCGTCCTCAAGGACATTAAAAGGCAAGTAAGAGAAGGCCGCAAGCAGAAGTTGGGCTTGCTTCCGCTCAGCTAGAGTAAGAGAAGGTGGAGGCTTGTAGGGAGGAAAGACCTTATCCTTAGAAAGGGCAAGCCTCAGTTTCTCTGTCCAGCAAGGAGTTAGCAGAGGAGAAGGTATGGAAGTCTCCACTTCAGGAGGAGGAGCAAGGGCAGAAGGAATGAGGGCATTAATATAATCGAGCCAGTCAGAAGAGCAAAGCTTCGCCTTCTGGGCTAAGAACGACGGATTGTACCCTTGTGCCTCTCAGAGCGTCGAGCAGTGTGTACTATCTTTGTAGGCATGGAGGATTGTACCATGCTACAAGTAGATTCTCCTCTAAACTGCGTCGACGGTCGATAGGCACGTAAGGATAGACCACCGAGCTTCGCGCATAGGAAGGGAATTCTAATGGGTCAGTAAACTCGACAAAGTGATGGTTGATTCGCTCCCTTAAATCACAGACCTCAGGTTTTGACCAGCTTGTCCAGTCAGAAGCCCCAGAGGAAGAAGAAGCTACAGCCTTATCCCATGCAGAGGGTTGTGAAGAAGAACTTTCCATGTTCGTATTTGCGACTTTCTGAATCAAATGATTGAAAGCAGTTTGTTCGTAGTCCAAGGGTGAATCAGAAGAAGAACTTCCCATGTCTATATTTGTAAGTTTCTGAATCAAAGGATTAAGGGCAATGTGTTCGTAGTCCAAAGGTTGATAATTTGCAAAGACATCCATGACCTGAATATAGAAAGGTGGGTAAAGGTGGCTAATTAATGCATGGAGGTTCTTTCGAGGAGGAACAGCATCATCAGATGACTCTTCATGTGCTCGATCAATGGGGGAGAAAGTTGATTCGGCCATAGGAAGTGTATCAGTCTGTTCGAATACTAAGGTAGTGGGAGTGTTCAAAAGATTGAAGGAGAGTTTAATGCAGGTGATGAATGATAGTTGCATTTCTGGGAGAATGCAAATCCCATGCACGTTCTGAGACATGGATAAAAGACCTTGATCCACTAATATCACCAAGTATTTGGTATATTAGTGCGGGGGGTAATGTTGGCTACATATTTTGTACAAGCCAATTACAATTCGACACGTGGCAGAATAAGGGTAATACAGGAAGACTATTCAAGTCTTCGATCCTGATCGTACACATGGCAGTTAGTATTGGTTATTACGAGATCTGAGTAGCAGTGAATCAACAAAGAGATGCAAGGTGATGTGGCTTCAACGGTTACTCACATTTAAATTTAAATTTAGGAGGGAAGCCTAACTGCAAGTGATGGCACAGTGGAGCTAATTATAAGGCAACATGATCAGCGATCATGGAGGAGCAGTTTGACGGTTGGAAATACAGTTCGATGGTCATCCTCGAGAAGTATAAATAGCAAAGAAGGCCCAGAAAAAGACCCCCGGACTCAAATCCAAAAAACCAGTCTTATTCTACTTATTTTCCTTCTCAGTTTTACATTTCTTAGTTTTACATTTTCAATCTTACATTTCCTGTTCTTTACATTCCTGTACTTTAAATTCCTGCACTGCACTTCGTTCATAGGAGTAGTTTCAAGTAGTAGATTGTTGCTGTAAACCTCTACGAGGCTGAGTTTGGATCATTGTAAGTTTTTCATTTTTATGAAATGCTTCAATTGTTCTTCATTTAATTGTTATCTTACTTAATTCTTCTAAATCAAGCCACCAGTAAAAGTTCTCTTCATTGAGGCTGAAAGAACCTAAAACACAATCGTCTGATAATTGGTTGGCAATTAATTCTCCGTAAAGACTGATTGATCCTTGCTGGCACGCTCGCAATTACAAAAAAACCTTCGAAAGCCAAAGGCCAACAAATAATTATATATATATATATATATTATATATATATATTATATTCTAGCCCATCAAAATGAAAAATAAAATCAAGAAGCAATGCAATTTTCTTAGTATATTAATCAAATCTTCCTTCATGGTAATTAAAAATACAAAGTTACCTACCAGCCAAAAAAAAAAAACCAGCAGCTCCTCAATGTTATTTTAGCAAATTTCTGCTGCCTCAATTTTCCTTGGACTGAGTGTAATTTCTAATCTTGTGAGGTTGGATAAGCAAACCTCCGCCGTCTCAAAATATAAGAAAAAGAAAACCCACAAAATCACACATCAAGAAAATGTGACTCTAAATAAATTTAACAAAACCATTGGGTGATTCTCCATAGAGCACACAAGTCCCTTGGTCTTGAAAACAGAGGGATTGTTTCATGGTTGGATGGGAGTTTTCATATAAAACATGTATAGATTCTTGGGTGGAATTGTGGGGTCAATTCTTTGAGGCAATTTATCGAACATGTAGAGGACATTGGAAAACCCTCTACACATTGAAAAACCTATCCAAGCAATCTATAAAAGCAAATACAACAAAATATAAAAGTGAATCACTCAATCTACCAGGCATTATTAAACACTGAAATAAAAACCCAAAACCAATTTTTTATCCAAAAAAATGTATCAAATGCAACTTTAAATATACAAAATAGCATGAAAATACAGACCAACAAACAAAAATCGAAACTTTTGAAAATGATCGCCCTCAAATCTGATAGCTTCATAAAATCATCAACGGTTTATACCCAGTGGCTATCATCAATTTCCCAATGAACAATTTCAGTACACAAACCCAATTCTTGCAAATGGATTGCCCTAAATCATGTATTCGTTTGCAGATAGATGATGGGGAAGAACAGGGAAGTGGAGAAAGAGAAAGAGAAAGAGAGCCATACCTGTGATCATCAATGGGCTGGAACAGAGATGGAACAAGCAGCGATGGAGGCCAACACAATGGCGGGAAGAGTGCTTTGCCTAGCAAAGGACGCTGGCTACATGTGGAGAGCCAAAACAAGAATTGGCAAAATGCCTCCTCAGTTGCAGAGCACGTTGGAGCTTCGAAATCCAACTTCAATAGGCAAAATGCCTAATTCTCCCCTTTTGGCTCCTGCGTTGGAGATGCTCTTATTCTTACTAGTTGGACCCCATGTGCTTAGGTCGCATTATTGTTGATAAAAATAATATGATAAGATAAGGATATAATGCAAGAAAATCTCCTATGCAAAATACACAAATATTTTTATTTTATGTTTTATTAATCATAATCACATCTTGCATTTTATGAAATTGTCCACCAAAAAATAAATTGGCCCATTCTTGTCTTGAAATGAAACTTTATGGGTTAGCCGATTGAAAAGATTGCTTTATGTTGTCCCCCTTTTTCTTTTCTCTAACACCAATGTGGATCAAAGTTGAAATTGAAAACAAATCTACTTTCAAGTTTTCCCTGCAAAGTTAATTGGAAGACAACATTAGTAATTTGTGTGGGTATAGATGATTCTATGTGCAAATTGAGTGTTCTACATGTTCTCTTTAATTTTCATTTTTTTTCATATGGGTTTTGATTTGTTTACATGGCCTTTTTCTTTGATGAGTTTTATTTTTTAATCTTCTCTTTTTAATGGGTCTTTATCTCTCACACTATATTTATTATTAATTTTTTTGTGTGGGGGTTTACTTTTTATTTTTCTTGGCTTGTGAACTTTACTAATCTGGGGTTTTCAATTTGGTGTAGGTGATGACTAATATGAGGTTTAGGAGTGTAAAGCACTGACAATTTGAAACCAAGGGTGTCAATGATCTGCCTTGGAGGCCCACATTTGAGTGAAAAGTTAACACCTTTATGTTCACTAATGAAAGGAGCAGAAAGTTTGTACAACGAATTCACATGGTGCGAATACAAGAGATCTGCTTATAACTCTAGGTTGGCTTCTTTTTAGCAGCTTGCAATTTGGATGTACTAGTGAAATAAATATTAAATTTGAGTGCAAAAGAGGAATATTTTTTCTCCTCAAACATGGTTTCAATTTGACAGATTATTTTCTTGGCTACTTTTTTGTTTATTTATTTTTTGTTGTTGATAATTGTGGGGAATTCTGGCTTATCTAATTCTAAATTGATTTTGGTGGATTTAAATGTGGTCCTATAGTAAAGAAGAATATATGTTGAAGTGGACAAAACCTAAACAAGGATTAGACTAGTATTTATTCATTTATTTTTTATCGTTTTAAATTTGTATCCATGCTCATGGGATGAGATATGGCAAGACAATTGAAGTTTTGGTTCAAAAGTGTTGGAGATTTCAATAGAAGCTTTTGAATGTTTAGAGGATTTGTTTAGAATTGTTCGTGGATTTGGAAAACCTCTGCTAGAGCAGGTTGGCAAGGATCACTTATTCAATATAAAATTCAAATTTCATTATGGAAAAGATGTTTTGAAGAATCGTCACAAAACAATGAAAAATCTCTACAGGGCTATAAAAAAATCTTATTGACCAGAAAGGGCTCGCTAGGATGAAACTCAACCAAGTTGTGACAACTGATAATAAAGTTTGTGATGATTATATCAAGGTGCAATTTTTAAGATTTCTTATTTCCCATTATTTAATGGACAATCCATGCAGGCTATCGACACTACATTTCGATGCATCATCATTCAAATTATCTCTTTCTTCTCTATCAGTGAATTAGGAGAAGGAATGCACTAATAAGATCCTCTAACGAACAATAAGAGTTCGGTTTGCACAATTGACATTTTGGCTACGACAAATCACAACAAACAAAACAGGATCTTTAACCGGAAAAGATTAAAGTATAAGATTTGATGTACATAATTGTTGTTTGATTTAATGTCTCGCCTAAATTTTCTGAATGTGTTAAACTCTTGAGGTTCATTCTTTAAAATTTTTTGTTTTGATTGTGAGTAGGTTTTTGGAATAATTTCATTTAAAAAAAAAAAATTCCTGATTCGATCACGATAGAGTTTTTATCTTTTTTGATTTATTTTTTCTTTTTTTAATGCCTTAGTTTGATATGATCAAAGTTGTTTGGGTCCTCTTTGATTTGTTTTGGCTCTAATTTTGTCCAGTTGTTTGCTGGAAAAAGGTAAGAAAGACAAATAAATTGATAAAATTTGTAGTTTTGTCCATGAAAAAATCTTCTAATAAAAGCTTAATTCTACTATATGACTTGGGTTCTATAGTTTCTTTATTTTTTAGAAGCCAGAATGTTGTAAAATGTAAGGCTCATAACACCCAGGTTCTTCTTCTATCCTTGCCTTTTCTCAGTAACCAGGCATAGGATGGAAAATTTCAATAAGGAAGCTTTTGATGTGTATAATTTATAGTCACTTAACATGAACTAATTCCTACAACTCAAATACTAATTGGTTCTTCTCTCAACCTTTGTGGGTTCAAATTCATTTCTTGTGTTTACAGTACAAAAAAATATGTTTCGCCTAATGTAGACACCCCATTTTTGATCGTCCTCAAGACTTAGGCGTCACTGATTGAACACTCAGTGATCACCCTTGTTTGTGTTCGTCTTGAGTTCCCGGAAGCCGTGGCAACGCGCCTCGCCTCAGGATCTCTCGACTCGACTGTTTTGTGTATGGTTTTGCACCAAACACTTGTGTTTTGCCTTTGAGAGGCAGGGTAGGGCTTGTAGACCATCCCCACCCATCACCGGCTAGGGCTTGAGGCCACCGACTGTGTTTTGTGGCCACCGGCCAAATGTTTGGCCGGCCAGCACTATAGATGGCTGGCCGGCTATCTGTTTTTGGTCAATTGCATCTTTGGCCGGCCGACTACTGTGCATCTGCTTTTGCAGATATTTTCTCACAGCTGGCATGCATTTGGCTCCCTCCATACACGTGTATGGAGGGATCTCTCTCTTTAGAAGCTTGTCTTGTAAGTTTTACAAGACAAAAAGTTCTATAAAGAGAGGGTCTTCTCTCTTGTCAAGGGTTGGACAAAAAAAGAGAGACATTTTAGACAGCCATTTTTAGGGTTTGAGTTATAGGGTTAGGGTTTGGTTTATATCCTATCTCTATAGTGTGTGTTTTGTCTCATTTTTGCTCACAAACACACACCATCACACCATCTCTTGGAGCTGAAGCCCTTGAGGGTTGTTTTTAGTGTTTTGGAGCTGGTTTCAACCTCAAGAAGCTGCTGGAGCTTCATTTGTGAAGAAAGTCTTCAAGGGTAAGAAGTTTGTCCTTTTATTCCCCATTTTTGCATTCTACTTTTGCCTATCTTGAAACTGTTTTTTGGCTTTGTGTATAACACATAAAAGTTCTGTTTTTAAGGCCTCTAAATAGTTTGTTAAGAGTGTTTTAAGCTTTGGGTTGTTTGACCCCTCTTAAGCCTTGTTTGGCCCTTGTTTTGTGCCATTTTGTGTGAGCTCCGGACCATAGTGTTTGGGTCTCCTCACCACTGAAATCTTGAGGGATTTCAGAGGTGAGAATGGTGTCTTGAGGTCCTAGGAAGGAGAGGGCCACCCCCTCTCCTTGTTGTCCTTGAAAAGGGCTATTTTTGCCTCTTGAGGGAGCACTATGTTTAAGTGTGTATTGGCCATGCCTTAACTGATTTTTGTGCTTATTATGTCATAATATGCCTCTGTTTTTAGTTGGTTTTGGTACACCATGCTTGCTTAGCATACATGCCTTGTAATGCCATGTTTAGGCCTTAACATGCCTTAGGTTGTAAGCCCTTGTTCTAGCATGTTTTAGGCCTAGCTTCGTGAAGCTTTAATGCATGTTTTTGTATGCTTTAGCTCTGTTTTAAATTGCTTGAGTCATACTTGCCATGTATTGTATAGCTCCTTTACATTTTGGCTTGTTAGCCTTAAAGTTTTGGACCATTGTTGCATGTTTAGCCTATCTTGTTTGCTTGGTTTGGCACCATGTTCTTGCATGATTTTCAGAGTTTAATGCATGCCATTTGTCCATGTTTGCCTCTTTTAAGTGTGCTTAAAAGTTGCCTTTATGTGCTTAAGTATTGGCCTATTAACATGTGCATGTGTGTATGTGTGTTTGGTCCCATTTCTTGAGTTTTTTGGCCACTGTTTTAGGCCTAGTTAGGGCTGCCTAAATCATGTTTAAGTCCATCTCTTTGCTTGTTGCATATGCTCCTTGTATGTTGTAGTATATTGGTAAGTGTGTTGCATGTTTGGAATTACATGATTGAATGAAGTCACATATTGGTTTGCATGCTTGGATGCCTACGTTAGCCTTGCATGCTTATTGTTGCATTGTCTCATGCCTTGCATGTTTTGTATGCCTCTTTGCATTGCCATGTCGCATGTCTAGTTAACATGCTTAGGTTGCATTACATTAGCATGCGTACTTGGCCTCTTGAATTGCTTATGATAGAGGTTAAGTCCCCCCCTGGCTTGATTACGTGCATTGCATTCCATATTAAAAATGCATACTTGGCTTCTTGGGCCATCATGCATGGAGATGCGCGATTGGTGGTCCGAGAACCAAGGCTCATGTCCCTTTGAGTCATAAACATGATATGGGGTGTGATTGGTGCATACATTGCTTGAAATGCATTGCCATGCCAAGTATTGCCCTCTGCTGCTGTCAAATCAGTTTCTGCAGGAAGTTTTGTCCGGCCGGCCACCTTTAATGCCGACCGGCTATCATTGTTGGCCGATGGATCAAGCTTGTGGCCGGTGACCATTCTACATGGCCGGTGGTGTTCTCCCCCAGCCGGTGGTGTTTCCTGACATCCATAGAGCAAACCCTGAGACTTTGGCAGTCATCAGAGGAGCAGAGCAGGGAAAACAGAGGCATCTTGAGCATGACAGTGGATTTTCGGGCGGAACCGAGCACGCATGCATCGAGCCATCTCCCCGAGGCTGCTGTTTATTGCTTTATTAGATTAATTAATTTGCTTAATTAATTTAGAGGCCTGTAATAATAATTAGCTAGGAAGTTAATTCATTATTTGATTTGTATATTCTTTCGGTCCTCCGAGCGAGGTGAATTTGTAATAATTGTGGGTGAGTATTGTATGTCTTCCAATCCCCATTCTTTTCCCTTTTACTTACCTGCTTTGATGGTTAGTATTAGGACATGTTTAATTAGCATACCTTATGCTACGCATGCGTGCATCCATTCATCAGTATTGCATGCACCGGGCTCGCGCATCATGCTAATTGCATTATATTTTCAAAATAAATTTGAATACATGCTACTTGTGCATTTCACATTCATCTTAGATTAGTCGAGCCTATCTAGTGACATTTTGTATGCGATGCATTAGACACTTAAATGGACTTGGATCATGCATTGATTGCTTAACATGTTCTGTTTTGGCACGGAGTACTTCGTAAGCATTTTATGCTTTAGCATCCTGCATGCGTGTGAGTGTTTGCCATGACAGCATACTTACCATGAGGCTAGCTGCTTATGTGATATAACTGCTTGAATGCCTGTGGGTGAAGGTTGGATGTTTGAGTTGGAACAACTCATTGAAATCCGTATTTTAGCCTACTTGCGAGTAGCAAATCCCAAAGCGTTTCCAAAACAAACGGATATGCAATGCTTGTTTCCAAGTTAGCGATCTAGTCTATACTTGTTTGTTGTGCGCATAACATAGTAACTCTAGGCTAATAATGGGAATAAGAACACATAACGTTTTCAAAATTGGATATCACGGTTAGTAGGGCCGATCTTCGGATCGGGCGAGAGGGGGTGCTCATAGCTGACCTTCTCCAATCGTACCCAAGTTCCGAGCCGAGGCAACTTTGGTGATGATGGACACATGGCCTTTGGCACCGAGTCAAGGTTTCCTAAATTCCCCCATTAAAAAATATTTAGGTGGCGACTCTGTATCTGGCAAAGCAGTCCATGTTTGGCACTTCTTTCAAAAAAAATCTGTTTTTCTCAAAACGATTTGCCGGATTTGGACTCTTTGGTTCAGGTTAAGAACCGACAACAAAAGGGAGTCCGAACTGTAGAGTGAAGCCCAAGGCGCGTCTACACCTAACTTATCAACTTTAAATTTCAACAGAATTTCTATGAAACAAAACTCTTATATAATTAATCAACCATACCTGATGATTCCTTTGGTGATGCCAAGTAGGCTCAAAGTCCTCCTCCACAGCCCCGCAATCAACCTCATCATCATCAGAAATACTGTCGTTGTCTTCTGTACATAGAAAGCTTGACACTGTATAATCAAAACTTGGTGCCACCACAAGCTTCCACTAAATTCTCTCTGATTTCTATAGATATGATATTTAATAATAACCTATCTTATCAAATAAGAATGATAGAAACATAGAAACCTCAATTTTGTTCCTTGGATTGATTTATAAGAAAAGTAGATTTCATTACCAAAGAATGTATACAGAAATAAAGAATGAAAAGGGTATGAGAACAAAAAAGAGATGAAGCACTATCTCTCTGTACGTTTCATTTTGGCATATGATCGAGCACATGATGCGCACACAATTAAACAATTGTGAGGAACAATAACAAAGCTTGAAATAGACAAATTAGGAATGATCGCATAATAGACAAGATGAAGAAGACACACCTCAGTTTCTGCAAGTTGTTCCTATTATTAGAACATAACATACACCAATCCAATATGTGTGGCCGGCTATAAATATACTGAGAGATTATTGCATAACACTTGAAGAATCTTGCACAAAACGCACATACCGCCATCACCGTTTCACAAAGACCACAAGCAACAGGCACATTCAAAAAGGAGCTCTCCAGGAGTTAAATAGTAGGTAGGATCGGTGGAAGATGTGGGTTTTCAAAGTCATCACCAAAACAGGAACCTTCAAGAAGGGAGAGATAGTGGCCTTCGATTAGTTGGTCAATCTGTTATAGATGTCGTGGCTATTGATGGACGAACAATCTGGACTCATCACAAGTAGCATCCTCAGTAAAGAAGCAAGGCAAATAAGAGAATTTGATGTGTTAGATTCAAAACACCTGCTAGCTTCCTTTCTTTTATATATAGGTTATAGATATATACAAACTTCATTTTTTTTTTCCTCACACTTTGGATTATAGATTTAACTATAAATAAATAAATTTTAAAAAAATAAATAAATGTAAATAAAATATAAATTAATTTTTTTCTATAATTGTTCATTTAAATTATAATTCAAACACAACATTAAGTGATTGAAAACAAATATATATTGTGTGTTAAACAACAAAGGAGGGATAAAAATGACATGTAGAATTGTATATTTTGGGGGTAAATTACACTAACTTCCTGTGAGGTTTCCATATCTCCTCTATGATTTCAATAATTATAGAAACCTCTTTTACTTTAATTGACAATATCAAGATTCTCTCATTTTTGACAGTCGTTCACACAACTAACAGAAGTTGTTGATGTCATCAAAGATAAATATTGAAATACCCATAATACCCTCAAGTGTCTTAAACCCATCTATATATTGACATCGTTTTTTCATACAATATTTTTCAAACATATATATATATATATCAACATCGTTTTTTCATACAATATTTTTCAAACATATATATATATATATCATCGTTTTTTCATACAATATTTTCCAAATATAACAGAGGCTCACAAACTCCAAACTTGAATCACTAGTTGTTCTAGATCCTTAAATGTCCATTGACGACCAAAGAAAAAAAGGGAAGAACAAAGTAATAGAGGCTGGGGAAGATCGACGACTACATGAGGGAGAAAGTTGTCGTAGAAGCTTTGCCCCTTGTAGCGCCGACGGAGAATGAAGAAGAGGAAGTCACCACCAAACAAAAAATTGAAGAAGAATAGTTAAAAGGATTTGAAAACAGTGTAGTAAACAAATCGTTCCCCAACACTATTCATTTCACAAAAATCAAGAACACCAGAAATCAAAACCCAAGTCTAAAATTTCACAAACCAAAACGAAGAAGAAGAGTTCTGAAGGAAGAATGCGCAAAAGTATATGAAGAAACTTTCCTGATGTTTGGTCCAGTGAAAGTGGGTTTGGGTCTGGGTTTGAGTTTGGGTCTTGGTTGGGTTTTGGAAGTGGTAGTGGGTGTTGATACCTAGCTTGATTGAGAAGGATTTGGTAGAAGGATTAAACCTATTGATTGAAAATTTGGTGGGATTGGTAGAAATTTTAAGTGACTTCATTTGTCAAAAAATCTTCAACTTCCAAAACCCACTTCACTATAAAGCCTTTTTTTGAAGGACCTCTTTGAACTATACAGTAAGCAAGAACAAGAAAAGAGCTTGAAAAAAAAAAAAACAAACAAACAAGAAAGAGAGATGTGTTGGTTAGATTTGAGAGACTTGTTAACGTAAACAAACAGAGCAATAACCCAACGCAAATCCTCGATCGCACAAATCCTCCTCCCCAGTGGCCCTCAATCTCCAGCCAGCTTCATTCTCTCCTCCTCCCCTTTTTTTTCTTGTCATTCGTCTCCCTTCTCTCATCCTCTTTTACTTTTTCTCTCAGTCGCGACCCAGATTACAACCAACCACCACAAACTCAGATTGTGACCTAACGCTACTACCACCACTGCCCACCACCACTCTAAAAACCATATATCTAGGGTTAGGGTTTCAGAAGAGGAAAGCATAGAAAAAGAAGAAGGAGATGGGGAGAAGAAAAACAGGTAGCAAATGGTGGAGAAGAAAGAGTGGAGGAAGAAGAAGAGAAGGAGGAGGAAGATGAAAGACGACAGACAACGGACGACAGAAAGAATAAGAGAAAGAGGATGCCCCAACAACGCCAGCAATGAGGAGCTTCTCTCTCTTTCTCTCTCTCTCTCTCTCTCTCTCTCTCTCTCGCGCGCGCGCGCACGTTTCGATCTGACGAGAGAGAACAAAAACAAAACAAAAAAAAACATAATTAAATATGGCGGATAGAGGGATGAACGGGTATTTTCGTCTTTTCACGCTCAAATAAAAAGGGTAATATAGTTATTTTGTATAGGCAAGTAACGTTGTTTGTGAAAAATTGACAAATTTGGGAAATCTTGATATTGTCAGTTAAAGCATGAGAGGTTTCTGTAATTATTGAAACCATAGAGGCGGTCCTTGCATTTGTCAAAAGCCTCATGGGAGATAAGTGTAATTTACCCTATATTTTGGTGCATCTTTCTAAATTGCTTCTTTCTTCTTCTTTTTTTTTTTTTTTTTTTTTTTTTTTGAGTTTGTATCAAATTATTTGATACAATTCTGTTTGCAGCTTATTGATGGAAATAATTTATTAAACTGAAAATAAAACTAACTACTTGAACTCTGAGGAAGAAATTACTTTCTAATTATCATTTTTTAAGTTTACAATAAATTATACCAAATAAACCTAAGGTATCCCTAGTTGGGTCATACCACGCGTATCTTTTACCACTTAAGCCAAGGATTCGTGCCATAGCATTATTCCCTTTGGTTTTAATCACATGTATGAAAGCGGTAGCAATTATTTAGGTTCCATTTGGTAGAGTTTTCTAAATATGATTTGAGAATAAAATTGTATTTTGAGTTTGTGAGTTTTGGAATTATGATTTGAGTGTAGAAAATTTGTATGGTGAATGAGTTCTGAAAAGAGTTTTGAAAAAAGTTTTGAATTGAGTGAGAAATTTTTGATGTGACATATGATATTTGATACAAAAACTTACAACTCATAACCAAACACACAACTTAAAATTCTATTCAAATCTCATAAAAAAATTTAAAAAAATCAAAAAATATTTTTTTATCTTTATTTAAAAATAAACGTGTTAAAAAAAAATTACTGTTCTGGTCAACCGGCCGAACGATTGGTGGACGTCCGGTGGGACATCCGATGGGACGACCGGTTAGCCCAAATTTTCCCACCTTTGACAAAGTTTTCAAAAGTGAGCGTGGAATTAATTTTGAAAAACCATAAACAAACATCATATGCAAAACAAGCTCTAGAACGTTCCAGAGCTATACCAAACAGAGCCTTAATATTTTTGTGACATCAATGTAGTAATGTCACAAATCATTCTTTACCATCTATTTATGTAGTCTCACATGGATTAATGGTTATTGATTTGCGACATTGTCACAAAAGGCATGGAATAATTCTTCATATCAGAGAGTGCAAGAAAATGACAATATTATGTTTGAGATTTGCTTTGGCATACCCTATTCTAACCTCTATCACTAGAAGGTCATTTGTTGTATTAAAGCATCTTCTATGTGTGGTGTTAAAATAGCAATGTCATTATAATATTTTAATGTGTTACAGTGTTAAAATAATATAATCTAACAATCTTAGGCCTCGTTTGGCATGCGAGTGTTTTAGTTAAAAAGTCAAAATGTTATTAAAAAAAATCAAAAAGCCTATAACCTATAGCAAAAAGTTAAAGATTCATTTTTCTCTCTACATTTTGCATATCTTTCGTAAAAAACTAAAAAGTCATTTCAAACATACTAGTTTTTTTAACATCATATTTTAGCCAAAAAATTAAAAAATTACTGAAATAGAATATTTCCAAATGAGGCCTTAGTCTAAAATAACTATTATAGAATGCGACTATGTTTTTCCTAAAGTCTACAGAAGGAATGTAACTAGTTTTCAATAGAAAGTTTCAAAGAAATAGCACCAATCAGGCCCAGGACCAGGCCCAAAACATGGTTTTGATTCAGTTTACGTGGACTGGGTCCAAAGTTTACTCCTAGCCCAACATTTTACTTGGATTCATTTTGTTCCTCAGATATAACAATGTCAGTCATCGGTCCTATTTGGTGTAACTGTTAAAACCAACAATGCTACATACACCCAGTACGGAAGACCCCACCCCCACCCCCAGTGACGTGGCGGCGTGGGGTGGCCGAAAAAAAAAAAAAAAAAAAAAAAAAAACGTTTTCCCCTCCAACCCCCGGGTGACACTCACTGGGTGTCACCCCCAGCTGGGGGTAGAGATCATTTTTGCTGTTAAAACAGATTATAAATTATAATTTAACAAATTATAGATTATGATTAGAAGCTGTTAATCTGTTTGGTATAGCTGTTGGATTATAGATTTAAGTTACTAAGTAGTGTTTGTTAAATAAGCTGTAAAGTAGCTTTTTCAATTAACTTTTATTCTTTATTATTTACTATTTGTCTACATTTCTCATAAAAAATAATAATAATATTTTATAGTCCATTTGGGTCTTTTTCTATTTTTAAAAAAATAAAAAATAAAAAAAATCTAAAAGTATAACCGTAAATTAACATGTCCACAGCAGAAGCTGATAATCAGAAGCAAAAGGTGAGCAGTTTCTCAGAATCAGCTTTTTTGGCTTAAAATAAATTGTTAGAATCAGAAGCTGTTTGAAATAAATTTAACCAAACAGTCCAAAATAACTTTTTAAAAGCCAGAAGACATAAGTTAGCTCAAAAAAGCCCCACCAAACACCCCATCCTAGTTCACTAGTCTCAAGAATTGGGCCAACATGTCGCTTGGAGAGAAGATAGGATAAACACTTTTAGAGGATCATTTTAATTTGAAATTTATAGAACCCAAATGTGAGTGCTTGGCAAAAGAACTCCAGGATGAGTTTGGGTTCAACTTCAAAAAGTCAATTTTTTTTTATTTAAATATATATTTTTAGTATTTTTTGTTTTAATTTGTGTCAATTTTTTTCTTTTTCAGTCTATCTAATGGAGAAGGATTGAAAAAAAAAATTTAAATGAAGAAAAAGAATTCACAAAAAAATAAAAATAAAAAAACAAAAAGCAACGTGTTTTTTTTTTAGATTTTTGTTTTTGATCAACTTTTTTTCAAAATTATTTCTATTTCTTTTTTCTTTTTCTTTTTTCTAGTCCTAGTGGAGTAGAATCTAGAAGTGTAAAGTATTTTGAATTTAAAAAATAATAATAATAAAGACACTAAAAAAAATGGCAACAAAAACGTTACTACAAAAGTCAATGTTGGACAGAAACTGAATGAGTAAGAAACCCATGATTGCCATAGATCTTGTTACACATCTTCAACGATTTATACTTTGCGTAACAAACATATCATAATAATATGTCTTCAGCTGAGTTGTGAAAGTGATGTCATGACTCATGAGCCAATCTGCATCTTTGCTGAGTAGTTGAGTTTAGGGAGTTTTACAACCTATTCTAAGTTTGACCCATCTTTGGGTTCTCATAAAAGTGTGATTACAGATTCTTTATGAGGAAAGAGTTTTGTGTTTAAGTCTACCAATTCCTTGAGGTGTATGAGGGGTTGGGTTTAATAGTACACCAACTATTTCTTGCTTGATAATGAGGCAGAGAGTGATAGAGAGATCATTGTGCAAAAACATGATTTCAACAATATAACGAAGTAAACCCAAGGCAAGTGGTCGAATGGTAAAGTCTGGAGGATAAAATCCACAGGTCTCGAGTTCGAGTCACCCCTTGGGGCCACTGAAGGTTTGCCCGGTCATTAACTTCAGGGCCCTCAGGATTAGTCCTGGCTTCTCTTAAAATCAGCGGGTTGGGGATACCTGAGTTATCAAAAAAAAAAAACAATATAATGAAGTAGTAGTAAATAAAAGAACAAATGCATGCCAATACAAGATATATGTGGTTTAATATTGTTAAAATATTGTAGAGAGAATAAGTTGTATATATTATTGTGTAACAAATCAAGTACAATAAACTCCTATATATAGGAGGAGAGTATATATAAATTAAATATGAAAGATGAATCAATCACTACCAATCTATCAATATAATATATATAATATATATATATATATATATTCAACAATGCTACAGACCCTCAAAAAATACAACCTCTACTCACCTATGATTAGTCTAGAAAGGAAACGGAAAAACAAAAAAAAAAAAAACAAAACAAAACAAAAACACATGATTAGTCCACATCATTTTGGGCGTCATGGGGGTCCCCGACTTTGGAGGTCTCAAGCATTTTTGTATATATATATATATACTAACAGCCCCGCAAACTCAACGTAGATAAACATCAACCAAGATGAGTTTGGAAATTAAGTCATTAAAACGATCAAAATGATGAGTCTTAGTGAAGATATTAACAGGTTAATTAGCGGAAGCAATAGAATGGAGATGGACTGTACCACAAGCAATATGCTAACGAATAAATTTTATATATAAGATCTGATTGAGACCCCCACTCTCCCCCCACCCCCACACACACTCTTAGGGGTAGGGGTTGGTGATTGGAAGGAAAATATATATATATATATCTAGCCAATCACAGTGGACTAGAGACCCTAGTGGGGGTCCGAATCATTAATCTTTATATATTATTGTGTAATGAACCAAGTACAATGAGCTCCTATATGCAGTATATACACTAATTATGGAAGGTAAATCAATCATTACCAATCCACCAATATAATGCAATATAAAGGGGTGTTTTGAGAAATGATTAAAAGTTGACTTTTTAACTTTTTTTTAATTTTTTAACTTTTTTATATGAAAGGTGATATAACTCAAAATATATTAAAAATTAACTTTTAACTTTCTTAGAAGGTTCCCAAATGACCCCCATATACACGAAAAATTATTTAATAATCTCGAAATACCACGTGATTATATTTCAAATCAATCACCAATTACTTAGCTTTCATGTTGTTCTTATATCCCTAACATAAATCAGGATTATATACACTATTTCTTTTTTTTTTTTCTTTTTTTTTCTTTTTTCTAGTCCTAGTGGAGTAGAACCTATAAGTGTAAAGTATCTTGAATTTAAAAAAAAAAAAAAATGGCAACAAAAACGTTACTACGAAAGTCAATGTTGGACAAAAACTGAAGGAGTAAGAAACCCATGATTGCCATAGATCTTGTTACATATCTTCAACCATTTATATTTTGTGTAACAAATATATCATAATAATATGTCTTCAGCTGAGTTGTGAAAGTGATGTAATGACTCATGAGCCAATCTGTATCTTTGCTGAGTAGTTGGGTTTAGGGAGTGTTACAACCTATTCTAATTTTGACCCATCTTTGGGTTCTCATAAAAGTGTGATTACAGATTCTTTATGAGCAAAGAGTGTTGTGTTCAAGTCTACCAATTCCATGACGTGTATGAGGGGTTGGGTTTAATAGTACACCAAATTGACTTTGTTTTCCTTTTGTTCTCTGCCTATTTCTTTCTTGATAATGAGGAAGAGAGTGATAGAGAGATCTTTGTGCAAAAACATGATTTCAACAATACAATAAAGTAGTAAATAAAAGAACAAATACATGCCAATATAAGATATATGTGGTTTAGTATTATTAAAATATTATAGAGAGAGAATAAGCTCTATATATTATTGTGTAATAAATCAAGCACAATATATATAGAAGGGGAGTATGTACACTAAATATAGAAGATGAATCAATCTTTACCAATCAATCAATATAATACAATATATATATATATATACACTAATTAACTGTCATCGCAAACTCAAGATAAATAGATATCAACCAATATGAATTTGAAAATTAAGTCACTGAAACGATCAGAAGAATGAATCTTGATGAAGATATCAACAGATTAATTAACAGAAATAATAGAATAGAGATGGAGTATGCTACGGGTAATATGTTGACAAATAAACTTTGCATATTATTATATAATGAACTAAGTACAATAAGCTTATATACACTTTGTGGAAGGTAAATCAATCATTACTAATCCACCAATATAATACAATATATATACACTAACAAGTATGCTTATGCTTGTCGTGGCAAACAACTAAGGATTAAAAGAAAAGTCAATCTCTCTACAGCTCTCCCTCTTTCTATAACGTTGTAAGGGCATTTGCATCGGTTTCAATAAATTTTGAATTAAATTATAATTTAAAATTTATTTTTGTTATTTTAGTTAGTCATTTTTTTAGTACTCATTATATCAAATTCTCTATTCTAACTCAATTTTATTAAAATATTAATTTCTTATTGTATTTTTTATTTTTTATTTTTTTTTATTAAATTAATAAGATGCCACTCAAATAATTCTTAAAAAATGCACACAAAAAAAAAAAAAAATTACTGTTGACCGGACGGTCTATTGGTTAGGCTAATTTTGGGCATTTTTCTTCTTTTGCTACAGGTACTCACAGGACATCCGGTAGGATATTTGGTAAGATATTCGGGTGGACGACCGATTTAAAGATTTTGGTCCAGTTTTGCTCCAGAAAATATAATGAAAAATCATATAGCTAATGAACAGTGGCTCAACAAAATTATTGAGATATTGTAACAAATTTAACAAAAAATTAATTTTAAAAAAAATTAGTAAACCAAATGAAGGAAGAATTTTATGATTTACTAATCATATTTTAACTTTTTATTATTTTACCTTAGCTATGCGGATGGTCTAACATAATTCCGGACCTTAACTCTTTGACTTAATAAAATCAGTACTAATTAGTGGTCCGAAAATATATGACTCGAATAGCTCGAAACACCCAAAACGACGTCATTTTAGATGTAAAACAATATCATTTTATCATTTTCAAACTATTCGAGCCATATACTTTCGGACCACCAAATATTTTTCTAATAAAATACCTAGTATACCATAAATATAAGACAGCTCGTAATAGAGATAATAAAAATAAATAAATAAAAGGGATAGGTTCCCTATAATCACTGGCAGAGGGACGTGGGGCCGTGGGGCCGTGGGGGTCACGGGTCACTTTTCATATTTTTTTTTTTTGTTTTACCCTGACTTTTTTTTTTTTTTTTTCTTTTTATTTGGTCTTCCTTACACAGTACCCCTCTACTGCATATCCCTTCTAAAATGCATCCCAAACACACTGACACCACTCCACGGACCCACGTTTTTTTTTTTTTTTTTTTTTTTTTTTTTTTTTAAATCTCAATCCCAATTAAACATTGACTCACAAATTTTTTTTTGTTTGTTTTTTGAGTAGACACAACTCTAATTACGGTAAGATTAAAATTCTAAAACTCTAAAAGTATATGAAATTTTTTATTTTTTTATTTATTTACAGTACTTGTTAAGTATTTTTATATTTTCTTTATCTTCTTTGTCTTCTTTTGTTATTTTGTAATTTATCGACTTGCGATTCATCAAATCAGGATCACACAACACAAATTTGGAACCACACTACAACCTTGGTATCTTTTTCTTCATTGTTTACAAGTAACTTTATTTTATTTTTTTTACTTTAAAAAAAATTATGATATTAAATTTATAGTTATTTGTTAATTTTAATTTGTAAATTTTTTTATTTGCTATTATTTATGTTAAAATATGAGATTTTGAATGCTAAATTATGAATCTTAATTGGTAATGATTTATATTAAAATTAGAATTTTGGTTTGTTGTTGTTTGTGCTAAAACTAGGGATTTAATTTGTGCAAAATTAAAAATATTAATTTGTAGTGATTAAATTTAAATTAAGGATTTGATTTGTTATAATTTGTACTAAAATTAGAAATTTGATTTGTTGTGATTTGTGCTAAATTTAAATTTTTAAATTTGTATTAAAAATTAGAGATTTTGATTTGTGAGAGTGTGATTTTAATTATGAATATTTATTTAATTTTTAGTTTTTTCAAACAGTCGTGGAGAAATATTTCAAAAAAAAATCAAAATTATAATCATCTCTTCCTTAATAAGAATATAATAATTATTCTTCCACAAAATAAAATCACATAAAAATTAATTTAATAGACTTTCTTGCAGATAAAAGTGCTCCTATAATAAATTTCTAGATCCGTCACTGCCTATAATAAATGAATGAGAAGTGGTGTCAACTGCTGTTGCCGGCACGACCCCTTTAAAAAGAAAGGGGGGTGTTTGGTTGTCGAGTTACAACAGTATGTGTTTGGTTGCGATCCTACTAGCTTTATTGCTGAGACACATAAGCTTGTTATAAATATTTGACTCACTGTTTTTTTGTTTTGTTTTTTGAGAAACATTGTAACACTATTTTTGAAGTTAGAAAGTTAAATTTATTTATAATTATAATCACATGATTTATTATACTTGTTTTTAAAAATGACAAGTATGCATTAAAAAATAAGTAGTGGCAAATATTTAAATAAAAAATAAATATTACTGCAATTATCGACAATTTTTTATGAATAATTTACGTAAAAATTTACAAAAGAAATGAATTATATTGTTAATATAGAATCCATAATGATTTTATAGTCCAGTTCACTAAATGCTGTGTTTGGTTTGAGGATTTAGGGAGGGATTTGGAAAAGGAAAGGGAAAAGATGTGTGAAACTATGTGAAATATAGACATGTTTTATTCACATTTTACCAACTTTTTTCATTTCCCTTTCCAAATCATTCCCCAAATCCCCCAACCAAACACAACATCAAGTCTTTCCCATCATACAATGTAAGCACCCAATTTGCTGAGAACATTGTCTTCTAAATTTTCCTTATACAGCTTCCCTTATATAATTCTTTCAGGTTTTGATTACAAATTTTAAATCTTGATGATTTCTTCAAACATATATGTATATATATATATATATATATACATTTATAAAAGAGTTTGTATTTTGACATCTTCAAATTTTTTATAATTTTATTCAATCCTTTCAAAATATAAATAATTTTACCTTTGCTCACCAAACCGTTGAAAAATCTCATTATTTTCATTCAATTTTTAGTATTTATAAATTAAATTAGTATTTTAGTCTCCAAAAATTATATAATTTTACTTCAATTCATCTAAAATCTAAATAATTTTACTTTAGCTTGCCTTTATACCTTTTTTGAGGTCGTCACTATACACTATATTAAATAATGCGTACAAGATTGTTAATACAAACTTCTATCATGTTCTTTTTTATTTCTAAAAATGCCCATAAGAGGTTTTCATTCATTTTTTTGATTTTTAAACTACATATACTTATGAAATGTTTGAGAGCTCGAATTTGCCCCCCCTAATCCCCAAAACGACGTCGTTTTGGGAAATTTTTTTTTTCTTCCATTTCGACTCTGAAACAGGGAAGGGAGAGAAGCAGAGGGGGAAGAGAAGAGAGAGAAGACGATCGTCAATCGCCGATGCCCAGCCGCCGATCGTCGCCCAGCCGTCGGTCGTCGTCGCAGCCCAGCCCCGCCGTCGCAATCCCCTCCTTCCTCCTCTTCCTCCTCCTCCTCCTTCTCCTTCCTTCCTCCTCCTTTTCTCCTTCTCTGCTTCTGAAAGGCCCCCTCCAGTCCCCTCCTTCCTCTTTCTCCTCCTCCCCCTCCCTCCTTCCTCTTCCTCTTCTCCTTCTCTGTTTCTGAAAATAAATAAATAAATAAAAAATAAAAAAAATTAGGGAGATTCGGGGAGCTTTTTGAGCTACCCAGCACGACTCTATACTTATACAGAAAATGATTTGGAGCCTTAAAAAAAGCCCCCTCTAATTCCCAAAACGACGTCGTTTTGGAGATTTTTTTTTTTTTTTTTGCCTTGGTTTGAAAATTCAGGGAATTAGAGAGGAATTTCGGATGACATAGCACGGCCCATACTTATACATATAGCTGCTAGTATATACAATGCAATGACTACTCTAGCAAGCAATTGAAGAGTGTGGGAATTGGGTGGGGGTAGCTTTCTGTGGGAAAATCAAAAATGAAATCCATGCATGGCTTGACTTGACTTTTTAGCCGTAAGAAACGGAAACTGGCTAGTGGTGGAGCCGTTGATGGGGTGTTTGTCTACCGAGAAAACGTACACCTGTGTGGGAAAATTCAAAATTCCTATCAAGTCATTTTCTTTTGCCCACTGATCTCTTAAGGTCAATTTTTAATAAATATCTCTCTCTATATTTCTCTGTCCATGATTGCAACATCCAAACCAAACCTCCACACTTGTCAGTTGCGGACAATAATATCAATGGATATTATACATACTACATAAATATATATGAGAAAATGTTTGAGACCTTCTGTGGAGATGATTTTTAGGGGTGGTTTGACATCTCTTATATAATTTCTCTTTTTATCTTTTTTTCATCATATTATCTTTTACTTTTCTGAATATCTTTTCATAAAAAGACAAAAAGTATACTTATTTAGATCATCCTAAACAACCCTTTACACTTTTAAAGTGATCCTGACCCTCCATATATATGTAGGGCTCATCAATATATATGTAAATCCACATCATGAGAATAGTCTTGATTTGTGAGGTCTTGTAAGTCTTAATCACCACTCATATATATATTTGATCGAGAAGAAAAGGGTAGAAATATCCAAATATTCAAATATCTAACTCTGGTTTTACTAGTAATAAAATCAGTAATGGTAGAGGGTCCTAATTTTTGTGGCTCAAATGGCTCGAATTTGTCAAAACGACGTCGTTTTGAGTACAAAACAACATCAAAATTGCCAAAACGACGTCGTTTTGGCAATTTTGAGTCATTTGAGCCACAAAAATTAGGATCCCCAAACATTTTTCTAATAAAATACTATTTTCAATGTTAAATTTGGTTGAACTTATAGTTAATTGTTCCTCTGGTCACACGAATAGGGATTAGATGTCACTTGCCAAAAAAATAATACTTTTTTTTTTTTGTTACAGGGAAATCCTCCCACTCCCGCAGGTCCAAGGCAGTGCCCCATGAGGAGATCACCAGGGTGTCCTGTTGTCCGTTCCGAGTAAGAGACTATAACCTGGAAGCTTGTCCCGACCTCCCAAGGCAAGCTCCGCTTAAGTCAGGACTCGCACAGCAGGGGAGAATTAAACCCACACCAAGTAGCTGATAAGACATCCTTGAAGTCAACCTCCTTAGTTCCATTTTTTTAAAAATACTTTTCAGAAAATTTTTCTTTCTTATTTTTCATATTTTTTATTTTTAATAATTTTTTTAATATTTTAAGCAATTTTTCACTTTTTAGACACAACTAACATAAGTATACCTAAAAAATAAAAAAAATTGTAAAAAAATCTTTGAAAAATTCACTAAATACTAAAAATATAAAATAAAAAAAATACAATAATTCAGTATATTTTTTTATATTTCTATGTATTTATTAATTTTTAAAAATATTTTTCACAAATTTTTTACTTTTAGATACATCTAAGTAAGGTGTATCTAAAAAAGTTTTAAAAAAATGTTTAAAATTTTAAAAAATATTTACTAAAAACAAAAAAAACACGAAAACCAAAAAACTCAATTTTCAAAAAATTTAATTCAAAAACTCAAACCAAACGCACTAATAATTTCGCATGGTTATATTTGGATGAGTAAAAAAATAAAATATATAAGATAAAAATATAATTAAACATTTTTTTTTCTTACTTTATATTTTGGTGGGTAATATTTGCATTAAAAAAAAAAAACAACCAATCAATTTGGTTGCACACTAATTTTATCATTTTTTTCTAAGAAATGAAATTGACAGATTAAGAAATTTTTCTCTCCCTTCATTTCTCACTATTTCTTCGCAAAAAGTAATAAACCAAATATAAGGGAGTTTTTTCTCCTTATTTTCTATCATTTTTCACTAAATAATTCGATCCAAACAAATCGTTAACTCTATCAATTACAAAATTGTAGATTTGGAAAGTCTCAAACTATAATATTGTATCACTTTTATCCATCAAAATGGGAATATTTGTATAATTTTTATAGTTAATTGGGGATCTAAATAGGAAAATGATTTGGAGCCCTAAAAACTGTCCCCCTAATCCCTTAATTTTCATTTTAGGTAACTGGTTCTTTGTTTTTTTTTTTTTTTTTTTTTTTTACTTGATATAGAAATTAAAAAAATTAAAAGGAATGTTTAGGGGATGTAGCAAGATCCGATCTAAATATATGATTTTTTCAATTGGAGGCTATAGTATCAAGTGAAAATTGAGAAGTATCACGTGATTGACCCTAGAATCAACGAATCATCCACCTTTTTGTCATTAACGTGGGTACTAGGGCTTGAAAGATGTAGAGAATCCAAAGCAGGGAGTCCCCATCAAGAATAGGGCTTGGGAGTAGAAGACATATGTTAAACAACAATGATTCATCCTATTAAAAATATCACCATTAATAATATTAATGTATTAAAAAATAAAAAAAAAAAATACAATTTCAAGACTAAAATATCACATCATTTCTGACGGGACTCACTGTCACCTAATTAGTGAGAGCACTAATTAGTGCTCCCAAGCATTTTTCATATGTTAAAAGTTGATTTTTTTTTTTTTTTCAGAATATGTATAACAAAAGTAAAGATACAGGGGTGATTTAGGAAATTCGCTAAAAGTTAGTTTTTAACTTTTAACTTAGGCCAAGTTTGGCATCTACTAAATAATATAAAAAGTCAAAAAGTTACTATCCTATTTAAGTCACATCATCTTATTTAAATCACATCACCTCTCTAACACATCACATCAAACCCAACCCATATAAACCAATAAGTCAAAAAGTACACTTTTTTAGAACATCCTAAATCAACCCTTAGTTTAAATCACATAATTTTTTATTTTTTTTATACATAGAAAGATAAAAAAAAGTCAAAAAATTTGAAAAAAATTAAAAAGTTAATTTTTAACTAACTTTTTAAATCTCTCCGTAATATGGTTTAAAAAAAGTTGAAAAATTTTAAAATTAACTTTTAAATCGTTTTACCAACGTAAGCCAAAGCATTATTACAAGTCTTACAATGCCTTTATCTTCCAAGTTCTTCATCATTGTTGGGTTGAATTTTATAGTGTATATATATATATATATATAGGGTGGGGCTTTGCTCTGATCTAGAAAGTATTGTTGGACTCGCGGAGGCTCATTACAGGTTCCGTTTCGATAATTCAAACCGTTTAATGTATAGAACTCGTTAAGTATTATATACTTATAAAAAATCACGTTGATCAAATATCGATAGCAACGTGATCAAATCAGTTTTGTATATAAAAAATGGTGAAAAAATAAACAGTTAACAGAAATTTAATTCGATGAAATAGCTATTGATATCGAATCAACGTGATTTTTTACAAGTATATAGTACTTGACGAGTTCTACACATTGAACAGTGCAAATTATTGAAACGAAACTCGTAATGGACTCTCACGGGCCTAATAGTACCTTTCAATCCAAATTAGACCGGAAGGAAACTAATCTATATGCTTGACTTCTAGCACCAAAGTGCTCTTTTGGCATGTGGATTTAAGTTAGACTGGATTATTTTAACTATAAAAAGATAAAATAGACTTCTTGAATTCTAAATTAAAAGTTCGGTAGTGCTACGTAGCTCGAAACTCGTGGCTCGAGTTTTGGCTGGACACTTTTTTTTTTTTCTTTTTTCCGTGTTTTGTTGCAGAACGAAGAAGAAGAAGTTGCAAAACGAAGAAGAAGAAGAAGAAGGGAGGAGGAGGAGGAAGGAGGGGAGGGGTGGGGGCCATAAAAATCGGCTGGAGGAAGAGGCGGGGCTGCGACTGCGACGATCGGCGAGGCGATGGCGGTGGTGCGACGATCGGTGAGGCGACGGTCTGAAGCTGCGACGATCGGCGGCGATGCTGCGCGACGATCTCCTCCCTTCCTTCTTCCTCTCCCTCCCTTCTCTTCTCTCTCTCCCTTCTCTTTCTCATCTCCCTCTTTCGAGCCATTTCGAGCTTTTGGTGTCGAGCTACGGCTTATTTCCATTAAAAGTTATGCCAAGTTTGGCAACTCAAAAATAATCCATCTTTTTATCTTTTTTCCATCGCATCACCTCTTTACTTTTCTGCACATCTTTTCGTAAAAAGATAAAAAGTGCACTTATTTAGGTCATCCCAAACAACCCCTTATTACAGTTAAATCATGATTCTTATATTTTTTCTTTTATAAAAGTTAAAAAAATCAAAAAGTTCATTCCAAACGAGACTATTTTAATCCCAGATTAAAATAATCAAAAAATCAAAAAGCCAACACACATTCCAAACTAAACCTTAATTACGTTTGATTTCGTTAGTTGCATCATTCTATTGGGCTTTTTTGGTCCTGTTTGATATAGCTGTTAAAACAGATTATAGATTATAATTTAACAGATTATAGATTATGATTTTAATCAAAAATTGTTAATCTGTTTAGTATAACTGTTGAATTATAGATTTAAGTTGCTGAGTAGTGTTTGTTAAATAAGCTGTGAAGTAGCATTTTCAATTAACTTTTATTTTTTATTATTTACTATTTGTCTACATTTCTCATAAAAAATAATAATAATATTTTATAATCCATTTGAGTGTTTTTCTATTTTTAAAAAAATAAAAAATAAAAAAATCTAAGAGTATAACCGTGAATTAACATGTCTACAGCAGAAACTGATAATCAGAAGTAAGGGGTGAACAGCTTCTCAGAATCAACTTTTTTGACTTAAAGTAAGTTGTTAGAATCAGATGCTGTTTGAAATAAGTTTAACCAAATAGTCTAAAATAACTTTTTAAAAGCCAGAAGTCATAAGTTGGCTAAAAAAAACCCCACCCAACACCCCCTTTGTTTTTTATCTTTTTTTAAGGCTAAAAACTCTTGATATTTTCTTGAATAATTGACCCTCCACCAAATACTATAAAACAAACCTTATCCTCATGGACAATTATTAGTAATCATAAAATATTAAGTGATTTGTGTTTTAATTATATAAGTATTAAGTAATTAAACCTATATAAACAATAATAATATCTGCAAAATATATTTTGACATGATCTAAATAAATATATTTTTTAATTTTTTATAAAAAAATTTATAAAAAAATAAAGAGATAATATAATCTAAAAAAATAAAAAGATAAAAAAAAATGTGCTAATATTCAATATGCCAAACAAACTAGTAAGGTGGTGAGTTTTGTTCTACTGGCAAAATTTTTTATTATGTTATTGATTTAAAACACTTTATAGATAATGCCACCTAATACTATGAAATTATTGACTGTCATGTTTTTTATTTTAATAATGCTAAAAAACATAAATAAACACAAAATTCTCATGATTAGTGAAATTTTATAGAATCTATTAATACATTCATTTTTAAAAGATCTTATCTATTCAATTAGAATCTTATTGAACGTTACAATTATTTTGTGTTAATATTATTTTTTTTACAATTCTCACTTTTTTATATTCTTAAATTATTTTTTTACGACGATGGTATATACTATTAAAAGTGATATTTTAAAACACTACTAGAAATTAACACATACTTAAAAAAAATAAATAAATAAAAAATAAAAAATACTCTAACAGTAAATAAAATTCAGTATTACATTATTAGTCCTATCACTAATTAGCGTCAATCGTTTTCCTTCTTTTTAATTGTTATGAAAGATGTGACAGAGGGACGTGACAGCCTTGGTAACCTCATCTTTCGGGTTTGTTTCTTTGTGTTTTTTTTTCTTTTTCTTTTGATCAACTTACGTATTTATGTTCAATCAAGGAGCTTGGCCAACATTATTGTAAACTTTGGGCGTGTTTGATTCGTCGGATTAGGGGGACTATCCATTATTTAGATTGTAATTTAAATAGTGCTTTTTATTTACCGTTTGATTTTTTTTTAGTCCGTCAAATTTTATATCTGGCCAGACTCCTTATCCTCCATATGAGGGACTATTGTGTCCTAGGGGGTATAGGATAATTTTTGGGGGACTATCACTGTTGGGATTAGGTAGTTAAAATGACCATTTTGACCCTCTACTATTTAATTATGTATTATATTTAATAAAATTCAATAAATTTAAATGTCTCAATTTAAAAATAAAATAATTTTATTTAACTTTTTATTGATGTTTTATTTATTTAATTTTTTAAATTAATTTTTTTATAAATATTTTATTGATGTTTTATTTTAAAATTTTGTTTATATTTTATTTAATTTCATTATTTAAATTTAATAGATGTTTTATTTAATTTCATTTTTGATTATTATTATTTTTAAAAACAAATTTATTTAAAATTTTAATTAAAAAATAATATATATTTTTATTGATATTTTATTTATTTTTTTAAAAAAATATATTTATTTAATTGTGTAAAAAATAAAATAAAATAAATTTTTATTTAATCTGGCTAAAAATAATTAAAATATTAAAGATATGTTTAATATTGCTATTACTTAGTAAATAATTAAAGGATAAAATAGCCTTTTGTTCATTTATCTTATCCAGTCCGTCCAACCAAACGTTGGATTCACTAAAAATAGTCCTTTCCAGATATCTAATCCCATGAAAAAACAAACACAAGATACATATCCAATCCAACCAATAGTCCGGGGATTCACAGTCTCATTACTCAAGTCCAATGGATTCTAATCCCCCTTATCCAGTCCGTCCAATCAAACACACCCTTTCTGAATTGTTTTTTTTACAGCGCACTAAACTTAGCTATTTAAAATTGTCTAAAATTATTATCTTACAATTCAAATTTATTTTAAATATAAATTTTATATCACATAAATTTAATTTTTATCACATAATCACTCACCAAAAAAAACTCTAGGTGAATAATTCTGAATTACAGAGAGTTATTGTTTTTTCTATTTTGTACCACTTACATGAAAACAAATAATGATACCCAAAAACTATTATTATGTTTGATTTTATTTTTATTTTTTTCCTTAAAAAATTTGAAACTAGTTTGATGGAAAACAATAAAAATTGGAATAGTAAATTAGACTCACCTCATTCAATGTTTAGAAGACGGACATTATTTTTCCATTCATACTAAAAAGAGCAAGCTGTCGTTTGATTTTGACTTTTTTAGTTAGTTTTTTAATTTTTTTTGACTTTTTTAACCTTGAACTTTTTTAGTCATTTGGTATTTTTATTTGACTTTTTTGACTTTTTAATTTTAGAATGACAAAATTACCCTTAGTATAGAATGATATTTTTTTGACTTTTTATTTATATATGGAGTAGTTTGATACTTTTTGTAACTTTTTTATCTTTTTATAATTTTGTAACTTTTTTTTTTGTCTTTTGTGATTATATAGCCCACGATGAAAACCAAACGGAGGCTTATATCTTCTTAATTTTTCTTCCAAACTCCTGTTAATGATGTGGTAAATAATTTTAAAAGAAGATAAAAAGAGTTTGAAAAGAGTTACTTGGTAAGTATTATTTGCCACATCACCACTAGGAGAGTACGGGGGCGAAAAATTGGAGAGATGAAAAAATTTTCTACCAAAAAATACCGAAATGTTATGTTGAAAAGTGTAAAATCAATTGTAAACTTTATAAATATTAATAATTAAAATCTTAAATTTTTTTTATGTATTTGTAAATAAATTTTTAGAAACCCAAAATATTCATCATTTTTCTATAATTTATTATTTTTCTAAGACAAATATTTTTATGACATTTATTTTTATTAAATTATTTTTTTAATCAAAAAATAGACTTTAAAAACTCCAGTATTTCTATTTTCATCTTCAAAGTTTGAAGGATCATGGGACTGCTAATTTATATATAATAGCTTCTACATCGATCATAAATTAATTGTTCCGACTTGTTACAATTTAAATGATTTGATTATTATTTTGATTTGAGAATCTGTACAAAGTTGTTTTAATATACTTCCAATTATTGCTCATTAACAAAAATAATTTAAATAAATTAAAAAAATTTAATTATCTAAAAGTTAAAAACTACAATCCGATTATCAAATTTTGGTTTCCAATAAATTGCATTAAACAAGGGATTGTAGCGTGGCATTAGGCATCATTAGTAAATGCTAATATGCTAATAGAAGGTTATAAAGTTGTATAAAAAATAAAAAAATAAATTTAATACATGTTAATGATTTAATGATATATGAAAAATAAAACACAGCCATCTATCGATTAAAATATGGGTAGTTGGAAAAATTTAATGATATTGCCTTCTTTTTTCCTTTTTTTTTTTTCTTTTTTTAATAATGTTCACTTAGGCGTTGTTTGGAAAATAGAGAAAAAGTCACATCGTATCACTCTTTTTATCTTTTATACATCTTTTTATTAAAAAAAATAATAATAATTCCCAAATGTGCCCTTAGTTCAATCTAAGTATTGGAGTAATTGATTAAGATTTTTTTTTTTAGTCAAAGATAAAATGTTAATATATTAATAAAGTTAGATTACAATCTAAAAGAACCACCTGTTGATCCATCAACTCAAACCCTATACCTTCCATATGAACCAGCATATGAGTTGGTAGTTGCACACTCTTTCTCTCTCTAGTTAAGAACTTCTCACTCTACACTTTTCTTCTCCTAAAACTTCCAATGGGCTGCGGCAGTCGGGGTGGGGGAGGGGATTCCGGCGGCCTTTGGCCTCCTCTCCCCTCCTCCTATCCCCCTTTTTTTCTTTCTTTCATGATTTGCTGCAAATAATATAGAAGCTTGGGACTTCCATCTTCTCCCTCCTTTGTGGGTGTTTCATCTTCCCTCTACTTTATCTCCGGCCATGGCCTCACCGGATCTGCCGCCTCAGCTTCGGCGGATCTATTGTCACTGCCGCCGCTAGATGTTGTTGGTGTAGATGTTTTTCTTTTTTTTGCTTTGTTTTTTCTTTATCTTTATGCTATGCTCTGCTCTGTTTTTATTTGTTTAGTAATGGCGTCTATCAGGGAGTGTAGGTTCAAACTTACCCATTCTACGATTGGGATCTTTGATTATTTTAGACATGCTCTAATGTCGATTCTATGATTGATTCTGTTTCGCAATACAAGCACGAACACATGATATGGGTCTAAATATTTTCTTAGTTTTCTCTCCTTTGTGTTTCTTGTAAAATTTTTACTTTCTTTGGTGTAATGGATCTTGTGAGTGCCGTTTGGCCTTTTAAATGAAATTATCTACTGTTCAAAAAAAGAAAAACCCTAGACCTTCCACTCATCGCACTTTAAAACGTGATTACATGTCATTCGACCACAAGGGCTCAACATGTAATTGACTAAGATCAATATGCTCAATATTGCAATCAAATTAATCGCTTTATCAATCAGCTTCATACCATATTATCATGAACCAATAACAAATTTTAACAAATTAATAGTAAAAGTTAAGATTTCCTGCAATCCCTATCTAAACTAAAAATTATTACCTGGGCATAATGCATTTAATTCTGATAATTCAATTCGTTCATCGTTTAAACATTTGTGTGTAAATTATGATTTTAAAAATTAACAATTTATTTTTTCAAATCAAATATAATTATAGAATGAATGACAATGCGAGGCAATGCACAAATCTTCAAGGTTGGCGTGTGCTCAAAAATCTTTTCAATGAAAACGTCATGGTTTGGACAATCCAAGTCACCAACCAAACACCAACAATTCAAGATGAGTGATTTTGTTTTCACACCACGATCAGAATTCAGATTGCATCTCTTGACCAATTCAATTATTCCAACAAATAATTAGCAGCAATTAATGGGTTAAAATTAACAATAACACTCCACAGACCAATTGATAATAAACTCATATAATATTATTTTCACAATCATATACAATACAAAAACTAATTAAAACAGAATCATAGTTGTAAATACCAAACCATGCAGAAAAAAAAAACAAAAACAAAAACAAAACAAAACACAAGAAAAAAACTTATTTCACAAATCTTTATTAAAGTAAATACATTTCTACTTACATATGTTGTTGGGGGGCTTTGGCGGCGGCCTTAACATCCTGATTATTCAACCCTCCACCCTGTCTCATATCGGCAACACCCATTGCCTGATACGGCGGCGATTGCACCGCACCTCCCTGCGCAGCATAGTACACCTGCCTCCCCGCCCCAGTATCGTACGCCATCTGCGTGTAACCCCCTCCTGTAGTCTCGACCATCCCGACTCCCCCTGAATTCGCTTGCCGAACCATCCCAAACCCTTCCGCATACCCCGCCATCTTCGCCGGCGGTTGCGGCGGCGGCAGAGTAGGTTGCGCCACCGCCGGTTGTGGCGGTGCAACATTGTATAGTGAAGCTTGGTCCCGGTAAACCTCCGGTTGCATCCTCTGAACTGCGTAGTAGCCTTGACCGGCTTGGCCGGTCACCTGTCTTCCCATCGGCGCGTGATACATACCTGCCGGAGTTTGAATCATGTAAACCTGTTGTTGTTGTTGTTCAGGTGCCGCCGTGTAAACTCCGCCGCCGGTGAGTTGCTTTTCCGGCCAATATCCCTGTGGAGCAGACACCGGAGGTGGCGGAGCAGCCGGTAATGTCGCCGGAGGTAGTTTTTCTGAGAAGTTTTGTCCGTAGTAATTATTGCCTGAAAAACCTCCGATTAAGTTCTCATCGTTTCTCCTCCAATACATAGCTTGTTCTTGACCTCCAATCTGCAACCTCTGGAAATCCTGGATCTGCCTCGGATGATCCTCCGGAGGTGGAGCCGGAATTTCAGGCTCCGGTATTGGATCCGGTACCTTCGCCGCCACGGGTACCGGTACCGGTACAGGTACCGGTACCGGTACCGGCATTCCTTTATCCAAACCGAACAAGAAGTCGACATTATTCGGCGGCGGTGCCACCGTCGACGGAGGCGGAGGCGGAGGCGCCTGAATCGGACCGGAATTCAAAGAGTCCACAAACCTCTCCCGATCACTCTTCCCTTCGCTCGAACCAAAACTCCCTTGCGACGCCGCCACCGACTCCTCATCGGCGAACAAAAACAACCGCAATCTCGCCGGCTTCGACGAAGCCCTAAACAACCGATCGTACTCGTGCATCATATGCTCGAGATCGTCGTCATTCGTCACCGATATCAACGCGTCGAGATCTTCCCCAGGCAACTGGTACTTGAAGCAGACATCGGCGTCGCAGAGAACAGAGAGCTTTCCGATGAGTGCTACGAACTTGATGTTGCGATCGACGGCCAAGATCTTCGTTTCGCCGCCGATGTACGATAACAGGTTGTCGTGAGACCTAGGGTGGATTTTGCCGCCGTAGCTGCACATGAACTTCACTTTGTAGTTGCTCGACGGTGGCGCCGCCGGTTGCTCCTCCCACGGCGGCGTGTTTTCGAAGTCGATTTCGCGGGACCGCGGCGAGGAGTTGCCGGAGTCCGGGTATGACGTGGGATAGGAGTAGTTCTCCATCGGCGCAAAATAGCAATGAGCAAAACAAGATAGAGAGAGAGAGAGAGAGAGAGAGAGAGAGTTACTCCATGGAGTGTGAGAAGAAATGGTTGTAGAGAACCGGAGAAAATGGGGTGACCTTTTTATTTTGCTGCGGTTAAGGGTTTGTTTAGGTTACTCGTTGGATCATGAATTTTCAGTACATTAGGTTGTTTTGTTTGTTTTGTTTAGGACGTGGCGGTGGATGAGGTGAGAAGCGTGGGTTTGGAGAGAGTGTGATGAGTGATGATAGCAAGAGTTGTGGTTTGCTGGAATAGAGGGCATGGGCTTGGATTGGGCCAACAATGGAGAGAGAGACGTGTTGACTGGGATTGGCACTTGGAGAAGACAGGGGAGACTGCCAAGTCGCGGTTGCCACGTGGATTCTAATTTGGGATGCAAATTTATTGAATGATTTTCAGGAGTCCGGATCCTCTCCTTGAGGAGGGTCCTTGAGTTCTTGCGGGCAACGGCTCAGATCAGCCGTTGGTCATCCAACGGCTGAGATTAAAAAAAAAAAAAAATGAAATTATAGTCGAGTTCCCGCTCTCACTCTCACTCTCACATTCACTCTCACTCTCACACAGCCCTTTTCCTCCGTCAAACCCATCTTCACCGACGGCGACCCAGACGGCAACCCACTCGTGACCCCACTCGTGACCCCACAACGACCATAGCTCCACCGCTCCAGCCTCTACGCTTCGTGAACTCCACCGCGACCACTCTGTCAACAAGACTGAAACATACAAAACCCATTAAACCCAACCTCTTCTCTCTCATCAGAAGTATATGTTGAAATTGCATCTGAGGTGTCTGAGATTCTGAGCCCCATTGCTGATTTTGGAGTTGGGTTGTGTTCCAATTCATTTTTAGGGATCTGGGTATCCTTCAAAATCTATGAATTCCAAGATTTAGTGGCTGAAGAGATCCAAGGTAAACAAACCCTAATCTGGGTATCTAAGAATTTGACAAATTTGTAGATTTGGAGCCCAGAGGTATTCAATAGTCATTTTTTCTTCATTTTTTATTGGGGTTAAATCATCAAAATACAGAGAATGGTAGCAGGAAATGGGATGTTCTACCCAATTGTGGGTTTCTCGGATCTGTGTTGGGTAAATTGACCCGACTAGAGAACCCAAGTATCAAAGAGGAGATGAGGGTGCTGTGCCCTATAAACTAGAGGAAGCATTCCTTCCTCTGCTATTAAAATATGGCATTGTGCTATTAAAAAGGAGATGAGCTATAAACTAGAGGGAAGCATTCCTTCCTCTGCTATAAAATTATGGCCTTGGGCCAAACCTGTAATGACTTGAACTCCTTTCAGCCTATTTAATTTGAGATAAGCCTCTTGGTTTTGATGACTTTGGCTGTTTTTCTCATGATCAAGAGGTTACAATATGTTGAATTATAAAAATGCCTCTTCAGCTAATAAATTGAAAACTGACCACAACCAAGTTAAGGAATTTCTGTTTTGGGACATGTACATTGTCATTGCTTCATCTGCTAGAAATTGGAATATATTCTAGAAGGCATCAAATTTTATTTGAATTCATCATTATTTTGCATGGCTTGATTTGCATATTGTTAATGGCTTTAACATTTAATCTAAGTGATGGGAAGTTTTAGTCTATGGAGTTGAATGCAAAGCTAATTAGATATCCACTGGTTTCCTTCTAATCTCTTGTGAGTTCTACTCTATAAAAACTCGATTAATTACCTTTATATGGAGAAATATATGTATCATCTTGACATATTCTGATTTATTTTTAATTTTTTGGATTTGTAATTGACTAATTTGTCATGATACGGACTTGAAGGACGTTCATGCTGCATAAACTGTGGTTAGTGCATGTATGTTGCTATCTGTTTTCTGCAAAATGTTTATGGCACGGTACTCATGTGTTGCATTGATTTACTTGTCATTTGGGGACTTGTGGGTCAATTACCATAAAGAACAAAACTTGAGTTTTGTGCAGAGGAATGGGACTCACTTCATGGTTGATGGTACAGTCTTCTTCAATTATAGTTCCTTTATATGTGTTTTTCAAGTGCCCTAGGAGAATTGTTGTGATTGTTTCCCTTTTATGTGTTTCAGAGTTCTAATGTAGATGTAAGTCTAAAATAGTAAATTTGAGTTTTAGCCTGTTATTTCCTTTAAATTTTGGTTCATGTAAGAGTTCTATTACTTGATCAGATGAAATAAAGAAATATGCTTATGGATCTTATACAAATTGAAGGTCCATCAAATTTAACCCTTGATGCACTATATATTTGTCATAATCTTATATGTATGTCTATCAATTTCCCAATTAAAACAAACTGGAGTGAAATTTGAAACATTAATTCGGGTTGCCCAAGTATTGGTTTTTTGCATTTTCTCATTTGTTATGGGTTCATCATCCATCAATCATGTTAAGCTTCAAAATTTACTAAACTCTGTTGACCTTTCACCACAAAATTAGTTCACATCTTTACATATCTGTTCATTCTAGTGTTTTCTAATATTGTACTGAGTCACAGATATGGCCAATGGATCTTAAAAGCTGTTCAAGTTATCCCAAATGCTCGAGTACATATGATCATTATCTTACATATGAAAATTCTGTCTTTTTTTTAGGCTATGGACAAGCAGAAAGAAGCAAACTGATGCTGAAATTGGGCTGGAAAGTGAAGTCATGCCCTCTGAAATTGTGAAGCAAACTGGTGGTGGACCAATGTTTTGATGCACCAATTGTGAAATTGTGAAGCAAACTGCTGCTGCTGGAAGTGAAGTCAATTTTGATGGACCAATGTTTTAATTTATATGTTAAACTTGTATTGGTTGATGTTGTGTTGAACATAACAGAATTTTGTATTGAACATGCTGTATTGAACATACTTGTATTGGTTGATGTTGTATTGAACATGCTGTATTGGTTGATGTTAAACTTTCATTTATATGTAAAGTGGAGTCATGGTTTTGTGGATGTGTTACTCAAGCAACCAACTTAATTGATACAATATCAAACATCTCAAACATGTGAAACAATCGGAGAAGAAAATCAGCAGAGCAATGGCTGCTTCTGCAAAGTTTTATTCATGATAAAAAAAAAATGAAGATACAAGTTTAGAAAACAATCCACACCCTCTTTCTGATCTCTATTGATACAAACAATATTTTCTCTCAAAACAGAGTAACTAATATTCAAAACCTTGGCATCTTTGGCACCTTCTCTTCTTTTAGCAGCACTCCTATCATATACTAACAAGATAAAACAAGTATGGATGAGATGATTCATATAATACAATATATAATATTATATATATATATATATATATATATTATATATGACTGCATTAGTGGGAAACAGTATAGCCAATAACATAGCTGTCCAAGAAACAATATTCCTATTGGACATCCTTCCAAACAAATCCTCTGCAACATGAATCATCCCATCTTTCATGTACCCAGCAATCAAAGCATTCCAAGGCGAAACATCTCTCATAGGCATTCATCAAACACCATACGAGCATCACTTAATTCACCACATTTCACATACATATCAATCAAAGAAGTCCCGACATACATATCAAACCCCAACCCAGTTCTCAAACTCTGCCATGAATACATCTTCCCGACCCAATTCTCGATAAGTCCGCACACGACTTCAAAACAAAAGGGTATGTAAAATTGCAAGCCATAAGTCCAAGAAAGTGCATTTGAAAGTAAGTTTCAATTGTCTTTTCGAAGTACCCATATACAGTATATGCACGAATAATCGAATTATACAGAAGAGATGATGATGGGTGAGTAATATGATGATGGGTGAGATGATGACGTCTTAGGTTCTGAGGAGTTCGCCGTCGGTGAGGATGGGTTCGCCGGTGAGGATGAGGATGGGTTCGACGGAGGCAAGTGCTGCGTGAGAGTCCTTGAGTTCTGTGTGAGAGTGGAAGAATCCCTCATCTCAGCTGTGTTATTGTTTTGTTTTGGGCGGGAAGTCGAAAATTTTCATTTTTAATTTTTTTTTTTTTATCTCAGCCGTTGGATGACCAACGGCTGATCTGAGCCGTTGCCCGCAGAAACTCAAGGACCCTCCTCAAGGAGAGGATCCGGACTCGATTTTCAGGGCATATGCTCTATAAAAATTCAATTTATTAAAAAAACATACAATTATTATACTTATATAATTTAAATTTTTGAAATATTTTTTTCTCTATTACTCTTATATTTAAATTTAAATATATTTATAATGATTTATAGTAGATAATTTTTAAAAATTAACAAAATTTAATATCTCAAAATAGAAAATGGACAAATTAAAATAAAAAAATGGACTAAAAAAATAGAACAATGGGAGTAATTTTTAAAAAGTGAAATCAATCCAACTTTTTTTTTTCAAAGAAAATAAAAAAATGCTCAATGTTCCTATCATGAAAGATGTTTCATTTTATGAAATAATACCGTGTACAAACAACAATCCAACTAGCTTAAGAAAGCATTATATTTGACTTTCAAGTCGTTGATAATGTAAATATTTTTTTATATTTATAATTATCATCTTATTTATTGACACACAAAAAAAATCACATACAAATAAAGTTATGTACAAAATGATGTGATGGAAATTATGCATTCATCGTTTAAAAAAAAAAAAATTTAAAAGTAATATCAAATTTGTTACTAACACATCCGACATATTTGGTGACAATTATACAAGCAACTTATAGTTTATTTTAATCTAGGAGCTTGTGTCAGATTGTTTGCTACAGTTTCTATTTATAACTTATTTGACAGGAATAGAATAAATTGAAAAAAAATGTGATTTTTCAAAAACTGAGGGAGTGATGTTTTTAACTTTTGCTTTTTAATTATTAACTTTTAACTTAAAATAATTTCCACCAAATATCCCCATTGTGGTTACTGATTCTATATATAAAATAAAATTAATAAAAAACTAAAAATAATAAAAAAACTAAAATAAAAATAATATTCACTGAATTAGTAATATATTTTCAATTAGTGGCTAGTAAAGCCTAGGATAATAAACAATAGTAAATAGTAAATGTTACAGTAATGGTACAGGGTCCGAATATAGGGGCTCGAATTTGGCTCGAAATTAGGGGGAAGAAGAAGGAGGAGGAGGAGGAGGAGGAGAAGGAGGAGGAGAACTGGACTGGAGAGGCCAACAAAATCGGGCGGAGGTGGAGGTGGAGGTGGAGGTAGAGGCGGAGGCGGAGGTGGAGGCGGGGCTGCGATGCCGACGAGCGACGAGCTGCGAGATCGGCTGACGAGCTGGGATGCCGACGGCCGACGAGCTACGACGACGTCTCTTTCGCCTCTGTGTTCTCTCTCTCGTCTCTGTTCAACTCAACGAAGAAGAAGAAAGAAAAGGAAGAAAAGAAAAGGAAGAAAAAAAAAAATCAAAACCCAAAACGACGTCGTTTTGGGTTTTGAGCCAATTCGAGCCCCTAATTTCGGGCCCTCAAACATTATTCTAAATGTTAATCATGTGATTTAATTTTGATGATGTTTCAAATATTAATAAATAAATAGTGATTTTTTTTATATACATATGATGGGTCATTCCATACATCAAAAATAAATACTAAACTATACCAAATTTTTTAGAATAACGGTAAGTCCAAGTATCGATCCACATAGACAAATAGAAATTAAACTAATTTAATTATTAAATTCCTAAATTAATTTTGATGAAAAGATTGAGAGATATCATGACTAAACGAGAATTAAATGAAATTGAGAAATTGAATTGACAATTAAAAGTAAAGTTTTGAGATACTAATTTTTTGGAAAAATCCTAGGGCAAAAAGTTCACCACTAACCACATAAATAAGACTTAATATCGGTCATCAATTGCAATCCGGTTTGAACTATCCAATATTTCACAACTACAAGTTGAAACATTGATAAAGAGGATTGTTGCATTCATCGTACAGGCACGAATCATCTCAAGTAGCACGAGTCGTTTGCTCTAAACTATAGTAGCAACACGACCTATCTCTCGTAGCATGACTCATCTCATACTTTGAACACAAACACAAAGAAACTAATGTATGGAAAGCATTAAACAATCACAAAGAATAAAATACTTGAAAAGATGAAAAGAAAAATTATTATAAACTTCTAAAACATCCATATATTTATTCAAATCATTTCACAATCAAAGCCTAATAAAAATCTCTCTATATGACTAGGGTTTCATCAAAATCCTAAAAATATTAGCCTAGCCATTCATGGAGAAGTGGGAAGAGGTAGAAGGAGAAGAATCCACTATGAGAGACATTCTTTAAATTTCAAGTTCTTTTTCTTTCAAACCCTAGCCTCTCTCTCCCTTTTCTCTAAAATATTTTCGAACCGTGAGAGCAGACTCTTTTCTTTCTTTTATTCCCAACAGAATAGAATGAAATTTCCTCGCACAGAACCCTAGGTAGGCTGCTCAAGTGCCCATGTGGACCGCTAGAGCGATGGCGGGCCGCACGTACGGTGAAATGGCAGGCCGGGAATTATCACTACTCGTATGGAGAATCTATTTTTGTGCCACTTTTTGCTTGAATTTGCGTGTTGTCTTCCAAATCTGTACAAGTGCACAAAACATATCATTTCTACCAAATAAACAAAATTTAAAGACTAGAAATGTGACTTAAGCGGCCTTAATGTGGTACCTTTCGGCCTACATCAACATAGTTTATATTTTTTCACACAAACTATTATCTGTTTAAAATATATGTTGTATGATGTATTTGTTATAAATATTATTCAAATAGATAATACTATTCATATTTGAATTTCGGATAAATTACTGTGCTCAAATAGTAGAATTTACTATTCACGTTTTGAAAAATCCAATTGGTCATTATTTATCTTTTAACAAATATGCTATTGATGAGTTGTCTTCTTTTGAAAAATGTAATATTGATGAATTGTTTTCTTTTGACAAAATTTGATGTACTTACATGAGATGGTTGGTTATTTTTATTAGAGTGTAACTAAAATCTCTACAATAATTACAAAAATTTTAAAAGGATATATATTTTCATGTCTGATATAAATTTTATTTAAATAGATTTTACAATGCATACAAATATTTTAATAGAGAAGTCACTGTACATTTAAATATTTTAATAGAGAAGTTACTGTGTATTTAAATATTTTAATAGAAAAGTCACTGTGCATTCAAATATTTTAATAGAAAAGTTACTATGTAGTCACTGTACATCATTTGTTTTTACGGTAAAAGTTTTGAAATATTGTATCACTATTTATCAAAAGCGACGTTTGGCCAATTGTTTCAAACCTCTGAGCTGCAATTTTTGAAAATGGAAAAGGCCGTGTGTGCCCATGATAAAAAGTGTCAGACATGAAATTAGTAATTCGAAGATGAGTATCCTCCTCTCTCCGACAGATATGAGCTAACGGATATAATTTTATGATATATAAGGAGTATTTTGGTTGAAGAAAAATAAATGTTGAAGAAGAGAAGAAAAGAAAAAATCTGTGATATTTATTTGTTCTCAAAATATTATTGTGCTTCATTGAGTTGTATTTTCTGTAAGAAAATTTGTTAAGAATTTGAGCAAAATTATAAAAGGATTTTATATCCCTTATTCTTATTATTCCTGTACAAAAAGAGAGTTTTAGTGAGTATTTTTTGAGATAAAATCACTTGGGTTAGGTAAGACTAGGCACCGGATTCAAAACTAGTCTGATTACTTTTGTGAGTGATTTTTGGGATAAAATCACTTGGTTAGGTGTGACTAGGCACCGAATTCTAAACTAATCTGTAAATGTTCATTAGCACCCGTGAAGCTATGGTGTAATTACTATTTGAAGAATGGTGGAGAAATTCCTGAGGAGGATACTCGAGGAGTGAACGTAGGCCCGACATGTTTAACCACTATAAATCTCAGTGTTTTGTTTTCTATCCCTATCTCTCTTACTTTTTGATAATTATTGTTATGTTTTTTATTTGTTGAAATTTGAATATTGTGTTTATTATTTTTAATAACTCAATTCACCCCTTCTTAGGTTGCCTACCAAGAATAACAGTACATTTTACAAAAATTAATAATTATAATCATAAATTTTTTTCATCAGTCTCTAAATATTTATGAAAGTAACATTGATGTATAATTAATAATTAAAATGATAAAAAAAATTTCATCAATCAATAAAAATTTATGAAAGTAACATTGATGTTTAATTTCTCTTGAAAAGAAAATCAAGAATGATTCAGTTGTAAATTAGAAACTTGAAAGGGATTGAAGTAATGACAAATTTGTGATTTTTGCATCCACTTTTCTAGCCTTAACAAGATTGTGCTTGCTCATACCCAAGGATGGCCACGGACGGGTTTGTGACGGATTTGCCATTCTTCGCCCCAGCTCCTGCCCCATGGAGAAACTCCACCCCTGCCCCTGCCCCTACCCCTGCCCCTGCCCTGCTCCTGCTATGGGTGAAATTTTTCTACCCCATTCCTGCCTCTGCGAATACCCGATCACATTTCAAATGTCCAAAAAAATTTAAAACTATTTAAATCCTTAGCACACTAAATAATTTTTCTTATTTCTATATATATAAACAATGAGGCTTTTAGGATTATTATTTATTTATATTTAAACAGAACCATAGACTTTTAATATTTTTTTCTTATATCTAATTATATTATATATTATTAATTATATTGGATCGGGATTGGATCGAAGGAGGCGATACCTGCCCCCGCCTCACTCTGTTGCGGGTGACCAAAACATAATTTACCCCCGCCCCACATAAGTGTCGAGCAGGTAAAATGTTGGAACAATCTTCTACGTAAATAAAATAAATTGAAACTAATTCAAACAAAATAAAATAATAAACTTACAGAATTTATTTTGTCGAACAAAATGAAAAATAAAAGACCAAGTCGAGTGTGTGACACTCTGTCCTTAAGACAGATTCGCCCCGCTACGGTGCTTACGGTTGAGTGGCGTCTATCTCCCAATATACAATAATCTTCACAAACTTGTAGTAGCACTCCACACAAATTTGTACAGTTAACTAGAACCTTGTGTTCTTATACTCTCTTTATTTTATCTCTAAAACTAGTATGAAGATTAAAATGCAAATGAGAAAATTCTGGACAGCAATATGAAAATTGCAGACTAATTTTCAGATTCCAAAGACTGCTGGAACAGTAGGTATTTATAGGCAAAAAAGGTCCTGTCGGAACAGGTGTAAAAGAAGTGAACAGGTGTGAAACAGATTTTGAACAGATGCTGTTTTGAATTCAAACAGATTTGCTGCCAGGTTTTGAATCTGTTCGGAAGTAACAGATCTGTAACTGCTGGGCAGTTTTTACAGTTTGAATCTGAGAGGAATTTCGGACAGAAGGAGACTTAAATGTTGGACAAAAATTGGAATTCCAATTTGAATTAAATTCCCGCAATATTTTTTTGAAAAAATTCAAATAAATTTTGTTCAAAAAATTAATATAAGAACTGACCCGACCCACAACCGGCACGGCGGCGACGCGCGCGTGTGATGGTTTGGGCTAAGGTTCACTTTGTCCATAACTCCTCCCTTTTACAAACTTGGGTTACCCTTTGGGGCCCAACCCAAGTGTTGTAGACTAGAGCTTATATACTCAACAAAACTCTCTTAAAGTTTCAATGTGGGATAAGCCTCACAAGGAAATCCACATTAAAAACTTAAATGTTCAATTCCATGAACCTGAAAACGACGTCAAGTTCTGATTCACTCATAAATGGTTTTGACGAACCGTCTTCACCGTGTGACTTACCACGCGGCAAGGAACACATCACCTATTCGGACCCGCTCCAAAAGACGTTCGGGGTCCACTCAATTTTGAGCTCAAAACCGGCCCAAAATAAACCTAATAAACTAAATTTTCCAACATAAAATCCATCTCATTCAGACGAGTATGAACAAACTCCCGCAAATCGAATTAAAATAACCACCCCTATTTATTAAACATTCGTACCTTATTTTGATATAGTGGGACGACTCATCTTTAATTCACATTCCAATTATTCAGTGTAATGCAAGGCTATATTTAAATAGTAAATGTGCATAGTAGGAAATGTTGAACTTACTAAAAATAAATATATAATTTTTATTTAATTTAAAAATATTGCATTTAATAACTATCAAACGATGATGTTATTTGTTCACAAACGATAATGTTCTTTTACAGACAAATATATTAAACACACCAACTCAAGCCATGTTTGTTTTAATTCATAGGTTGTGGGATTGGATTGATAACCTATAGGTCCCCAAAAAATGCTTAGTTGGACAAAAAGTTATGGGACTAAGCTCGTTTGTTTTCAGAAGTAGAATGGAGGAAATTAATAGTGAAGAAATTGTTAGTAAAGGAATTAAGTAAAATTGTGTTTGTTTTGATGATAGTTGTTAGTGTAGGAATTGTTAAATTATTTTTATATAAAATAAATATAAAATAATAAAACAAATAAAAAATACAAAAACTTTAAACATTAATGTTTTAAAAAAATGCCCAACATGTAAAAAATTTTAAAAAAATAAAATAAAATAAAAAATTTCAGAAAAATAAAACAAATAAAATAATGATTTTTACTTAACAAAAATACAAAAAAATAAATATTAATGTTCAAAAAAAATACCGACATATAAATAATAAAATAAATAAATAAATAATTTCTAGTATGCCGGACTATTTTCTAATACAAAGTCCTGGAAGCTCATCCAAATCCCCTTGGGGAGGCCCATCCTAATTCGGAACTCACTATCAATCCCCTCCCCATCTCTCAAAACAAACACAATATTAATAGGTATCACCTTACTACCAATCCCAATCCCCCCTCTAACTCTCCAAATAAACGGAACCTAATACCCTAACAGGGGAGATTAGTAATCCCAATGGTGGAGATGATATGATACTACTAATCCAATCACATGAGATTATTTTCCTTTTTACTTTAATTTGAATCAACTAATATCACTATATTAATGCATAAACAGATATTATTTATTTTACATCTCCAAATTAATATTATCATACTAATAATCTCTTTAATCAATCTTACCGTACTTATAATCTTATTCAACTTAATCAAATAAACAAACATGTCCTTACAAACCACTGTCAATCACTTGGTGTTGGGCCACCAAAACTTGTGGCTATTTTGTTACTTACAAATACCGTGTTTATTATCCCTCTTAGAAAGTGATATAGAACCTCTTAGAAAGTGATATAGAATTAATAATACTACAGGTCCTACTTAAATTTTATTGGTTTAAGAAAACACAGATGTGACAATTCTATAGGATTGTTAATGATAAAGTATAGCAGTAATGATTTGGACCCCACAAAACATCATCTCCATAATCACACTCACTTATAATTGGTCCAAGTAAGAAAGAAAAAATATATATATAAATATATCATTGATCCATATCATTATGAGAGTGGTGAGGATTTCCCAAAAAGAGGTTCCAAACATTTTTCAAAGTATAATAAGAGTTTCATAATTTTATAGATTTAATTTTAGTCAATTAATATCAATATACTAATGGACAAACAAATGTAAATTTTTTTTTTTAACATTTCTAAACTAATTCCATACCCTAAAAATCTCTATTACTTAATCCAGAAGTGATTAGTCGCTCGAAGAGAGGCCCCCGAATCTCCCGAATTCAAAAACGACGTCGTTTCGTCGTTTTGATTTTTTTTTTTTTTTTTTTTCAGAAGAAGAAAATCAGAAGAAGAAGAACTAGAGGGCCCAACAAAATCGGGCTGGAGGCGGAGGCGAGGCGGGGCGGGGGGCGGAGGCAGAGGCAGGCGGCGGAGGCGGGGCTGCGAGGCAGAGGCAGAGGCAGAGGCAGAGGCAGAGGCGGAGGCGACGGCGGGACTGCGACGAGCTGCTGCGATGGGCTGCGACGATCAGCCGGTCGATCTGCGATTGATCGGCGGCGGAGGAGGCGGAGAAGGGGCCCTCTCTCTCTCTTTCCTCTTCTCTTTCTCTCTTTCTCTCTTTCTCCATTCGGGCTGTTCGAGGGGGCTCAAAATCGGGGAAAAAATCATTTTTCTACTTAATCTTACCCTATCTATAATCTTACCCAACTTAATTGGACGATCGAACTTGAAAATAAAATATTAATATATTTTATGTGCGAATTACACTAACAATCCTCATAGTTTGGAACTTGTGTCACTTTAGTCCATAATTTTTTAATTGTGACACATTTGACCCTAAATTTTGAATCTTGTTCCAAATAAGAACAATTGAATATCTCATTGCTCAATTTCAATGGCAAAATAATCAATTTGATCAAATATAAACTAATTTGACAAAAATAAATTTTAAAAAAATATTTTTGAATTTTTAAAAATTATTTCTACTCACCGAAGATAAAATTATATAAAAATGATAAATCTTTTACACATTTATTTATTTATTTTTATCAAATTAATTTTTATTATGTGTTTGGATGATGATCATGTAATGAGTGGTTGTTTTATTTTTATTAAAATCGTTTCTATTTTTTCAAAAATCAAATATGGCGACAATTTTGATATCATTATTGAACCAATCCATTAAATCAAAAAATTCAAAAATAAAAATATTTCATATATTAAATATATCGATTACACATTAAAAGTCTAACAATCACCAATTACATGATTATCATCCAAACACATAATAAAAATTAATTTGGTAAAATAAATGAATAAATAAATGTGTAAAATCAAATTGACTACTTTGCCCTTGAAATTGAATAATGATATATTCAATTATCCTTATTTGGAACATAATTCAAAATTGAAGGTCAAATGTGTCAAAATTGAAAAGTCAGTGACCAAAATGATACGAGCCCCAAACTATATGGACTGTTAGTGTAATTCGTCCATATCTCATTTTTCTTTGGTAGTGGCTTCTCTCCAATTCAAAATCGAATTGGAGTATGATCTTGGGCCTTCATGGATCCACCACGGAGCCCATATCAATGATCTCAATTGTTTAATGTGCAGAACTCGTCAAGTACTTTATTTTTATGAAAAATCACGTTAATCGGATATCGATAGCCGCTTGATTAGATCACATTTGTATGAACTATTTATTTTTAAAATCATAATTGCCACAAATGTGATCTGACCAAGTGACTATCGATATCCGATCAATGTAATTTTTTACAAGAATAATATTCAACAAATTCTACACATTTAACGGTTTTAATCGTCGACACAAAATAGACCCACAATGGGCTAGATTAGACTATCCAGTTGGAACAATGGGCCGGATTAGACTGTCCAATTGACTAGTCCAACTAGAGACCGTCCAAGTTTTTTTTCTTTCATAATGCAAATTTATAAGTAATTTTGTATATATAATTAAAGGAAAAGTCTGCTAACTCGGATTTATTCATTCAGAATTTTTTAAGTGAGTGATTATGTGGTGAAAGTTAATTTACGTAGTGAAGGGTCCATGTAAAGTGTGACGAAGATTAAATTTATAAATAGTTTTTAAATTAATAAAAATGAGTTTGTAATATTATTTATAATTAAATCTTGAAAAAATTAACCATAAGTAAAAAAGTACACTGAAAATGATACATATGGAGTGCGCATGAAATAAGCACTCTTCAAAACATTATCATTGAGGTGGCAACCCCAATCTAAAAGGTTGATTTGGCTATGTATGGGGCTATCTCCTTAGATTTGAATTTCTATTTTTTCATTGGCTACTTAGCTATTAAAGTTCATTAGATTCCTAATTAGTTTTTGATTTGTAGCCGCAAGTGGGTATAAAGAAGACATAGATCAATGGAAATTTGACAGCTCTGTTACAGCCTATAGATACCGTTGCCATTACTATAATTAAAGCCAATGTCATCAAAGCACTAGATGCACTTTGTAGTGCACACCTCTAAAAATGACAAAATTAATAGATAATGTCGGAATATTACATCTTGTCTATTGGCGTTTTAAAAATTATATTTTATTTTTTAAAATTTTTAATTACATAGCAAATAATTTTTTTATTGATTAATTATTAATTTAATTACCAGTTTTAATAATGTCAATAATATATTTTAATTAATAATTCTTGTAATTTCATTATTGAATATGAGTATAGAAATTTTTTTTTTTTTGAGTCGACTTTATTAAATGAGAAATTCTAATAATAAAGTATTTGTACTTTTTAAAATTACAAAAATAATCTATATTTTAAGCAAGCCTCAAAGGGTGTACTTGAAATTTACCCTAGAAAATTTTTAGAATTTTTAAGTTTATGTTTTATATTTGTAGAATAATCATTCAGGCCTCATTTAGGAACAAGTTTTTTTAGTGACAATTTATATGAAACAAAATTAATATGTTTATGATGATTTTTTGATTTTTTACGAAATATATGTAAAAAGTAAAGTGAATGGAAATGAATTTTTGACTTTTTTATATTTGTTAACTTTTTAGCATTTTTAATGACTTTTTGACTTTTAAACTAATGAAGAGTTGTCAAATAAGGCCTTAGTATAGTAATCACACTGAAAAATTTATCAACTTCATAAATGATTGGAATGTTTTGACTTTATTTATAAATTTTAATTTATTTATGTTAATTTGTATTCAGATATAATGTGATAAATATAAATAACTAAATTATATTTTGAGAAAATTGCAGCAAAATGGCAAGAACTTAAACTAATTGCTAAAACGATGGAGAATCAAAAGTAATTGCAGTAGTATACATGGTAAGTTATAAGAAAGATAAAAAAAGCTTGGTAAATTACAACTTTGGGCCTTTATTTTTGCCCTCAACAATGTTACCTTCCTTAATTTATTACTCTTAAATCACCTCTAATGATGTGATATCAAAGTTAAACTCACATGATAAAATATTTGTCGGACACACCATTAGAGATAATTTTTAAAAATAATAAATTAGATGCGTCAAATATATATATATATATATATATTTCTTTTTTGCCTTAACCATCTCTTCCATCAAAATCCATCTTTCTTTTTCTTCTTCCTCCTTCTTCCTACCAAGCCACTGGCCACACTACCTCCTTGTCTAGTCTCCGACAGCCCCACTATCATCCTTCACGATCTCCTTCAGTACCTTTTCCACTGCCACTATTGTCGCCACCATCCCTCTACAAACCTTAATCCCCAAGCCTGACCACTACCACAACCAACCCCATTGACCGCCACCGCCACCGCATCCGCCTCACTACAAGAAAAAGGGGCAAATAACACAGAAGCATTTGCGACGGCACCACTTACCATCGCAAAAAGTGAATTTTTGCAACGGCACCACTTGTCGTCGCCAAAAATCGGGTTTCACGACGGCAACTTCCTGTCAGAAAAAAAGCAAGTTTATGCGACAGCAACAACTGCAGTCACAAATAATGCCCTTTTTTGCGACGGCAACCTCCTCCGTCACAAATAAAGGTTTTTGGCAACAACAATTCCCCTGTCACAAATAAAAAATTAGTTAAATGATGTCGTTTTATTGTTTAAATTTTCATTTGTAACGGTAAAACTTGACGTTGCAAAAAAAAAAAAAACCAAAACCTAATTTTCCCTTCGTGCTCATTTTTCCCCCCTATAACCAAAAATTCCCAATCTCAAAAATCCCTAATATTTTGAACCAAAAACCCTATCAAAAATCCCATCTCTTCTTAAGACTCTCTCTCTCTCTCTCTCTCGCTCTCTCTCGACTGTGAGCAACGGCAAATGGCAGCGAACATCGAATCGACGGCGTCGAGTGACGGCGGCGAGCGAGCGATGGTGTGGCGTGTCTCTCTTCAACTCTCTCAATCAGTCTCAATTTCTGAACTAGGTTAGCTCTTCTCTTTCTTCATCTTCACATCTCTGCTCTGCCGGGTTAACCCTTTCCCTGTTTCCCTCCCACTTCCCACAGCCCACAACTATTCTACCCCTCTAACTCTCTCTCTTTGATGCCATTGCTTTCTTTTCTCACTCTTCATTCACTTCATTTGCTGAATTATCTAGTATTTTTAACTGCAAATTTGAGTTGTTTTAGATAAATAAATTTATGAGTTCGCCGGATTTCGATCGATGCATTAGTATTACAAATAGTTGGATTTCTTGACAGTTGGCTTTATTTGAGTGTGTAAATTGAGCTTTGGGTTTGATAAGAGATGCATCCCTTACTCCAAAGGTCCCCCCTTCACCCTCTCTCTACAATTACTTGGCTACAACTTCAGTTGTTTTGGTCTTTTTTTAATTGCAATTTTTTGCTATTTCAGTTATAAATTTATGACTTCTGAGAAAACAAAAGAAAAAGAAACCTTTTGAAGTGAAAGAGCAATGAACAAAATTTGAAGGTATGCCTATTTCTGGTTATTTCTAAAACCTTCCATATTCATTCTGAAACCTTCCCTATTCTAAAACTGTCTTATATCTCTAATTTTTACCCTATTTTCTCTCATTCTCTCGAAATTTTGATTTCAGTCTCTCTCTTAGCACTCACTTATTTGGAATTTTGTCAGCTGACTTGTAATGATTTTATGCTATTTTGGTATTTATATGTTTATGTTGATTGTAATGGAATAATTGGTGAATTTGCTTTAGACTTCAATTTGAGTTTGTTGCAAATATGTCATCTTTTTTGTAAAATTCTAGTGGTGACCTGTGCCTAGTGCACTCCCAAACCAAAAAAAAAGGAAATTTCTACATCTAACTTACACCATTTTTTGACATTGAAGCAAAAAAAAAAAAAAAAAAAAAAAAAAAGGAAGAAAAAAGAAGAGAAGAAGAGAAGAAAAGTTATGCACTTCAAATTATGCTAGCGAATTATCGATGCCTACAACACCCTCACGCTGATAAAAAAATCATTTGCATTTTTTAGTTATGATCCATTGATCATTGCATATTGACACAATTCAATCATTTCTAATTACTTGCTACAATACAAAAGACTAACTCAAGGCACGTACTGCATTACTTAATTAACCAAAATAAAAAATAAAAATCATGAATTCCTATATGTATAGTCTCAAGCATAATACCCACTTAAGCTTGGTTCAACATCTCCATATGCATTATAGGTTTGGTTAGTTTTTATTGCTAGTGGCACACACTTCAAAAGTGCTATTATCAGTACCTGAAACAAATTAAGTTTAATTAAGTTAAATTTACCAAAACAGAAGAATCTAATACAAAAGAACAAATCCGAGTGTTTAGCATTTCTGATCATGTGTCACATAGTAGGCACTATACTTCTCATTGCTCTATGAGCTTTACATATTGACAAAAAAAAATTTGGTTCTTAATTCTTGAGTTATCATACGACTGGAAAAAAAAAAAAATACTACTTGACTTTATCAAACTCGTTGCAGCACATTCAAAATGATTTTCCATTGAAACAAAATGATGATAGGATAGAATAGGGGAAAGCCATGGTAATGAGCAATTTTCTTTTAACAAATTACAACCACTTCCATAAAAGGTAAACCACATAACCATATAAGCAATTGCATAATTGATTGAAAGATCGAATAAAGTAATGAACACATGTAGAAGCAAACATAAGTTAGACATAGTTATGAGTTTTGTGAAAAACGTTACAACATTTGTGGTTAGTAAATGCATTGCACAAAGTTGTCATTTTAAGTTATACATATTTTTGGTCAGAGTTATAAATTTTGTGACAAAGTTACAATATTTTGTAGTGAGCAAAAGTTACACATTAGTTATATATTTTGTGCTCAAAGTTATAAATTTGTTGAAATAGTTATGAATTTTGTTAGAAATGTTACATACTTTGCGGTCAGTAATCCATTAGAAAAGTTATAACATTTTAAAAAGTTACACATTTTGTGGATGTAGTTATGATTGTTGAGAAAAAGTTACAATATTTTGTGGTCAGTAAATCCTTACACAAAAATATGACATTCTCTTTTATCTTGAACTATGCCCAATTTCCTATTTTACCTATTCAAGAGAGAGAGAGAGAGAGAAGAAGAAGAAGAAGAAGAAGAAGAAGAGAAAATGTTTGAGTATAACGTTAGTTTCCTAGGTGGAAGGGAATATGATTTGGACCAATAACGAGCTTACTTTACAAAGTTACTTTAGAGGAGCCGAATTGTAATTGATATGTATTTATTGACATACTTATTTATAATTGAATGTTCTATGGAATTCTAAATTGGAAAATATGATAGCAAAGGTTAAGTTGAAGATGATTGTGACACATTGTGATTGGTTTTCAACACTAGTTACCAAACCGTTGAGGGAACTTTCCCTTGCCTTGCTACATTTCAAAATTTTCACCAATTTTTTAAGAGACCTGCAAATACAATGACATGATAATATTGATATAGGTGTCAATCATAGCACTATTAATGGTTTGCTTGGGCTTTGTCTGGATTTGGTCCTAATTCCGTTGTTATCGTTGAGCCTTGGCTTTCCTTTGGCTTTGGCCTTGGTTGCCTTGACCTTGGGGTGGCCTTAGCTTGCCCTTGACCTGGGGATGACCTTGGATTGCCTTGGCCCAGGGGTGGCCTTGTTTTCCTTAGTCTTATCCTTGGTTCTAAGCCTTATATGATTTTATCTTAAATTTCAATATTGTCTTTTAGGTCCAATGTCTATATTGCCTTGACTTTGGGGGTGACTTTCATTGACTTGGCATTGATGTCCATAGTTGTAATTATCCATGCCTTGGCCTTAATATTTGGTTGTAATTATTGTCATAGTTGCTTTTTATACCCCTTTTTATTTATTTATTTTTAATTGGTTGAAGAGTTGGTTTTGGTACATTCATTTAAGTCTTTACATAGTGGTTATTGATAATCAAACAAATATATTAGAAGTTTCATCTCCCAAAAAGTGTGGACCCTTTAGGTTTTGCTTTTATTGAATAATACACGATTATAACATTTTCAAATTTTTTGGCATATTGTATTGTATTCCCTGAGTTAGGACTTTTGATATGCTATTTACTTTCCTTTTTGATTATTTTTCTTGTAGTACATAAGGTTGTTTATGTGATTATTTGAATTTTCTAATCTGACTTCAGGAACACCTCATAAAAACTGGCTGTGGTTCGGTGTCTGTTACTGTGTTTGGAGATCCAAACAAGCCAGCTCTTGTTACTTATCCTGATGTAGTAGTGTGTTTGGTTTGAGTTTTTTGAATTAAGTTTTTTGAAAACTGAATTTTTTGGTTTTTGTGTTTTTTTGTTTTGTGAAGATTTTTAAAATTTTAAACATTTTTTTTACTTTTTAGATGCACCTTACTTAGATGTATCTAAAAAGTAAAAAAATAAATTGTGAAAAAATATTTTAAAAAATTAATAAATACATATAAATATAAAAAATGTAGTGAATTCTCATATTTTTTTTATACTTTTGGTATTTAATGAATTTTTAAAAGGTTTTTTTACAATTTTTTTACTTTTTAGGTATATTTATGTTAGGTATGTCTAAAAATTAAAAAAAATTGCTCAAAATATTAAAAAAAATTTAGTAAAAACAAAAAAACACAGAAAATAAGAAAGTAGAATTTTCTGAAAAGTGTTTTTTGAAAAATGATAACCAAACATAGTGAGTTTCTGAAATTATATTATTTTGAGAGATTGACCAAACCAAGTTGTCCAAATATTTGGAAAGTTATATTCAAAAGTAATTAAGAACTTTTTTTGTCAAAGCTTAAAAGAAATTTGAATGTTTTGTACTGTTTGAATTTGCTTGCGTGGAAAACCATGATCTTTTTCTGATGCTTCATTGCTTGAAAGTAACTTCCCTCTTGTTTGTGCATGTCTGAGCAAATGAGTCTTGCTTTCAAGGGTTTTTTTGTCTGTAGATGTATTTTCCTTGTTGCTCCACAACTTCTGCATCTACTATATTAGTCCAAGAGGTATTGTTTGATTTGAATTGTTTCCCAATTTTTGGTCTAGGCAAACTAGTTCCTTAAGAAACTTAAAATTCGAGGTGTTGACGCCTCAAAATCACCAAACGGCGTCGGAGTAGCACGAAACTTGGCACATACGACCGCCTAGGAACGAGAGACTTGTGGGAGAAGACGAGACTCGAATCAGATTCCCAATTTGGGAGTTAAAGCCGGATTTCACTCTAGACAAATTAGTTTCTTAAGAAACTTAGAATTTGAGGTGTTAACGCCCCAACATCACCAAACGCCGTCGAAGTAGCACAAAACTTAGCACACATGAACGCCTAGGAATAAGAGACTTGTGGGAGAAGACGAGACTCGAATCGGATTCCCGGTTTGGGAGTTAGAGCCGGATTTCACTTTAGACAAATTAGTTTCTTAAGAAACTTAGAATTCGAGGTGTTAACGTCCCAAAATTACCAAAAGGTGTCAGAGTAGCACGAAACTTGGCACACATGACCGCCTAGGCATGAGAGACTTGTGGGAGAAGACGGGACTCGAATCGGATTTCCGGTTTGAGAGTTAGAGCCAGATTTCACTCTAGACAAATTAGTTTCTTAAGAAACCTAGAATTCGAGGTGTTAACGCCCCAAAATACCAAACGGCGTTGGAGTAGCACAAAACTTGGCACACACGACTGCCTAGGCACAAGAGACTTGTGGAAGAAGACGGGACTCGAATCTGGTTCCTGGTTTGGTAGTTAGAGCCGGATTTCACGCTAAGCAAACTAATTTTTTAAGAAAATTAGAATTCGAGGTGTTGACGCCCCAAAATCACCAAACGGCGTCGGATTAGCACGAAACTTGGCACACACGATCGCCTAGGCACGAGAGACTTATGGGAGAAGACAAGACTCGAATCGCGTTCTCGGTTTGGGAGTTAGAGTCGGATTTCGGTCTAGGCAAAATTATTTACTTAATTATCTTTATAATTGTATAGTAGTTACATTTTTATATTTTTTTTGTAATTAACATATTAACACATAATTATATTGTCACTAATTATTTTTGTTTTTTGTTTTCAGATATTTCCCGAGTAGGAGTTTGCTTCTTGTGGAATGCATGCCTGTGAAAATGCAACTAACTTTTGTTTTTGTTATCCACGGAGAATGATGAGAAAAAATTTTAATTTTGGTTTATGTTATTTTGAATTATGAACAATTTTATGTATTTAACATTATATATGTTATGAAACAATATGTAGTGGGGGTAGGTAATTTTGTTGATGTGTAATTATGGATGCAAAGAATGTTTTATTATGGAGAATTTGTTATTTTTATACAAGAATTTTTATATTATTATGCAATTATTGGTTTTTTTTTCAATTGTTTTTTTTAATACAGGTAATTTTAATATTTTTAATAATTATATTGCAGTTTTTTTTTTTTTTGCGACGGCACCACACCGGCGCAAAAAAAAAAAAAAAAACACAAGTAATTTTAATATTTATTAATTTTATTACAGTTTTTTTTTTTGCGACGGTTTAGCGACGGTTTAAAACAATGTCGTCGCAAAAGGTTTCACTTTTTTACATATATACGTGACGGTAAAATGCTGTCGCAAAAAGTAACAATTACCGTCGCAAAAAAAATGTGACGGCATGATGCCGTTGCTAGAAAGTTTTTGCAACGCCCTCTATTGTGACTCCCCTTTTACCGTCGCTAAAAGTCATTTATCGTCGCTAAAAGTTTTTTAAGACGGCATTAAGAGTATTAGCGACGACATTTTGCCTTCACAAAAACTTGAATTTTTGGAGTGGCCTCCACCGTCAAACTCTGACTATTGCCATAGCTCCGTCTCCCTTCTCAAGCCCGACTGTCGTTGCTTTCGAACCTTAACCATCGACAGCGCCATTAGCTCTCCTTTATTTCTCTTCTCAAGTCTGACAGTCGTTGCTCTCCAATCTAAACCATTGCTAGGCCATCTCTCATTTCTCCTTCTCTCTCATTTCTTGTCTCTATCAAATCTCTAATTATTGTAGACGTGCAATCGGAATCTAGATCTGGTTTTGCCAGATCGGGTTCGTTGAGGATGAAAATAGGTAGAGAGAGAGAGAGAGAGAGAAAAAAAAAAAAAAAAAGAGAGAGAGTAAAAAGGAAAGAGATATTAGGGAGGGAAATGAAAGGGATAGCAAAGTAATTTTCATCATGATTTTTTTATTTTTTTAAAGTTTCCATCTCAAATGCAATTACCAGTTTAAATTCCCCCTTATTTTGCAATTATTCTTTTAACATACCTTTTTTTGCAATTTTTCCTTATATTTTTTAAAGATATTTTATAATATTTATTATTGAGAGCTAGAACAGTAATTACTGATAAACAAATATGGTCCATAATGGGCTCGTAATTGCCCAAACTAAGTCCAGGCCTTCCAATGTTCACATTTTTTATTCCCACGGGTTGTCCGCTACAATAACTGCCAATTGTCGGCAGTTAAGTGAAAAGCGACATTGGATATGGCGAGAGTATTTGATGGTTAAGAATTAAGGTGACATTTGTTTTTTAAAGAGTGAGTTATGAGATTGGACTAATAGTTTTTTCAGATTAATAGTTTATTGTTTAGTTTAAAATTTTTGTTTCGCATTAATAGTCTTTTCGGACTATTAATCTCAAATATGTTGGACTATTGTGTCCTATGGGGGAGGGTGGGACACAAATGGGGGGATAAGGGGGAGCTTCTATCTACACACACCAAATACCCTCTTTGCACATCCTTCTCACTACACACACCAAAAAAAATCATTCCTAATTCTTTTACTCACTGCACACACATTTGATTCCACATCTACCCTCACACTCACACACACACACACACCCTCAAACCCAGCTCCCCCGACGGTGCACACCCATTGAAGCTGCATCTCTCACATTGGTCTCCTAACGGTGCAAATGCACCCATTGAAGCTGTGCTGCATCTCTCACATTGCTCTTCCAACGGTGCAAATAGCTCCCACTTCACACATCTTGGGTACTTTTTTCACCAATCTTTAATTTTTTCATTTGCCAAATAGCTCCCAACGGCTAGCATACCCCATGTTCTGTTGTAGAGTTTTTTCATTTGTAATGTAGAGTTTTTCATTTGTAACCGTCGTTCGGAACTAGTTTTCCGAAAGATAACAATTTGTTCGGACGTAGAAATCCGAAAATAATCAATAATTTCATCAGTAGATTTCCGAAAATGTTTCATTGTTTCGATAGTCAACCTCCGAAAATTTTGAATTTGGACAACACTCAACTTCCGAAATTATGTTTGTGTTTCGGTTTTCAACTTCCGAACAAAATATGTATTTTCGGCTGTGAACTTCCGAACAGGTTTTTTTTTTTTTCCCCTTCTGTTGTATATTCTTGTTTGAAGGGAGCTTATATTTCCACATTCTCATTCTCCTCTTTACACACACTTAATAAAAATTATTTTTATTATAATTTTATTTTCAAGTGAAATTACTATTATAGACATTAAATAAATACATTCGGAAGTTGAATGTCAAAAAAATAAAAAAAATTCTGAACTCTACTTCCGAACAAGTTGTTTATTTTCGAAATGCTACTTCCGAACCAATTGTTTATTTTCGGAATTCTACTTCCGAACCAATTATTTATTGAAAAAGATGTGTAAAGAGGGGAATGGGTGTGTGCAAATAGAAGCTCCCTTGTTTCAACTGTATAGTCATTAAACATATTATTTTTTGCAGATAATATGGATTCTGAATGTCAACAACGTGTCCCACCTACTGCTTCAAATAGACGTTGTGAATTGGATGTAGACCATGAACGGGGACGAGGGCGTGGGCGAGGACGGGTCAAGGTCGTGGTCGAGATCAAGGTCGTGATCTAGTTTCGGTAGAATACAATATCCCTAGTGCCAGTCAAAGTCGGAGCCGAAGCCAAAGACGAGTTCAAGGTTATGATATGCCTGACATTGCTGTGGAGGATGCCTCTTTACCAGATTCTCCTCCTGTCCAGGAAGAGGACCTTACTCATGCTTTTCCAGGTGGACCGACTGATCCATCAATACTGCGGAGTTTCAATAGTCATGTCGCTACAGCTGTTTGGCACGGGGAGGTAAACATTCCTGAGTAGAAGTAAAATTCATTTGTATATGAAATTTTTTTTTTCCTATGTATGTTGTATGGTAGTTTCTAATGAGATATTATTTGTGTTATAGGAACGAGGGCCCCTAAAGTGTCATAATCACTCTTCGAAGATCCTTCATGGCCATGGTGGTCAGTAGACAACACCAGATTCAAAGCCATTATTGAGCAGTCTGGGCTGTCACAGTTAGCTCGTTGCACTTATCGGTTCGTCAACAAGCTTCTAATCTCCAGTTTTGTTGAGAGATGGCAACCTGAGACGAACACATTTCACATGACAGTTGGTGAGATGACCTTGACCCTAGATGATGTTGGCACTATTCTTGGCCTTCCCATTGTAGGCAAATCAGTCAGTGTACCAGATGTGACAGATCATCATGGAGTTACACTACTGGTTTATGGCTTGGGGATTACTGAATGTGCAGCACATGAAGAGGTTTCTACTGTTGGTGGCAATTTAGTCAGGCTTGAGTGGTTGCGAAGTCAGTTTGCTGGTGTCACAGATTCAGACCCCGAGGAGGCTATACAGTGCGCTGCTAGAGCTTATTTTTGTTTCTGTTGGGATGTACACTCTTCATGACAAGAGTGGCGGCAGGGTTCCTGTTGTTTACCTTGGCTTATTGATGGATTTAGGATCCATTCATACTTACGCCTGGGGTGCTGCTACATTAGCATTTTTATACAGACAGTTGGGGTATGCTAGCTGGTTCGGGGTTAAGCAGATGGGTGGTTATATGATTCTTTTGGAGGCGTGGATTTATGAGCACTTCCGAGCATTCCGACCTCACCAGAACATGGGCTACAATGAAGGCATGCCACACATGTACCATTGGGCATCTAGGAGAGAGGCGGGTTCCTCCATTGATCATTTGAAATCTTTTCAAGCCGAGCTTGACAGTTTGGTAGCTACTGATGTAAGTTTACTTATCCTGAGATAATTTTAACACTTTCCATTTATCTTACCCTTTATATACTTTAATTCAAAAACACTTTACGTTTACAGGTTATTTGGGATCCATACCACAGCTGCAGAGACCGGCATCCATGTAACCCAGTTACGTTCTACCATGGATGCTTAAAGTGCTTAGACGTTGTCGAACCCTATCAGTCAGATAGAGTTCTGAGGTAGTTTGGCAGGGTTCAAACCATCCCAGATGCACCGCTAGCTCCCAATCGTGGTGCTCGAGGCAACATATCTATACGATATGCAGTCATGTATAGATACTTGGATAGGATCTGGGAGGCTTGGGATAACCACGTGTTATCTGAGCAACGGAGGAGCACACCAGTTCGTCAGCCTTGGGAATGTTTATCGGGTTACATGGATTGGTATAAGAATATCACGCACCTATATGTTGAGCACACTGATGAACCGCGTGTCCATGACCATCAGGATTTTAGCCAACATGCCGATGTAATATATTATCTTCTCTTATGCATTTGTAACTTACTTTTTATTTTCTAATATGTTCCCTAAAATGTGATATTCTTTTCAAATGCAACGTATTGCACATGCACTGCAGATTTCACATCCTATTATTGACGCTGGTTATGAGGAGGGGATTCGACATCCTCATCGACTTTACCAGGCTATCGAGAGTATGACGCATGTCCTTCAAGGTCAGCACATTGACGAAGCTGGACCTAGTTATACTGGAGGTCGCTTTCCATCTTCGACATTGACATACAGTCGTAGGCCTAGGCGTAGGCATACAGCTGATTCGTGACATGTTATTTGTTAGTTGATGAATTTTTTTTGGTGTTTTTTGTAAGATGATATTGTTGTAATGGTAACAGTGGTTAATATTTTCTTATTAGAATGGAATGGCAACAATGGTATTATATGACATTGTAATGACATTTTATTATTAGAATGGAATGTAACAATGGTCGTTGATTTTGTAAATGATATTTTCTTATTACAATGGAATGGTAACAATGGTCGATAACATTCAATCCAGATTGCAAAACAGAACACATCAACATCAAAAACACATCCATTAATTTCTTCCATAATTCTAACATTGTCAAATGCATACATGTGTCATGCGACATCAACAACGTCAAATGTCTCTCGAGTAGCTACATTATCATGAATAATGTCCTTGAAATGTTGAATGCGACGCACATATGCATCATCCCAGTAGACAGCGCAAGGGTGACGGTATTTTCGCCAATTAGTGGCTATAGGAGGAACTTAATGGCCTAGCTGCAACAAAACCTGCACCAAATATCAATTGAGTTAGTGGTCATACCTCATAACTTCTTGTACATGCACAAACCCAATTGATAAGTTTCTGTTATACCTGGACGAAATGATTTCCGTTGACAAACCCAATGGCAATCTCACGTCTATCAAGTTGAGGTACTGGCACTGTTCTAAAGGTAAAAATGTGAGACATTGCTGTAATGACAAGTAGTATAACACAAGATTGTAGCACGATGCAACAAGATGCCCCATGTCTGGCATAGTCATCCAATGTGAGTATCCAGGACTGTCTTCAAAGTATGACAATATGCTTGTCAATTTTCAAACCTTTCGTGACCCATAAAGTGTAATGTATTCCTCTTTGCGTGTGTGCAGCTCACCCAACAGATCACGCCTAACCTGAGCCCAATCATCTTCTGTATGACCAATTGAAGCAGCTATAGCCCTGAAACCACAATTCCCATCTGCAGCTACATCCTTGACAAACTTAATGTATGGTTTCAACCCAGAAGGGAAACATCAACATATGCACCAGGTTTCACTGTTCTATAATGTATACCTTCCCTTTCGGATTCACCTTCTCATTTCCCTTAACAGGTCGCTTCTTCTTGGTTTGCAGAGTAGAAGCTAATGTAGTGATTTGAGTGTCCCTAGGTGAGAAGGAATCATGTCCAGATTGCACCAACTCAAATGCACACGGGTCATGACGGGTAGAAACATTGATCTTCTTATGATCCCGAGACGTGTTTTGGGCTTCACCTCCGGCTCAACAAGAAAAGTGCTTCCCGGATATACAATCTCTTTCAAGCATGGTTCTATCACTTTCATTAAACTTGTTCACAAACAACTCTACTTCTGCATGACAACTCACCTCCGTTTCCTCTTCTTTCTTGCATATGGAGATATGAAGTTGCCTCCACTGTGAGTGTATGGTAGCAAGTGGTATAGGACGATCTTGTCTGATGTAGTCAGCAATCTCATGGGCACAAGGTAAACCATGAGTGTGACGAAGGACGCATCCACAAGCTTCAACATCAATACCAATGGAATTGGCTCTTTTACTCTTTACAAGCAAATACTCCAATGCAGAGATAGACACATTACCCCGTAGCTCCCTGAACTGAGAAGGTTTAAATTGATGTTGCACAACAGTTAGACTTTTCTCAAATGAAGCCTTGATATCAGTGTGTTGCAACTCAAGCAGACTGTGTATTTTCTCAAATGATGCCTGAAATGAGACTTGACATGAACCCAATTGTCTTTTAAGTTTTGCATGTGCACTCTCAGCCCTGTTCAATTCAATGTAAGTCAAATTAAAATCAAGTACATGGCACTTATTAATAACATATTGAAAAAAGTAATCTTACCGGTTCGTTGTAACATTGCCACAATGCATACACGTGTCTGTCCATGCCGCCACAAATTTGTCCTTGTAAGGAACCAACCAAGTATCCATGACGTATTTGACTGCATCAAGATAACTACTGAATTCCTTAAGTAATGATTTAAGACGCTCATTGTATTGAATTTCAGAAGATGAATACACTAAAGAGTTCCACTCATGGTTGAACTTCTCTCATTTCTGCTGTGTCTCAAACATTTTCTTGCATTTGGTCAATACATTCTTACTGATATGCCAACGACATAATAAATGTCTGCCACTCGGGAATATCTTCTGTATGGCATTCATCAAGGCTAGCTTCTGTCAGTAACAATAATTGTTGGCACAACAAAACCATCCATGACATCACGCAATGTAGTTAACACCCACGCATAGTTATCGACCCTCTCATACTATAAGTATGCGAAAGCTACAGAGAATGTCATTTCAGTTGATGTCACTCTCACAATTTCAAGAAGAGGAAGACGATATCTGTTGGTTTTATATGTGCAATCCATAATTAATATACGTGGGAAAGACCGAAATAAGTCCAAACTGGTAGGATGTGCCCAAAACAAGTCTGTCACAGTCATCGTGGACTCTTCAGACCGATGGCGCTCAATGTAATTATACTTGGCCAATTCAACCCAATAATGTTGCATCTGTGATCTTCCAGCTCTCTGTACCACCCTGTTTCGATGGCGTACATTGTAAGGGTTTTAAGTGTGCTTACATTGACGGCATCTTGCTGTTTCAAGGTTACTAGGATTTCTTTTAGACGAACCATTCTCTTTGACATATCCATTAACAATGCTTTCTCATCCTTTGATAGCCTCCCCGCATATGAATGTCCCTCAAGGTGTTCCGCAGGTGGATGATTATGCAATCCGCATACTACGGTTAATGTCTATTTATCATGTGTGGTAAACCTGTGAGCCCTCATATCAAAAGGACAACTACCACTTCTTTCGTACCGGTTATTCTTGATGTATTGTTGCCATCATGTTTTTAACTTCTTTGTCGCTCTATATTGGCCATTCCTCTCACAAGCAAGATACATCTTGGGTCTTTTTTTTCCCTCCACATAGTCTGATGTTTTGATTACAATGACCAAACCATTTCTTCTTTCCAACTTCACGTACCCAGTTGAGCAATTCATCATTACTTTTGAATACCTACAAAGTCAAATAAATATTATCAAACATTTACATTTGTTGAGCAATTCGAAACATAATCATTATAATTTCGTAGAGTAACCTGTTTAGTTGTGAATTGAGTAGTGTAATCCAACACAAAATCGTGTAACCTGACTTCCTTGAGTTGACACATATTCCTACATGTTTTGTATAGCATTACAAATTTTTAATGGCATTATAAAGATTAATTTGCAATTCGAAACTGTAAATTTGGTATGCAGTTTGCAAATTTGGAATATAAAATGGGGAAAAAAATTTTTACTTCATTCGAAAGTAGTTGTCCGAATTTATTTTAAAATTTCGGAAGTTGAATATTGTAAAAGTTAACTTTGTTCAGACAACAACTTCCGAATTTAAATACTTTGTTCGGACAACAAATTCCGAAATTAATTACTTTGTTCGGACAATAACTTCCGAAAATAAATACTTATTTCAGTAGTAGATTTCTGAACCAAATAATACAATTCGACTCTGGTTATCCGAACGACGCTGGAAAAAAAAAAGAAAAAAAAAAAGAAAAAGAGAAACTCACATTTCCTTCGCTATGTTTCTCATAAACACTTATTTGCTGATTTTCAGAAGGCAAATCCTCCATAACAATGATGTTTTCCCTACGAATGAGGAAGGTTGATGAATGAGTGCATTGAGAAGCTACGAACTTGGAGCTTAATGGAAGAAGCTACGAACTTGGAAGAAGCTACGATGAGTGAATACTTTGCTTTCATTTCTAGCTCAATGAAGCTACAAACTTGGAGACGTTTTGAATTGGATGGATGTGTGCACGATGCAACAGATGTGAAGTCTAGATGGATGTATGCATTGAGATGTTTTGAATCAACAATGATGTCTAAAATAGTAATTTCACTTAGGGATAAAATTGTAATAAAATTAAATATCATTAAGTGTGTGTATAGAGGGGATTTGGTGTGTGTAGATAGAAGTTCCCGGATAAGGGATATGGGATTAAGTGGTGAAATGATCATTTTGACCCTCTACTATTTAATTGTGTATTATATTTAATAAAATTCAATAAAATTTAAATGTCTCAATTTAAAAATAAAATAATTTAATTTAATTTTATTGATGTTTTATTTATTTAATTTTTAAATAATTTTTTATAAATATTTATTGATGTTTTATTTTAAAATTTGTTTATATTTTATTTAATTTCATTATTTAAATTTTAATAGATGTTTTATTTAATTTCATTATTTAATTATTATTATTTTGTAAAATAAATTTATTTAAAATTTTAATTAAAAATAACATATATTTTTATTGATATTTTATTTATTTAATTTTCAAAGATAAATTTATTTAATTGTGCAAAAAATAAAATAAAATAAATTTTTATTTAATTTAGCTAAAAATAATTAAAATATTAAAGATATGTTTAATATTGCTATTACCTAATAAATAATTGAAAAGGATAAAATAATCATTTGAGCATTTATCCTTTTGCATAATATTCCAAACAAACTGTAATAACCCCGACCCATGATTAACGTTAATCCATGCTTAAGTATGCCTAACAAGTAATTAAGAAGAAATTCTAAGTTAATTACATGTGCATTGCATTATTTGTGTTTATATCTGTTTAACGTAAGATCTGTTCGTGTTTCGTTTCGGTTTGTGAATTGAAGGCCTTATCAGCATCTGATTCAGAAATTGACTTGATTTTTGAGTTAATTAGAATTTTTAAAATTTTATGGTAGGTTTAATTGAAATTCGATTCAGAACGATTAAATTAGATTAATTTAATGCCCATTTGATTAACTTTGATTAATTACCACCAAGTGAGCCTATATAAGACTCCCCTACATACTCCAGTCATCTATTTCTTTCATTTTCAACACATTTTTGAGTTTACACACACACACAAACGTGAGAGAAAGTGAGAGGGAGATAGACTTGAATTCAACCAAAGTAGGACTTACTTGAGAATTGAAGAGAACTAGGGAGGATTAGCTTGATTACTCAAGAATTGGTCTACTTGAAGCTCAATTGAGAAGTTTAGGTGAGAATTCAAGCTTTTGATAATATAGTTAAGTTAGCCAACTCATGAATTCAAAAGAAATCCTATAGGAAGGCAAGAATTAAGCTTAGATAGTTGATTTTGGGAGTCTATCATGCATGCATGCATAATTCTCATAATTTGATAAGTTGATTTTCAAGAATCTCCACATGGATGTCTATACTTGGGTTTTGTTCAAGGAACTCAACATGTCTTTAACCCAAACATCTCATTTGCTCATGATTTGGAAACTTGAAGCTCAAATCACTTCATGCATGTCATAGTCATGTCATGTTTTCACAATTCAAGTTTGAATTTTGCTCAATCGTCAAGCTTATGGACTTTGATTTCATGAAATGACCTTTAATTCTCAATGTTTTCCAAGTTTAGACAAGTTTCCTCAAGTTTTTTGTCCAAATGATGAGTTTTGAAGTGTTGAAATCAAGATTTGCAGCTTGAAAGCAATTCTGGAAATTTCAGAATTCTGTTCCTACGCTCAAGTATAGGAATCCACGCTCGAGCGACCACTCTGAGAGTATGCACTTCCGCTCGAACGACCAGAAGTCTGCTTGAGTGTGAAATGCAAGCTCCTAGAAGTTCTTATGTTTTGCAGTCCGCTCGAGTGACAAAAGTTGCGCTCGAGCGAGGGTATGTCTCCCACGCTTGAACGAGCATCGAATGGAAAAATCAAGCAACCAGCACTTTTACAAAAGTTTACAGACTGCTCGAGCGTAGGAAGTCACGCTCGAGTGAGGACCCTGTTTTCAGCACTTTTTGTTAAGTGTTTTCAAGCACATTTTTGCATTCTCTTTCCATCCTAGGCATTCCTAGGCCAAGATTAAGACACCATAATGAGGATAAAGAAGTAGAAACACACTAAGACAAGAAAGAACTAAGTTAATGATTCCGGGTGTGTAATTCAGTACGTATTCGTTCTATATTTGTGTAGGTCATGTGCCACAAGATATCTGAATTGCCTACTCTGTCTGTTACTTGGAGCCATATGTTATTTGTGAGTAATAACTTAGTAAAGTTATGTTCAAGTTAAATTATTTTCTGTATATGGAATAAGATTTGTTCTATGAAATACCATGTTTTTATACTATGAATGATTGTCCAACTCTAATAAATATTTGTGGTATTATGCTATGATCCAAGTATGTTATCTGTAGCCGACTGGAGGTTCCTTATGGAACTGACAAGTTATCTGTACCCGGCTGGAGGTTCCTTATGGAACTAACAAGTTATCTCTTCCCAGTCCGGAGGTTCTGTTATGGAACTGACAAGTTATCCGTACCCGGACGGAAGTTCCTCTATGAAACTGACAAGTATAATCTATGATGCTATGTATATGATCTGTTAGCGCTAATGGATAAACCATGTATGATCAAGCATGAATTCTGAATTCTGTATATGAATTGAATAAGAATACGAATGTGAACTAGTTTAGTCATGGGACATAGTTCATTTAACCATTTACTCTGTTATTATTCACTAGGCTCCCGCTCACTATTTATATTATATATGTAGGTGATCAGGCACTTAACCAGGCTCAGAGTTAAGGACCTAGCGTCTTAGTTTTTGTTAGTCAACCTTTGCACCTCCCGAGGAGGTTTCAGTTTAAGTCAAGCCTAGTGGCTGTGTTGTTTTGAATGTATAAGACTTTGTTTCTTTTGCTTTGTAAACAAGTTTCTTTGTTTTTATGTACATGAAGTGACGTGTAAATACTGTATCTTTTGACGTCACTCGTATGTTTATAAAAGTTTAAGATTATCTGTCTCATGTATGTCTTCACAGCTTAATGGACTATGTATATTTTATGTATTTGCTTCCGCAGCCCCTAATTGTACATTATTATGTTAAGAGGTCTTTGGTAATCCAAGGATTACTGGCCAGTTACGACGCTAAACCTATAGGGGCGGATTGGGTTGTGACATAAACATAGAATTCAATAGAATAGTTCAATCCAAACATCTAATCCCATGACTAAACAAATATAGGATACAAATTTAGTCCAACCAAATAGTCTAAGAGACAATATGTGTCCCAAGACTAACAATCTAGTGGATTCCAATCCCTCCTTATCCAGTCCGTCCAAACAAACACACCTTAATATTTCACCAAAAATGTTAGAGATCTTAAAAATTTTAATAAATTTTTTATCAAATGTCTCACATGGTGTGGAACTTACATAGATCCCACACTCATATGAGATATTTAGTAAAAAATTTAGTAAAACTTTTAGGCCTCTAGCATTACTCATACTTCACACCCATTATCACTTGATTCATAGACATTAAAATTTTTATATGTCTTAATTATTGTCTCATTAATTAAAACAATTTTTTTTTTTATTAGACAAAATCTTTAAATGAATATCACATCACATAACCCATTTTAAAATATGAATCACACCAAAAGAAAAGTATTAACTCATTTCGACAAATTAATTTAATCCAAATGTGTGGGGTCATGAAGACATTTTATCAAAATTTAGTAAAGTAATTTAAATTCAAATTCAAATTTCAATACAAATTATTCTCATAAATGATAAACAAATTTCTCTTTTCTTAGAAATTAAATTTTGGAGTTTCCAAAATTAACATCTCTCTCTTGAACTTATAAATATAGACTCTCATTATCGAGAAAAATTAACCTTTGGCTAAGACCTTACAATAACTCTCAAGATTCTGTCAAAAAATCATTTCTCAAAATTCTCTCCAAAGTTCTTCAAACTCTAATAGAGGATTTTCAAGCACTTCAAAACTTGTTCCAACTCTTTCAAATTCCCTTCATCAAATAAACCCTACAAGAGTGTTTGTTTGGACAAATTGAATAAGGGCGAACTACAATACAATAGACTGCTAGTCCTAAATAAATAGTCTATGGACTATTTAGTTAAAAATAATGCGTATTTAACTATTAGTCTGACCTTCACTAAACTAACTAAATGATGGATAAGTAAATTTATTGGACAAAGAGTTTAATCTCACACCTCAATCTCATGAAACAAACAATCCCTATGTGTGAAGAAATTGCAAGTTTGATTTATTCTTTCAAGATCATTTGTAAAGGTTGTTCGAAATCAAGTCATTCAAGCTCTCGACCAAACATTATTTCCTCAAGCTTCTTTTTTTGAAGATTTGAAAAAATTCATCAACTCCTTTGGTTTAGCAACAAGCTTTTACAACTGTTGGATTGCAACAACTCCAGAAATCGAATCGGATGATCTGTTCTTTTGTAATAAAGCAAATCATAGAAAATTGTACCTACTTTATTATAATTAATAAGAATAATACTATATGTACCAATTTATATATCAACTAGTGTATCAATTGATGATGTGACATAATTTAAGAGGTTTTTTGAAATTTGTAATATGATTAATGAGTGAGGTCAACAATAATGTCATAATTAGTGTTGGTACACTAGTTAGTACACTAATTACTGCATGTAATACTACCGAATTAATAAAATTAAATATTTGTATTACTTTTCACATCTTTATTGTAGCATCCGAAATTTGTATGTATAAGATGATTTATATGATATTAGAACTTAAAAGGGATTGACGTAATTTTCGCAGTTTGGTTGCAGCCAGGAATTTTTAATCCATCATCCATTCACCGGATTGATAGATTTGAAAAAATCAATACATATCCGTTCACTAACTTTCTAAAATACCACTTAATCAATCTAAGCGAATCGAAGTATCCGCGGCCCACTCCTACCATCTATGACTCTGTTTGATAGGTTCATTTGACTAAAATAGTCGTATAAAACAAAATACTATTTTCGATAAGAATAATGCCTTGGATTCCCTTTTTGAGGACTCCCTTTAACCCCCTCTTGATTTGATTGGTCACTTTTTTTTTCTTTTTTCTTTTTTTCTCTCTCCTCCTTCTCTAATCACCACCCGCCACCTGTCAAGGGGTGGTGGGGTGGTGGGAGTGGTGATTGGTGAGGTCCCAATCACCACTGTTTCGATAAAGGATATATTTGTAATAATTTATAAACAAAGGCCGTATCTGAGATTCCGCACGCATTCCAATTTCCAAAGCCAAGCGAAGAAGACGAGTGAAAATCACCATCAGCAACAAGAAGAAGAAGATAACAACCTCGCTTCCCTCGCCAATTTTCAACTATATATCTTTTCATTGCTTCTCTCTCTCTAGCACTCGAACGGAGACTTCATTGCCAGAGGTTCGTGAAAAGTCCATTCTTATCATCGCACTGTTTAAAAACTAAATTCTCTCTCCTTTTATACCTTAATATGTGTATGTACATGTGCAAATTTAGTGTTTGATCGATTGTTTCTTTTGGATTTTATACGTCATTTCTAGAATTCTACTCTTTTTTTAAAAAAATTTCGGTGAAGGATGGGAAAGAAGCGCGTTATGGTGCCCGCGAACGAAGTTGATTTGACGGCGGTGAAGTACGAGCCTGAAGTGATCCAAGGTGTTTGTTCTTCCATTGCATTTTCAACTCTTTGAATAATTTTGATTTGTTGTGTTGTGTGGATCGTGTAGTTTGTTAAGGAAAGATGAGAATGAGAATGATCGAATTGATTGTTGTATTTTTTTTTTGAAATATACAAATAGAAAATTCATGTACAAAATGATGTGGATCAAATTGAAAGTTTCATTTTAAATCAAAATACTAATGACGATGATGATGAGTTTGTTTTAAAAAATGTTATTGCTACATCATTTTTGTGTATTTGTTGTGTGTGTGGTTTATGTGGTTGATTATGGAAAGATAAGAATGATGGGATTGATTGATTGATTTTTTTATTTTTTTTCAAAGAGTAATGATATACAAGTACAAAATTTGTACAGAATTTTCATATACAATGATTGGTTCAATGTGAATCTTTTGTTTCAAATCAAAACATGATGAGTTTATTTTATGAATTTTCATACAGAATGATGTGGTTCAATGTGAACCTTTTTTTTAAATCAAAACACGGTGAGTTTATTTTAAAAAATGACATCGTTGCGTTATTTTTGTGGAATTTTTTTGTAAGAATTTTATGTATGAATATAGAGCTTTCCTTTTTTGAATTGTTTTGCTGCCTTGCAGCTCCTCATATGGCCGGAGTGTCGCTGAAGTTATTTGTTAAGTTAGTTGAAGTCCCATTGATTGGCTCTTTAATCATATCTTACTTCAAGAAGCAGAATAAAATGGCTGAGGTGTGTTCATCTGTAAATTCTCATTCAATTTGGTATACACTATGTTTAGGCTCTAGATATCTGTATGAGTTATTTATTTTGTGAGTTGTTCAATTGGGGTGTGAGGGTAAAAGCAAGAGACTAAATGCAGAAAATATTTGCAATTGATAGATTTTGCAGAGTACTGTGATACCAGAGACACCAATGTTTAGACCTGAATTTCCTCCCCAAGGTTTGTTCTCTCAAAAAACGGCTCATGTTAAATGTTTTTGACATTGTTGGTATGAATAGCTCTATATTTTTTGGCAATAGTGTCGTAGATGGTCTATGATCTGCTGGATACACTATCTAGTAGCTATAAGTTTGGAACCCCTGAAACACTTGAGCAGATTTGGCTGCAATCCTGCTATTTAATATTACTTTTCCAAAGTGCTTTTTTGATAGCTTAATTATTGGCATTTAGGATGGTAACTGAAGGTTACTTGCTCAATGTTTCTTTGTAACCAACTTGACAATATTTCTATAACAATGTGGAAGTGGTGAGGTGATATGGAATCACATGCTTTGTCTCACTTAATCTGTTCAATTGGTCTGTCACACCTTTGAATGGTCCCCGTTCACTGGTGTGCAATTAGATGATAAGACAGGGTTTCTTAGGCCATCTGTTATCACGCAATTATATTTTTCTATTTCTTTTTTAATGAAGACTGCATACTATTGTACTTTTTATTTTTCTTCCAAAGAGGAATCAACGTATTTGTCAACGTCAGAAAATTGGGGAATCATAGTTCTTGATTAAAAGATGTTGGCACTATACCTTTCTTGGCCTTTTGGCTTGGACCAAGGATAATTATTGCCCTTATCAATTTAAAACATTGGCACTTTGTTGCTTTGGCTGTGAAGATATTGAAAGCAATTGAGGGAAAATGAATCATAATATATGTAGAGAAATTGATAATTTCAGTGCAGAATGGAATGAGACTTCAAATATATTGTTTATGCTTGAGCATAGTAAGATAAGGTTCATTTTTCACAAAATTTACCCATTTTGTATGCTGTGAATTCAGAACCAGAGCCTGCTATTGTTGGTTTGGAAGAAGATGGAAAACCTGAAGACCAAGTTGAATTAGCGTTGAAGTGTCTCCCACACTATGATGCTGCAACCTGTTGGACTGGCAATTCAACTCCATCCTTCCGCTACTGGAAGATACGTGATTATGCACACGCTTATCGGTCTAGGCTGGCAAACCCATCTATGGTATCTCAGTAATTGTTTGTTAGGTTATTTATTTCTTTTTAATATTTGGAAGAGGAATCCTACTGCGAGCATATAGGTTGCAGAGCGCTTCATCTCAGCCATGGAAGAGTTCAGCAATAAGAGTCCCCCAGCACCACTATTGGTTTCTTTTGATGCTGAGGAAGTAAGAAAGCAAGCTGCAGCTTCTACACAAAGGTTTGAGGAAGGTATCGGTGATTTTAAATGTGAATTCCTATTCATGTTATCAGTACTAGCAATTCAGTTACCTATTAAAATGGGTGTTTCATATCTGATTTGCCACTTTGTGTATGAGTGTCTAAGTTTTGCTGAGCTAAAATTCAGTTCTCTCTTAATCCCCTATGGTGGTGGGTTGTCCAGGAAATCCATTGTCAATCTTGGATGGGATTTTCATGGCAATCAAGGATGACATAGATTGTTATCCCCATCCATCAAAAGGTAAAATAGATTTGACTTTTCATTTCCTTAAGTTTCTTATTCTACTTAGAAAATTATCTCAGTATTCTATGATGAACAGGTGCAACAACATGGTTTCATGAGGTCCGCCCTGTTAGAAAGGATGCAGTTTGTGTATCAAGATTACGTAAATGTGGCGTGATTTTTGTTGGGAAGGCAAATATGCATGAATTGGGCATGGGAACAACTGGAAACAATCCAAACTATGGGTAAGTTTTCATGTTACAGCTACATAAACAGAGACATAAATAGGATATTATTGTTCAACATGCATGACTAAATGACCAGAGAACTTGATGAATTGAGAAATAATTTTGGTAGTCGCAAGTGTGCCGACAGTGGATTATGGCTGAATCAACACCTGATTGTGCATGTATTGGTGCATCTGACCTGAAATAGGAGCTTCAATGTTACATTGCCTTGACATAAAGTCCATAAAACTTGTTTATTTTTGTTCACCAATATGTGGTTATTTCAATGTAGTAGAGATTATTAAGTAGATGCTAGATAATGATGGCCCTTGGCTCATTGAATCTGTAAATTTGTTGGAATCTTGTGTTATTACCTGCAGGTAACATGTCAGACTAAGGCTAGTTAATTTATTACATATCTTTCTTCTTCTGTAATATTTGATTTACTTTATCTGCTTAAAAGTTCTATAATCTCTGATTATTTAGTCTTTGGAATGCTCTTAGGGTTAATTATAGTAAATTATTATTTTGGGGACATATCTTGGCTTTTTACCATGCGTTAGCACTGTATTCTTACTTATGTTAACTTTAATTATCAAATATCTTGCTTCCAGTTATTATTTACATGTTTATCTGCTTGTGCGGATTATGGTAACCTCATAGGCCTTAACTCATTAATAATTTAGCAGAATAAATATATTGTTTAGAAAGAAATGGTTAAGTATATGCTTATATTATATTATTATCGGAACCCAATCGGGCTTAGTTCCTCAATTTCTTTTCTTTTTTTTTCCCAGTTAAATATTCTTACTTATAAAGATGCTTGTTCATTGGCTTTAGATTCTTGTTTACTTCTTGCATCAACTTAAAAGATCTAGCATGGTTTAATATAATTTGTTTTATTTTATTTTGTTTTATTGTTTTAGGATATGATTTACCCATTCACCTTTTTAACATGGCAACTACATATCTTTCTATATCTAGTACTGATTCCTTCAGCCTATAGATAGCTATCAGAGACAAATGACTTTCATAAATTTTTTCACAATGACAGAACAGCAAGAAATCCACATGCTCCAGAAAGATATACAGGTGGATCTTCCTCAGGCCCAGCAGCAATCATAGCTTCTGGACTTTGTTCAGCTGCACTAGGAACAGATGGTGGAGGTTGAACAAATCTAACATGCCCCGCTGTAAATGATTCTCATTGTTTTTCAAGATAATTATTGTAATTTGGTGACTTATTAATGCAAAATTGCAGGTTCCATTCGTATTCCTTCTTCCCTTTGTGGCGTGGTGGGCTTGAAAACAACATATGGACGGATCGACATGACAGGGTAAATTCTTGGAATTATATGACATCAAGTGTCATACATATACATTACCATTATCCATTTAATTGGTCTGTTCTATACATAATGAAGCCATTTTAACTGATAAGAACAACCATAATGCCCAGTTATACCCTTGTTCTGCCACTCAAGTACTTTATTCTCACACATTTTTTTTGTATAAGTTTTGTTTACACACGCACAAGCTTATATGTCAATATCTCTTTTGTACATGATAAGAGTATGCTTCATATGATTTGGAGTGTTGTGTAGGCTGTGGACGTTTATGATCCTGTTTATCTTTTTTTTAAAAAAAGACATCTGCTGCTTTAGTATGGGTGCGAATAAATTAGTGTTGCAGCCCACAAAGAGGAAATCTGTGACATCTGCCTGAAGATTAGTTGTGGAAACTTATTTTCAGCATGCCAATTTGAATAAGAACGCAAATAATCTGGGCTTGCTTATATGCTGGTGTAAAATTTCATCCAACACCAATTGTAAAAACAGTACTTATCAATTTGAGTTCTGGATTTTGTTGGATAATTTTCAAGAGCTTGTCAGTGAGATAAGCACCAAATTTATTGACCAGCCTACTACTTAGAATGCTTTAGTTTTGTGTATATCATCATCAGCGTGTTTTTGCCTTTGAATGAATTATTAATACAAAAGAATAACTCATAATTTGTTTACAATGTATATATCCTTATATATTTGGCATCCACCAATTCTTTAAAGTCTTTTATGTGTGGCACATTGCTCCTTCCCATTTATTCTGGTTTAAGTTTTCCTTGCGCAGGGTCAGACGATCTCACTGTCTTCCCTTTCTAGTACTAATTAGAATTTAGGAGTTCTCTGATATACATTATTTGCCAAGTCAATCCAGCAATCATATAACCTAAATCCTCATCTGACACCAGGCTAATATTTCGTGTGACCTGTAAGGCTGTAATGGAGAACCCAGTTAACTCTTTGCTTTAAGTAAAATGCAGGCCAAGGTTATTCACAATCCTGATTCCTGTGTAATAGATGATCTAGTGGAGTTTCACAATACAATCTACATTACAATACCTTCCTAACCCAGTGCTGGAGCCATATAGATCCGTGCAATATACCTTACAACTAAAGAAAGAAAATTTGTCTTGTTTTTTATGATCAGCAGTTTCTTTATCACAAGCATTTCTATGTTGAAGAAAGATATGCTTTTGAACACTTGCTGGATTATTTCCACTTCTAATCTTCTACATGTCTACTCTTGTAGGTCATTGTGTGATGCAGGGACTGTGGAAATTATAGGACCAATTGCGTCAAACGTGGAGGATCTGATGCTTGTGTTAGTGTTTCATGCATGCATGGCCATTCATTTATTCGTTTAACTTCTAGCTGTCTTGTGTGGTTCATCACTTGATGTTAGTTAAATAGATTGCCTTACAAGTTTGTCTTGTCTCTACTCCCAATGTATGTTGTGTTATCAAGTATTATATATCCGTATTTGGATTAGCTTTTTGTGATGAGGGACATGCATGAATCTCTGTTTCAACTTGTATAGTAAGATATAGAATTTATCAGAAGCTTGCAGTTGATGAGTCGACAATTTTAGAAATGTTCGTTTAATACCAGTGATGATGAAGGGTTCAGAAAACTTCCATCAATAATATGAGATACTAGAATAATGATCTAGGTTTTATTTATTTATTTATTTTAAGGTCATAATACAGTCTTATTTTAACACTCGTAACTTGATATTCATGCTTTGAGAGGCTTAAAAAACACGATAAAATTCTCCAAAAGAAATTTGAAACAGGACCACTAATCTCATGCTAATTAAATTAAAGTTTCCAAATCCGCATGAAACAACATAATAAAGTGACCAATGTTCTTTGAACTCTTGTTGCTTGGACTGTTGTCTTTATGACAATGAAGAGAAGTACTCAATTTTTAAGTGCATAACCATCAGAAAATAGGAAGCTTTAGACTCACTTGATTTATTGTTATTTATTTCTTCAGGTATGCCACAGTTTTGGGCTCCTCTCCTGCTGATAGAATCAGTTTAAGACTGGTAACTACTTCAACCCTGCTATCCTTTCTTAAATTTAAGGCTCAGCTATATTGTCATGTAAATCAACCAAGTAGCTGAACCTGTTGCCTTCTATGGATGACAAAGATAGTGTTCTCATCTTTACAACATGCTTCATGAGCAATATTTAGGATTTGCAGGAATGCCTTGGGCATACATTGTGCTAACAATCCCCCATCTTGTTTGTACATATGATATTCTTACTACATGCCCTGTATTTAAGTTTTCTTTTTGATGACCGAGAACCCATCCTATGAAAGGTCCTTTAACCCACCCCAAGTAAGTATCAATAAAAAGTTCTTAATTGAAAAATATGCAACAGAAGTATAAAAATTTCTTTATCCGCTAGCTATATGCTTACCCATGCAAGTCAAATGGACTGTTGTGGTAGGAAATAAGGTAGTTACCAAACAAAGTGTAGCTACAGCCAAATCAAAATGATGATATGAGAAGAAGTCAGAATTTTTTTTTTCAGGTTGGATTAGAGCTTATGGTAACTTTTCCTGACTTGTGCTTTGAATGAAGAGAAGGACACACTACTCAACCTTACCTTGCTAGTGTCCTATCTGATAACAAAGAAAGACTTGTTAGACTAAGGCCTCGTTTGGAAACAAACTATTTTAGTAACTTTTTGGCTTTTTACGAAAAGATGTACAAAAAAGTATACAGAGTGATGTGACAACTTATAATGACTTTTTGGCTTTTTGGCTAAAACGTATGGTTGACAAACGAGGCCTAAAGCAGTTTACTTATATTCAGCAAGGATTATGAATTTATGATTGATTCTTTTGGATTGCACATTATTGAGGTTTTGATCTCTTCTTCTCCTGTTTTTCTCCCTTTTAAAAGGGGCCTTGGAAAGCTAGCCCCAGGATAGTAGACAAAATTCTCACCGAACCGAGCCAGTTGGTTGTGAGCAAATGAACACCGGCACAGACCAAACAAGTTAAACAACTGAGTGTTTTTTTTTTAAACTTGCAAGGCTGAAGTTTGGAATTTTTTTTTCCAAGTATAAATCTCTGTTCTGCATGTCATATATTATACTGTCCGTCACTGTCACACGTCTTTTGTAGTCCCTCCCCTGTTTGCCAAATTTATCATCACATGAGAGCTCAAATGCTTTGGGAGCACTGCGATTAGGGAAGTATACAGAGGTGATTGCTTTCTACATGTACTGAAAATATGCTTAATCTCTTTATTCTTGGATATTATTTCATTTGTTTGTGGCTTTTCTTGTGCAGTGGTTTAACGATGTATTCTCAACTGATATTTCTCAGAAGTGTGGCAACATCCTTAATCTGTTATTAGAAAAGCATGGGTGCAAAGTAAGTCCATCACCCCTGTTATATGCTTCTTGTTATCTTCCCCATTCATGGTGGTTGTTTCATGATATAGAAGAAATTTTACATCACTATCAGGATTAATGTGTATTTATATTTACTCTACTCTAAATTTAATTGTTTTCGTTTTCATTGCTCAAGACAACAGAGATTGTAATACCTGAGCTGCATGAGATGCGCATGGCTCATCTTGTTTCAATTGGTTCCGAAGCACTATGCGGGTTAGCTCCTGTCTGTGAGGACGGGTATATGTCTCTGCCTTTTTGTCAGTTGCATTATTGCATATCAGATTGGTTTTTCACAAACTTTTTTGCTGCATCTACAGCCTTCTAAAGGGAAAATAGCCCTTTCTGTAGAAAGACTCTGGACGCAGCCGAAAAGGCTGTGGAAATAGCATTTCCAACTTTCTATTAATCTCTAAGGATCATATAATAATTTGCGTTATATTGGTTTTATCTTCTTTCTTTGTATAGGAATGGTGTGAACCTTACTTATGACACTCGCACTAATCTGGCTCTGTTCCAGTCATTCACAGCTTCAGAGTATGTCGCTGCCCAGCGTATTAGGTAACGGAATATTAACTGAAAATATGCATTTTTGTGGACAACTTTAGATGTTACTGTATCGATGCATTCCTTTTGTTTGGGCTGTTAATAATGGTTAAGCTGTTAAAATGTACTACCCTTTCTAGATTAGATGTTTAATTTTTTTTTCCATGTCTTTTCTTCACAAATCCTCAGAAAGAATGGGGGTCTGAAAGCTAACAAACTAATGGAAGATGTCACCTTGAATGGGAAGATTTAGCATAAAGCATGCAATCTGTGCAGCTGACTACAAAATAGTGCTGTAAGATTTAGCACAAAATTATAATGATGATAACATAAAAAGACTTCAAAGCTTTTTCTCGATGCAAAGTTTCTGTTACTGTTTTACTACTTGATTTTCATGCCTATGTAATTGAAGTGTGTAGTTGATGTCGAAAATGCTGCCTTTTTTCCCTAGAATAAAAGGTGAAAGTGCATTAAAGGAGGTGGACTATCTAATGATACATTGATGTTCTCATTTTATCCATTGTAGATTAACGGTTCCATGGTTTATATAAACAATACCAGTCTAAGTAATGGTTGTAGTCCTACTACTCAGTTTAGTGTTCTCAGGCGCATTGTCAATTCGTAATGGGAATTGGTTATCTAAGCTGTGAATTTTCTCTTTTCACTATTTAACTCTTCAAAGATTTTGATAAATTTTTAGCCACTTAAGACGTGACTTATCGATAATCGTTGTTTATTGATTTCTTTAAGCCAATGTTAGTAGGAAATTGGGGAAAATATTTTAGCATTCATACTTTTCATCATTAGCCATTCCCTACATTTTATGATTAGGGTCAGATTTAAGTTGGTAGATCATTATAAGCATATGTGGTCAAATATCCATTGATGATGCAGGTGAATAAACTACCAAAAAAAGATTGTAATTCAATATGGTGACATAATATTTGATCTCTGAAGTCTTCAATCCAAGGACTTGAGCTCATATCTTGTTATTTCCATCCCTCAAAGCATAGACCTAGCTTATAGTTTTGAATAGATAAAATTGTGAAAAATGAGACATGGTAGTGTTGGGACTAGGAAACCTGTGAAATTCATGTGTAATGCACTGTAATGATTGATACAGGACGGAATGGGTATATAATGGCTAACATGGCTATGATATGATTTACTATACCACAGATATATTGGCCTGTAGTATTGGAACCCAACTAACTATAACAGTACTTCAATAATTCATGCATGGAAAACATGAAAACTGGAAGTGTTGTCTCCTTTCACCCAATCTTGTAATTGATTCATCCCCAACCACCACTCTTTCTTCTTTTCATTTTTATTGGATCGTGTTTTCTGTATTATATTCTGCTCAATTAAATGGTTAATATTTGTTGGTAGTTTCACCAGAATATGCTCTACTTGGTAGTAACATGTTCTGTACAAAGTTTCTTGCCAAAATAAGGCATTTTGTCTAGAATTTGATTAATGGAAACATACAATATTTCTTGTGACATAGTTTATTTCGTAGACAGACTATTTCAATTTTGTCTTGTTTTTCGCAGACGAAGGATAATGTATTACCATACAGAGATCTTCAAGAAGGTTGATGTCATAGTGACCCCAACAACTGGGTATGATAAGCTCACCTATTGCTATAGGCGGTAATTTGGAATTAAGAATGTGTTTTTACAATACATACTTGGTCCCTTCTTATTCCAGGTTTTGGTAGTTTCTTTTGGGTTTTGAACTTCATTTTATTTATCACTATTTTGAGGTTTCACTAAATATGTAAAAACACACGAACAAAGTTGTAGGTACTTGCTATTTTTGCGAGGGTATTTTTTGTCCAGTTCTTTTTTGGGAAGTGATTGAGACCCCCTCCAATCACCACCCCCACCACCCCCACACACACGTGGGGGCTGATGATTGGAGGAGAAGGAAAAAAAAAAAAAACTAGCCAATCAGAGAGAGAGAGGGGGTCATGGGGGTGCCCCCTTGTGGGGGTCCAAGTCATTTTCCTTTTTTTTTTTTACTGAAACCTGCTAAAATCACTTCAGTGTAGGGGATGCTAAGCAATCCTCATTCATATAGCATACACATCTATAGTAGAAGCAACAATTGCTTTTTGTCTCAGCGACTATAAATTTACCCATAAGTCCTAGTTTTTGAAATGTTGAACCATTTAGTCCTAAAAGTTTTCTTATACTCCATTTAGTCCCATTTTTACATCAGCATGATGTAAATGATGTAAATGATCTGATGTTTCATTCTATAATTTCAAAATTTATTGAAATCTGATGAACATTAGATGTTTTTCATCCTTATTTTCAAACATTATTGAAATTTGATAAACATTAGATGTTTGAAATCTAATGTTTGTAACATGACTCTGATGTTATTAACATTGTATCTGATGTTATTAACATTGTAATGGGACCTTTCAGTCTATAAGAAAACTTTTAGGATTAAACAGTGCATAAGTTATTAATTTGGGATTTATTGGTGCATCCCCCTAGTCTTTATTGTCATGCATGAAAATCTTTTAAGCAAATTATAAGTGAGATGATGCACTCTCTGATTTGTCAGCATGACAGCGCCTGTAATACCTCGGGAAGCACTTGCATGTGGGGAGACAAATTTGCAGGTTACAGGTGAGTTGATTATACTTTTCAGCTTGCATATGAAAAAATTATGTCACATTTCTGAAACTTTAATGTCATACTAGGAATTTCCTTCTACAATCACCTTTGATGAATGTACCATGCGATTGAAAAATATTCATTTTTAGTACTCCATCCAAACTTTGTCCTTCTACATGTGCTAATTTTGTAATTATCCAGAGTCCTAAATGTTGTTTTTTGCATAAGATGATGAGAGCACCGCATGCATGAGTGGTTTTATGGAATTTAAGAGTCTTACACATTTAAAATGTCGCTGGGAATGTGATATAGCTTATAACGATAGCTAATATTTGTTTCTTGTTTGACAGGGCAAGCATAATGACATAAAATATTTTTATCTCATGAATTGTAATGTGTCGAGTCATTGATCCATCTGAATTAGGAATGGGGAAAAAAGAAATGCTCAAAATAGACTATAAATTGTTGTATGCTTGGGCAATTCCAGATCATAAGCTTTTGCAGCATAAGACGGACCGAATCTAATTTTCCTATGCTACTTATGAGCTAGTTGTGTCCCTTGTTGCTAATACCACAGCTCTGTATTTTGCAGCTTTTATTTTGTTGGACAATAATTATGCTTGTGGTCTTATTGCAGGTAATCTCATGCGATTTATTATAGCAGGAAATCTTCTTGGACTCCCGGCCATTTCTGTCCCTGTAAGTTATATCCATCTTTTCCCTTGCTTAATGATTACGAAGTATTCAACAAGGTTAACTCTGGCTTCTAGTATTGTAGCAGCAGTCAATAGAATCTAAAATCACAAGTAAATATAAAGTCATACATTTTGCTTGCATGACTAGAGCTGTATGTTCAATATTTTTTTACCTTCAGTGTTACATATTTCAACAATGCAAATGTCACGTTCCTCTTGTCACTTGCTCTAGATTAGTAGAATGTTATTTTGAACAAGTGCTCTAGTCAGTTTCTCATTCTTCTACAACACATTCCAATGTTCAGGTTGGCTACGATAAGCAAGGCCTGCCAATAGGTTTGCAACTAATAGGCCGGCCATGGGGTGAAGCTACAATTTTGCGCTTGGCTGCTGCAGTAGAGGTATATATTACTATTTCACCCCCAAAATAGGCCCCTATCTGTAATATTGCAAGTATATTACTAATTTAAAATGGCATTTGGCATTTTCAGGAACTCTGTGCTGAGACTAAGAAGAAACCTATGTCATTTTATGACATTTTAAAGGGGAACTGAGAAACCTGGATTCAATTCGCGCTTCTCATGGTTTATTTGCTTTTTTTGAGCACAGAACGAAATAGCATATATATTGGCCATAGGGTAAAACAGTTAACATATTTTGCAAGTTTGTGTCTGGTTCGACCAACACCCCGTCCACTTTAGTTACACATAGAAATAGAAAGGCAAAACTTAAAACTAAAATATCTTGCACTACTAAATCTACCTCCCAATCTAAACTACGTTTTTGTTCACAGTTATCAACTAAAACTTTACAATCGGTAAAAATAGATAGACATTTAATCTTCATCGTGACAGCCCACTTAATAGCCTCCAAAAGAGCTCTTGCTTCTGCCAATAATGGTGAGGACAGCCAAGTGGATATCCCTCGTTGGTATACCTGCATTTGATCTTCATCAAAACAAACCCATGCTAGGCCCGCTGCTGCATTACCCTGCTACCATGCTCCTTCCACCACACAAGTAAAAAGCTGAAAATCATCAGAAGCCACACAATTATTTATAATAACACAACTGTTATTAGATGATGAAATATTCAGCTGTGAATGCGTATAGTCCGAGCTAGCATTGGTTACATCTATGTTGCTGGTGGACCATTGCAATTTAAATTCATCAACCAGACATAAGGTCTGTTCGATTGACAATTGTTCATTTTCAAAAACCTTAATATTACGCTGTCTCCAAATTGTCCAAAGAATGGCTATGGAATGGAGAATGATCTCATCCTCATGAACTATTTTAACTCATTCCGTCCACCAGGTAGTAAACCCAACGGTGTGACCTATCAAGAAATCCAACCCCAAAATTGTGCCCACGGACACTAAAAGAAAACATGCTCTTTTGTTTCCTCAGTTTGACCACATCTAGAACATAATGTATTAAGTGGCATGCCTCTCCTTCTAAGTTGCCGTTGTAATGGAAGAATGTTATGAAGACATTTCCAAAGAAATAAACTCAATTTAGAAGGCAAGTTTATCTTCCACAATTTTTTCCAAACTAACGGATCAATTTCATTTCCGCAATGATTACCCTTCTGTCTACCTTTAATTGCAGACCGTTTAATAGCAGACCAATAACCTGATTTAACCAAAAAAATCCCATTTTTATTGTTGGTCCATACCAATTTATCTGGGCAAGAAACTAAAGGAATGCGTATTCTTAATATCAAGGGGACCGTTGTTGCTGGAAATAACCAAGCAAGCATATCACCTCTCCAACAATTGTTTGGAAAGCCTATCAAATGTGCCACTTTCATTGTTGGAAAATATTTGGAAAGCCCTATACCTCCCACTGGATTGATTTGCCCTGGAATCCAAGAATCCTCAAATGGGTTTATAGACTATCCATTCCCAACCCTCCAAACTAACCCTCCCTTCAACAAATCCCTACCCCACATTATACTTTTCCATCCCCAAGACGCAGCTTTAGAACATGTAACTTCAACACTATGTTTGGGTACCTAGGAGAGAAAAGAAAAGAAATGATTACTTAAATAATAAGAGAAAAGAAATGATTGTGATTTCTCTCCTTTTTGTTTGGATAAGAAAGAAATAAAAGAAAAGAAATGATTGTGATTTCTCTCATTCTTGTTTGGTTAGATTTCATTAAGAGAAAAGAAAAGAAATTATTTTATGTTATATTACCAAAATAACCTTTTTATATTTTCAATCATTTTATTTCTTTTATTTTTATAGGGACAAAATTGGTATTATAAAAATAGTGGTTTCTTTTCTCTCCCAATCTCTCCACTTTTGGAAAGATTGAAAATGAGCCTTATAAGAGAAATGAGTTTCTCTCCATTTCTCTCCATTTCTTCTCATTTCTCTCTACTTAGGTTATCCAAACAAATAAGAGAAATACATATCACTCAATTTCTTTTCTTTTCTCTCCAAATCACTCAATTCAAACATAGCGCAAGAAAAAAATTTCGAGAGCTATATTTCCCTAAAAACACTGTAGCAAACAAAGAATTTGGATTGGAAATTAACTGCCAAGCTTGCTTTGCTAAGAGTGCCTAATTAAAACAACCCAAATCGCGCAAGCCAAGCCCTCCCTCCTTAGGTAAACACAAACTATCCCAATTTTTCCAGAAAACCCCATGGCTCAAATCTGATTGCCATAAAAAACGACGAATAATGGCTTTCATCTTTTGAAAAACCCCACTTGGAAGTTTAAAAACAGACATTATATATATGGGGACAGCTTGCAACACATGTTTAACCATAATGCATCTACTTGCAAAATTTAATAGCCGACATTTCCATCCTTGCAACTTGTGTGAAATTTTATCAACCAGAATTTTGAAGACCTCACTTTTAGACCTCCCAGACAAATTCAAAGACGCTCCCAAATAAATTCCAGGATTGGGTACCACTTTAAATCTAAAAATAGATTCCAATACGTAGCTTTCTCGGCCACTAAAATTGGGGATTGTATACAACTCAGACTTAGTAATATTAATTCTTAGCCCAGATTGCTCACAAAAAACATTTAAAAGCCATTGTAGACACCATACCTCCTCTCCTTTAAATTGCATAAATAAAAAACAATCGTCGGCAAACATTAAATGAGAAACTGGAGGTGAATGCCTACTAATAACAATACATATACAAATACCTTTCTGTGCAAAATGATTTAACCCCTCAGATAATGCTTGCATAACAATAATGAACAAATAAGGCGACAAAGGATCCCCTTGCCTCAACCCAGCTTGTGGAGTAAAAAATTCTGAGGGTTGACCATTGACTAAAACAGAGAAAGTAATTGTGGAAACACATTGATGTATCAGCTGAACCGAATAATCACTAAATCTCATACACCGAAGTACAGAAAGTAAAAACTCCCATTTGACACAATCATAGGCTTTATTCATGTCCAGCTTTACTCCAAAAAACATTTTACGCCCTTTATTAGTATGTCTAATAAATTCAATCAACTCATGGGCAATCAAAATATTATCAGAAATAATATGACCCTTAAGAAAAGCACTTTGGTTAGGGGCAATTAAATCAGGCAACACCTCGCGCAATCTGTTGCCCAACACTTTAGACCCAATTTTATAAATCACATTGCAAAGACTAATCGGTCTAAAGTCATTAACAGTCATTGGGTCCTTAATCTTCAAGATTAAGCAAATGAAAGTTTTATTGAACTCCTTAAGCAAATAACCCGACCGGAGAAACACCAGCATTGCTTCAACAACTGAAGGTCCAACAATACTCCAATATTTTTTATAAAATCCCGCAATAAAACCGTCAGGCCCCGACCGAAGGTCTAACAATACTCCAATATTTTTTATAAAACCCCGCAATGAAACTGTCAGGCCGGGGCCTCTAGTTTACCCATTTGAGTTGGAATTTTCTTCTATGATTAGCATGGTTTATTTGCTTTGGAATCTTTGGAGAACTTGAAAAGTGTGAGCCTTGTCACATTGTTTTCACCTTCAATTTCGATTATTTTTGTCGAAGGTGGAATTAGTTCTTATCTTGAAACTAGAATTTCAAATGCATTATGCATCATAAGATTGGGTCAATTCAATTATATAAGCCCCTGCTTAAGGAAGATTCATTTTGGCTCGGTAAATTATGCATTGAAGCTCTAAATATTCAAAATATTTTAAGTTTGCATTTGGATTTATAAAACTAGCTATTATCCGTGCTATGCACGGGATAATTTTAGATATTTATATTTATTTTAGATATTTTTTAATATATAAATTATTTTTTTAAAGATTTTTTATAAAAATAATTTAACAATCTTATCACTAGCCATAGTGTATGGGAGAAATTGAAAAGGGTATTGCAGTAACTATACACGGATTGTATCTATAATTATTTGTATAAGGGGATTTTAAATGCTGATCAGGAAATTTTGACCAAATCAATAAATGTAGGCATATGGAAAGACATGTGGATTAAAAAAAGTTAATAAATACTGATTAGGGGATTTTGACCAAATCAATAAATGCCGAGTTTTTTTTTTAAATCAAAAATAAAAAATTTAAAAAATTCAGATTGGGATATTGAAGCTCCCACAGGCCTTGGGGTTAAAAACCCCCTTTTTGCTTAATATATAGTATAGATAGCTTATCACCCGTGCTATGCACGAGATAATTATAGATATTTATATTTGTTTAATTTTTTTTTAATATATGAATTATGTTTTTTAAGATTTTTTATAAAAATAATTTAACAATCTTATCACTAACCATAGTGTACAGGAGAAATTAAAAAGGCTACTACAGTAACTATGCACGGGCTGTATCTTTAATTATTTGTATGAGGGGATTTTAAATGCTAATCAAGGGTGTTGACCAAATCAATAAATGTAGGCATGTGGATTGAAAAAAGTTAATAAATGATGATCAGGGGATTTTGACCAAATCAATAAATGCTGAGATTTTTTTTTTTTTAAATCAAAAATTTAGAAAATTAAGATTGGGAAATTGGAACTCCCACAAGACTTGGGGTTTAGAAACCCCATTTTTCGTAATATATTTGCAATTAACTATATATGTGAATTGCGATTTTTCAATGCCTTTTTTTTTTTTTTTTTAAATGTCTTCTTTTTTTCATTTTTTATATTATATTAAAGTTTAATATTTTGATAATAATCATATGTGTTAAAACTTTTCAAGGAATTAAATGTCTTTTTTTTATTATATTATATTAAAATTTAATTTTTGATAATAATCATATGTGTTAGACTTTTCAAGAAATTTTTTTTATGCTTGTTCTTAATGCATTAATATTTTGATAATAATCATGTGTTGGAACTTTTCAAGGAATTCATGTGTTGGATTTCAAAAAAAAAAAATTTATGCTTGTTTTTAATGTATTAAAGTGTTATTATGAGAGTAAGACTTGGAAGTTAGGAGAAATTAATAAATGCTAAGGTTTTTTTTTTTTTTTTTTAAATCAAAAAATCAGGAAATTTAGATTGGGAGATTAGAGTTCACACAAGGTTTGGGGTTAAAAATCTCCTTTTACTTAATATATAGTATAGATATGAAATGAATGCATTTGATTTTAATCGTACAACGATTGTGCCTTAAAGTTTCACATTTATATATATAAAAGAGAGATGGAAGAATTTAGGTTATTTATTATGAATGGATTTCAAATAGAAGGTTAAAAAAGCTTTATTATAGGGAAGATTTTGTTGTTCAAGAATAATATTCAAGAATCATATAAAATTTATCTGCTTCAATCCTTCCCCTTGGATTTTAAATCCAATTATAATAACTATTTGCAAATTTAAAGTTGAAATTGTTCAATTGAAATCTGAACAAATGCTAAAGTGAAAATGATTGAATTACAAGGTTACTATAATATGCTAGTATTGAATACATTGGTGGCATCGTTAAGAAACAACAATGCTAGGTAGCACAAAATTTTGTTGCTCAAATGGCTCAAATCACTTAAAACGACGTCGTTTTGACAGATTTTGAATGTAAAACGACGTCGTTTTGACAGATTTGAGCCATTTAAACCACAAAATTTTGAGCTACCAAACATTTTAGAGTATAATTTAATATTGTCAATGTTATTAGAACATTGCCCTGTAAAACAATTATAACAAATAAGTTAGATCAGGCCCCTTCTAAAAATAAAAATAAAAAAGTTAGTTCAGGGCGTTTAGAAACAATTCATGGCTTTTTCTTTAAGCTATTTTAAAATTATTATCAAATTTAACCCCCAAAAAAAATAAAAATAAAAAACAGGTTACAAAAAAAGAAAAGAAACAAGGTCAAGCAACCCATCACAGTTTCAAATGACAGTTTGTGTGCTTTTCAGCCATGCTACATCGAAAGAGGACCAAAATTAGATGACACTTCTAACCATGCTCGAGGTACAATTGGGAAGTGAAAAACGTAAAGCTAGACGCTCGCCTATTTGTTGGAAAGTCGATAATATTTAAGCATAATCCAAAAACATCCCTCTCTTTTAAATCAAAATAAATTTTTTTTTTTTATTTATAAATATAGACAGTCCATTTAAGCCACAGCAAACTACGGTGTGCAAAATTGTGAAGATGTGACTCACAAAGGCAGGGCCAAATGTTAATTTAAGTTACACACAAGAAACTTAGAAGTCATAATTCTATAAATCTTCATCTAAAGAGAATGCCTTCTACTAGCCACCTCATTTTTCAAAAAATTTATTTTTTATTTTTATCCAACTCGTTGAATCTTTTAAATCCAGAATGACATACATTGTATCAAGTTCTATGAGCAAGTGTTTTAGGAATGTTGTTCCATTGTCATGTTGGGGTTATTCAGTTCAATATAGCAATACCTCTAAAGCTAATGAATTGGAAGTTCTTTATCCCTGCAAATCAGGAATTGGGGATGTGTTTCTTCAGTTCTTCTCATCCACAACATCGCTAGGGGCATCGGGGCCGGGAGGAATCTTCCCTGGATAATTAGTTGTCGGGGGATCTGTTCCTGACATGCTGTAGGATAGATAAGAATTAAAAATAAGAAAACTGACAATTAAGAGGAATTCATAGGCAACGGAATGAAAAAGTTTACCTTTTGTCCACAATGACCATAGAGCGAAGCTCACAATTTGCAAAACTACAAAAACATGTTGCAAACGTCATTCAGTGAAGCAACTATAGAAGTTTGTGTGAATAAATGTGCATGGAAAAGAACGTAAACATAGTTTTATATTTCCACCGAAAGGACATTTGTTTTTATTTCTCTTTTTGGCTGCATTTCAAGCTAAAAACCATCTCAGGGGTAATTTTTGAATGAAATTAAATGTTCAAATGATAATCACCCACCCCTAAAAAATAAAAAGATTTTGACCACCCACGTGAAAAGAAGACAATCTTGCAAACTACAGGTTCGTTTCCAAAGATTACAAAAATCACAGCTAAAAGAAGCTTCATGGGCACTTACCGCTTGGAAATTTCTTTTTTAATCAAAGGGTGACAATCATTGCCAACTGCACTTAGTGCGTGAAACAAGAATCCACTATGCGTGACAATTGCTATTTCCTTTTCTTTCCGCGTCCACAACCTGCATAAATTAGTAGTGTGAAGAACAAGGATCAAGTTCTTATATTTTGTATCAGAAAAGGAATGCCCAAGTTCTAACAGTCACTTCAAATTAAGCATCGCCACAATGCAAATTCTATCTTGTAAACGATGAGTTGAAAATGGAGCTACGAATATAGATGTTCTTGTGAAAGATGAGTTGAAAGGGCATGTTAACGCCAGATCGTTGAATGCAACAGAAACAAGACAAGAGTCAAGCTAAGGTACAACTTAGGATGAGAACAAAGGGACAACTGTTCTTCAGGTGGTTAAAGAGAACTACAATGACAGTAGATTGAGCAGCTTGTGCATAGGCACCAAGATGACATTATCATGTGAAGCCAATAGACTACACGGTGAAACACTTTGTGCCATCCACAGCCACTTTCTGATACTTGGTAATTTAACATTGAAACATAAAAATATTATGTATATATATGGTGTATGTATATAAATAACAAAATAATTTTGTCATAATATATCAATAACAAAATATTTGCCTTTAATTATAAAACAAATATTTTCAATTTCAAATTTATAACGTATGCACATAAAATAAAATAAAAAAGATTTAAGTTTATGTTATAAAGACACAAACCTTTTTCTTTTCTCTTTTTTTTTTTTTTTTGAACAGTAGATAATTTCATTTAAAAAGGCCAACGGCACTTACAAGATCCATCAAAACCGAAACTTACACCAAACAAAGAAAAATTTTGTAAGAAGCACAAAGGAGAGAAATCTAAGAAAATATTTAGACTCACATCATGTTAAAATTAATGTATAGACAAAGAGAGACAATATAAATTGTATGTATTGATTGTTATACATTACAAATGGTGAGGGGCTCCTTATATAGGAGAAGTTACAGGCTTACAAGCCAAAAAAGAGAAAACATAATTATTAAAGCATACTAATTATTATACTAACCTAATTATTAAAGCAGCACTAGCAACATTTTACATATTATATTCTAAGCCCCCCTCAAACTCAAGGAGGGTAGGAACCAACCAACTTGAGTTTGGAGAGAGTAACAAAACAGGAAAAATAAAATAAAATAGGATAGGAGACACTGTATGGTCGTGTCAGACCGTTGGTGAAGAACACTGTAGGTTGTGTCGGACCGTTGTAGCAGCTAACCGGAATCAATGTCGGGACAGTTTACGGAGTATTGTCGGACCCATGTAGAAGCTAACCGGAATCAATGTCGGAAGTTTACAGAGTCTTGTCAGACCCATGAGAGCTAACCGGAATCAATGTCGAGACAGTTTACAGAGTCTTGTCGGACCCATGTAGAAGCTAACCGGAATCAATGTCGGGACAGTTTACAGAATCTTGCCGGACCCCTGTAGAAGCTAACCGGAATCAATGTCAGGACAGTTTACAGAGTCTTGCCGGACCCATGTAGAAAATACACTATATGATTTGTGTATATACCTGAAAAGTCGTGTCCTCAAAAGGCGTGCTCAATCTATAAAAAGGCGTGCCATCAAAAGGCGTGCTCGACAGAAATCTTCGAGTGGCGAGCCATCAAAAGGCGCGCCGGACACGCGGCGAGGCATGTGCCCTCCTTGGCTTGTGCGCCCGGTTTGTCGTCTAGCGTCGAGAGGCGCACGATATGCGTGTCTGCCTTGGCTATTTAAACCAAGACTGAGGCGGAGGCTGAGGCAAAACAAAACACCTGCTGAAAACCCCCGACAACCTCTTCGTTTTCTGAGAGAGATACTCTGTAACACTCTGTTGCTCTGAATCTGAAACACATAGCAACCCAGAACATGGCCTCTTTTTCCCGTTCAGCTACCCAGAAATGGCCTCTTTTCCGTGGTCTGCTCACTCTCTTTCCTGACCTCAATGAGTCCACAAGAGAGATAACCGGGCAGTTGCCCTTGAACCTCAACCAAGCGCCCCTGGACCAAGCGCCCCTGGTTTGCGCGTTGAATTTTCCGATGTTGTCAGTTGAGCAGATAATGGCTTGCTCAATCTGATATTGAGGCCAATCATTATAAATTGAAGTCATGTGTTGAGACCATGACTGCGCTCACAAACTTGTCGCACCGGCTTCAGAGTAGGACAAATGAGGTGCAGCAGTTAAACGCCCAACTGGCTCTGCTCCAGGGCATGTATAAGGATGCGCGTGCAGAGATATGTGTGTTGAAGGCGGAAAACAAGGAGCTGAAGCGGAAGGCCACCGTTATGCTCAGATTCGGAGGTCCGCCATATGTGGCATTTGAGGAGCAACGAGAAGTGAACGTGCTCGGCGGCGTGGGAAACACGGAGGCAGTGCCGTCAAAGGACGCCCAAGACCGAGGCAAGAAGAAGAGAACAGCTGAAGAGGCGAAAAAATAAGGCCGATGTTTGGGATGGGATTTTTTTTGTTTGTTTTTGTTTTTGTTTTTGTTTTTGTTTTTTTTTTTTTTTTGTATGTGGTGTAAAATTGTGATCGGGGTTGAGCCCCGACATGAATAAAATGAGTTAATTGTGCAAATCCGGATGACATGAAGATACAAGACTGAACCGAAAAATCAGTGGGAATGAATGGAAGCCTCTTTCTTTTTTCTTTTTTCTTTTTTTCTTTTTTAAAAAATTAAATAAAGAGAAAAGTGGGGCGGTGGGCGGTGGAAAGAAAAAAATAAAAGTAAAATAAAATATATATATATATGTATGTATATAAAATAAAGAATGTTCGGGGGTGGAAAATATGTGATGGGTGTTGGGTGGAGAATATTTTAGAATGAAAAGTTGATATAATATATCTCTCTCTATCTTTCCTGATGAGAAAAAGCCGAAAATGAAATAATTGATGAAAATGTTTGGGTCAAAAAAGTGGTTCTGAAAGGCACAGGAAAAAATTGATTAAAAAGAAATAAAAGAAGTGGAGGATGGGTTAGAAAGTGGACATAGTGATGGGTGTCTGTGAGTAGACGAGGGATGGGGATAGAATATTATTATTGTTGTAAGTGGGTTCAAAAAGTGGTGGACAATTATTTTAAAAAAGAGAGTGCATGTGGAGAGAGAGGGTGTTGGGTTTGGAAAGAAAGAGATAAAAAAGAAATGGAGCATCTCTGCTGTGCTACCCCATCATCAGTCTCACAAAAAGGAGAGAGAGAAAGAGCCCCTGAGAGAGAATTGCTTGAAGGCAATCAGAATGACCATAGTAAGCAGCATAAGCAGGTTCTTCCATGAATTGAATCAAACATCAAAATATTAGCTCCCGCTTCAATAAGCTTTTGCACACAAGAGATCTTCCCATGCATCACAGCCAGCATAAGCGGAGTCTGCTTATGACGATTCAACAAATCTGGTTTAATAGATCTATCCAAAAGCATAGAAACAATCTCGATCTGGCCATTGGCAGCAGCGATGTGAAGAGAAGAGTGGCGATCGTAGACTGTGGTCTGGTTGATGAGAGTTGGGTCTCTCTGTAACAAAGTCTCAATAGTTTCCAGGTCTCCGAACTGAACAGCAGTGTAGAGCCCATGCTTGTAGTTCGCCGCGCAACTAAGAAGATGCTCCACTCGGGTCATTTGCCGCTGTACCCAGAGAGAGGTGGTTGAAGCTAACATCAAACACAGGGAGCTTATTGAGGAAGCCGATTTCAGGAGGAAGACAGCCCGTGAGATTATCATTAAGGAGGATGATTCTCGTTGATTGTTTTAGCCAAGAAACATTCCAAATAAGAGCAACGTTGGGACCGTTCCAGTTGGAGGTGAAACTTGGAATAGGTCGGAGAAGATGGCGGATTTCTAGAGAGTCCGAAAAGAGGGTGTGAGGCCAAAGCTCGCCATTGTTCAATTGTTGCTGAGCAGCGAAGACAGCTACAAATGGATATGAACCGGGTCAAGGAATTGCAAACAGAGAGCAAAATGAGAAAGGGGAGAGATAGGTTTGACTAAACAAAATGATTAGAGCCACAAAGAAAGGAGTTAGAAGATGTAGCGGAGTGAAGGTATGGGTAGACAACTCCAGCGGACAGCGAAGGCAAGTTGCCGGCCTGGCTGCCCGCCGGTAAGAAGGAAATACGGCCTAAATCTTATAGCTCTGATACCATGTTAAAATTAATTATAGATAAAGAGAGACAATATAAATTGTATGTATGATTGTTATACATTACAAAGGTGAGGGGTCCTTATATAGGAGAAGTTACGGGCTTACAAGCAAAAAAGAGAAAACAGAATTATTAAAGCATACTAATTATTATACTAACCTAATATTAAAGCAGCACTAGCAACATTTTACATATTATATTCTAACACATCATGTGTTCGTGCTCGTACTGCCAAGCAGAACCGATCATAGAGTCGACATTAGAGCATGTCTAAAATAATCAAAGATCCCAATCACAGAATGGGTAAGTTTGAACATACACTCCCTGATAGACACCATAACTAAACAAACAAAAACAGAGCATAGCATAAAGACGAAAAAAAAACATCCACACCAACAACATCCAGCGGCGGCGGTGACAATAGATCCGACGAAGCTGAGGCGGCGGATCTGGTGAGGCCATGGCCGGAGATGAAGCGGAGGGAAGATGAACACCCCACAAAGGAGGTAGAAGATGGAAGTCCCAAGCTTCCATATTATTTGCACCAAACCAGGAAAGAAAAGAGAAAAAGGGGGGTAGGAGGAGGGGAGAGGAGGCTAGAGGCCGCCGGAATCCCCTCTCCCACCCCGACTGTCGCAGCCCACTGGAAACCCTAGGAGAAGAAAAGTGTAGAGTGAGAAGCTCTCAACTAGAGAGAGAAAGAGTGGCTTTCTCCCACCAGTCTAAAGAGACACAAACTTGGTATCCAATACAATGCAACTCACTTGTGGAAGTACCGTGTTTCATAGAAACTAATTCAAAAAATAAATAATAAAAGAATTGAAGCCCAATTTTATTTATTTCACTTCAAAAAAGGATGATCAATTTATTAGTATTAAGAATAACAGTTTACTTGGATGGTAGTTAAAATATTACTCGGTGTGGCACTGACATCAGGACAATGAGGTCTAGTTGCCTATCAACTTTTGACAATTAAGTTCATTTGTTAATCTTTTGTAGCCAAAGCAACCACTTCTCCTCCACATCCACAGAGAATGTATGTGAAGTTATTTTCTATAAACATGGTGGTCACTTTCTTGCATTTCAACATCCGACCATGGTAATTTAACATTGAACATAAAAAGATGATTGCGGTAACACTCTTGGAGGGCTAAGTTTCATGCTCAAATTGATTCACATGCAGTCTCAGTAAGACATCTCACTAGAATACTGTTGTAATCCACGCAAGGACCTAAGAAAGAAAAAATCAATAAATCCATTTCATTGGCATAAAAAGAAGGTATTCACCAGTTCATGAACTTCATTCCCCTAGCTGTAAGTTCTTCCTCTGTCTCCCTTATATTGGCCTTCCACAATATATCCTCGTCACTTTCTATCTAAATAGAAAATCGAAAGGTATTATGAATGTATTAAACATGGCTTCAATATGTTCCTTCAACAATTATGATGAGCATTGCAGACAAATGATTAGTAATACTTTACAGAAATATTACAGATATTTGATTACTTGCCAGTGAAAAATCAACAGCTGGAAAAAGGCCTTCATAGTCACTGATGCTTCTCCTCCTATCACAAGGATGAATACCCTGGAACCAAAATAGATAAGAGAAATTGGCAAGGCTTCAAATATCATTGCCTAATTGAACTAAGAAATTTATATTTACCTGCATATGAATCATTTTTTCATGAGTAAAAAGATGCACACCAGATACTAAAGGCTAAGTTTAGTAGGAGTTCAAGTAGCTCATGTTTTAACCTCATGGAATTAATAAAAGATGGAAACTATCCTTTGTGGCAAGAAAAATAGGTGTTTCTGATAATTGCCCAATCAAATAATAACCAACCTTTACCAACTCACTCATATAGGTTACATCACATTAAAGCCTCACATGAGAGAGAGAGAGAGAGAGAGAGAGAACTCATCTAGCTATTTCAATCTCTAACAAAAGATATAAGCTGAAACAATTTCAAACTGGCCAGATTACCCATGCAAATGACCATCAAAACCTCATATCTACAACTATAGTTCAACTTTCTAGAAGAATACGCATTTGAAAAGAACTATGGAGAATCTATAAAAAGTTAAGAATGAAACTACTGCAAACTAACATTTTAATTCCCTGGTTTACTCATACAAGCAACTGAGATCAATAACTAGTGTTGATAACAATACAGACAACCTTCTCACAAAAAATATGCATTTAAAGAAGAATTACAAACAATTGTGTGTTCAAGAGTATAGTTTTTTTCCTTTCCATTACAGTGTTTTCCGATCATTAAAAACTTGATTACTTCATGCTTTATTAACTATTTCTAAACCATCAACCATACACGACATTATCCTTCTCTTGCATATAGCATGGCTACAGAAGCTTTGACTTGCTCCCATAGACATCTTAAAGGTTTTCACTATCCTCTTCACTCCATTCAAGTGCAACTGCAGGGTTCAATTTCGCACACAACTAAACTATTTAGTCAATAAAAAACATGATAGATCTCTTGCAAAGAAAGACATGTTAAGATTCCTTTCCTGATGTTACCCATTGCTGCAAGAAAATAAAAATGTATTGTGCTCAAACATAGAAAAACAAAAAACAAATTAAAAAACACAAACATGTCCATGTAAGGCCTACCAAATGTTCTCGACAAAGTTCTACTGCAATGATAGGTGGGCAATCTAGACTTGAAATTGCAGGACAGTCACTCTTTCCAGCATTTGCCACCATTAGTGGTAGTGCATCCATACCATCTGCATAGTCTCCACCACCAAATACTCCAACAGCTGTTTGCATAGTCCTGCAATGCCATAATAGGTAATCATAACCCAATGTATGAAATTAATCACCAAAGTATGCCTTATCTGACTAGAAAAGAGAGAAAGGAAAAAAAATATATATCAAAATTCAAAACAAGAAAATAAACACACAACGTCCGTGGTCTGAAAACAAGGGACAAACAGATGAACCTACAATCCTATGTATTCATCCAACACTACTGTTCTGTATATTAATTTAGAAGCTGGCTAGATTCACATTCTGGAAATTTAAATTCCTAATTAACAGCTTCCAAGTGGTCTTTCTATCTGGCGACCAAGTTATCTCCAAATAGCATCCTTTCAAATCCATTTGATTTCTCTACATGTTCGGATGTTTTCATATCCATGTCCTAGAAGCTTGCAAGTGAGGGAGAGTGTTAAAAAGCTTGATATACATTGTTGAGGCCATTTTACTAACAACCAAGTGTTTGGGTCTTGTGGTGATCTAACAATAGGTATTCCATAAACATTTTCAAAACCATTTTATTAACTTCACGTGAATTTCTGATTAATGTCTGCCTATCTGCTCGGGATTTGTGCACACGTTAGGAGTGGGGTGAGGGGGCATCAGGAACTTAATAAAACTAGTTTTGTGTGGAATAAGTGATTGATCAACAATAATAATTTAAACCCTTTCTGCAAGACTGAGCATCATGCTCACACCAAGAGAAAAGAGACCAGAGGAGTGGAAGGGGAGAAAACTGTCAAAAGTAATGGAACTTCAGCATGCAGTGTTTGTCCTAAGACTGAGGATTGTTTTAGAACAAAAAGAAAGTTCTTAAGGAAAAGGAATGGAGGAATATAAGGCTCCAAAAGCAGACATATATTCAAACTCCTTGTCATTGTCAATTTGTCAAGAGTCCAAGACCAACTCATTATCACAATGAGTACAATTGGGAAACTTCAAATTAACTTAGGCTAGGCAAATTGAGGCCACTGTACATTTTCACTCTAATCCATACTAAAAGGCTGCAGTGCTCAAATCTACAAGGGTTAATTACATTTTACCCCCTTATAGTTTAATTGAAAAACACATCAGCCCCTTAACTTTATTAATATATACATAATCACCTTATAGTTTGCAGTGGAGTGTAAAGTCTAACTCCATTAATATTTTTGGTAAAAAGTCAATATTACTCTTATTTTCTTCTCTAATTTTCTTTTCCATACCACCAACACTACAAATTTCTCTCTCTAAAAGTAAAACTAACAAGCCACTCCATAGTTGCCCCCAAACAAGCACTACCTCTTTTTGTTCTCTCTTATTTTTTTGCAGCTACTCATGGCTACGCAGGTGCAACGAGCCACTCCTTTCCTTTGTATTCTTCCTCAAAGCACACTAAACGAACAATAGAAATCCAGCAGCCCACTGCTACAATCACCTAACAAGCTCAGTCCATCTCCCAGCCTATTACCAACTACACTACCAGCACCAAATCACCACCCACCAGCTTCCTCTCTCACGGCAACCATGGTGGCAACCACCACTACAATTTGGGTCTTGGCTTAATTGGTTGTGTGCACCTATATATACAAATGTGTGTGTATGTAATGATAAGGAGAAGATGGAGAATGATGGTAGAAGAAATAGATAGTGGAAAGTGGTGATGGTTTGGGTGGCCTAGGGGTTGCCGGACTGCCATGGAAGGCCATAGTTTCAGTGGTGGTATTAGGTTGTTGTAGGAAGTGAGGGAGAAGGACATAAAGATGACAAGGAGGAGATGGTAGAGTGATCTGTGTAGTAACAGCAGGGAGGAAAAAGAGAGGAAAAAAAAAAAGAAAAAGGAATAAAAGGAGAAAAGGGCAAAATCGTCATTTGCTTAGTTCAATCTCGTCACACATGCTCAATTCATTGGGTTTTAGACACACGCTGTTAATTTAACGGAATCCGTTACTTTTCTACTATACTCCAAACTACAAAGGGGTTAAGTGTACATTTTTAAATCACAAAGGGGTAATGTGTTATCAGCCTAAACCACAAGGGGATAAAATGTAATTAACCCAAGCTACAAATATACTTGCACTTAGTGCAAAATCCAAGAAACATTTACATTTTCCTGCAAGTAACTAATTCACCATCCTCCTAAATCCTAACCCTCAACTAAACAGTAAAGTTTTAGTCCAATTTAATAAAAACTGAATAGAAAACATTGCAGAATTAGAAGACTATCATATATAAAAGATATCCATAGAAGGCTGTCGCAGGAGTACTGAAAACCAGCATCAATACCTTAATAAAGGGGACGTGATGACTAAATCAATCCTCTTAAAAAGCCCACTTGATTGGACATGCTTACGCAAATTATCAACCTGTTACAGTAGTATAAAATTTTCTACAACATTAGCCTCAAAATTTTGCTCAGGACTGTATATGTAAGCAGTAAGATACTTATAAGTTTATCTTTATCCAAATAAGTTTGTGTAATAACATAAAATTGATTGTTTTCCCACCTGCTGCCACCAAGTGGAGTAATCTGTGCATCAAAATATTCAGGAGACATGTATGCTTCATAGTTCTTATCTCCTTCTACATTGTGAATTCCTTGTGCATGCCTCACCTGGATGTATGGTTTTATAAGACGACAACGACTTGGAAAGCATGAGCAAAAGCCAAGAAAGATGGTGGTCCTGAATGTTCTTTAAATCAAAGACAAAGCAGCTTCAAATCAATGCAGCAAATATATATCTATAAATGAAAAATAAATATGACACCTACAAGGTGAAGAGTTTTGCAACGGTGCAATGGATACAAACTTGGTTCTCCACCACTATCCATGTTTGAAACTGCATTAAAAAAATATATTAATAAAGAAAGCCAAAAGCAATTAAAGTAAGAGAATGTCAAATGCTCTTCAAAGCTCAAAATGATAACTACATAGCACTTCTAAATTTACACATTTCAGCAAAACAAACTTACCAGCATCTTCTAAAAGAGAAACCTTTAACTTCAAAATTAGTTGAAGACTAGAGAACGAGTACAACCCTAATACAAAAACTAGCACTACAAAACCAACTGCTGCAATTAACAAAACCATGCTAGGATAGTAGGATAATACTCCGCTTTACTTGCTGCTTCCCTTCAACAATTTCGCAAATCTGTAACATATGGATAAATCCCCAAGTAATCGGGACAAAGGCTTGTTGAGTTGAGTTGCTACATGTGGATCAATAACTTAACACACTTAATTCCAGCTAACCTTCTTTAAACATCTCTATCCTATAAACATTATAGCTTGTATTGTCACATCCAATGATGCAAGTTTTTCCTAATCACCGTTGGGGGTTAGTTTATAGTCCACGACAGAGAATGGAAACTAGAATGTTAGCTCTTATTAGAGTTCTCTTATTTATATACCAACACTACTTTGTCCCACAAGAATTGGTCTTCCTTATCTTACAAGGAATAGGTTTTATCACAATAAATTTAATTGCAATGAGTCCCTTATTAAACTCTTAATTAAGGTAAGTTCCTAATTTACTCTTAATTAAGATAACCTCTTTATTTCTTTGTATTACACACTGTCCTTATTGTGTGTGACTTCTAGGTTCACACATATCTATGTTGTAGAAATAATATCAACTTTTGTTTTTCTAACAAAACTTTGCCCTATGGCCTCCTAAAAATCACGAGTGACACTTAGCCACGTATCATGACCAACCTTTCAATTAACAATTACCATGCAATTCAATACTTATATTATGCAAATGTCTCAATAGAATCAATAGGACATAAAAGTTTGTCAAAACGCTAATGCAATCATATTGTCCAATCTAAATTATATCAACTCATGTTGATTATTATACACTCCTCTCTAGATATTTCTAAATTATCAGCCTAGTTTCGGTCAAAGTCTTTCTAGAGGTATGTTGTAGAAGAACGCAAAGGACATTCTCTTTACTTGAGAGTGATAGATCCTTATTGAACATTAAACACTCCTTCATGCTTAACATAAACACATTTTATTGTCAAAACATAGCAATCCACACACAACTGTGAGTCATGAGCATTTATGATTACTAAAGATCAAGCCCTAATCCTATGGGCATACCCAAGCACAGGTAAGTTTATAATAATACTAATCATAGAAGAAAATTCCAACTCAAATTTGGCAAAATGATAATTGATACTTCCTTAAACATCATTAAACAAACCTTACAATTTGAGCTCCTGATTCCCTGAGAGGAGTTCTTGCCTTCTAGAAACAACATTTTAACTATACATACAAAACTTCAATTGAAGGTATAACAGATCAAGTATTCATAAAAAAAACTCCGATTGATAGGTTAAAAACGATACAATTTGAAGTACTTTCTCAGATTGAAAATTATAATAATACTAATCATAGAAGAAAATTCCAACTCAAATTCAGCAAAATGATAATTGATACTCCTTCAGACATCATTAAACTAACCTTACAATTTGAGCTCTTGATTATCCGATAGGAGATATTGCCTTTTAGAAACAACATTTCAAGTATTTGATAGATACATACACATAAAACTTCAAGTGAATGCACTAACAGATCAAGTATTCGTACAAAAAACTTCGATTGATAGGTTGAAAACGATACAATTTGAAGTAGTTTCTGAGATTGAAAATTATAACAAATTAACACTAATCATAGAAGAAAATTCCAAGTCAAATTCGGCAAAATCATGATTGATAATTTGAGCTCCTGATTCCCCGAGAGGAGATCTTGCGTTATAGAAACAACATTTTAAGTATTTGATAAATAAATACACAGAAAACTTCGATTGAATGTACTAATAGATCAAGTATTCGTAAACAAACTTCGATTGATAGGTTAAAAACGATACAATTCGAAGTAGTTTCTCAGATTGAATAAGAATTACCGGAGAGAGGACGAGCTGAGAAACGAAGCGATAAATGATGACGATGATGCAGAGAAGGTCGAATAGGTGTTGAATTGAAGCTGAAACTCGATAATGGCGACGAAGGGAATAGTGATATGCGTATATGAAGACTGGTACTAGTGGTGGTGATAGTCATGAAGGTGATTCAAGACTCACTCCATCTGTGTGTTTGATATTTATAGATAGACAGTGTAATGAGGACGGTATGATCGGCGGCGAACATCTCACACTCACTTTGGTTTTCTTTCGCGTTAATGTTGCACACAGTATCATATATGCAGTTTATAATTAAAAAATAATAACATAATTTTAATTTTTTAAATTATAATTATATACCTATATCATAATTAAACTTAATATAAGATATAATTAAAAAAAGGAAAAATTATGGATAAATCCTATTTAGAAGTGTTTTAGCCTAGTCCATGAAGGAATTTTTTAACCCATTTAGTCCCATGTATGTATAGTTTTATTCCATAAAGTCCTTTTTCTTGATTTACACTATTTTCTTGGACACTTATGCCCTTATATTTAATTTTGATACCCTTATACATATTTTTTGAACGGTTAGCAATTTATGATGTGAACATTCATATTTTAAAATTGACATTGGTAGGAATGTAAAATTGGCCCGTGGACGGCTCGAAACCCGTCAGCGAGCCGGGGCGGGCCCGGTCCGTTGACAATGTGAATATTCACATTGACACGTTAACATTCACGTTAATAGGAGTGTAAAATTGGCCCGCGTCCCATGGCGGCGCGAAACCCGCCTGCAGTTCATGGGCAGCCCGGGCGCGGGCCCGGTCCGGGCCGTTGACAATGTGAATATTCACATTGACATGTTAACATTCACATTGATAAGAATATAAAAATTGGTCCGCGATCCATAGGCGGCCAAAAGCCCGCCCGCGGCCCGGGGCGGGCCCGGCCCGGCCCGTTGACAATGTGAATATTCACATTGACATGTTAACATTCACATTAATAAGAGTATAAAATTGGCCAGCGTCCTGTGGGCGGCCAAAAGCCTGCCTGTGGCCCGGGGCGGGCCCGACCCGTTGACAATGTGAATATTCACATTGACATGTTAACATTCACATTGATATGAGTGTAAAATTAGCCCGCGCCCCGTGGCTGCCTGAAAACCCGCCCACGGCCCGTGGGCGGGCCCGGCCCGTTGACAATGTGAATATTCACATTGACATGTTAATATTCACATTGATAAGAGTATAAAATTGGCCAGCGCCCCATGGCTACCCAAAACCTGCCCACGGCCCGTAGGCAACTCGAGGCGGGCCCGGCCCGACCTGTTGACAATGTAAATATTCACATTGACATGTTAATATTCACATTGATAAGAGTATAAAATTAGTCCGCGCCCCGTGGCTACACGAAACCCTCTCACGGCCCAGGGCGGGCCCGACCCGGCCTGTTGACAATGTGAATATTCACATTAACATGTTAACATTCACATTGATAAGAGTATAAAATTGGCTCGCGGCCCATGGGCGGCCACAAGCTCGCCCGCGGCCCGGGGCGGGCCCGGCCCGGCCCGTCGACAATGTGAATATTCACATTGACAATGTGAATATTCACATTAACATGTTAACATTCACATTGATAAAAGTGTAAAATTGGCCCGCAGCCCGTTGGCGGCCCGAAACCCGACCGCAGCCCGAGGCGAGCTTGGTCCGACCCGTGACAATGTGAATATTCACATTGACATGTTAACATTAACATTGATAGGAGTGTAAAATTTGTCCGCTACCCGAAGCTCGCCCTCGGCCCGGGGTAGGCTCGGCTCGGCCCGTTGACAATGTGAATATTCACATTGACATGTTAACATGCACATTGATAAGAATGTAGAATTGGCCCGCGGCCCGTGGGCTACTCGAAGCCCGCTTACGGCCCGGGGCAAGCCCATTTGGGTCCGGGCCCGAGCATCTCCGAGACCCTAGGCTAGGGCCTAGGCCATCACTTTGAAGCCCCGCCCGGTCCATCGGCCCGCTTAAGACTCATTCAAGGCTCGGTCCGAGGCTCAGCCCACCTGAGACACAATGTCTTTTTTTGTGGAAAATAATAAAATTTTGGTAGAAAAAATTAAAAAGAATTAAAAAAAAATGGCCAGGCCCGCCCAAGCCCGGGCTAAGCTCGAGCCGAGGCTGTCGTCTTCGGGCCGCGGGCCAATTTTACACTCCTATCAATGTGAATATTAATATGTCAATGTGAATATTCACATTGTCACGGGCCCGCCCCGGGCAGCGGGCGGGCTTCGGGCCTCCTACGGGCCGTGGGCTAATTTTACACTCCTATCAATGTGAATGTTAATATGTCAATGTGAATATTCACATTATCACGGGCCGGGCCGGGCCGGGCTCGCCCCGGGCCGCCACGGGCTTCGGGCCGCCCATGGGACACGAGTCAATTTTACACTCTTATCAATATAAATGTTAACATGTCAATGTGAATATTCACATTGTCACGGGCCGGGCCGGGCCCGCCCCGGGCAGCGGGCGGGCTTTGGGCCTCCCATGGGCCGCGGGCTAATTTTACACTCCTATCAATGTGAATGTTAATATGTCAATGTGAATATTCACATTGTCACGGGCCGGGCCGGGCTGGGCCGAGCTCGCCCCGGGCCGCCCACGGGCCGCGGGCCAATTTTACAGTCTTATCAATGTGAATGTTAATATGTCAATGTGAATATTCACATTGTCACGGGCCGGGCCGGGCTCGCCCCGGGCCGCCCACGGGCCGCGGGCCAATTTTACAGTCTTATCAATGTAAATGTTAATATGTCAATGTGAATATTCACATTGTCATGGGCCGGACCGGGCTCGCCCCGGGCCGCGGGCTAATTTTACACTCCTATCAATGTGAATGTTAACATGTCAATGTGAATATTCACATTGTACATGGGCCGGGCCCCTGCACATTGACGATATGAACATTCACACTGACGGTGTGAACATTCACATTAGGGGTATTTTGGTAATTATGTCACCCATAGGACTTATTGAAACATAAGAAAATAATATGAATTAAATAGAACATAAGGAGATACATTAGGGGTATTTTGGTAATTATGTCACCCATAGGACTTATTGAAACATAAGAAAATAATATGAACTAAATAGAACATAAGTAGATGAAAAGGGTATTTTGGTCTTCTTATCTCAAATAGGACCTAATGGAATAGTCAAAAAGAGTATGGGTTGAATGGAACATAATTAATTAAAGATGGATTTATGGAAAAAGCTCCCTTAAAAAAATTCATTAATCATAACTAAAAAAATTATTAAGATTTAATTTTAAGTTTTTATTTTAACAAAAATATTTGAGGCCTCAAAAATTCTATCAAATATTTGATCAAATATCTTACATACGTGTAAGTCCCTTACTCATGTAAAATCCTATGAAACCCACACTCATGTATTTAGTCAAATATTTTGTAGAATTTTTTAATTCTTAGCACAACTCTTATTTTAATAAATACTATTATTTATTCCTAGGAGATTGGTTTATGGGAGAATCCGAATTTATAGGAGTGGGTGTGAATAACCAATTCATGTTATAGATACTAAAAAATTTACCAAAAATTTTACCAAAGGTTGCGGAATTCACACAATGTGAATCCCATGTAAAGTCATATATTTATGTGAGATATTTGATAAAAATTTTAAAATTTCTGACATTTTTTATTCATGTAATCGAAGATTTACTTCTACATAATCTGCTAGGTGACATTGCGGTTGCTGGCAAAAGTAGCTTTGCTGCTATTATTTAAGTTGTATTCTTTCATTCAATTCAATTCAATAAAATTAGCTTGAAACTTTCAACCATATTGTTATTGTTTTAACACTTTAGCAATTATTCATTGAATTAAAAAAGAAAATAATATAATTTAAAATGTATATGATATACTATTTTCAAAGAGATATATATTAAAATTTTCCTAATTATACGGACAAACATTTAATTAAGATTATAAATATCACTTTATTTACTCAATTATAAATTTCAAAAAATTTACATATTTCTACAATAAAGCATATAAAAGTATATCACTTTATAATTAAAGTTTTTAAGCTTTTGTTTAGGATGTAGGTTAACTTTTTTATTTTTTAGCTTTGTGGCTATTTTAGATTGTGACTAAAAAATCTCATTTGAGATGAATTTTTTTATTTTTTGACTTTTGCGAGAGAAAAAATAAAATGATTATGATTTTAATGTAACATTTTATCTTATTGACTTTTTAGTCTATTTTGGCATCATTTGTCAATTATACATTTTAACCAAAAAGTTAATATAAATTATCACATCACTCTCTGTATATTTCAGCATATCTTTTCGTAAAAAGTCAAAGAGTTACTAAAATAATATATTCTCAAATGTTTGTCTTTTTATGACTAAAATAACAAAAAAAAATCCATGCCAAACATAACCTGAAAAATATCCCTTTCAGAGGAATGGAAGTATGTCCTTTTATAATTAAAGTTTCTAAAAAATAATTTCAAAACTGAACAATAAAATGATAAACTAGAGAATGTTCAATATAATTAACTTCTTAATTTTCAAATATGTATTTGTGTTGAATGTGGTATTACAATTTTTTATAAATCATTCTGTGTTCTGTGTTTGAGTTTTGTTATAGGAATAATCCTCTAACATCTTAAAATATTAAAAAAAATAAAAATATTAGAGATCCCACATACATTAAATAGTTTATCAAATTTGCATAGATATGGGATGGATCTCATGTGGTGTGAGTCTCACATAGAATATTTGATAATTTTCTAATATTGCTTTTTTAAGAAAAAAACAACAAAAAATTTACGTAGTTGACCCTTTTGTTTGAGTGAATTTTCAATTTGATTATTGTGCTATTAATTTGAACCATTTAAATTGAGAGTTTTTTTTGATAAATCCACTTTCTAAAAGTTTTATTCCATCCAACTCGTATTCTTTTTTACTATTCCATTAGGTCCTATTTAAGATAAGAAGACCAAAATACCCTTTTCATCTACTTATATTCCATTTAGTTCACATTATTTTCTTATGTTTCAATAAGTCCTATGGGTGACATAATTACCAAAATACCCTTAATGTGAATGTTTACACCGTCAATGTGAATGTTCATATCGTCAATGTGTAGGGGCCCGGCCCATGTCGATCCTCGTGGGTGCCCGGAAAAATTCGAGTTGGGCCGGGGCGGGCCCGACCCATTGACAATGTGAATATTCATATTGACATGTTAACATTCACATTAATAGGAGTGTAAAATTGGCCCGCGTCCCGTGGTAGCGCAAAACCCGCCCGCAGCCCATGGGCGGCTCGGGGCGAGCTCGGTCCGGCCCGTTGACAATGTGAATATTCACATTGACATGTTAACATTCACATTGATAAGACTATAAAATTGGTCCGCGGCCCATGGGCGGCCAAAAGCCCGCCCGCGACCCGGGGCGGGCCCAGCCCGTTGACAATGTGAATATTCATATTGACATGTTAACATTCACATTGATAGGAGTGTAAAATTAGTCCGCGCCTCGTGGCTGCCCGAAACCCACCTACGACCCGTGGGCGGCCCGGGGCAGGCCCGGCTCCGCCCGGCCTGTTGATAATGTGAATATTCACATCGACATGTTAACATTCACATTGATAAGAGTATAAAATTGGCCAGCGGCCCAGGGCTGGTGTCACGACCCAAACCCGGTACCCAAAGGTTTAATGTCGTAACAAGATAAAAAAAAATAAATAAATAAAGTAGTAGTTACAGCGCAAGTGGATAAATTAAATAAATTTAAATAAATAACTGGGTACCAACTGTTTATTTAAAAGGTAATAAAACATAGTCATTGGAGCTTCACTGTATTACAAGAGTTTAATAATAGAAGACAGAAATCTTTAAAAAAAAAACAAAATATCATAGCGATTCATTTTCCATCTTGATCCCGCTAAACCTCGTCACCTGAAAGGGTAACAGCTATAAGCACATAGCAGAGTAAGAAATATTATACTATGAGGGCACAAAATGGCCATGGATATTTATTTAAGCTAAAACATTATAAATTGAGTTGAGTTGAACACACAAATTAATTAAGTGCCAGAAACTGAAATAATCACTATAACCACGGTACATCACTAAGTGACTAGCACTACACTGGTCAATGGATCCATGACAAACACTGGGCCACAAAGTGGTCAATCACTAAGCCAATGGTTATTTAAGTCCCCCAAGGCATGGGACTCCCGTGGTGGTATTCACAAAACATATTTTCACATAAGGTCATAGCCAAATATTCTTTAAAATAAAAACAAACATATCCATGGGTTTCCTTTTAAGCAAATAAGGTTCAGAAATAAAACCACGTAGCTGAAACTTTTATAAAACATAACTTTTATTAATATATTAATAAAGCATAAATTATATAAAATAGATTTTGGTAAGTCAAAACATAAGTAAAATACTTTTTGGTAACTCAAGGTATAATATAACTCACCTTAATATTAATCCTTAGCCGTTCCTTTACTAACACAACCTTCCTATTTACGTACCTCTCCCTCTCTCTTTTCTTTTCTTTTCTTTCTTTTCTTTTTCCTTTCTTTCCTCACTAATTTCAATCACTCTCATGCTTCTGTTCAGCTCTTCCCAATTTATAGAGAAGTAGAGTTGCCCCGAGGCCGACGCGTGGCGATCTAATCCATTTTCATAATTCACTCCGATCTCCTTCATTAAAACTTAGATTGTCATTTATATTATTAAATATATATATATATAAGATATTTACATTTTAGCCCAGATTCTTAATATAACTATATAAATAAATTAATTCTTAATTAATTTACATTCTATCATTGTTGGCTACATATTTTGTAAAAGCCAATTACAGTTCAACAGGTGGCAAAGCAAGGATAGTATGGGGAGACTACTCAAGTCTTCGATCTTGATCGTACACGTGGCAGTGAAAATTGGTTCTCACGTGATCTGAGTAGCACATGATCAATAAAGAGATACAAGATGACATGGCTTCAACGGTTGCTCATATTCAAATTCAAATACAAGAGGGAAGTTCAACTGCAAGAAAAGGCGTAGTGGAACTACTTCTAAGGCAGCATGATCAGCAATCATGGAGGAGCAGTTCGACAGTTTGAAGTGCAGTTCGATGGTCATCCTTGAGGAGTATAAATAGCAAGGAGGTCCACAGAAAAAACCCCCAGACTCAGATCATACAAACCAGTCTTACTTTACATATTTTATTTTCTAGTTTTTTACATTTCCAGTCTTTACCTTTCTTGCACTTTAAATACCTGTTCTGCACTTCGATTCATAGGAGTAGTTTCAAGTAGATCGTCACTGTAAACCTCCTCGAGGCTGAGTTTGGATCATTGTAAGTGTTCATTTTAATGAAATACTTCCATTGTTCTTCATGTTAACTGTTATTTTCTCTTAATTTCTCCTAAGTCAAGCCACCAGTAAAAGTCCTCTTCATTGAGGCTGAAAGAACTAAAACACAATCGTCTGATAATTGGTTGGTAATTATAATTTCTGTAAGGACTGATTGATCCTTACTGGCACGCTCGCATTTACAAAAATACCCTTCGAAAAGCCAAAAGCCAACATATATTTTTGGCACGCCTAGTGGGACTTGTTAAAATGGCTAGACGAAGACGACAGAAAGAAAATGAACGCTTGGAAGAAGGCGTAGAAGGAGAGGTAGAAATACCTAATCCAGAGGATAATGTGGTAACACATCCTGTGGAAACTCCCATGTTATCCGAACCTATGGTCGAACAGACCAGTACTTCGGGACAAGAACCATATGTTCATAATATTGGACGAAACCAAGGAATTGGACCGTCCACTATTCCATCTATTCAGCCAACCAATCCATGGGATGGCTTAGTAGATGCTATGGGACAACAATTAATGAACACAATGGAAAGGTGGGCAACATCCTTTTTGGATCGAATGAATAACCACCAACCAACAAACGCAAGACATACAGAGGAAGTTTTAAATGTCCCTCAGCAAAGATTGGCTAGAGATAAACAGCCTATGCAAGTTAATAGACATTCTAATAGTCAAGCTAGTAACCAGAACTATGAAAAACCATCACCTCAGTCTTGGTATGAACCCATTTCGAGGCCTATAGCAGGCCAAAATGCCTCAGTACTTAACAATGAAGCCACACAAGTTGGTGGATCTGGTCAAGTACAAGAAACTGGCGTAAGAATGGTTACAAATCCCATGTTCGAAGCCATACCTGGCACTAGGGGATATAATAATCCCTTATTCGAATTTATACCCGGGGGGTTGGAAGGTTGGCCTGCAAATGGAAGGGACACAACACCTGTTCCAGCACCTTTCGCAGGTCCTTTCGCAGGACAAGCTCAAAGGGGTTACCCACACCCCCAACAGCAACCTGCACCGCAGGGGCAACCAGTCCCAAATGTACCACTTTATGAACCAAGAGGGCCGCAAGCACAAGTTTGTCCACCAAATCCTGTGTTAATCCCTCCAGTAGTGATTCAGCAGGCACAAAATATGGTCCCTAGGGACCAAATTGTTGATATTGTTAGGGAGATGTGTGGACCGATGGCTCGGGGGGTCTAGACTCCTGTATACAGAAAATCATACCCAGAATGGATGGATAGGGTACATGAATACCCAAGGGGGTTCAGGATACCAGATTTTACCCTTTTCTATAGGACTGAAAATCAGTCAACAATAGAGCATATTGCTAGGTTTGCTGCTCAATGCGGTGAATTTACTAATCATGACTTTATGAAACTAAGATTATTCCCAAATTCTCTAACTGGAGGAGCGTTTGTATGGTACATCAACCTTACACCTGGCTCCATTCAAAATTGGCAACAAATGGAAGAGGCGTTTCACGCCCAATTCTTCCAATTAGAGCCAGAGGTTTCTATGGCAGACTTGGCTAGATTGAGTCAAAGGCTTGAAAAAAAAACTACTCAGTTTGTTACCAGATTTAAAATGGCTCGAAATAAATGTAAAGTCATCCTGCCAGAATCAGAATTTGTAAGATTGGCTCAAAACGGCCTAGAGTTCAGGCTTCGAAAGAAGTTTGACTCAACTGAATTCAGAGATTTGGTGGAACTGACCTATAAGGTGTCTAGATACGAAGCATTACTAGAGGGAAGAACAAGATCGAAATAATGCGTCGTACAAGACATATTATAGAGATCCTAATTATGAGATCGATGCAGCAGAGATTGTGGGCAAAGAACCTGTAATCTGTGAAGCATTAATTCATAAGGATACAACAATTGACCAGCAGTTTAAAAAGAAAGACTTTCACAGAAAATACTCTTTCGATTTAACAAAAGTAGATGACATCTTTGATCATTTGCTTGCGGCCAATTTCCTTAAGTTACCTAAAGGAGTAAAACTGCCATCTCCAGATGAACTTAAGGGAAAAGTATATTGTAAATGGCATAACTCTTGGTCTCACTCGACTAAAAACTGCATTGTTTTTCGAGACAGGATCCAAGAACAAATTCGGAAAGGGAGTTTGAAATTTCCAGCCAAAACAGAAAAGATCATGGGGATTGACAGTAATCCGTTTCCAGAAGTTGGAGAAAGCACGGCTAATGTGGTTGTACCAAACTTCCAGAATCTATCTCTGCAAGAGTTGGAAGAGGTCAATGTGCAGATGCATATTGCCAACCAGACAACTACCAAGAAGGACACTGGAAACCCACCAACCATTGGACAAGGTTTCTCACACCAGAAGGAACACTCTGACGAAGAAGCACTGGATGATGATTCCTTGGAAGCAGCTGTAATGCAGAGGATGTGTCCCAGGTGCAGACTGAGTTATAAATGTTGAAGGGGCTTCCAATTGATGGGAAGCAATACTACAGGGATGTTCAGAGACGTCCTAAATCAACCAACGCTTACAACAAAAGGCCGTATCCGGCTAGTGATAGGCAGCGACCACCAGTGGTTGAGCCTGCAGTGGACAGAATGCATGCTAAAGGCAAGAGGCCCTTACATGAATCCAGGCCACCTAACTATTACAGAATGGAGAGCAGTCATTCTGAAAGAAGACTGGAGAAAGACTCATTTCAGGGGATCAAAGCCAAGGATTGGCCCCCTAGACCAACCTCACGTAGGACAGAAAGTGGCTATCTGCATCGAAGGTCTGAATCAGGCTCAAAACATGAGGTCAGAGCCAAACACTTGCCTTCACAGCCAGCTTCGAAGATGGCTTCGAAGGTTAAAAAAAGCAGTTCAACATCTGAGTCGGCAAGTTCGTGGGTACCTGGGGTCCCAGATTGGTTTGTAATGCAGAACAAGCCTAGGGAGATGCCTGCCCAAAGGGATGTTGGAAACCAAGGCAGGATGGTCAAGCCTCCATTGGTGGCTCCGAACAATTGGGTATTGCTTAAACACCCAAAGACAAAGGAACCAGATATGGTTCTAGTCATTTCAAGATCACAAGGGAGGAAGATTTAACGCAGGTACACCCAGTACCAGCAAGATCTGAAAGAAAGTGGAGAGAGTTCTTCACTGGTCAAGACAGAAGGAAAGAAGAATCCAAAGTCAGACCATGCTCCAAAGCCAAATCCACAGAACAAAGTGTTTAGCAGCAGAGAACAGTTGGCCAAAGTTCATTCTGAACTAAAGGCCAGGGAGAAGGCTAGCTTAGCAGGGTTGGAGAAGGCTCTGATGGAAAGTGATAGCGAGATGGAAGAAGAGATTGGCATAAGCCAAAAGAAGGAAATGGCAGAGGAAGAAATGTTCGAAGCCTTCATGGCTGAGCAAACATTTTTGGTTGAAAAACCAGTTGAGAAAGATCCTTCGAAGGAATCAGTTAGCAACGAAGTGCCAGAATGCAGCATGGAGGATGCTGCTGAAGTAACTGAACAAGGTGGCCAAGGGAGGAAGCAGGTACAGGTACAGCCAGCCATCCAATTTGGCTCATTTCCTCCAGTATCAGTCAATATGGTACACATATTGCCTCATGAGTTCCAGGCTGGGGATGAGGACCAAGACATGGATCCTATTCCAGTCTCTAGTGAGGAGTCGTAAGTGAGTATGGTACAGGATGAGTCTGAAATGCTACTCCGATGGAAACTGAATGGAGGGCGAGGAAGAGGTGAGCATCAACCTCTCATATCCTTTTGAATATCCCTCGAATTCTATGACACAACATGTCAAGCCTTTGTATATCAAGGCTTTCTTTGATGGGATACAATTGAATCGGGTCCTGATAGATAATGGGGCAGCAGTGAACTTACTACCAAATCTTCTTTGAAGAAACTAGGGAAAAAGAATCCCAGGTTGATCCCAACCAGCACAACCATCGCTGGCTTTGCTGGAGACAAACAGATGGCTCAGGGGATTTTACCCATTAACTTGAGTGTGGGAACCAGGGACTGTATGACAACATTCTTCGTGATCGACAGTAATGCTAAATACAATGCTTTACTTGGGAGAGATTGGATCCACACTAACAAATGTGTCCTTCCTCTTTGCATCAGAAAATCATGATGGCCTTAGGCAATGGAGAGACAGAGGAAATAGATGCAGATCCTCAACCTGTTGGCTACATATTTTGTAAAAGCCAATTACAGTTCGACACGTGGCAAAGCAAGGATAGTATGGGGAGACTACTCAAGTCTTCGATCTTGATCGTACACGTGGCAGTGAAAATTGGTTCTCACGTGATCTGAGTAGCACAGGATCAATAAAGAGATACAAGATGACGTGGCTTCAACGGTTGCTCATATTCAAATTCAAATAAGAGGGAAGTTCAACTGCAAGAAAAGGCGTAGTAGAACTACTTCTAAGGCAGCATGATCAGCAATCCTGGAGGAGCAGTTCGACAGTTTGAAGTGCAGTTCGATGGTCATCCTTGAGGAGTATAAATAGCAAGGAGGTCTCCAGAAAAAACCCCCAGACTCAGATCATACAAACCAGTCTTACTTTACATATTTTCTAGTTTTTTTACATTTCCAGTCTTTACCTTTCTTGCACTTTAAATACCTGTTCTGCACTTCGATTCATAGGAGTAGTTTCAAGTAAATCGTCACTGTAAACCTCTTCGAGGCTGAGTTTGGATCATTGTAAGTGTTCATTTTAATGAAATACTTCCATTGTTCTTCATGTTAACTGTTATTTTCTCTTAATTTCTCCTAAGTCAAGCCACCAGTAAAAGTCCTCTTCATTGAGGCTGAAAGAACTAAAACACAATCGTCTGATAATTGGTTGGCAATTATAATTTCTGTAAGGACTGATTGATCCTTGCTGGCACGCTCGCATTTACAAAAATACCCTTCGAAAAGCCAAAAAGCCAACATATATTTTTGGCACGCCCAGTGGGACTTGTTAAAATGGCTAGACGAAGACGACAGGAGAAAATGAACGCTTGGAAGAAGGCGTAGAAGGAGAGGTAGAAATACCTAATCCAGAGGATAATGTGGTAACACATCCTGTGGAAACTCCCATGTTATCCGAACCTATGGTCGAACAGACCAGTACTTCGGGACAAGAACCATATGTTCATAATATTGGACGAAACCAAGGAATTGGACCATCCACTGTTCCATCTATTCAGCCAACCAATCCATGGGATGGCTTAGTAGATGCTATGGGACAACAATTAATGAACACAATGGAAAGGTGGGCAACATCCTTTTTGGATCGAATGAATAACCACCAACCAACAAACACAAGACACACAGAGGAAGTTTTAAATGTCCCTCAGCAAAGATTGGCTAGAGATAAACAGCCTATGCAAGTTAATGGACATTCTAATGGTCAAGCTAGTAACCAGAACTATGAAAGACCATCACCTCAGTCTTGGTATGAACCCATTTCGAGGCCTATAGCAGGCCAAAATGCCTCAGTACTTAACAATGAAGCCACACAAGTTGGTGGATCTGGTCAAGTACAAGAAACTGGCGTAAGAATGGTTACAAATCCCATGTTCGAAGCCATACCTGGCACTAGGGGATATAATAATCCCTTATTCGAATTTATACCCGGGGGGTTGGAAGGTTGGCCTGCAAATGGAAGGGACACAACACCTGTTCCAGCACCTTTCGCAGGTCCTTTCGCAGGACAGGCTCAAAGGGGTTACCCACCCCACACAGCAACCTGCACCACAGGGGCAACCAGTCCCAAATGTACCACTTATGGACCAAGAGGACCGCAAGCACAAGTTTGTCCACCAAATCCTGTGTTTATCCCTCCAGTAGTGGTTCAGCAGGCACAAAATATGGTCCCTAGGGACCAAATTGTTGATATTGTTAGGGAGATGTGTGGACCGATGGCTCGGGGGGTCCAGACTCCTGTATACAGAAAACCATACCCAGAATGGGTGGATAGGGTACATGAATACCCAAGGGGGTTCAGGATACCAGATTTTACCCTTTTCTATGGGACTGGAAATCAGTCAACAATAGAGCATATTGCTAGGTTTGCTGCTCAATGCGGTGAATTTACTAATCATGACTTTATGAAACTAAGATTATTCCCAAATTCTCTAACTGGAGGAGCGTTTGTATGGTACATCAACCTTACACCTGGCTCCATTCAAAATTGGCAACAAATGGAAGAGGCATTTCATGCCCAATTCTTCCAATCGGAGCCAGAGGTTTCTATGGCAGACTTGGCTAGATTGAGTCAAAGGCCTGAAGAAAAGGCTACTCAGTTTGTTGCCAGATTTAAAAGGGCTCGAAATAAATGTAGAGTCATCCTGCCCAGAATCAGAATTTGTAAGATTGGCTCAAAACGGCCTAGAGTTTAGGCTTCGAAAGAAGTTTGACTCAACTGAATTCAGAGATTTGGTGGAACTGACCTATAAGGTGTCTAGATACGAAGCATTACTAGAGGAAGAACAAGATCGAAATAATGCGTCGTACAAGACATATTATAGAGATCCTAATTATGAGATCGATGCAGCGGAGATTGTGGGCAAAGAACCTGTAATCTGTGAAGCATTAATTCATAAGGATACAACAATTGACCAGCAGTTTAAAAAGAAAGACTTTCACAGAAAATACTCTTTCGATTTAACAAAAGCAGATGACATCTTTGATCATTTGCTTGCGGCCAATTTCCTTAAGTTACCTAAAGGAGTAAAACTGCCATCTCCAGATGAACTTAAGGGAAAAGTATATTGTAAATGGCATAACTCTTGGTCTCACTCGACTAAAAACTGCATTGTTTTTCGAGACAGGATCCAAGAACAAATTCGGAAAGGGAGTTTGAAATTTCCAGCCAAAACAGAAAAGGTCATGGGGATTGACAGCAATCCGTTTCCAGAAGTTGGAGAAAGCACAGCTAATTGGTTGTACCAAACTTCCAGAATCTATCTCTGCAAGAGTTGGAAGAGGTCAATGTGCAGATGCATATTGCCAACCAGACAACTACCAAGAAGGACACTGGAAACCCACCAGCCATTGGACAAGGTTTCTCACACCAGAAGGAACACTCTGATGAAGAAGCACTGGATGATGATTCCTTGGAAGCAGCTGTAATGCAGAGGATGTGTCCCAGGTGCAGACTGAGTTATAAATGGTTGAAGGGGCTTCCAATTGATGGGAAGCAATACTACAGGGATGTTCAGAGACGTCCTAAATCAACCAACGCTTACAACAAAAGGCCGTATCCGGCTAGTGATAGGCAGCGACCACCAGTGGTTGAGCCTGCAGTGGACAGAATGCATGCTAAAGGCAAGAGGCCCTTACATGAATCCAGGCCACCTAACTATTACAGAATGGAGAGCAGTCATTCTGAAAGAAGACTGGAGAGAGGCTCATTTCAGGGGATCAAAGCCAGGGATTGGCCCCCTAGACCAACCTCACGTAGGACAGAAAGTGGCTATCTGCATCGAAGGTCTGAATCAGGCTCAAAACATGAGGTCAGAGCCAAACACTTACCTTCACAGCCAGCTTCGAAGATGGCTTCGAAGGTTGAAAAAAGCAGTTCAACATCTGAGTCAGCAAGTTCGTGGGTACCTGGGGTCCCAGATTGGTTTGTAATGCAGAACAAGCCTAGGGAGGTGCCTGCCCAAAGGGATGTTGGAAACCAAGGCAGGATGGTCAAGCCTCCATTGGTGGCTCCGAACAATTGGGTATTGCTTAAACACCCAAAGACAAAGGAACCAGATATGGTTCCAGTCATTTCAAGATCACAAAGGAGGAAGATTCAACGCAGGTACACCCAGTACCAGCAAGATCTGAAAGAAAGTGGAGAGAGTTCTTCACTGGTCAAGACAGAAGGAAAGAAGAATCCAAAGTCAGACCATGCTCCAAAGCCAAATCCACAGAACAAAGTGTTTGGCAGCAGAGAACAGTTGGCCAAAGTTCATTCTGAACTAAAGGCCAGGGAGAAGGCTAGCTTAGCAGGGTTGGAGAAGGCTCTGATGGAAAGTGATAGCGAGACGGAAGAAGAGATTGGCATAAGCCAAAAGAAGGAAATGGCAGAGGAAGAAATGTTCGAAGCCTTCATGGCTGAGCAAACATTTTTGGTTGAAAAACCAGTTGAGAAAGATCCTTCGAAGGAATCAGTTAGCAACGAAGTGCCAGAATGCAGCATGGAGGATGCTGCTGAAGTAACTGAACAAGGTGGCCAAGGGAGGAAGCAGGTACAGCCAGCCATCCAATTTGGCTCATTTCCTCCAGTATCAGTCAATATGGTACACATATTGCCTCATGAGTTCCAGGCTGGGGATGAGGACCAAGACATGGATCCTATTCCAGTCTCTAGTGAGGAGTCGCAAGTGAGTATGGTACAGGATGAGTCTGAATGGCTACTCCGATGGAAACTGAATGCGAGGGCGAGGAAGAGGTGAGCATCAACCTCTCATATCCTTTTGAATATCCCTCGAATTCTATGACACAACATGTCAAGCCTTTGTATATCAAGGCTTTCTTTGATGGGATACAATTGAATCGGGTCCTGATAGATAATGGGGCAGCAGTGAACTTACTACCGAAATCTTCTTTGAAGAAACTAGGGAAAAAGAATCCCAGGTTGATCCCAACCAGCACAACCATCGCTGGCTTTGCTGGAGACAAACAGATGGCTCAGGGGATTTTACCCATTAACTTGAGTGTGGGAACCAGGGACTGTATGACAGCATTCTTCGTGATCGACAGTAATGCTAAATACAATGCTTTACTTGGGAGAGATTGGATCCACACTAACAAATGTGTGCCTTCCTCTTTGCATCAGAAAATCATGATGGCCTTAGGCAATGGAGAGACAGAGGAAATAGATGCAGATCCTCAACCCTTCATAGCCTGTGCAGACTTTGCAGAGGCCAAGCTGTATATTGAGGGAGTGACACCACTCAGTATACTGAGGAAAGCTGATGGCTCAGCCGAAGTGACGGCTGATGAGGAAGTGACACACCTGAAGCACTTAGTCCAAGAGAGTGCTGATGAAGAGATTGTCGTTAAAGATGACAATGATGCCTGGTTGTAGGCAAAGAGATGAAGAACAAGAAGCCAAGTCTTTGGCTCTGATTAAATTCTCAACATTGGATGTAAAAGCTATAGTCCAGAAAGTACAGGAGCAAGAAAGAGAAGCCATGATAATTGGCTGTAAACAGGAGCAGCAGCAGGTCAGAATTTTGACCCTTGGGAAATACTGTGCATTGGACATTGAGACAAAAGTCCAGGAGATACAGGAGGAGGATGCCTTATGGACAGATTTTGTCTATGAGGAGGAGGGCAAAGATGTTGAACTAAAGAACCTGGGAGCAGAACAAAGCAAGAAGGTTGCTTCGAAGGTCAAAGAAACCAAGGAAGAAGCTTTAATAAGTTCTCAGACACAAGACCCCTTAGAAGAAGTAAATTTAGGGGAAGGTTCTATACAACAGCCCACCTATATAAGTGCTTGCTTGAATATTCTGGACAGAGGCCAGTTGTTGGTTGTTCTGAAGAAATACAAAGATTGCTTTGCATGGTCCTATAATGAACTACCAGGATTGGATAGGTCATTAGTAGAACATAGGCTCCCTATGAAGCCTAATTTCAAGCCATACAAGCAGAAACCAAGAAGAATGAGTCCAGAAGTAATTCAGAAGGTCAAGGAAGAGATTCTTAGACTACTCAAGGCAGGCTTTATTAGGACAGCCAGGTATGTTGAATGGCTATCTAATATTGTGCCTGTAGTTAAGAAGAATGGCAAAATGAGGGTATGCATCGATTTCAGAAACTTAAATCTAGCAACTCCCAAAGATGAGTACCCTATGCCTATAGTGGATCTGCTGGTAGACAGTTCAGCAGGACATCAGATTTTATCAATGATGGATGGGCACTCTGGTTATAACCAAATCTGCATTGCAGAGGAGGATATCCACAAGACAGCATTCAGATGTCCTGGGAATATTGGCACCTTCGAATGGGTTAAAATGCCATTTGGTCTGAAGAATGCTGGGGCTACATATCAGAGGGCTATGAACACTATCTTTCATGACCTCATTGGAGGGTATCTAGAGTGTTATATTGATGACATTGTAGTGAAATCCCAGTCCATGGAGGAGCATCTGTTTCATTTAGAAGCAGCTTTTGAAAGAATGAGGAAGTTCAAGTTGAAGCTCAATCCTCTTAAGTGTGCTTTTGGCGTATCATCTGGAAACTTCTTGGGTTATGTGGTACACAAGAAAGGAATACAGATTGACCAGAATAAAGCCAAAGCCATCATTGAAGCCAGGCCTCCATCAAGTAAGAAAGAATTACAAAGGTTCCTTGGACAGGTTAACTTTCTTCGAAGGTTCATTTCTAATACTGCAGGGAAAACTAAAGTATTTTCTTCCTTGTTAAGGCTGAAAGATGAAGAGGAATTTGTGTGGACAGCAGAGCATCAAATTGCTTTCGAAGGTATCAAAGCCTACTTGGCCAACCCTCCAGTGCTGATGCCACCAAAGGAAATAAACCTTGAAGTTGTACATAGCTGCAGCAGAAGATTCATTAGGAGCTTTCTTGGCTCAAGATAATGAAGAAGGCAAGGAGCAAGCTGTTTATTACCTTAGTAGGTTTTTAAATTCTTGTGAATGTAAATATTCAGCTGTTGAAAAGCTGTGTCTTGCTTTGTATTTTGCTGCAATGAAATTAAGATACTATCTTTTACCTACAACTGTCTTGGTAATTGCAACCACAGATTTGGTTAAGTACATGTTATCCAGACCTATGTTGAGGGGGAGAATTGGCAAGTGGATACTAGCCTTATCAGAATTTCATCTAGAATATGTCCCTCAAAGGGCAGTAAAAGGGCAAGTCTTAGCCAATTTTCTGGCAGACCATCCATCTCAAACAGAGAGCCAAGAGATAATGGAGCTTGGTATGGCTAGTGTTGAGCCATGGCAGATGTGGTTCGATGGATCGAAAGCCAATGGTTTAACTGGAATTGGTATTGTGATTAAGTCTCCACAAGGGGTAGAAACCACACATGGTTTCAGAGTGGATGAAGCCACCTGTTCCAATAACCAGGCTGAATATGAAGCCTTAATAGTGGGACTAGAAATTCTTATTGGATTACAAGTACATGCAGTTGACATATTTGGAGACTCTCAATTGGTGGTTAACCAAGTGAAAGGGGTTTTCAAGTGTCAAAGCATAAGTATTTTGCCATACTATGTTGTTGCATTGCATTTGCTTTCTCAGTTTCAAATAGCAAATGTAACTCATGTTCCAAGATTCTTGAACAATAAGGCTAATGATGTAGCTCAGAAAGCTTCGAACTTCAAGAGAAGGGATAATACCCAAAGGGACATAAGCCAAACAACATATCAAAGATTAATACAACCTTTGAATAAAAGGAATGTGGTCTTGGAAGTCAATCATAATGACTTACAAGAACAAGATTGGAGGCATCCAATAATGCAATACTTAGCTGGTCCATCTTCGAAGGCCAGCAGGAAAATCAAATTGCAGTCCATGCAATACATGATATATGGTAATGCTCTCTATAAAGGGGGGGAGATGGTTTGTTGCTGGAATGTTTAGGCCCAAAAGAAGCATTAACAGCTATGGCTGAAGTTCATGAAGGCATCTGTGGTGCTCATCAGCCTGGTGTAAAGATGAGATGGTTGCTTCGAAGGCATTCCTACTATTGGCCAACTATCCTTAAAGACTGCATAGAATATGCAAAGGGTTGCCAGGCATGCCAAAAGCATGGCACAATAAGGCATGTGCCCATAACTGACCTTCATGCAGTAGAAGCCCTGGCCATTCAGAGGGTGGGCCATGGATATGATGGGGAAAATACACCCACCTTCTTCGAAGCATCATTGTTTCATTTTAGTGGCCACTGATTACTTCACTAAGTGGGTAGAAGCCAAGCCATACAAGGCTGTAGATCAGACAGAGGTCATTGGATTCATTAAAGATTTGATCCATAGATTTGGCATCCCACAAACCATAACTGTGGATAATGGGACTGTGTTCGATGGGAAAATGGTGAAGTCTTTTGTGGCAGAGTTTGGAATTAGCCTTGTTAATTCCACACCTTATTATGCACAAGCCAATGGTCAAGCTGAATCATCCAACAAGTCCTTGAAAAAAGGATACAAAAGGTTGTGGAAGATAACCCCAGGGATTGGCATAACCTTTTGTTGGATGTTTTATGGGCTTACAGAACTTCCCCAAGATCAAGCACAGGAGTCACTCCTTATGCCTTAGTATATGGGCATGATGCAGTTTTACCTGTAGAAATTAATGTTAAATCTTTGAGGGTAAGATGCCAAGATCAGTTAGATCCTGAGCAATACCATCAAAGTATGTGCTTGGAGTTAGAAGGCATAGATGAAGCCAGAATTTTGGCATTAAATAGCATTCTTTTTCAAAAGAAGAAGCAGCCAAGAATTATAACAAGAAAGTCAAACACATTGGCTTTGATGAAGGTGATTTGGTATGGAAAACAATACTCCCAATAGGAATTAAAAGCCATAAGTTTGGCAAATGGTCACCTAACTGGGAAGGACCATATCAAATTCATAGAGTTCTGCCTTTTGGAGCATACCATTTGAGAAATCTGAATGGGTATGTACATCCCAAAAAGATTAATGGCAGATATTTGAAGCCTTATTTTCCAACCATTTGGGAAACACAAGGAATAAAATAAATATTAAATACAAAAACACAAGACTGCTCGAATGATAGACAAAATTTGTTCTTTTATAAAGAATTAAGTACATTGTGCCACAAATTGGCCCAGAAATCATTACAATGTCTTAATTGTTTTTGTACAATAGATTTCCTATTGCTAAGTGAGGGAACTAGTTGAATAGCTGTAGCCATGTCTTCTTTGCGATCGGCCAGTTCTTGGTTAGTGATTTGCAATTTAGTGTCAGTTCGAACCAAGGCCTGGTTTACTGCAGCCAGCTCCTCTTCAAGCTGAGCTTTCTTTTCCAGCAACTGGACTCGAAAGTGAGAGGCAGAGGAGTGTTGTTCTTTCAGAGTTGATACTTCGGTATGCACTTGGGAAACAAAACTCTGGTCGCCAGCCAATTTCTCAGCCTCAGCCTTGGCAGCTTGACAAATGCTGATGTAAAAATCGATAGTAACTGCTGCCTGAGACAAATGGCTTGAAACATCCATGCCTGACTGTTCAGCAAGTTTACAGCACTGGAGGAACCCATTTCTGATTATAGGCCTCTGTAGAGCCTCGAAGGGAATCCTCGAAAAGGAAGTCAGTAGTTCCAGGCATGTGTCTAGGTCTATCAAAGGTCCAGAAGGCTTGCCGCTGGAGGAAGAAGAACTCTCAAAAATTTCCAGTAAGGAGTCAGCCAAGACTAATGGCTCAGCTTCAGCATTGAATGTTGGAGAGGTAGAGGGTATGTCGAAGAGACTAGCTAGTCTGGCTTCGAAGATGTCTACCTCATCCGTAGACATAAAGGGTGCAGGAAAAATTGTAGTGGAAGGCACAGAGGACTGCATGGGGATAGGAGAAATGGATGGAGCGTCTTTGGCAGTCTCTATGGTCTTAGCCACCAACGAATCAAGTGAGGAGGGGCTGGAAGTAGGCAAAGGTGATGAATTATGAGGTGGAGAACTACCAGCACCCTCGATAGAGGAATCAACTGCCATCGCAGACTGAGTAGCAGTTGGGATTTCCTTGGAAGGAGCGGGAGAAGCAAGGCTCGGAAGAGAAGTAAATTGAGGGACAGGATCATTGGTTGTTACTGCAAAAGGAGAAATATAAAGAAATGTTGAATCTCAATATTGAAGATTTGACAAGAAAAAGAATAAAGGCATGAAGGAAATTACTTGTTCCGGAAGCACTAGCACTGATGGGAGAGCTGCGAAGGGAGTAATGTTCGGCAGTCTGCTGCTCTCTTGCCATTTCCCTTGGTAATGCATCAGCAGCAGCAGCTTCCTCTCTTAGAAATTGTTGCTGCCGTCTCTTCTCAGCCCTTTCGAAGACAACTATGGCCTTGGAATATTCTTGTTCTACGGCCTTAGCAGCTGCTTCATGGATGGGATCTTCAGCCAAGCCAGTAGCTGAAGCAGTCACTTTCCTTTTCTTTTCTATTGCTTGGGCAATTGTCTCGGAATCAGAATCTTCAGCGAAATCATCAGGAGAGACAGTAATCTTTCTTCTCTTTTTTCTCTGAATTGGTATTGTCCGCTCCTCCATTGTCTTCTCAACTTCTTTAGTCCGAGATCCTGATTTCCCAAGAATGAGTTCCTCCTCTGCCTCCCTAGCAGTCGTCTCCTCTTGAGCCAAATCAGTCTCTCTTTTCTTTCTTTGCAAGAGAGATTCCTGCTCTTGATCTTTTCCTTCTTCTTCCCCTACTTGAAACTCAGATTTTTCCTTTTCTAGCTCAAGGAGTCTCCTCTTCTTTTGCTGTTGACCACCTTCACAGAAGAAGAATTAAGGATAAGATAACAAGCATTACGTAGAAGATCGAAGGAAAGAAGACAAAGGTATATACCTTTCTTCGAAGCAGTTCGAACCACTTTAGGAGGAGTTGAGGCAGCAGGAATAGACTGAGTTGTAGCAGGTACTGCAGCTGAAACAGCGGAAGAAATGACAATCCCAGCTCCCTTGGGCTTGGATACATCTAACACCTTTAGTAGGTTTTGAGGTGAAATGGCCAAATAGACTTCCATATTGCTCACCCACCAATTTTGGTATCTCTTCAATATAGTACCTTGAGGAACGAAAGGGGTGTATTCAAAATTGGCCAAGTCATCTATAAACTTGAAGGTTGCCTCTTCTAACCTCGATTTCCGAACCTTCAAATCCCTCCTAGTGAGGCTCAGGTTGGTGTTGCTGCAGAGAGGTATTGGGACCCCTTGTGTGAAGCCAAATTGTCTAGCAAACTGAGCAGGACAATACGGCTCAGCTATGCATTTATAAGCTCTGGGGTTCGTGGTCCCGATAAATAGCTCTCTAGGAATCAAAAGGGAAGCCCATATATCCTTGTGAGCAGGTGAGGCACAGAGCCTGTCACTTAGGAAATTATTCAACCAAGTTGGACCAATGCTGGGTTCGAAGGGGCGGAAATGGTGAATAGGAAGGATAACTGGAAGTTGATGGAAGAAAGAGAAATAGAAGGCAAAAGTAGAGGGAGAAAGTGAAGCATTGGCCAGTCTTATGCCATGGGTAAGAGAGTGTAGCCCAGAAAATTTAAGACATTTGGATTGTAATTCAGTAAAATAGGCAAAAAGCCAAAGCTGAAGTATCCAGAATGGACCTCCTTGATTAGCATCTAAGGGTTTTTCACAAAAGAGGGAGCAAACTCTATACACATGGCCTAGAACATATGGGGCCAGGGCTACCCTTTTCTGCAAAACAAGGGCTTTGGCAAGAGGGGCAAATTCAGGCATGATTCTTTGCGAAGAAGTGCAAAAGAGGAATTTGCAAAGCCAATATAACAAGAAGGAAAAGAATTCCCTATCAGTTACCAGGCCCTCCTTTTTATTCTCAGCTTTAACAAAATCACTGTAAGATGAGTTAAGAGAGGGGAGGGAGAAAGGGACTGCTAAATCAGGGAAATCTGGTGTAATGGGAGTGCCAATAGGGGATACTCCTAGTAAATGGCAAATATCAAGAACAGTAGGGGCCATCATCCCACATCTAAATTGAAAGAAATTGAAAATGGGGTTCCAAAAACATAAGGCAGCAGGAACTAGAAAGGGGTCTTCTGAGATAGTTACCCTAGATAGTCGAAGAGCATCGAGAAGACAGAGCTCTTGAAGGTCCAGTGTCCTAGCAGGGACAACCCGGTCGTACCATTCTTGCCACTCCGGTCTCATCGTGGGCCAGCATCGATGAGGGCGATTGATTCTCCAGCTCCTCCAGTCGAGACCACCCTCATAAAGGAGACATTGGTTCTCTAGACGTGGATACAGGGCGGGAAGCTCAGTAAGGATCCCCTTGAATATGGCCCGAGCACGTAGTCTTGTTGCATATGGCGACGAGGGACAAAGATACGCCCATCGATAGCGCTTTCCTCCCCAGCCTTGTACTTCTCACATTCTGCATCAATAAGCCTTTTTAAGGCCACAGATGAGCTCACACGCTCTATGATTGGCACTTTTGGTGAAGAAGAAGCCATTGATAGTACGCTTTTCGGAAAATGAAGAAGGGAATAGAGGGAAGTGAGAGACTGATGAGGGTTTGTATTCTAAGAGCATAAGTAATTCCAGAACGCGAAACAAAAGGGTTTAAAGCTTTTTGTGTCTGAAAGATATATTGCGTAAGCCGCTAAGTACTAAAAGTACGAATACGAGGAGTCTCATCCAAATCTGATAGTTTTTGGAGGGAAGAGCACATTCTGGATGTTGATGCCAGCTTCGAAGTAAGATATTTGGCTTCGAAAGCCAAATTTTGGCGCCAAAAATCAAACAACAACGGCTTAGAAATATAGAAGCCGGCTTCGAAGCATACTACATGCTTAAAGATACTAGAATGCTCGAGTATTGGTCTACTTCAAAGGGTTTAAAGACCTGTTTGAGGGTTATTAATGAAAATAACGGCCTTCGAAGCAAAACTTAGGATCCTTTAAGGAGAATTGCTATTCGGAACATCAAAACCAATCGTTGGTTTTCATAAGAAGGAGATTGTCTTTTAAACTAAAACAGCATGGACTGCTCTTCGAAGTCAAAGTGGTCAATTTAAAATTGACTGGCTATATCAACCATGACCATGTATTGGTTATAGGTAGTTTTGAAGGGTAAAGTTGTTAAATTCGAAGCACTAATTCCAGATGATATCAGCCAGAATTGTCAACTTTACTCCATAAATTGGAAAAAGACATGTTGGTTCTTTTTAGTGTTTCATTAAAAACAATTGAGTCCAGATTCGAAGGATGAGATTGTTCAATTCGAAGCTCTGAATTGGCTTTTAAAGACAAAAGGAAACAGAGTCAAACAATGTCAAATACAGAAAAACTTTGTTTGTATTCAAGCCAAGGCAATTACATCAAGTAACCCTATCTGGGTACAAACTCAAGCTCATAAAAATAAGGAATAGAATAAATAACAAGATCATGAAATTTGGTCCAACAGTGATCAATGAAATTTTGTTCTTTCTTTATTATATCCTCTATTTCTTCTAATGTTGGCTGCATGAGTTGATGTGCTCTCACTTCGTAGTAGAGCTCTTCAGCCTTTATTTCGAAGGCTTCCTCTCTCAATTTTTGTTCCATTTCGTCTATGACCAAATCATCCCAATACGTAGAATCTTTATTCTTGAAATCATCGAATTCTTCGATAAAGTTCTCTGCTTCGTACTGGGCATGAATTCGAAGAGACGAAAGTTGGTCTAAGGATTGCGTAGTAGCCTTAGAATTTCGATGCCAGTAAAGGAGCAATGGAAGTTGGTCCAGGAACATATGAAGTTCTGCTTGGGCAAGGGGATTAAGGACATGGCTCCTAGTCAGAATATCACAAGCCCATTGAAAGTTCTTAAGAGGGACTGCGTCCTCAAGAACATTGAAAGGCAAGTGAGAGAAAGCTGCAAGCAGAAGTTGAGCTTGTTTCCGCTCAACTGGAGTAGGAAATGATGGAGGTTTGTAAGGTGAAAAGACTTCATTCATGGGGAGTGCAAGCCTCAGTTTTTCTGTCCAGCAAAGAGTTGGTGGAGGAGAAGGTATAGATGCTTCTGCTTCAGAAGATGGAGAAGAAGGTGTGGATGCTTCTATTATGGGAGATGGCACGGGGGTGGAAGGAACAAAGGCATTAATATAATCAAGCCAGTCAGAAGAACAAATCTTCGCCTTTTTGGCTAAGAATGATGGATTGTACCCTTGTGCTTCTTCTAGGTGCCGGGTAGCATGCATTATCTTTGTAGGCATGGAAGATGTGTACCATGCTACAAGCAGATTCTCCTCCAAACTACGTCGATGGTCAATGGGCACGTAGGGGTAGACCACTGAACTTCGAGCGTAAGAAGGAAATTCTAAAGGGTCAGTGAACTCAACAAAATGATGGTTGATTCGTTCCCTCAAATCCCAGGACTCAGGTGTTGACCAGCTTGTCCAGTCAGAAACCCCAGAAGAGGAAGAAGTTGCAGCTTCATCCCATGCAGAGGTTTGCGAAGAAGAGTTTCCCGAGTCCATATTTGCAAATTGCCGAATCAAAGGCTTGAGAGCAGTTCGTTCGAGGTACAAGGAGAGATTAGAAGAAGAACTTCTTGTGTCTATATCTGCAACTTTTTGAATCGAAGGATTAAGGGCAATGTGCTCGTAGTCCAAAGGTTGATAATTTGCAAAAGCTCCCATGACCTGAATATAGAAAGGCGGGTAAAGGTGGCTAATGAATGCGTGGAGATTCTTTCGAGGGGAAGCAGCATTACTCAATGGCTCTTCGTATGCTTGATCAGTAGAAAGGGAAGTTGATTTAGCCATGGTCTGTTCGAATACTAAGGTATTGGGATGTTCGACAAATTGAAAGAGAGTTAATGCAAATGATCACCAAACAGGTGACGGTTGTGTTTCCAGAATATGGATTCCATGCACGTTCTAAAAGAGCGGGAAAGCTGTGATCCACTAATATCACCAAGTATTGGGTATATTAGTGCGGGGGGTAATGTTGGCTACATATTTTGTAAAAGCCAATTACAGTTCGACACGTGGCAAAGCAAGGATAGTATGGGGAGACTACTCAAGTCTTCGATCTTGATCGTACACGTGGCAGTGAAAATTGGTTCTCACGTGATCTGAGTAGCACAGGATCAATAAAGAGATACAAGATGACGTGGCTTCAACGGTTGCTCATATTCAAATTCAAATACAAGAGGGAAGTTCAACTGCAAGAAAAGGCGTAGTGGAACTACTTCTAAGGCAGCATGATCAGCAATCATGGAGGAGCAGTTCGACAGTTTGAAGTGCAGTTCGATGGTCATCCTTGAGGAGTATAAATAGCAAGGAGGTCCCCAGAAAAAACCCCCAGACTCAGATCATACAAACCAGTCTTACTTTACATATTTTATTTTCCAGTTTTTTACATTTCCAGTCTTTACCTTTCTTGCACTTTAAATACCTGTTCTGCACTTCGATTCATAGGAGTAGTTTCAAGTAGATCGTCACTGTAAACCTCTTCGAGGCTGAGTTTGGATCATTGTAAGTGTTCATTTTAATGAAATACTTCCATTGTTCTTCATGTTAACTGTTATTTTCTCTTAATTTCTCCTAAGTCAAGCCACCAGTAAAAGTCCTCTTCATTGAGGCTGAAAGAACTAAAACACAATCGTCTGATAATTGGTTGGCAATTATAATTTCTGTAAGGACTGATTGATCCTTGCTGGCACGCTCGCATTTACAAAAATACCCTTCGAAAAGCCAAAAGCCAACAATCATATATCAATAGAAAATTAAATATTTATTTTACTACCACACTCATTATTATTATTATTATTGATAACATTATTATTTATTCCCTCTATTTATTTACTCTTTTTTTTTAACTTTAATTTGTATTATAAATTTTATATTTGTGTTAATTTAGTCTCAAATAATAATCCCTAATTAATAACCCAACGCCATTTTAGATTTATACATTTATTTATTTAATAATCTATCATCACGTGCAACCATAATTATATATAAATATTTATGTGGACTTGATTAAATGTTCGGGGTGTCACATTTCTCCCCTTCTAATAAGAAGTTTGTCCTCAAACTTGACGTACCTTAACTTTTGAAGAGGTGCGGGTATTTAGCTCGCATTTGTGCTTCGGTTTCCCACGTAGCTTCTTCGATGCGATGATTTCGCCATAAGACCTTTACCAGCGGTATGGTCTTATTTCGAAGAACTTGATTACGATGATCGAGAATCTGCACTGGTTGTTCTTCATAGGTGAGATCTTCTCGAACCTCCAAGTTCTCATAATCGATGACATGTTCTGGATCTCGGAGATACCGTCGGAGCATTGAAACGTGAAACACGTTGTGGGTATTAGATAGCTCAGGAGGTAGTGCAAGGCGATAGGCTACAGGACCAATTCTTTCCAGTATCTCGAATAGCCCGATGTAACGTGGGTTTAGTTTCCCGCGCTTTCCGAATCGGATTACTCCTCTTGTTGGGGAGATTTTGAGAAACACATGGTCCCCTACTTGAAATTCCAAGTCTCGTCTCCGAGTATCTGCATAACTTTTCTGGCGGCTCTAAGTGGTGCGAATTCACTGTTGGATGAGTTGGATTTTCTCACTGGTGACTTGCACGATTTCGGGGCCTAACAATTTCCTGTCCCCGACCTCCGTCCAGCATAGAGGTGATCGACATCTTCTTCTATATAGAGCTTCGTACGGCACCATTCCAATGCTTGCCTGGTAGCTGTTGTTATAGGCGAATTCCACCAAAGGTAGGTGCTCATCCCAGTTATCTTTGAGGTCCAATACGCATACACGTAACATGTCTTCCAACGTTTGGATTGTTCTTTCGGATTGCCCATCGGTTTGTGGATGATAGGCCGTGCTGAATTTCAATGTAGTTCCCAAAGCTTCTTGTAATCTATTCCAGAAATGAGACACGAAACGAGGATCTCGGTCAGACACGATTGATACTGGGATACCATACAACCGAACAATCTCCTTGATATATAAAGTGGCAAACTTATTCAGAGGGTACATGATTTTGATTGGTAGAAAGTGTGCTGACTTTGTTAATCGGTCTACTATAGCCCATATTGCATCATTCTTTGAAAAAGATTGTGGTAGCCCGACCACGAAGTCCATAGTAATGTGTTCCCACTTCCATTCAGGAATAGGGAGTGGTTGCAATATTCCTGCAGGTCTCTGATGTTCCGCTTTAACTTGTTGACAACGCAGACATTTGGAGACATGGCTTGCTATGTCTTTCTTCATTCCGGTCCACCAGAAGTATTCCTTCAGATCGTGATACATCTTCGTATTACCAGGATGGATTGCAAACCTCGAGTTATGAGCTTCTACCAATATCCTTTTCTTGAGCTCTGGAAGGTCGGGTACGCAAATCGATTTCGAAATTTTAGCATCCCATTGCTGATTGTAAAGTCAGGATCAGGCGTGTTTCCTTGCTCCTCGTACTTTTTCTTCAAAAGTTTATTTTCACATTGGCGGCCTTTAATTTCTTCTATCAACTCGGGTTCCATGATTATGTTGGCGAGCAATCCATGGATCTTGCGGGGAACGAGGGTACATGCCAAACTTTTGGTCGTTTTTCGACTTAGTGCGTCTGCTACTACATTAGCTTTGCCGGGATGATGATGGATCTCTATATTGTAGTCCTTCATAAATTCTAGCCATCGTCGTTGCCTCATATTTAATTCCTTCTGTGTAAACAGATATTTGAGACTTTTGTGATCGGTGTAGATTTCGCAGGCTACTCCGTAGAGATAATGACGCCAGATTTTTAGGGCGAAGATCACTACAGCCAATTCCAGATCATGAGTTGGATAGTTCCTTTCGTGAGTCTTTAGTTGGCGAGAGGCATAAGCGATGACCTTCCCATTTTGCATAAGAACGCAGCCCAAACCATTGTATGAGGCATCGCTGTAAATTATAAACCTTTCTGCTTCCGCGGGGAGCGCTAGTATTGGAGCTGTCACGAGTCTGTCCTTCAATTATTGGAAGCAACGTTCCTACTTGTCTGTCCATTCAACGGGTGTGTTCTTTTGAGTTAGCTTGGTCAAGGGTGAAGCTATCTTCGAGAAGTCTTGCACAAAGCGCCGGTAGTAGCCGGCTAGGCCCAAGAAGCTTCGAATCTCGGATACGTTAGTAGGTCGTGGCCAATCCACGATTGCTGCAACCTTTTGGGGATCAACTGAAATGCCATATTTGTTAATGACGTGACCGAGGAAGTGTACACTAGTGATCCAGAATTCTCATTTCTTCAACTTGGCATAAAGTTTGTGATTACGTAATGTCTGTAGAATTTTTCGCAAGTGTTGTTCATGATCTTCTGGCGATTTGGAGTATATGAGAATGTCATCAATGAAGATAATGACGAACTCGTCAAGATAGGGTTTGAACACTCGATTCATGAGGTCCATAAAGGCCGCTGGAGCATTGGTGACGCCGAAATGGCATGACAAGGAACTCGTAGTGCCCATAACGGGTCCTAAAGGCAGTCTTTTCGATGCTTTCCGTTTTGACTTTTAGTTGATGGTAACCAGAACGCAAATCAATTTTTGAGAACACTTGGGCGCCTTGCAGTTGATCAAACAAATCGTCTATTCGTTGCAAGGGGTACCGATTTTTGATGGTGACTTTATTTAGTTCTCGATAGTCGATACATAATCTCATTGTACCATCCTTTTTCTTTACGAACAGCAGCGGAGCTCCCCATGGTGAAGTACTTGGTCGGATGAAGCCTTTATTCAGTAATTCTTGGAGTTGAGTTTTTAGTTCTTTCAATTCTGCCATGAACATGCGATAAGGGGTCTTTGAGATTGGTTGGGTACCAGGTTGAGTTTCAATGGTGAACTCGATTTCCCGATCAACTAGGGTGCCAGGCAGGTCTTCAGGAAACACGTCCGGAAATTCTCGAACTACGGGGATCGCATCAAGTGTGGGGGTCTCTTGTTGAGTATCAATCATATAACAGATACAACCATAACAACCCTTTCTTAGCAGTCGTTGAGCTGTTATGAAGGATATGATACAGGGAGGGGGAGAGGCTCCAGTTCCTTCGAAAACAAGCTCGAGTTGATTTGGTGACCTGAGGAACACCTTTTTGGCTTTGCAGTCGATAGAGGCACGATTAGCAGCTAACCAATCCATTCCTAAGATTACATCAAAGGTACTAATGCCAAGGGGTATCAAGTCTACGTGTAAGGTTTCACCTTTTAAGGATACAGTGCAAGATTTGTATATATCAGTACTAAGGGCGGAATTTCCAGAGGGAAAAGACACAGATAGTATGTATCCTAAGGGTTCGGGTGTTGGTGCTAACTTGGTAGCAAAGTGTGGTGTAACAAAGGAATGAGTTGAGCCGGAGTCAAAGAGAACTTGGGCTAAGTGACCACAAATAGAGAGTGTACCTGACACAACATTTTCAGTAACTTCTGGGTTTCCAAGCACCAGGGCAAAAGCTCTTCCTTGGCGTTTTTGGTCTTTTCTCGCTCCTTCAGGTACTACGGGTTTTCGGACTGGTTCAAAGGGGCGGACGAGCTTTGGACAATTTCTCAGTAAATGGCCAACTTGGCCACATCTAAAGCATGCTCTCGTATCTTGACAGCATGGTCCCCAATGAGTCCTTCCACAGGTAGAGCAAGCTGGAATGATGTCACCTTTAGGGTCTGTAGGACTTTGATTGCTTGGACCGGTTGAACTAGTTGTGCTCGTATTTATTCTCTTGGGAGGTGCGACACTGGGCCTTCTGTTATCTCTTTCCCAAAATCGCTTCCTCTGACTTGGCTCCCCAGATCGCAAGGCTTTAATTCCTTTTTCCGCAATGTATGCTCGATCTACCACCGCCGCGTAGGTTGGTAGTTTTAGAACCTCCAGCCTGTCCTTAATTTCAGGATCCAACCCTGCTTCAAATTTCCTGGCTTTTCGGGCTTCGGTGGGAATGACATATGTCGCGAACCGTGCCAGCTGTGTGAACTTACTTTCATATTCGGCCACTGTCATGGTTCCTTGCCTTAGATGTATGAATTCTGACACTTTTTGTTCCCGTAGTGAATCTGGAAAGTATTTTTCATAGAATACTTCTAAAAATCTCGCCCAAGTCACAATATCTTCCTTTTCCAAGGTAAGGAGCCACCATTCCTGTGCATCGTCTTTGAAGGTGAAGGTGGCAAAAGTCACCTTCTGTCTTTTTGTGCAAGGTAGTGCGCGGAAGATTTTCTCCATGTCCCTGACCCAAGCCTCTGCTTCTAGTGGGTTTGGATTGCCGATAAACGTAGTGGGTTTCAGATCTTGAAATTGTTTAATCGTAGTCGATTCTTCTCGTCTTTCTAATGTCCCATTGGTTATGCTGCTTTGCAAGGCCTATAAAAAGTTGGTGACTGCCCTTTCCATGACCTGTTCCATTGGAATGGTACCGCTGACTGATGATCTGTTTTCATTTCCTTCGTTGGCCATTACTACAAGGCAAAATGATATAAGCGTGACATCATATTGAAACAACTTTGATACAACATCATATATAACATATTAGTTCTATTATCACCACATTCGTATATATCGTATTAGTTTTGCTATTAATATCACTTCTTTCATATATACTATAATAGTTTTACCATCATGTTAATATTACCACATATACATCACATTAATACCATATACATCATTATTACCATACATAGGGTGTTAGTCTGGCGATCACAAATCAATGTCTAATCCTACTAATACAAAAAGATTAGACTACTTATGGTCAGCTCACAAAATGGGTCTTCTGGTCAGACATCTAGAATGGTCCATTAGGCCACCAGGAGAACTGGCCTCGGAAAACTGGTCCATGAAACAACTCCGGAAACTCACTTTGCATGATGGACTCAAACTCCCACCCACTAAGCTCAACTCCGAAGCAGCTCCATACTACCTGAACCACGTAAACAGGAGCACCGTGATCATAACCCCAGAATTCCCGTCCAGTAATCCGTATCGGTGTCTCCAGGTATGATGCACCGTCGGTAAAGTCCACAGCTGGGGTATAGACAATGTGCTGGGGAGGTGGTGTCGTGGTGCGAAGGTGGCTACTAGGGTATGTAGGTCCCCTCCTCTCTGCAAAGCCTACGGGTAGAGGTACGACCAGAAAATGTGGTGGTTCTATATCTGGAGCAAGACCAACAACGTGGGTCGGTCCTATGTACCTTTCGCGGGTGCTATCTCGGCTAAGTCTCCAGAATAATAAGTCCTCATCAGGGTCAGCCTGTAAGTAAACGGATCTTTCCATGAGATGGTCAAGTGTTGGATGGGCTTGCCTGACCAGACTCTTTGAGTCACCCCAGCCCTCTAATTGGTCCGGGAGGAGATGAGTTTCTGGGGGCTCGTACCAGAATAGCTCCAATAGGTTTGCCATGTCCTACAACACAAGAAAACTTAGCCTGGACATATATATAATATGACTTATATGCGTTAAACATATCACATAATAATGCAAGTTTAATACATTTTTTTTTCTTTTTCTTTTTTTCTTTTTTGTGTGAAAATTATATAAAATTTTAAAACTTGTACTATATATATATATATATTTTTTATTCGTTTAATTATTTATTATTATTATTATTATTTTTCAATTTTTTAAAAAAAACATTGCTCTGATACCACTTTTGTCACGACCCAAACCCGGTACCCAAAGGTTTAATGTCGTAACAAGATAAAAATAAATAAATAAATAAAGTAATTCGGATAATTCTGTAGTTACAGCGCAAGCGGATAAATTAAATAAATTTAAATAAATAACTGGGTACCAACTGTTTATTTAAAAGGTAATAAAACATAGTCATTGGAGCTTCACTGTATTACAAGAGTTTAATAATAGAAGACAGAAATCTTAAAAAAAAAAACAAAATATCATAGCGATTCATTTTCCATCTTGATCCCGCTAAATCTCGTCACCTGAAAGGGTAACAGCTATAAGCACATAGCAGAGTGAGAAATATTATACTATGAGGGCACAAAATGGCCATGGATATTTATTTAAGCTAAAACATTATAAATTGAGTTGAGTTGAGTTGAATACACAAATTAATTAAGTGCCAGAAACTGAAATAATCACTATAACCACGGTACATCACTAAGTGACTAGCACTACACTGGTCAATGGATCCATGACAAACACTGGGCCACAAAGTGGTCAATCACTAAGCCAATGGTTATTTAAGTCCCCCAAGGCATGGGACTCCCGTGGTGGTATTCACAAAACATATTTTCACATAAGGTCATAGCCAAATATTCTTTAAAATAAAAACAAATATATCCATGGGTTTCCTTTTAAGCAAATAAGGTTCAGAAATAAAACCACGTAGCTGAAACTTTTATAAAATATAACTTTTATTAATATATTAATAAAGCATAAATTATATAAAATAGATTTTGGTAAGTCAAAACATAAGTACAATACTTTTTGGTAACTCAAGGTATAATATAACTCACCTTAATATTAATCCTTAGCCGTTCCTTTACTAACACAACCTTCCTATTTACGTACCTCTCCCTCTCTCTTTTCTTTTCTTTTCTTTCTTTTCTTTTTCCTTTCTTTCCTCACTGATTTCAATCACTCTCATGCTTCTGTTCAGCTCCTCCCAATTTATAGAGAAGTAGAGTTGCCCCGAGGCCGACGCGTGGCGATCTAATCCATTTTCATAATTCACTCCGATCTCCTTCATTAAAACTTAGATTGTCATTTATATTATTAAATATATATATAAGATATTTACATTTTAGCCCAGATTCTTAATATAATTATATAAATAAATTAATTCTTAATTAATTTACATTCTATCATATATCAATAGAAAATTAAATATTTATTTTACTACCACACTCATTATTATTATTATTATTGATAACATTATTATTTATTCCCTCTATTTATTTACTTTTTTTTAAACTTTAATTTGTATTATAAATTTTATATTTGTGTTAATTTAGTCTCAAATAATAATCCCTAATTAATAACCCAACGTCATTTTAGATTTATACATTTATTTATTTAATAATCTATCATCACGTGCAACCATTATTATATATAAATATTTATGTGGACTTGATTAAATGTTCGGGGTGTCACAGCTGGCCCGGCCCGGCCCGTTGACAATGTAAATATTCACATTGACATGTTAACATTCACATTGATAGGAGTGTAAAATTAGTTCGTGTCTCTTGGCTGCCCGAAACCCGCCCACGGCCCGTGGGCGGCCCGGGGCGAGCCTAGCCATTTTTTTTTAATTCTTTTTAATTTTTTCTACCAAAATTTTATTATTTTCAAAAAAAAAAGACACTAGGCCTCGGCGCGGGCCGGGCCTTGGACCGAGCCTTGAATGGGCATTAACCGGGCCGATGGGCCGGGTCGGGCTTCAAAGTGATGGCCCAGGCCCTAGCATAGGGTCTCGGACTAGGCTCGAGCCTGGGCCCAAACGAGCCTTTCTCGGGCCGGGTCGAGCCGGCCCACGGGCCAAAAAATTAGGCCCAGGCCCTAGCCCTGGCACAAGGGTATTTGGGCTTTGGATGTGCCGATGGATCGAGCCTCGGGTCGGGCCGATGGGCCTGGGCCTAGCCTCAAGCTTAGGTCGGGCTTGGGCTGGCCTGGCCATTTTTTTTTAATTCTTTTTAATTTTTTCTACTAAAATTTTATTATTTTCCACAAAAAAATACATTGCGCATCGGCGCGGGCTGGGCCTCGGATCGAGCCTTGAATGGGCTTTAAGTGGGCCGATGGGCCGGGCTTCAAAGTGATGACCTAGGCCCTAACATAGGGTCTCGGACATGCTCGGGCCCGGACCCAAACGAGCCTGCCCCGGGCCGTGGACAGGTTTCGGGCAGCCCACGGGCCGCAAGCCAATTCTACATTCCTATCAATGTGCATTTTAACATGTCAATGTGAATATTCACATTGTCAACGGGCCAGGCCGGGCCTATCCCGGGCCGCGGGCAAGCTTCGGGCAGCGGACAAATTTTATACTCCTATCACTGTTAATGTTAACATGTCAATGTGAATATTCACATTGTCACGGGTCGGGCCAAGCCCGCCTCGAGCTGCGGTCGGGCTTCGGGCAGCCCACGGGTTGCAGACCAATTTTACATTCTTATCAATGTGAATGTTAACATGTCAATGTGAATATTCACATTGTCAACGGGCCGGGTCGGGCCCGCCCTAGGCTGCTGGTCAATTTTATACTCTTATCAATGTAAATGTTAACATGTCAATGTGAATATTCACATTGTTAACAGGCCAAGCCGGGTCGGACCCGCCCATGGGCCGTGGGCTGGTTTCGGGCAGCCACGAGGCGCGGACTAATTTTACACTCCTATCAATGTGAATGTTAACATGTCAATGTGAATATTCACATTGTTAACAGGCCGGGCCGGGTCTGCCCCAGGCCGCCCACGGGCCGTGGGCGGTGTAATGACTCAAAATAAATAAATAAATAAATAAAATAAAAAAAATAAAATAAAGATAGGGAATATTTTCTGGTGATGATTTTTTTTGTGGTAAAAGGATATTCAGTTAAAGGGTGTTTGGTGGGTGGCAAGTGTTTTGTTTTATTTAATACAATATATCTCTATGATCAATTCGGTGGAAGGCCCATGTGTGTGGGTGAAGAATTATTATGTTAGAGATAAGAGAGAGGTTTTTGGTTTAAAAAAAAAATGAGTGCTGGTGTGTGGTGTATATTTTGTTTTATTTTAAGAGAGAAATGAGTGTTGGTGTGGGGCTAAGGGTGAATGTGCTGAGTGAGGTGTGAGCTGGAACAAGAGAGTGAGGTTTTGTTTATGTTATCTCTCTCTCTCTAGTGTCGGTGTTGGTGATAAGATAAGAGTATGCTTAACAAAGAATTTTTCAATGAATATTGTGCGGCAAGCCAGTACGAAATCCAAGAGTCTGTTGGCAAGGGGAGTTATGGTGTTGTTGCAGCTGCAGTTGATACTCATACTGGAGAAAGGGTAGCTATAAAACAAATATATATATATATATATATATATAAATGTGAGATGGAGGAATGAAATATGACCCACCACCTACACTTTAGCTATGCTTTAACATTTACTCAACATCATGAGTTAGTGGCACCGAAAAGCAGTGTGGCACCCATCTAGATTCCTTGACAATCTTAATTACTTATTTTCTTCTCAGAATTCAATTCCTGCGTCTTGTGGTCGATCAATTCAATTCTTTGGAGCCGAGACTCTCTTCTTCGATCCACAACAGCCTCAATTTGTATCGCGAACTGATGTAGTGTAATTCTATTGAGTGCAATTGTGCTTGCCAAATGAAAGAAATTTTGTGAACAAAGATGAGTGGACTCGGTGTTACAATGATGGAGTCAAACATGCTGTATCCGTCCCCAGAAAATGCTGATGCAAAGGCAGCATTTCGTAAGCCTTTAAATGATGTAGCTAACAGGAAGTATAGGCGTCGGTCTCCAGTTGGTGGATCATCCCCATCTGATGGGAGTCCAAGACGTGAGCATAGCTCTAGTCCAATCCATTCAAGGGAAGATCCTGCGAGTGACTCTGATCCTCAGCGAAGGAAAGATGATGGGAGGGACCTTGATAAGGATTCTGGTGGGGGTTGGCCGGAGAAGATTGAGAACAGTGGTGGCCGGCAGTGCGATTAGGAATGGAGTTGGAGGTGGGCGAGACCGAGCTCAAAACTGCCAGAGCTCAGCTTCTTCCGGAAGGATGCGTTGGGCTCTTTATATATGGTTGGCGGTCAAAAAGAGCAGAAAATCACCGAAGATGATGATGATAGTTCTTCTGAGGTTGGTTATGTTCCTAATTTAAAATCATTTGTCTTGAATTTGGATGAAATTCACATCTGTGAGGATTTCCCTTATATGCATGGTAGTAGTTGACAGCAATGGAGCTTATTAAGAAGCGTTTAATGGACCTTGGGATCTTTCTTCCACCTAGGGTTAAAATATTTAAAACTAGGAAGAGATTCAGTGCTGGGCCATTTGAGATAGAGCCTTAGGGTAACCCATTTTATTCCTGATTGTTGTGGATTGATTTTCGGTGTGCTGATGGGACTATTCTTCATATTGGGGACTGGAAGAATATTCGATGGTCAAAGTTAGAGAATACTGTTCCTTATGCAATGTTGAGCCAAGTGGCAGATCTATGTTGGTGGAAATTTCAACATAATTACAATCGCCAAATATTCGAATTCAGATTCATGATTTTGGTGGAAATTGGATTTTTGCTTGGTTTCCTCTTCTAACTCGAGGTAGGGATTTTCTTTGAGTTATATATATGTTTTTGCAAGATCTAAATGATTTTAGAAATCATCTTTTGATTTGTTTTGATAAAAATGAATTTTTGATTCAAGAAGATGATTGATTTTCGAAAGTGGGTTTACTTTCTTATTTCTAAAAATAGAAATTTAGGGTTTTTGAACTATGTTGATGAAACAAAGATGTTTTTGGTGAGATCTTCTCAAATATTTGAAGATGAATGGCTTTTGATGAGAAAATCTAGAAGTTGGGAATTTTTAACAAAGATGTTGGAAATTTTTAGAATATGTTGTTATATTTATTTTGTGTGCCAAAATAAATGATATTTGAAAATTGTTTATTTATTTACATATAAATGATATTTTCATGGAATATGAAAATTGTTGAAATTTTGGGCATTGTTGTTTAAAAGTATTAATATAGTCTTGAGATGACTAAAATGTTAAGATTACTTGAAATGTGGGAATTATGTTATTCCTTTGATGAATTGAAATAAAAGTATTTATTTATCTTGTGAAATTGCATTGAAATGAGAATTTGATCACAATGGGAATATTGTGTGGGAGTATTGAAAGTGAAAGAAATATTGCACTGCATTTTTAACATGGTATTGGCATATCATTTCATTTCATTTCATTACATTACACTTTGATGGTTGATTTGAAAACTTGCATTGAGAAAAGAATGTTGAGAAATAAGTTTTCATGAAATGGTTTTGGGGTAAATAATGATGGTAAGTCTTGACAGGTGGTGTAGAATAAGTTGGCCTGCGGGTCCGGGGTGAAAGACCGAAAAATCCACGCGGATAGGTGATTGTTGATTTTTTTCCAGTTGCGATTGGTAAAAATGACAATTTGGTAGTACTTGTATAGTCTACTTGCAGACATCGACCTAGGGATTACCAGAGACGTATTTACCGCCCTTGAAATAAATTGTTAAGTTTTGAACAATTGAAATTGCATGACATCATTGAGCATGATGGTTTTCAAAGGATAAATATGTAAATTATCTTCGAAAAGGGCATAGCATGGCATGTGCATTTCATCTCTTGAGACTTGTATAAAATGTATATACTTTGTTAAGAATTTTCTACTGGGCTTTATGCTTACCCTATGGGATTTTTGTGCAGGAAAAGATGTGGTGATTCCACCCAACTAGAGGCGTGGAAGTACGTGTGTTGGGAGTACAATGCTCTCATTTTGCGTGACTCTGTATTGTAAGCCAAGGGCTTTGTATGTATGGGTTTGAATAACCATTTTGTGTAGCCAGGCTCAAGCCTTGGAAACTTGTAAACCCATGAGGGTATTTATTTGTTTTATGTTATTTTGATTTGAAGTAAATGTATTATCATTTGGGCATGAAAGTTGGGGGCGTTACAGGCGAGTTTCGGGCAGCCACGGGGCGCCGGCTAATTTTACACTCCTATCAATATGAATGTTAACATGTCAATGTGAATATTCACATTGTCAACGGTCCGGGCCGGGCCAGGCCTGCCGCGGGCCAATTTTATACTCTTATCAATGTAAATGTTAACATGTCAATGTGAATATTCACATTGTCAACGGGCCGGACCGGGCCCGTCCCGGGCCGCCCATGGGCCGCGGGCGGGTTTCGCGCCGCCACGGGACGCGGATCAATTTTACACTCTTATTAATGTGAATGTTAACATGTTAATGTGAATATTCACATTGTCAACGGGCCGGGCCCGCCCTGGCTCGCGGGCAGGTTTCGGGCCACCCACGGGCCAATTTTACATTCCTACCAATGTGAATTTTAAAATATGAATGTTCACATCATAAAATTGCTAACCGTTCAAAAAATATTTATAAGGGTATCAAAATTAAATATAAGGGCATAAGTGTCCAAGAAAATAGTGTAAATCAAGAAAAAGGATTTCATGGAATAAAACTATATATACATGTGACTAAATGGGTTAAAAAAATCCTTCATGGACTTCTTGGGTTAAAATACTTCTAAATGGGATTTATCAATAATTTTCCCATTTATATTTTATATTTTCAATTTTATTGTAATATGATCTATCTATTACTTATCGTTAGAATTTTAAGCAAAACAATTTTGAAATTCTATTTTGATCCTTTTAAATGAGAGACGATATTGTAATAAAATTGAAAATATAAAATCTAAATTATTCAAATTAAAATTAGAGAAAATTAGTAAAACATTATTTTCTAACTTTGTTTAGTAAGAGAGGTCTAAAATATTTTTTTTATTAGTTAAGATCTTTCGATGAAATTTTTCTATAATAATACTAAAGAAATTTTGAAATTTTATAAATTTCTCTATGTCGAAATCGAAATTTCTTAGTCGAGCACAAATTTCAATGAGTTAAATTTTCTTTGTCAAAATATTAAAAGATCTTCCAACTATTATAAAAATATTATATATCATTTATCTTATAAAATCTTAATATAAAAAATCTTTAAAAAAATTAAAGTAAAACTTCACTTAAATTATTAAATGAATGGTATAATTTACCCCAAAGTCAATTCAAAAACCTTTGATTTCGGGTCGGGTCACAGGCAAACAACAGTGTCTCTGGTCTCCCCTGTTTCTGGTTAGATCTCACAGACACAGAGCTCTCTTCCTCTTACACATATGTATGTATAGACCTGTAACTTCACCATGAGAAGTGATGATGATCAATAATGGCTTCAAAACTATCTTCACCACTCATCCCATGGCTCATCTTCCTAACATTCTCACTCATCTTCCTCTACTCCACACTCCTCCCTCTCTACACACCTCCTTCAACAATTCCCTTCTCACCCCCTTGCAATCTCTTCAAAGGCCAATGGATCACAGACCCCAATCACAAACCCATCTATGATGACACCTGCCCTTTCCACAGAAACTCCTGGAACTGCCTCAGGAACCAGAGAGACAACATGGGTCCAATCAATTCCTGGAAATGGGTCCCTGAAAAGTGTGAATTGCCACAGATCGATGCATCTGGGTTTCTGGGTTTGATGAGGAATAAGAGAATTGGGTTTGTTGGGGACTCGTTGAATGAGAATTTTTTGGTGTCTTTTCTTTGTGTTCTTAGGGTTGCTGATGTGGGTGCTAAGAAGTGGAAGAGAAAAGGGGCTTGGAGAGGTGCTTATTTTCCCAAATTCAATGTTACTGTGGCTTATCATCGCTCTGTGTTGCTTGCCAAATACGAGTAAGAATATTGGGATTTATTTTTTAATGTTGTTTTTGATCTTATGTGCTGAGATGAAACTTTGATCAAAGTTTTTGTGAGTTAAGTTGGGTTTCACAATTGTAAATTTGATAGAATAGGAGCTAACAAGTATATTGCTATTTCATTTTTCATAATTGGATGATGTTTGGTTGTGTTTTTGTTTTCTTTGTTTTTCGTTTTTCATGTTCATATTTCGTGTTTTCAGAAAGAAAAACAATAGAATGTTTGAAAAGGTTTTCATATCATGTTCACAGTTTTTGAAAATAGTTTTTATTTCTCCAAACAAGTGAAAACACAACCAAGCAATGATAAGTTTTTCTAAATTGATCTTTTGGGGTTTAAGAGCCACTTTATCTAGGAAACTGGATACTGATGATGTAAATTCTTTTCATATTGTTAGTCATCTTTGATTTGTGGTGATTTTTTGTTTAGTAGTACTTCGGATTTTGATAAAAAGTCCAAGGAGATCTAATTAGGAAAAATGTTAGTATGATAGTGTTTATAAACCAACAAGTGCTATTTCTTGATGCAGTGATATTGGTTTGGAAAAAATCATCATTTACTTCTCTGTTAAACCACAAAGCATTCCTTGATCTTTTTCTTTTTCTTTTCTTCATTTTTTTTTTCCTGATAAGTAACTAAGCACCTTATTGGCTCCCCGCTTGCCTCTGATTACCTAAATCAACAGAATGATTTACTGGCAATGTTGCCTGCATGCATAAAACTCTAATCCAATACATAAATACATATTATTCTATCTGCCTGATTTGGAGCACAGTATAAAAATATGTTTTGAGTACTTTCTTTTTTGTTTTTAAATGTGTTTTTCCTGGTTAATTGAGGGTTGAATAACCACATTTTCAATACGAGTTTTTATTTTCATCTCATTTTGGAAATTAGCAGCCTAATGTGCTTATTACTGATCTAATAAGGTGGCAGCCAAAGCAGTCAGCAGTCTCTAATCACGATGGATTGAAGGGAATATATCGAGTAGATGTTGATATTCCGGCAGATGACTGGGCTTCCATCACTGGCTTCTATGATGTCCTTGTATTCAATACTGGCCACTGGTAATTTCTCCATGTTCTCTTTTTGCTGATTTATAAAAGCAGAACTAATGATGCCAAAGAACATAAAATTTGAGAAACATCATTAGCTCAATGACATAAATAGGGGCTCATTATATGGGATGCATATGGTGCTTGGGGATTGGGACTAGAAGTTGCTTTCCATTTCGCTTTTGGAAATATGGGCTCTTTTCTTAGGGTAAGATGTCTTGTACCGGTGTGGGTGTGAATACTATATTTCGACACCTGATAGGCAGATGGAATCTATCGCATTTGCCCACACAAATCATTATATCATGGGTTGTCTTGCTTTTTTCTTCCTCTTACTGCACACCCACATTTGGTGGGACTTAAGGCTTGGTTTGGTTTGGTTTGGCTACTGCACACCCACATAGGTGGAAAAGTGGAGAGGATGAAAAAAAATTTATAATAAAAATAATGGTTTCACCTTGTGTGCTATCGTTGTATGGCTACACGGTGTGGTTTCTTTTCTAAATTTGATTATGTACAAAATGTATTGTAAATTAAGAATTTACTTGCTTATTATTTTTCACTAGGTGGGGTTACGACAAGTTCCCGAAAGAGACACCTCTTGTTTTCTATAAGGCTGGGAGACCCATAGTTCCACCCCTGCAGATGTTGGATGGATTTAAAGTTGTCCTTGAGAGTATGGTTTCTTACATAGAAAAAGAATTCCCAAGAAAGACACTCAAGTTCTGGCGCTTGCAATCTCCAAGACATTTTTATGGTGGTGATTGGAATCAAAATGGTAGTTGCTTGTTCACTGAGCCCCTTGAGGAACACCAGGTATGAACTGATAATTGCTTTTCGATTCCACCATTCCAAGTGTCTTTGTTGATAAAATATAGGTCCTGATTGTTGTGAAAAAATGAATTCCCAAAACTTTGGAATGAGAAATCATACCACCAGAGCATCTCTCAATGCTTTAGAAGACTCTGGTGCACCTAGGGTTTTAAATATGAGCTGATACATATCATGATTTTGGACTTCTGGTACTGATATAATGGCCAATACTGTCTAATATCGGCCAATATATAAACGTATAGCTGATATTGTTACCATATCCCGACACTGTTATTAAAAACCATGGGTGCACCAGGTCCAGGAAAGTAATGCTTGGTTTGTCTTTTATCAGGGTTTTATGTCCCCTTGTTGCCCACCCTGTGAGAGATAGTCTCAATTGTTAAACTTCAAAATTATCTGGAAGCATCAACAGATGCTTTGGCAATTGCTGAAATCAAAATTTACGGACACTTATTGAAAATTTCACTCAGATATAAATTTCAGGCAGGACATGAAAGTCAAATAAATCATCTAATTTTTAATGGAGGTGCTATTTCCATGACTTTAATGGCTTGATTGCACCCCTCCACTCTCATGGACCCGAATGTAAGGCTGGATGGAAAACCCTATTCCTTTATAAACTAGGTGCAAATTTGAAAGGTTTTTCTTTGGAAGTGTTGATTTTTTATGAGAGAATGCAACTCTGATACCCAGACAGCTTGATTTGTGGTTTGATCCCAGCAACAATGGAGTGAACAAAGAAGCAAGACGACTGAATCATATAATTGAAGAGGCATTACGAGGCACCGATATTCAATTACTTGATCTGACTCATTTGAGTGAGTTCAGAGCAGATGCCCATCCAGCAATTTGGCTGGGAAAGAAGGATGCAGTGGCAGTCTGGGGTCAGGACTGCATGCACTGGTGCCTACCAGGTGTCCCCGACACATGGGTTGATATCCTGTCACAGCTGATCCATTATAGGTTGGAGACAGGGTGATGATGACTTCAAACTGCATGTTACAAAATTCAATTGGGATTTCCTTTTCGCTAATTTGTGCAGATATGGGAAATGAAATTCTTGAGCAGTTCATCCGCCAATGCATGTATTAGAGCAAGATATGAGGAGTTGGTTGCACCGTACAAGCACATTGCAACAAGTCAAGTTTCCCTAAAGATTTAAATACTACTTCTGGTGGGTGGGGGAGTTTTGGTGATGACCCTTTGTTCTTCCAATTTTTCTCCTCTCCCGGGGCCGGAAAAAGCTGGGTGTAAGGTTTGGCTGATACAGAAATGATCTGGAAGTTTGGACTGAGTCATTTTTTAGACTATTTCATTGGCATCATTTTTGTTGTTTTTATTATTTTGTTTCTTACATCCTTTTTTTTCCTTCCCCTTTTAAACTCCATAAAATCCTACTACTTGTAAATTTTGTTGTTCCCTTACTGGTAAGAACGATCTTATGATTTTGAGAAGATGCCCTTATCATGTCCAAGTAGTCCGGATGTTTTTTTTTTTTTAAAAAAATTTATTGCATAAATATCAATGAGTTCGCTCATTTATTGGTATTTGCTCTCTCTGCTTATTTGGTCTGAGGTGTAAAGTTTTGTAATTCAAATCAGTAGTTTTTCTCTTTGGTGGATGTGATGTGAATGTTGAGAAGAAGATGCTTCATACTGTTGCCATTCCCATTTATAGGATATCAGAGATCAACATTTTGGACAGAATGGGTTCAAAGATCTTGATTATGCCGTTCTAAAATAACAAAGAGAATGTCTTTAATTCAAACAACAGGACAAAAAAAATTCATACAGGAGCCAGTCCATTACTAATGGTTGTTAACCTTGAGGGTGGAACACCAATTTTTTTGACTTGATGAAAATGAAACAAGGTTGTGTTTAAATCTTTAATTTGTGTAATATAAACATGTTTTCTTATCTCCACAAATTCAAGATTTAAACACAATAATAAAATCCGGCTATTTGCGCTGTTAAATATCATCAGAACACCTAAAATCAATTACTTCTGGTGATCAAAAACAGAAACAATCTTGTCATAAGCTAGTAGGCCTTTCCCCCCAGGCTTTGACATGCCACCAAAGAGCACAGATACGATACAATACTAACACTTTCGTAAGGGCAAGACAGTTTGGCTGTAAATAACTTCTCTCAACTCATGTCTCATAGAACGAAAACCAGAATGCGAGAAAGTGCATAAGACAAATATCAAGCAAGAACTGCTTTGTGGGGTAGCTTCCCAACTCATTAGGAAACCAAACCAAACTAAGAGTTGGTATACATGGATGTGGTTGTCATGGAAAAAACATAGGGTAAGTTAATGATCTAATGAAATGAGTTTGATTATAGTTCGGAAACATAAATTTAGAAAGAATAATCTATTCACATCACCCACAAATAATACTACACCCCAGATTACCATGACCACCACCTGCAAAACCTGCCCAGATAAACCTGCATTCAGAGAGACAAGAGACAGAGATTCAGTGGTGAACATCAGAAATAAAGCTGCTTGCATTGTGCAACCGAGGCTTCAAGAGGACAGTACGGACACTTAAACGTGCGTGTGCTGCTTTTGGACAGTTTCATGATAGATTGCTTGCAGAGAACATGCCCACATGGTAATAGCATAGGCGGATTCTCTTCGCTGCCTTGTTCCCTACTAACTGGACAGACAAATATTGAATGGAACTGAAATTCCTTACCCAAATCCACTGGCACTGGCAACTGTTTCATAGCCTGCCACTCCTGCTTCTTTGCAGACATTACATTCGCCAGCTTTAGCAGAGTCGGCAATCCTTCGACCCCAGCAGACACTGCCACACTCAACGGGCTCTCATAGGACTGCCCCAAAAAACTACAGAACTGCCGGGCCAGCTCTTCAGCCAATGTTCCCCAATGGGTAGGAGACAACAACTCAGAATAAGGCGATCTGTCAAGCTTTCCTGCCCACAAGAGACAACCCATGAGCTTCTGGATCTCATCCATGTGTAGGGAAGCAAAAGGAGCGAGGTAAGTCCTAGCGTAATTCAGTGCATCAGCTTGGGTACTGTTCTGCAAAATCTCCACAAATTGTAGCCGGCGGAGTTTTAGCTCGAGGTTTGAACCAATATGCTTGAGGCTTTCACGATTGGTAGAGACCCAGTACAGAGCAGGCTCGAGGTTTCTAACACTCACAGCTTCCAGTATTTGATGCAACTCCATAAAATGAGATTTGAGGGAAATGACTTCTGGTTCACCAGCCTCATTTATTAAGGCGTCCGCAACGTCGAACAGACCTACTCGGTAAAAATGGCTTGCAATGATATGATTCACTATGTGGGGATCAAAGTCAACATTTCTGTATGCTTTGGATATGTCGGGATTGAAAGTTTTTTCTAGGGATTTTGGGTACTTGCTTAAGTTTATGTTTAGCTCCTTCTGTGATCCCTCTAACTGACTGTGTGGGCCAATTGCATTCAGCTTAGCTTTAAGTTCCATGAGTATGGATTTCTGATCAGCAGGAGATGTGGGGTCCTGAATGGACTGGATGTTTGTCAATGCCTGGTCAAGTTCATGGCCAACTTGGTCTATGACTTCCTGTGATTTAGAAGTAGACAACTTTTGCTTCTTCGCAACTCGATCAAATGCATCTTTGATGGTATTCAGCTCCATTTACTAGTAGTGAAGTTGACAAGATCCTGCAAGGAAAAACAAAAGTTCCCATTATCTGAAGAGAAGGAAGGTCCTAGTTTCACTCCATTTTTTAAATCTCCATGATGTTAACTAAAAAACCTAGTCCTACAGGAAATTTTTAAAATGTTGCCATCAAGCTTATCTTCACTTGACACGGGCCAGATGATGTTAACTAAAATAATGACTACCAAAAGATCTGGTTTCTTGCAACTGCACTCCAGCATCCTAATGCTGCTTCTAGTGGACTCAAATATAAATCCATGCTACACTTCATTCTGGGAATTTACAAGAAGCACGAGCCCATAAATTAACAACAAAACAAAGTCATCCAGAATGTGAATCCAAAGCATCAGCCTCAGAATAGTACTGTCTGTTAAGGGTCTATACAATACTGCTTTTAACTTGTCCCAAGTCTAAACATTCAAATTATGGGCCTCTACTTAGCTTAGAAACTATAGAAGTTAATCCTTAATATTGCAATGACCAAATGGTGATAACTGCTTCGAACCTTGTGGCGGCTCATCAATGGTGAATCCATGTGCATATTATTTGGCAGACTCATTTGGTGGAAAAGGTTAAGCATAACAAAAGCATTAACTGTACATTATCTTACAAGCTTAACCTCTGTAAAGAGATCATGTAACAAAGAATAGTCTCACAGGATTCTAGAACCTTCGACATTTTAGTGATTTTGCTAAGGTGGACGAATTAACCCCATTGTAACATTGAATTGACCCCAGTGACAGTAGAATTCTATTCAGAATCTAAGTAATTACTAGACCGAACTAACTTGTCCAGTGTGATGCTATATACATCCACAAGATAATAGAACTTCACCAAATGCCATCCCAGAAACTTATCAAGGGTGCATAGACAACAAAATGAACAATTTGTAGCTAAGAATTAAATTCAGAATGCTTGACAAATACCAGAGACTTGATGAAAGTCATCTCACTCTCCCCCACATGTTGTATTTACTACGGGAAACACGCAAATTTTCAAAGATTTAGTAGCCATGATTTCAAAACCCCTCAAAATTTCTCAGCTTACAAAGCTCATTCAAATTGACCAATGTGGAGGTTCATTCTTGACTCTCCCTGCCAGCATTAAATCTCTCTGCAATCACTTAATCATTTGAGCAACCGATGCCATGTTTCCCAGGCATTTGCTTTTGGCAACAAAAGCCATCAGCCATTCATAGCCTGTAAAATGGCATGGGATCCTTTGTCCCTAATGCACTTATAGTCACACAATTGTGCCTCAAAAATTCCATGTTTCGAGATTCCCAACACGTGTGGCTGGGAGTTAATAGGGACAGGGAAACAGGGATTTTGAAGGCAGAGGATCCCTGGCCTTATAAATTGTGGTTGCTGTATAACCACCTTAAAAAGTGATAAACCAAAGGCTTCCACTGATTCAGATATCTTCCTGCTTACAGCATCTATAGATTGTATCCTATAATAGTCTACATAGAAGGTTCCATCTTGCTAACAGCTTTGTACAAATAAGTATGTTTTATAACTGGATAGGAGGGAGGGATTAAGATTTTTATATGGTCTTTGGGTCATGGAGGCATTTTGACCAATGAGGTCCTTCAAAAGAAAAAGAGGCCTAATTGTTATCTTTCTCCTCATTGGTGCATTATGTGTAAGGGAGAGGGGGAGAGTCTGAATTATCTTTTCTTGCACTGCTTAGTGGCAAGAAGTTTATGGCAGCAGTTTTTTGCTTGGGGAGGTCTTGCTTGGGTGGCCCCTGAATCATGTAGTTCAATACTCTCTATTGGTTTTTTATCCTTAGGCCTAAACAAAAAAGCAACACCCTAAACAAAAAAGCAAAGGTGTTGGGGCTTTGTGCAATTTTTGCTCTTTTCTAGGTTATATGGTTGGAAAGGAATGCGAGAATCTTCAAGGATAAATTTACTGACGTATCTTCGATGTGGGAGAAAATCAGATTTTTTGCATCTTTTTTTGCTTCAGTTGCTCCCCCATTTAGGGGAATTCCACTTTCTTTTTTTTTTTTAATTTCTAGCAATTGGAAGTCCGTATGCAATTTGTAGAATTTTTACTTTCACTTTAGAGGACTTCATGTCCTCCTTTTGTATCTCTTTTTTTCTCCATTTTAATAAAATTTTCTGTTGTTGCTGATAAAAAAAAAAGGGATTAAGATTTTTCTTTAAAAACATGTGGGCTCTACATGTTCCCCCTTCACTCCTTGTCCATTGTTTGGCACAAAATGTCCAATCCCAAGACAAGAGGGCTCTACCGTTGTAATTCCATGGGGGTTGTGGGATTAGTCATCCCTTTATTCAATCCCCCCCCCCCCCACACCACATCCTACCATTGTTTATGACCCTAATCAAACATGGTATAACTAATCTTATTGCATATATAATCCTATCTATTATCCCATGATATTAGTATTACTTATGCAGGTTGTCCTCCTCGCTAATCCTATCCACAATCCAATGGTATCCAATCATCTCTAACTCAATCCCAAAATCAAGCATGGCCTTAGACTGTTTCATACTCAATGTCATCAAATACTGCTTAACTAATAATTTACTTATGGGGCTTATCTTAAGGGGTCCGACATGCTCTATTCAACCCACAAAGTTATCCACTATGGACCAATGACTTCACGAATCAGAAAAAGGAAAGAATTAAAATTACTTCAGTATAATCTAGATAATTATGACTATCATCTAATGCCTCCTAAGAATAAAATGGGAATTACTGTGCACACTTGCTTTTTTTTTTTTTTTCATAATTGCACTCCCAATTTTGTCATTTAGTGTGTGCATTAGATAAAAATTGTATTCTGTATAGTTTTTTCTACTCAAGACAAATATGAAGTGTGTTTGTAAAAAATGAGTGTGAATAACACTTTCCAATAAATTTTGGCACCAAAGAGAAAGACGTTGACACATTATCATTTTGGCAAATGTCAAGTGGTTGTTGCAGATTGACATCTAGAATTTGCACAACTCTTCCACAAACAACCCAAGGCAATGACTACTTGGAATTATTGAAAAACTCAAACTTTAAAAACCATATATATCCTACTCATTGGATTTATCTACCCTCAGTGCAAACATTGTTTGCTTATGACTTTCTGCACATGGAAATAGTGAAGAAATTAAAATCCCAATAAACAGAAGGCTTATGGTTAGCTTTCTTAACAGCTGCAATACAGTGTGAGCAGTTCACCTATTGCGCCTATTGTGAACAAACACCATTACTCTTAAAAAGTAAAAAATAAAAAACAAAAAATGTGCAGCACTTAAACCACTGCAAAATAAATTTTTGCTCAAACAAGCTTCATACACAATTTTCACCTCAAACATACACAGTCACGTACTCACATAAACATATGCACCAAAAACTAAATACAGGAACATAACAGTTAATCAAATTCAATTGTATTTGAAAGCCCCTGTGTAAAAACATAAAAGATCACAAAAATATGTAATTGCAAACAAATTGCAAGAAATGAAAACAAAGATAGTTCAGAGTTTTCATCATGGTGACCTGACAAGAACTGAAAGCCTCTCTCAACTGAAATTAAAGCGGCAAGGAAATGTACGAATCGGTGTTTTATTTTCTTTTCTCATTTCTCAATTTTCTCAGCACCCAAACAGTGAACATGGAAAAGAAAAAAATAAAAAACGAAAAACGTAGTATGAATATAACCTGAAATTGTCAATATCCAATTAACAAAACTGACTATATAATACACAAACAAATTCACCAAAATCTAAAGATCAAGAATAGTAATTAAAAAAAAAAGAAAAAGAAAAAGAAATAATTTAGGGAAATGGAAATTTAAAGAAACGTGTGAGAAATTAAGTCGAGAGAATAAGATAAATTATCAGAAAAACGAGAGTAAATACCTAAATTAGATCGAAATTTGGTAGACTTGAGGGTTTGAAGAGAGAGAGAGAGAGAGGCGAGGGAAATCGGTGAGGATAGAGAAAGGGTACTGAAGCACGGCTAGTGCACAAGAGAGAGAGAGAGAGAGAGAGAGAGGGGGGCTTGTGAATTGAGAAGCAAGGAATGAGAGAGAGCGCTCTCCTGATGGGGAGGCGAGTCACACGTGTGAAATATTTTATTCGTTTTTGCTAAAAGCATCCATATGAGACTATCTCAATTTTATTTTGAAATATTATTAAAAAATTCATTTCATATTTTAAAAATTATTTTTTTATTTATTTCTCTTAACAAATTTTCTATTTTTTTTTATTTTATTTAAATAATATTTTTAATTATAAGTGATGGAATGGCACATGCAAAACAACACATGCAAAGCAGAGCGGTCGACCAGCCCGACAACTAGGCGGTCGACCGATCAGGCCAATTTTATGCTTTTTTTTCTTTAGTTTTACAAGGCAATCACGGACGTCCGGGAGAACGTCCGGAAAGACATCCCTTCACACCTTTTATCAGATATAAGAGAGTTACAGTGACTTCCTACAAATAGAGAGTCACTATAGTAGCACTTATATTTGGGGAGTTGTTTAGGGGGGCTAATGGAGGTGTATAAAGGGATTTCAATCCCTTAAATAGGCAAGGATTAGGTTTAGGGAGACTGTTAGGAATGTTCTAACTTGATTCTTCTTCAACAATCTTATCTTAGGGTTAATTATACTAAGAAAATGTTATACAACTCAAATGATTTACTAAATTTTTTATTAAGTCGGTGTGAGTCCATACAAATTTACATGTTTGTGGGTTTCACATCCATTTGAGAGATTCAGTACAAAATTTAATAAATCATTTGGAGTCTCTAGCATAACTCATTATACTAAGCTAATATTTGGTTTAATTTTTAAAATATGATTTGGGTCCAAAAATTTTTTTAAAAATATTGTCTGGTTAATAAACTTTTAAAGTACAATTCAAAACTCAATTTTCTTTCTCCTCTCTTATTCTTTTTTTTTTTAATTATTAATAAATCAATCAATTAATTTTTTTTTTCTCCTCCCTCATTCTTCATTAACTCACATTCTAGACATCAATCAATCAAATTTTCTGACCCATCTATTCAATTAAAAAAAATTTCAAATCTTCTCAAAACTATTTTCAAAACTCATAACTAGATAAATTTTCAACTTTCAAAACTCTTTTCAACAACTTGTTTTCAAAATACAACTAAAAACCCAAAACTCATTTCAAAAATTAACCAAATAGAAGATTGAGAAAATTGATGATAAATCCAATCCAAGAAGAGTATAAGGCATTAGGTGGAGTAGATATTTTTCTTGTTGGTGAGACGTCCACAGTTTGTGAAATAAGTTGATGAAAAGTCCTAAAAGACATTTTGTTTCTAATTTTACCTATTGACTTTTTTTATCTGTCTGATTTTTCATTAATTATCTGTTCAAATTTTGTATCTATCTATTCAATTTTTTCCTCGTCTGGTTTAATTTTTCCCCTAAATTCTATCTATTTGTTCAATTTTTATTATTTGTTAAAATAACAATTTATTATTTGTCTCAAATTTGGAAGCCCATTTTTCCTATTTGTTTGAAATTCACAAACTAATTTTTCTATTTGTTGGAATTATCCACCACTAACACTCAAATAGTACACAAAAATTCACAAACTATTATTATCTGTCGAATTTTTTAATTGTTGAATTTTTTATCTGTTAAAATTCAACAAACATATTTTTTTCAGACATAGATCTAGAACTCTAGCTCAAACTCTATCTGTTCTAATGCCTTATATCAAATTCTGCAAATCCTTTAAATATTAGATGTCCAAAAAAAATAAAAAATTTGAGTATAAAAATACTACATTAGCTGCTTCCAACCAACAAAAAGCTAAACCAAATATAAAAGAATACCCACACAAAACCAAATAACGTGCACATCTCAAATCTACATCTCACCTACATGTTAACCTCACCTCAAGTTGCACAGAACATGCTTGCTTGCTTGTTTGTTCAATTGGAAAACTTTATCAAATACAAGACTTGAACAATTTCAAATTGCCTCAAAATTAACCAACCTAATAACATCCATACATACAAAAAAAATGAATGTTTTCGAAGGAAAAAAAAAAAAAAACTCTATCAAATACTCAAAAGAGTTGAACAATTTTTTTTAAAAAAAATCATAAATAATAAATAGTCATTTATAAAATAAACGATTTGAATCAAGTAAAATAATTCTTACAAACCTTTCTATTGAGATATGAAAAGCAAACTGAAAATGAAAATAATGCGAGATAAATCCGTCGACGAACAACACTGTTTGCAGTCCAATGTTGTAACTGCCTCGAAGCCCAACACTAAGGCTATATAAATAGATATATCCATCTATATCGATAACTTTTGTAACGTAAAACAAAGACAGAGGTGGAGGTGATAGGGAGACGACGACGACAACGGAGCAGATGACCACAAATCTAGAGGAGAGCGAGTAGGCGTGTGCGCGGTGTGGTTCGAGCGGTTTGAGGGTAAAATTACAAACCGAATGACAGATTGGCGGATTAATGGATTGGCAAATCGCGATTTGAGCAGTTTTGGACAGATTGAAGAATATTCTAACCAATTATCAAACATTTGCATAATATATAACACTAATTTGTATAATATTATATATATATATATATATAACATAAATTAATTTTACATAATCTGTTTCATATAAATAACTATTAATTTGTAACAAATTTCAGATTTTAAATTTCTCACGCACTCATTTTTACTTTGATGTTTCACTAGAGATTAAAAAATATTTATGTATTAACTATAGTGGAGCAGAGCGGTTTGAAAGGCGGATTATAAATTTTAAAGTTCAATCTGCGGTTGACGGATAGAACGGTGTGAATTGATGCGGATCAATACGATTTTAGCGAATTGGACAGTATTTTGCATAGCCCTACAAGTGAGGAACTGATTGGGACTTTGTGGGCTTTGCAAATATGGTTTTGAAGATCGCAAACTAAGATCGATCGCTGGTCCACAGATCCTGCAATAAAAATAAAAGAGAGAATGAACAGAGAAAAAGGAAGAGCCGAGGTGGAGATGGCGGCGATGGCGACCTTTCCAATCGAAGGTGGAGAGATTGACAATAAAGGAAGCTGGAAGGGTTTCTAAAATGGTGATGGAAGAGAGAGAGTCGAGGCGCCGGTGGTAAGAATGACCTCTCCAATCGAATTTGGAGAGGTCGACAGCGGAGAAAGCCGAAGGGGTTTTGGAGGTGAAGAGAAAGAGAGAGAGAGAGAGAGAGAGAGAGAGAGAGAGAGACAGTTTGGTTAGGGAATGGGAATAATATATATAATGAGTAATTAGGTCATTTTGTAGGAGTTTGTCCTTATGAACAAAGTATTTCAACGTTTGCACCTTTGGCCAAACAAAATTCAAATTTAAATTTATGGACAGAATATCCTAGAAGATTTCCTCAACTATTAATAAATATTCCATTTTGGAAAAATTACCCATAAATCCTATATGGAGGAAAGTTAAACCATTTGGTCCTAAGAGTTTTCTTGTACACCAATTAGTCCTATTTTTACATTACAACATCATCATCAAAACAACATCAATATTCAAAAGAATCAGATCGGGAAGTTCTTCGGCAGTTAAAGATCAAACATCACAACCAAACAACATCGTCATCAAAAACATCCAACTTGCTAGAGAGTCCACAGAAAGAAATTCGAAGTCTAGATCCAAAAATCTGAAGATTTTTGTTTCAAACTTTCTCAGCATCCACACACACACACACAACACAGGTAATAGAAAAATACATAAATTTTCAAATACCTGTTTCTGAAAATGGAAGACAGCACATCCAAGTCCTCAAAAGCAGAGAAGGAAACAGTGGGCACAAGCTGCCGCAGACGGCGGTTGCTCCGCCATATGTGTCCCGGCGGTATCCCCGGACACCGCCGATCTTGCCTCTCATGGCTGACTGCTCTGCTCCTCCTCGCCTAAGAGAAATATGGTTTCTTGGAATGCCATGATTAGTGGGTTTGTGAGATTTGGTGATTTGAAGAGTGCTAGGAAGTTGTTTGATGAAATGCTTGAGAGGAATGTGGTTTCGTTCACAGCAATGATTGATGGGTTTGCCAAGGCTGGTGACATGGCTTCAGCAAGGTTTTTGTTTGATCAATCTCCGGTGAAGGACATTGTTTCTTGGTCAGCGTTGATATCTGGGTCCACAGAATGATTGTGATGTTAGATTAATTAATCTGATGTTTGAATCTGATGTTTAAATGAATCTGATGTTTTGATGATGATTTGATGATTTTTTTTAAATAAATCTGATGTTTGAAACACCCATAAACGTTAAAAACATCGGATGTTTGATGATGTTTTGTTAATGTTTGATGTTTTTGATGTTTTGTTGATGTTTGATGTTGTTGGTTTTTGTTGATGTTTGATGATGTTTTTTAGTGATGTTGGTGATGTAGTTGACGATGTTTGTGTGATGTTTGATGTTGTTTTGATGATGATGTTTGATGTTGTTTTGATAATGATGTTGTGATGTTTGATGTTGTTTTAATGATGATGATGTTGTTTTGATGATGATGATGTTTGATGTTTAATGTTTAATGGTCATTAACATTGGGATAGGACCTAATGGTTCATAAGAAAATTCATAGGACCAAATGGGCTACAAGATATAAATTTGGGATTTATTGGTGCATCCCCCCATTATTTTTACTATTTTTATTTATAAGTTCGTATATATTAATTTTTTTAATTTTGAAAATCATACAAGCACATTTGAAAGTGATCAGAAGAGTAAAATAATATTTTAATAATTAATTGAGTAAAAATATATGAAATGCATAAATAAATAGTTAAAATGATATTTGTTAATAATTGAAAAAAATGATAATAAATACCCATATGTATTTTTTAACATTGAAATTAGTGTAAAAAATATATTGAAAATGGTAAAATATTTATGAAAATAAAATAAACTTGTGATGTAACTTATATTTACCGTTTATAAGATTTATCTTAAATAAATTTAAAAATATTAAATAATCTGAAAATATAATTATTTAAAAATTAGCAGTGATGTGTTTTAAACTCATCCATTTTTCGTGTTTGACAAAAAGTCAAAAGTTACAATAGCAAATCCATTATCTTTATCTCTTTCGTGACTGGCTCACAAAATAACATACTTATATTTATATTTATTTTATATTTTATTGGGTAAATTACAAATACCCCTCGAGATTTGGTAAAAATACAGATTCTCCCTAAGGTTTGAGAAATTACATCTTGTCCCTGAGGGTCAAATTTTCATAACAAGTTAGGAAAAATTAGGGGGGAATCTGTATGAAAATAAAAACCTCAGGGGATAATTCGTTATGGAAATATAAACCTCAGGGGGCGGGATGTAATTTCTCAAACCTTAGGCGGAAATCTGTATTTTCACCAAATCTCGAGGGGTGTTTGTAATTTGCCCTATTTTATTTTATTTTTTGTGAAAGACAATTGAAAGTGTGGGAACAAAACGGTTGTCAATGAAACCAACATTAATGCCTCATTTAGCAATAACTTTTAAGCCAACATTTTCTTTTCATTTTTTCACTCTAGTTTTTTTTTTTTTTTTTAAAAAAAAAGAAAAAAATATTCTTGACTTTTTTTTTTTTAAGTACAATTTTTTTAATCTTTTAGATTTATTTTTTTATAAAAATTATATAATTTGTAATATAGAGGTATCTAAAAAACAAAGAATAAAAAAAATTGGAAAAAAATTTATTAAAGCTAAAAGGCAAATGCTAAAGAGTATTTTGAGGCATTGGTTAATAGCGTCTTGCTAATAAATGTTTCAGGTGCGCAAGAAAACAAAAATTGTAGAACTTAAAACACCTCTAGATAATTTTATAAATTTTTTTACTTGTTTTAAAATATTTTATAAATTTTTTACCATTTTCAATACACTTTTTACACTAATTTCAATGTTAAAAAATACATATAGGCACTTGTTAACATTTTTTTTTTTTTGGTATTTTTATTGTGCACTAAGGCACTTGTTAACAAAAATCCAAATAAAAAAAAAATGATTAAAACTGTTTCCAAACTTTGCCACAAAAAGATAAATAAATAAATAAATAAAAATTACACTCACCTTCTCTATGGTTAAAGAAAAATGCAGTTAGTATCACATTTTTGACATAATTATAATAATTTTTCTTAAAATTTTAATCCACATAACAATTAAATTTTTATTAATAATTTATTAGTTGTATGAATGAAGAAAAAAAAAATAGTATTGTCATATTTGTTTGAATAAAATATATACTAATCTTTAGTTATTTCAAGGGAGCTTTTTTAGTAAATCCATTCTCTAAGAGTCCTATTCCATCAGACCCATAGTGTTTTGTAATATTCCATCAGGTCCCATTTTATACTAAAAGACCGAAAGACGCTCAAACAAACACGTGCCTATCTTTTGAATCAAATAACCATCTCTTTTCCCTCTCTTCTTGCAGAGAATTAGTATCTCCACCATTCCAAAAATCCAAAGTTGTATTCCATATCATCTCAAAGCCCAGAAGACTCTCATTGTTGCATCATCTCATCGTCTTCTTCGTCATCCCCATGCCGTCGGTCGCTAAAATCGTGGAAATCACCATGTTGAACATCCGTAACTTCTATCTTTATCAAAATCACCATCGACGACCATTTGTGACAACACAACTATCGAAATGAGCAAAAAATGTAAGTAATCTAATCATTCTTGCATGTAAACCCTAAATTTCTTCTTCAACAAACAACAATGTGAACTTTCACAAATATTCCCTGTTTCTATTCATACAATATATGGAACTTCATATTGTTATTGTTCATGCCCTAATTGTTAATCTGAACCCCTCAATCCCAATCCCCAATTATATGAATTTTTTTACTCAAAACCATTACAGTTGCCATTATGTTGTGTTAAAATCTGTGAACATTCAAATAGATTGAAAGATATTGGGGCAATCAAATTATTTTAGATGTTGTTGTTATTATTGTTGAAAGATGTGAACATTCACATGAAATTGAAAATGATTGGGCTAGAAAATTGTTCCAGTTGTTGTTGTTCAAAGATGTGAACATTCACTTGGATTGAAAAATGTTGGGCCAATCAAATTATTTCAGATGTTATTGTTGTTGAAAGATGTGAACATTCACATGAAAATAAAAATTGTTAGGCAAACAAATTGTTTCAGTTGTTGTTGTTGTTGAAAGATGTGAACATTCACATGGATTGAAAAATGTTTGGCCAATCAAATTGTTTCAGATGTTTTTGTTGTTGTTGTTGAAAGTTATGAACATTCACATAGATTGAAAATGTTTGGCCAATCAAATTGTTGTTGTTAACCGTAGTGAACATTCACATGAAACCTATACACATTGTGTTTTTGTGTTGACATCTATGCAAAAACATTACAGTTGTCATTATGTTGTGTTGAAATCTATTCACATTGTGTTTTTGCTGACATAGTGAACATTCACATCCATGGACAGATGTGGATATTCACATCCATGCACACAAATGTAGACATTCACACCCATGCACACAACTGTGAACATTCACATGAAATTGAAAATTGTTGGGCAAGTAAATTGTTTCAGTTGTTGTTGTTGTTGAAAGATGTGAACATTTACATGGATTGAAAAATGTTTGGCCAATCAAATTGTTTCAGATGTTATTGTTGTTGTTGTTGAAAGCTGTGAACATTTACATGGATTGAAAATGTTTGGTCAATTAAATTGTTGTTGTTAACCATAGTGAACATTCACATGAAATCTATGCACATTGTGTCTTTGTGTTGACATCTATGCAAAAATATTACAGTTGCCATTATATTATGTTGAAATCTATTCACATTGTGTTTTGCTAACACATTAAACATCCACATCCATGAACAAATGTGGATATTCACATCCATGCACACAAATGTGGACATTCACACCCATGAACACAACTGTGAACATTCACATCTATGCCAATGTTGTGAATGTTCACATTTGTGACACCATTCTAATCACATGAACCTTGTCTTAATCCTAGGTTTCACATTGCTTCGTCCACCGTCCTACCATCCTCCCACCGTTGCTGGCGATTAGAAGTTCACATGGATTCACCGCTGCCATCGCGAAATCGACCCACCGTTTGTGTCTTTCCGTTCTCCCACTGTTCCACCGTTATCGAAGCGTTGTCAGCTACTATAACCATACTTCAACGAAGAAAAAACAACGCTGTGAATATTCACATATATCAGAGTGTATCAACACGACATGGGGACCAAATGTAAGCACTTTTTTTCCCCTTTTTTTGTGCAATCAAATTACATTTTTTTTTTTTTTGTGTTGTCCTAATGCAAACTTTTTCACATGTTGCCATTATTATTTTTGGTCCTTGTTGTTCATGATTTTGCTGTTATTTTTCCTCTTTTTGTTGTTGTTGGTATTGTTGAAAGGATGTAAACTCCCAAATTTGTTGTTTTTCCTAGAAAGTAGAAAATTGTTGTTGTTTCGGATATTATTGTTGTTGTTTCGAATATTGTTGTTGTTGTTCGCATGATGTCAACATTCACATGGGGAACATGTCCTGAATAAATTTGTTATATGATTGTGAACATAATGTGAAGCAAATCTCCAAATAAAAACATTGCTTCTACTTATAGTTTGATTTTGATATGAACCTTAACATTGTAAACATTAATGTTGTTCATATTTATCCACTTAATATTCATATCACAGTTGTGTATACTGAAAATATGTGGTTTGTGGTTAATGAATGGGTGATGTTGTCATGTTATTTGGTTGTTTATAGCCATTATGAATATTCGCATTGGTGCTATTTGCTTATAAATGTGTACATATAATTATTGTCTTACTGTGAATTGTTGTAACCAAATGTTGATGTGAACTTTAGCATTCCCTTCTATACACATAGACATACCTAATATTATATGAATGTGTAAATATTAACATTCAGAGTGACCATTACTATTTGTACCCTAGCAGTAATGTGAATATTCACATCTCCAATGATGTGAATGTTCACATGACTATGTTTGTCACCTAAATAGCACTGTTGCTTTTTCTTATATGAATATCGTTGAATGTGAACATCTACACTGACTAATAATGTGCTGATGTCAATGTGCATGCCTACCCTACCAATTCTATTAAAATCAAATTTAATATTCATATAAACACTCACTATTTGTGTATGCCCATGTAGCAGATGTTGCATCTAAATTTTGCACAAAGATGAAGAGGGAGGAGTATCATGTCAAAGAAGAGAGCATGCCTCTAGAGAGCAACACCCACATCGACATGCGGCATGTCAATTATTGATCAAACATTACAAGCTTAGTAAAACTTATGAGAAGCACCAAGTTCTCGGATCTTCAGCTGGACTACTTGAGGCAAACTCCGTTGTTCGATGATTGGGGTTGTCCACCATACACTAGCTATATCAGAATACAGTGCTAGTTTTTATTTTTATTTTTATGTAACTTTGATAACTTGTAGTTGAAAATACTTGACAACATATATATAAATCAATGATATACTTCTCACACACCTATGTGTTTGGTGTTGAGGTGTTGCATGTGCTAAACAATATAAACTGTGAACATTCACATCTGTTTTCTTATGTTGAAGTTCGTGTGAATGTTCACATCTTGATTTATGTTCAATAAATGTGAATGTTCAAATTATGTCCGATGTTTATTGTGATTGACTACAGATGTTAATATTCACATTATATATTAATTAGGTGTATGATCATATTAAAGTTAACATGAATCTTCACATCTATTTACTGCATTGTGAATATTCACATCATACTGTGGTTGACTACAGATGTTAATATTCACATTATACATTAATTAGGTGTACGACCCATAAACAAACATATCAAAATTAATGTAAATCTTTACATTTATTTATTGCATTGTGAATATTCACATGATGTTTGTGTCTAAATAAACAAAACGGTCCTTGAATATTCACATCATCAATATTGCATAATGGTAATAAACACAACAAAAACATATACACCATTCAATATTATATGAAAATACAAATATTAACATTAATTGACAATACATATGACAAAATTCCAATACAAAAAACCAAAAATCCATAAACAAAAAGCCTATAAAATCTCAAACTCTCCAAAAACAAACACCCACATTCTCATCTTCATCGTTATCATTACCCATGCAATTCCAACATTACACCAATCCAATAACAACCTCTGCATGTTGAACCCTCATTGATTTGGCAAGCAAGAACATACTTTGAAGCTCATCACCACTGTCCAAATTACACCTATTAATCTTAGGCAGCCGATAGAACAATGAAACACAATCAGTAGATAACTCGCTCCATTTTTCACACACACACACACACTCCACGAAATGTGAATAAGACAGTGCTCGCACAATATTTATTACAGTAGTACTACACCCATATGAGCACACCAACAACATGAATGTATCCATCTGCTGCAAAAATACAAAAATAAGGAAGTAAATAACCACATTATAGCCAATGATATGTGAACATTTACATTGTTCTCATAATCTGAATTATCTAACCAAACAGAATAAGGAAGTGAATATTCACATTATTTTTGTATCCAAATAAACATAGTGGCTTGTGATTATATGATTGAATACAATAGTCTGATGTGAACTTTAACATTTTACATAGTGGTAATTAACACAATGAAAATATATACACTATTCAATATTATATGGATGTCACACTAATTGATAAAACAAATGACAAATTTCCATTACAGATAATGTGGATATTAGCATTGATTAATGATATGATGAGGTTAACAAAAAATCAAAAACAATTGCAGCAACAAAACTAGAAATTTAACAAATTTCTATCTCTCCAGAAATAAAAAACCATCACTCACGTCCTCATCTTCCCACACGCAGCGACCTAGAGCTACTAGATTCACCAACTTCACTTTTCAAGTCAACAATCTCTACATGTTGAACACCCATTGATTTGGCAAGCAAGAACATACTTTGAAGCTCATCATCATTGTCCAAATTACACCTATTAATCCTAGGTAGCTGATAGAATAATGAAACACAATTAATAGGTAACTCGCTCCATTTTTCACACACACATACACACACTCCACGAAACGTGAATAAGACAATCCTTGCACCACATTTATTATAGTAGTACTACACCCATATGAGCACACTAACAACATAAAAATATCCATCTGCTGCAAAAATACAAAAATAAGGAAGTGAACAACCATATTATAGCCAATGATATGTGAACATTTACATTGTTCACATAATTTGAAATATCTAACCAAACAAAGATGACACACCAAATATAACAAAAACAGTATGAACACAATCACAAAACCATAAGAAAAAATAAACCAATCAACAGCAAACAACCTTTCACCAATGATCCACCGCAATCAATTTGTTCAAACAACTATATATGCATCTCTATCAAATATCTGAAACTCAAACAACAAAAATATACATGCATTACTAGTAAAAAACCATAACCTCATTTATCAAATATACACTTACATTACCTATGTATTCTACAAAATGCACATGAATAAAAAACAGAGTCTGCAATCCTTCACATAAATGAACATGCATTCATAAACAAAATGATACTAACCTTGAGAAAGAAATTCTGTAATCGTTCTCCACCTTCGATTAACGACTGATCTCCAACAATTACGTAACAAACCAAAGCACACACAAACACCAAACTACGAAAATGAACACACCTATGGATGGAAACCCGTCGTCTTCGTCTTCTCCCATAGCACAGAAACCTGTTGTCGTCTTCTCTCCACTGCATTGAAACCCTACCACAATGAAACCCTACCATAAACGATTGACATTGATTAACTGAATCAGAATCATCAACGTGAATAACATTGACAAACAAAACAAAAACATGTATTTCCTTTTTTGTGTATATTATGTATCAACATAATATATAAGGGTATAATAGTCAAAAAAAAATATAAAATTAAGAAAAAAGGACTTCATGGAATAAAAGTACAAACATATAGGACTAATTAGGTTATAAATTTCCTTCATAGACTTATTGGGTTAGAACACCTCTAAATGGGATTTATCAATAAAAAAACTCTTATTTCAATGTCTTGCTACCATTTATTAATTTTGGTTGCTTTAGCCCTAGTAAAAAAGAAGTCAATATAATTATATAAAAAGAATAATCCTTCGTAGCTCGAATCTTTCTTCCCTGAATCCCCCGACTGCCCAAAACGACGTCATTTTGGATAGTTTCTTTTTTTTTTTCCTCCTTATGTCTGAAACAGAGAGAGCAGAGAGAAAAGAGAAGAAGAGGAAAAGGAAGAGAAAGAGAAAGAGAAGAGAGGGGAATAGGGAATGGAGAGAGAGAGAGGGTAGATCGCCGCCGCCTCCTCCGCCTTCGACTCCAATTTTTTTTTTCAGCCCGTTTTTTTTTTTTTCAGATCGATCGTCGCAGCCCGTTTTTTTTTTCTAGTGAATCTGGATCTGAAAATGTGTTGATGATGATGATGGTGATGTTGATGAAAATGTTGTTGTTGATGATGAAGATGTTCTGGATCTGAAGATGAATGGTTTTTTTTTTTTTTTTTCCTGGATCTGAAGATGAATGGTTGTTGATGATTGTTAGGTCCTATCTTGTCAAAATCCCGCGAACAAAACTCAGTGATTGAGTTGTAATGTTTTGTGCATTTTTGTCTTCCTCGCTCGAGCGAAGGACTGTGTCTGGTTTAAAACCTGAAGGGGGTGAATGTACGCTCGAGCATAGAATTGGTGGATCGAGCGAAGGTCAATGCTTGCTCGAGCGAAGATAAAGGTGGCTCGAGCGAACAACTGCTTCCACACAAAAACCTGAAAGTGTTGTTTCCTCGCTCGAGCGAAGAGTTCGTGGCTCGAGCGAAGGCTCTAGTAGAAATCACGCAAGATAAGCTTCTCGCTCGAGCGAGGAGCGAGCTTCAGAATCCGGAATTTTTCAAGTGTTTGGTTTCTTTCAGAACTGGGATTCTTTTTGGCTTTCTATAAGAAGATGGTTTTCTCCTAAAACTAGGTGACTGGTTTTCTAGATCTAATTCAAGAGTTCTAGAGTTTTGTTTGAAGTTTTCTTCTGAGATTTTTCATAGTTTTCCTTGATGTTCTTGAGAGAGTTCTAAACTTATGCATTGAGATTCATACATCAAGGAGGTTGATTCTTAAAATTCAAGTGAGTTCTCTTCGGTGGATTCCGAAGATTAAAACGTAGAATTCAAAAGGCGTTTGATTCTACGCAGTCGTTAATTCGACAAGTGAAGTTGTGGTGTGGAATCAACTTCAGGATCAGTTCCGTGACGAAGGCGTGGTGAAAGAGTTACAGAAGATTCAGAGACAAATTGACTGGGTTGGGTAATTTGTATGGTATCTTTGTAATCTTTTAGTTCTTCAGTAGTGGATTGATCAGTGGCGGTTCGCCCGTGGTTTTTTATTACAATTGAAGGTTCTTCAATTGTGGTTTTTTCCACGTAAAAAATCGTTTGTGTCGATTTATTGTTTATTCTTAAAAACAAACAAACTAAAATCACTCTCGTAAGTGCTTGATGATTTTAGGTTGAGTGTTTTGGATTGTTGGGATTTGGAATACGTTAATCTTGATCTAATCACGAATCACGTAGGATTTTCAATTGGTATCAGAGCGGGTCACTCTTTGTTTATCAAAAACTTTGTTTTTTCAAAACTATAGGAGTGTGATTTTGTGTGACTAGTATCATGGATTCTATTCGTGAAGGTAACTCGACTCATAGACCCCTTTACTAGACGGTACAAACTATTCTTATTGGAAAGCTCGTATGAGAGCATTTTTAAAATCCATCGATGAGAAAGTTTGGCACTGCGTAATCTTTGGGTGGAGTGAACCTACAATCACCGTTAATGGCATTGATATTCCTAAACCCCTTGATAAATGGGACACAACTGATTACCAGAACTCGAGTTGGAACGGCATGGCTCTCAACTCCCTCTTCTGCTCTGTCACACCTGAAGAATTCTGTCGAATTTGCACGTGTGAAATAGCAAAAGAGGCATGGGATATTCTTGAAACAATTCACGAAAGTACTACCTCTGTTAAAAGGTCAAAACTTCAACGTCTCACCTCCGCCTTTGAAACCTTTTTTATGCACGACGATGAGACGTTTGATGATTTCTATGCTAAACTCAGTGATATCGTGAATTCCTGTTTCACTCTCGGTGAAAAAATCCCGGAAGCGAAAGTTGTTGGAAAAATTTTGAGGTCCCTTCCCGAGAGGTTCCAATCAAAGGTGACAGCCATTGAGGAGGCTCAGAATGTTGATACCCTCAAGCTCGATCAATTGGTTGGAAATTTGCAGACTTATGAAGCCCACCAAATTTCAAAGAAAAAGCAAAAAGAAACTATGGCTTTCACGAGTGCTCATGAAACTGCAAAACCTCCGGAGACTGAATTTGATTTAGAGTCTGAGATGACGGCTATGCTTACAAAACAGTTTAAAATTTTTTTGAAAAAGAAGCCTAATTTCAGAGCCCCTATTTCAAAAGATAAAAGTAATGACAAACCCAAAACTGTTCCAACAAAATTTGCTCAAACTACTGAAAAGAAGATTGTAAGGGGGCCAGGGGTCAAGTGCTATGAATGTCAAGGTTTTAGGCATATGTCCCTTGAATGCCCTTCGAAAAAGAATCGGAAGAAAGTCTACACCGTAACTTGGGATGATGAAAGCGGGTCGGAGCAAGAACCCGAAGAACCTGAATCTGGTGAAGATGGGGATAGTGCTTTCATGGCATTTTGGGCCACGGTTTCTCATCCTCTTCCAAAGCATTTGGAATCAGCTTGTGGTCAAAACTTGCATCATGCTCCCACCTTTGATGGGACTAACTATCTGTATTGGAAAATCAGAATGAGGGCTTTTCTGAGAGCCTTTGAACCAGAAGGTTGGCAAGTCATTGAAGAAGAATGAGGAGCAAAGAGAGAATGATGAAATATCTGAAGACATTGATGAGATCAATGGCGATGAACTACAACAAGCTTACGAGAAGCTATACGAGGAATCTCTGAATTTGTCTAAAACCAACAACAAACTCTCTCTCAAGCTCAAAACATGTGAGAGTGAGAATGTCCGGCTCAAAGGAGAACTCTTGACAGCAAAACAGAATGTCATCAAGATCTCAAGTGACAGGCAAGACTTATGTGGAAAACTTCTATCCTGTGAAACTAAAGGAATGAACTTCTGAAGGTGTATTCCACATATGAAGAAAAACTTGAAAGTCTTGAGCTGTCACAAGCTGCATTGGAAGAGAAAGTCAGACAGAAAGATGAAGAACTCCGTATTGCTAGAGCAACAATTGCCATGTGGAACAAAGGTTCCAGATCTCTAGAAGACATACTCGGGTCTCAACAAATGGGTTCTGACAAAAGAGGGCTAGGCTATGGTGCACAGCTCACAAGGGACAGGCCTCTACTTCACATAACTTGAAGACTCAAGCAAAGGGCAAATTGAAGATAGACCAGGTTGATCCTTCTCTTCATCAAGCAAAAGCAGGTAAGATCAACAAAAAGGAGGTAAAACCTGTTTTTATTTGTCATCACTGTGGTAGGTATGGCCACATTCGTCCTTACTGTTTTGAACTGTTTGGTAAGGTGTCTCAAAAGGGTAGAAATTCTAATACTTTTTGGGTTAGGAGACAACCTTACATGTCTAGGCAGAACACCAAGACTAAAAAGATTTGGGTTAGAAAAGATGATTTGACTTGTTTTGTTGCTCACACTGCTCTAAAAGCACGTGACTCACACATGTGGTATCTTGATAGTGGGTGCTCTCGTCATATGTCCGGTAACAAATCCTACTTCACCTCTCTTGAAAAATATGAAGGAGGAATTGTTACTTTGGAGATGGCGGCACTTCTAGAGTCATTGGTAAGGGCTCTATAAGTGTTGCTGGTCTTCCCAAGCTAGATAATGCCTTACTTGTTGATGGCCTTAAAGCAAATCTTTTGAGCATTAGTCAAATGTGTGATTCCCATCATGAAGTATTGTTTTCAAAAGATAAATGTGAAATTTTGGATAAAAAGGGAAATACTGTTTTACATGGGGTTCGCACATCTGATAACTGCTATGGGATTCTTACTACTAATGATCTCACTTGTCATTCTGCCATCATAAGTAACATTGATCTGTGGCATCAAAGATTAGGTCACATGAATTTCAAAGACCTAACTAAGATAGCCAACAAAGAGCTTGTGAGAGGAGTACCTAAACTGGGTAAGAATTTGAGCCATGTGTGTGGACCATGTCAGCTTGGCAAGCAAACCCGTGCTCCTCATAAAAAGGTGAACAGCTTTACAACCAAACGTCCTCTTGAATTGGTTCACATGGATTTATGGGTCCTACTCGCACTGAAAGCATTGGAGGTAAAAGATACATTTTTTTAACTGTTGATGATTTTACTCGATTCTCATGGGTAAATTTTTTAAGGGAAAAATCTGATACGTTTAATGCTTTCCAGGCTTTAGTCCTTAAAATCCAAAATGAACAGGGTGTTTCTATTGGGCGTATCATAAGAATCCGAACTGATCATGGTCGTGAATTTGAAAATAGTTCGTTTTCGGATTTTTGTGATATGCATGGAATTAAGCATGAGTTTTCTGCACCTATTACTCCACAACAAAATGGAGTGGTTGAGAGGAAGAACAGAGTTGTTCAAGAAATGGCTAGGGTCATGCTCCTTAGTAAGAGTCTTCCTCCAAAGTTTTGGGCCGAAGCCCTAAATACTGCTGTTTATGTCATAAATCGCATGTATTTAAGGCCCGGCACTTTACAAACTCCTTATGAATTGTGGAAGGGTTTGAAACCTAATGTAAAATACTTCAAAACTTTCGGGAGTAAGTGTTACATCTTCAAAGATAGAGAGCCCTTGGGCAAATTTGACTCCCGAAGTGATGAAGGTATTTTTCTAGGGTATTCAACCAACAGTAGGGCTTTTCGAGTCTATAACTGCGAACTTCATCATTAATGGAATCTATCAATGTGGTTATAGATGACACAGGTTCACCTACTCCAGCAACAAATGAGGATGACAATGGTGAGTCTCCAATCTTGGATACTGAACCACAAAAACAAGGAGATGCTGCGGATCAATCACAAGAAATTGTTACAGCACCATCCTCACAGGTAAGTTCAAGTCCAAAGAGTGCTCAAAGGGACATCACTCCTGTTGCTCCTATCACCTCAAGTCCTGAACTTAAACCATCAGCAAGGGTGAAACTGAATCATCCAACTCAACAGGTGATTGGAAGTGTTTCAGATCGAATGAAAACCCGAAGACAGATTCGGGATGAGGTATCACATATGTGTTATGTTTCATTAATTGAACCTAAGAATTTTAAAGAGGCCTTGCTAGATGATAGTTGGGTCAATGCTATGCATGAAGAATTAGGTCAATTTGAACGTAACAAAGTTTGGACTCTTGTTCCCAGACCTAGAGACATGAATGTGATAGGTACCAAGTGGATCTTTAAAAATAAATCTGATGAGAATGGTACTGTTGTGAGAAATAAAGCTAGGTTGGTTGCTCAAGGCTACACACAAGTAGAGGTATTGACTATGATGAGACGTTTGCCCCAGTTGCACGTCTCGAATCCATTCGTATTTTGCTTGGTGTTGCATGTTTTCTTGGTTTTAAATTGTTTCAAATGGATGTGAAAAGTGCTTTTCTGAATGGGTACTTAAAAGAAGAGGCATATGTTGAGCAACCAAAAGGGTTTGAGGACCCTAAATGTCCTAATCATGTCTACAAGTTAGACAAGGCTTTGTATGGATTGAAACAAGCTCCTCGGGCTTGGTATGATAGGCTTACTACTTTTCTTCTTGATAATGATTTTCAAAGGGGTAGTGTGGATAAGACCTTATTTGTGAAACATACTAAGTCTCATATTCTTGTTGCCCAGATATATGTTGATGATATTGTGTTTGGTTCCACTGCTGATCATCTTGTGAAATATTTTTCGGATTGCATGACACATGAGTTTGAGATGAGCATGATGGGAGAGTTGTCTTATTTTTTGGGTCTCCAAATTAAACAGTCTCCTTCGGGCATATTTGTTTCTCAGTCTAAGTATGCTAAAAATCTTGTGTCAAAGTTTGGTCTTGAGTCTTCCAAACATGCACGCACTCCCATGAGCACCAGTCTTCACCTCTCCAAAGATTCCTCTGGTATTGATGTTGATCCTACCCTTTATAGGAGTATGATAGGGAGTCTTTTGTATCTCACAGCCAGTCGTCCTGATATTTCCTTCAGTGTCGGTGTTTGTGCTCGTTACCAAGCCAGTCCTAAAGAGTCTCACATTCTTGCGGTAAAACGCATCATCAAGTATGTTAATGGGACCTTGGGGTATGGGGTTTGGTTTTCCACTGATACTACAGCTGAAATTACTGGTTTTCTGATGCCGACTGGGCAGGGTGTGCTGATGATAGGAAAAGTACATCCGGGGGGTGCTTTTACCTTGGGAATAATCTGGTTTCTTGGCATAGTAAAAAGCAAAATGCCATTTCTCTTTCCACTGCTGAGGCTGAGTACATTGCTGCAAGGAGTTGTTGTGCACAAATGTTGTGGATGAAGCAAATGCTTCATGATTATGGGATAGAACAGAACACTCTCACACTTTTTTGTGATAACACAAGTGCCATAAACATTTCAAAAAATCCTGTCCAACACTCTCGCACCAAACATATTGACATTCGTCATCATTTTATTCGAGAGTTAGTGGAAGAAGGCCTTGTTGTTCTTGAGCATGTTACCACTGAGCATCAAAAAGCTGATATTTTTACAAAACCCCTTGATCTTCTCCGGTTTGAGTTCCTTAGAAAGACCTTGGGTGTCATGCTCGATCACTAGAATGTTACTTGTTTCTTGAGTAGGTGTAAGTGTTTTGCCTTATTTGTGCTTGGATGCCATAATCTCATTATCATTGATATCTGTTTTTCTTGCATCCAACTTTTTATGTACACTACTCATGCTGCTTACAAGATCTCATAATTCAGTGTTCATAACTCATTTTGAATGCCCATGCTCATTAACCTCATGATCTCATTCTGTACACATCCTTGAGATAAATTGCTGCAGGGGTTTCCGCATAAGTGATCAAAGTTCTCTATGGACCACTAACAGTGTTTCTTGTACTTTTACAGTGGAATTGACCGATACTAGTATATCATGGGTGATGTTGAGTCTCTTAACCATCTACCATCTGTTTTCACTTCCACGGTTTCTCCCTCAGTTCTTTGAGTCCGCATGAGGAAAAGGCTACCTCAGAGGCACCAACCAGGCTATCCTTATTATATCCATGCTTCTCTGGTTCGGTTTCCATACTCTTGAGCGTGTCAGCCGCCAATGAGTGTGAAAAGAAAAGAAAAAAAAAAAAAAAAAAATGGACTCATTGACTGAGGGGGAGCCTCCGCTATTACTCAACAAATACCCCGTGATTCCTAGTGGTTTGACTTTTCTCTGTGATGTTCAGTTACTCTTGCCGGAGGTCCAGCCATCCGATCACTACTAGGATTAACTCTAGCTCAGTGGACTCTCATGGATTGCACACACACACTTTCTTTTGTGAGCTCTCATGTTGGATTTTGAGTTGTACATTCTCATGTAGTTTGTGATCACTGATGATATTTTATCTGCTTTGCTCATGATTTCCAGTGTCATTATTTTTAAACATTGCAAGTTTACAGAATTCATGATTTACGGATTATTTCATCTCAGCACTCATTGTGGCCAAATGTGATCATCCACTCTTGTTACAGGTCTCTCTTCTAGCTATTGAGTATCTTGTTTTTATTTAAAAAAAAAAAATTGTTTTTTTTTTTTCTTGGCTCGAGCGACGTGTTCCTCGCTCGAGCGTGCTTCTGCTTCTGCATTAGACCTGAGAGCATGTGTTTCTGGCTCGAGCGACCCTTTCTTGGCTCGAGCGACCCTGGCGTTTTTTACCCTCGCTCGAGCTAGCGAGTCTTCGCTCGAGCGACTGTCGCGATTTAAATCTGCAGGGGTGTCTCTTGAGTTCATTTTTCTTTCTTCTTCATGTTTCTTCTCTCTCTCTCTCTCTCCCCTAGGGTTTTGAGTGATCCATTGCTGTCTCTCCTGTGATTTTTTCTCTGCTTTCTGAGGATTTCCGTTCATTCTTGTGTCTACCCCGACATTGGTAAGTTTGATTTCTTCTCTTCGTTTATCCTCACTATACCGATGCTCTGTTTCTGTTCTAGGGTTAACCATTGTTCTATGTTGGTTATTTCTTCTCATTGTTTTGCATCTCTCTTGCATCTAGGGTACATGGGTTTGCATTTTTTACTCTGCATTAGTTCCTAGGTTTTTTCCATTCAGGTTTTACCATTTGGGGATTTTTTTTATATACTCTGCTAATTTTATAACATTCTGAGATTGGGGATTTGTGTTGGAATTTCATATTGGTTTTTTTTATTTCCATATCTATATCATGCCCTTATCTGATTATGCTGTGTACATTGTTCATATCATGATGATTGCTTGATTGATGTTATACATTGGCAGATGTTTTCAAATGGTTGATTGATGTTTTCAAATGGCTTGTACTTTGTTTACTTCTTTCATTTTTTATACTGCTCCTGGACTAATGTTTTTCTGTGCTCCTTGGTTTGGACTTGGGGATGTGGGGGTTTGTCGTTCTGGATGGTTATTGGGTGGTCTATTTTTCTGGGTTCTGCTTGCTCTGTTTTTCCTCTGTCTTTGTCCTGCTTCTGTGGTTTGTTTAGTCATGGCCGAGTCTTCCAAACGTCGCTAAATGGTTGTCTCTCGTTCTCCTTTCAACACTGCCAAATTTGAGTCGAAAGCACAAGCCAAATTGTATAGAAAGTCATTTGCCACTCGCAAAGTCCATTTAGAGCGTAATGTTTTACCAAATGCTTTTGAGGTCATTCCTATACGTTCATTGTTCGATTCCTTGGGTGGGGATCAAGTGTTACACTTTTCCGGTCCACAAAATCTTAGTCTTATCCGGGAGTTCTATTGCAACATCCACTCTATTCACAAAGAAGCCTGTACTTTTCAGACTTGGGTTAGGAAGAAGTCCCTTGCTATCTCTGGCGATGTGTTTCGGGTCTGTCTTGCTCTTCCTGAAGTTACTGAGTGTCATTTTCCTTTTCTTACCCGGTCAGGTGTTGACTTTGATAGGGTTGCCTCCGAGTTATGTGGTGTTGACCGGGTTTGGCCTGCTGGGGCCCTCCTCCAGCAGAATGAGTTGCTCCCCCGGTTCCGTCTTCTCAATCTCATTGTTTGTGCTAACATTTATGTCACCACCCATTCCTCCCATATTACCCAGGACCAAGGCTATGTTTTGTATTGTATTCATCATCGCCTTCCTATAGATCTTCCCGAAATGATTGTTTCCAAAATGATTGGGGTTTTTGAGGGTAGGAAATCTTTGGGGCTTCCGTATGGTTGTTTGATTACTCGTTTTCTCACTTCACTTGGTGTTCCTGTTTTTGAGGACGATAAGTTTGCACATCCCACTAAACCCATCACAAAACTCACCGTATCCCAGAGTCAGGCTCACGTGAGGGGGAGTGTGTATGGGGTCGGGCATTCCGGTGCAAGTGGTATAGGTACTGCAGGTGATGATGATCCTCTTGCCGAGGAGGAGGAGGTTGAGGCTGCTTATGCTACTCCAGCCGGTGCTCATGATCGTCCTCGCTCTGTTCGTGGACAGCTACAGCACTTGGAGCAGGCTGTGACTCATCGCCTTGATCTCATGGATACTCGCCTCGATGAGCAGCACACTATGCTAGCACAGATTCTCTCGCTCCTTCAGCTGCAGCATCCTCCCCCTTCTTCCTAGTGTTGGTTTTTTGGTTATTTTCTGCATTCTTTTGGATAGTTTTTTGCTTTTACTGTCTCTTGCTTCTACTGTATATGCCTGCTTCTGTTTTCCTCCCGGACAAAAAGGGGGAGATTGTTTTGGTTTGGATTGATGTACATGGGCATATTGTTAATGTTTTGGATGGGCATATTGTTCTTGTTGTTTTGGATTGATTTTGTTTTTGGATATAATTTGCAAGACAGATTGATGCAAGGATATGCATACTCATGATCTTTTCTTTACAACTCAATGCATAATCATGATGTTTTTTGTTATAACTCAATTGATTCATTTTTCTCGTATATAGATACAACTATCTTGATATTTTTAATTATGCAAAACAAATCTTTTTCAAGTTTGTGATGTGCAGATTGGGTGAATGTCAAGCTTGGTTTCATAGTTGTTTTTCATTGAGTTGTAATTTCATTCCTTGAGTTGTAATTGTTTAGCCAATTCTTTGAAGTGTAATTGTTTTAGTTAGTCCTTGTGTTCAGGAAATTCTTTAGAAAGTTTTGTCCGGGTATTGACAAAGGGGGAGATTGTTAGGTCCTATCTTGTCAAAATCCCGCGAACAAAACTCAGTGATTGAGTTGTAATGTTTTGTGCATTTTTGTCTTCCTCGCTCGAGCGAAGATGTCCTCGCTTGAGCGAAGGACTGCGTCTGGTTTAAAACCTGAATGTTTTGTGCATTTTTGTCGTCCTCGCTCGAGCGAAGATGTCCTCGCTCGAGCGAAGGACTGTATCTGGTTTAAAACCTGAAGGGGGTGAATGTACGCTCGAGCATAGAATTGGTGGATCGAGCGAAGGTCAATGCTCGCTCGAGCGAAGATGAAGGTGGCTCGAGCGAACAACTGCTTCCACACAAAAACCTGAAAGTGTTGTTTCCTCGCTCGCGCGAAGAGTTCGTGGCTTGAGCGAAGGCTCTAGTAGAAATCACGCAAGATAAGCTTCTCGCTCGAGTGAGAGAAGCCTCGCTCGAGCGAGCTTCAGAATCCGGAATTTTTCAAGTGTTTGGTTTCTTTCAGAACTGGGATTCTTTTTGGCTTTCTATAAGAAGATGGTTTTCTCCTAAAACTAGGTGACTGGTTTTTCTAGATCTAATTCAAGAGTTCTAGATTTTGTTTGAAGTTTTCTTCTGAGATTTTTCATAGTTTTCCTTGATGTTCTTGAGAGAGTTCTAAACTTATGCATTGAGATTCATACATCAAGGAGGTTGATTCTTAAAATTCAAGTGAGTTCTCTTCGGTGGATTCCGAAGATTAAAACGTAAAATTCAAAAGGCGTTTGATTCTACGCAGTCGTTAATTTGACAAGTGAAGTTGTGGTGTGGAATCAACTTCAGGATCAGTTCCGTGACGAAGGCGTGGTGAAAGAGTTACAGAAGATTCAGAGACAAATTGACTGGGTTGGGTAATTTGTATGGTATCTTTGTAATCTTTTAGTTCTTCAGTAGTGGATTGATCAGTGGCGGCTCGCTCGTGGTTTTTTATTACAATTGAAGGTTCTTCAATTGTGGTTTTTTCCACGTAAAAAATCGTTTGTGTCGATTTATTGTTTATTCTTAAAAACAAACAAACTAAAATCACTCTCGTAAGTGCTTGATGATTTTAGGTTGAGTGTTTTGGATTGTTGGGAATTGGAATACGTTAATCTTGATCTAATCACGAATCACGTAGGATTTTCAATGATGATGTTGATGAAGATCTAAAGATGAATGGCTTGTTGGGTGGTTGATGATGATGATTCTCTCTCTCTCTCTCTCTCTCCTACTCTCATCTTCTCTTCTTTGTTCTTCTTCTTCTTTGTTCTTCTCTTCTTCTGCCAGTTATTGAAAAAAAAAAAAAAATCAAAACGACGAAACGAAGTCATTTTGAATTCGGGCCAAATTCGAGCTACGTAGCATAACTAATATAAAAAATACGAGGCTTATTATATTTTTGGGATAAATTGCACTTTGTCTAATTTATGTTTAGTTGTTTTTTTCACTTTATTCCTTAAAATTTTATTTTTTCCACTTTAACCTTTCATGTTTCATCTTTTTCTCAATTTACTTCTAAAGTTATTTTTTGTTCAAAATTAGACACAAAAAAATATCATATTAACTGTCAGCATAAAAAATATATTATATTGAAATTTGAGTTTGTGTAGGTGCGAGTTATATATAATAAAATATTTTTATACGATATGGCTATTAATGTGTCATTTTTTATCTAATTTTGAACATAAATTAGTTTTTAGGTATAACTTATAAGAGCATCCTCAGCAGATGCCTTATATCACCTCTTTACTCAAAATAAGGGATTTTGCTGTTAAAAACCACCCTCATCAGATCCCTTAACCCACCCCTCAAATAAAAGTATTGCTACAATTGCTCCACAAATGTAGGGAGCGACTGTTCACCCCCCAAAAATATAAAATTATTTTTTATTCAACCTTGAGCATCTCCATCCCCAAAAATATAAAATATGAAATAATTAAAAAATAATATTTTATTAGAATAGAGAAAGAATAAGAAATTTGTTGGGGGAAATAGATGAAAAATGATTCCTAAAATAGGAAATGAAATTTTTAATAATATTTTAGGGTAAATTCTTATTTTATTTCGTTTTGAAGGCACGCCTAGACGTCCCCCGGACATCCGGCCGGTCGATCGCCTTTCGCTGCAGAGAAGCTATCTTGTATGTTGTGCTCTTGTTTTTGTTTTTATTATTTTATTATTAAAAAATATTTAAATTTAAAAATAATGAAAAATATTATTTTAATAGAATAGAGAAAGAATAGGGAGTTTGTTGGGAGAAATAAATGAAAAAGTGATTCCTAAAAATAAGGAATTAATTTTTTAATAATATTTTAGGATAAAATTTAGGTAAACTGGTGGGGATGCTCTAAGTTGATTTTTTTTTACTTATTATAAAAATATATGCAAAAAAAATAGAGATATAATGTGATAAAAATAAAAATTGCCTATTTATAGTGTTGCCAAATGAGACCTAAATTAAAAAAATATTAATTGCGAAGGGTAAAAAAAAAAAACCTGTTTCCAAACTAATGCTGACTCGGTGAACCGAGAAACGGTGGTAGCGTGGCTGCACAAATTAACAATTCGAAATTATCACAAATGGGCTCTCAGATTCTCAAAATCTCACCATTCTCTTCTTCTAGAACCCTAATTTTCAATCCCACCCCTCTTTCCCGATTACTACCAAAGTCAAATACTCCCACTAGGCTCTGCAATACCCAACTCAGGCAGTTTTCATCGAAGCCCATATTCGTCAATACCCCAATTTCTCAGCCTGGGTTTGGCTTGTTGTTTCGTCAGAGCGAGAGGAGATTCAGAGGCGGAGTTGTAGCCATGGCTGCTTCTGGGTCTGGGCAGAAATCAGACGAAGAGTGGAGGGCAATTCTTTCGCCTGAGCAGTTTCGGATTCTGAGGAAGAAAGGAACAGAGTATGATTCTTATTCATATATATATATATATATATATGTATGTATGCTATATAAGCCTCTGTTTCATGTAGTGGTAGAGCATTTTCATTTAATTTTATGGGTTTTTGTAATTGTTGTGTTGTTAGAATGTTAAACCCTTTTAATTGGGTTTTGATTTGGTATTTGTTGAGTTTTCCTAGAATCTTGATGGACCCACTTGTTAATTTTTGTTCTTGTAAGGGACAGAGTGCGATACTTAGTCATATATGCATAATTCTATACCTCTGTTTTGTGTAGTGGTAGAACATTTTTCATTGAACTGATGGGTTTTGTATTTGTTTTGTTGTAGATGTTAAACCCTTATTTGTTGAGTTTTCCAGAAATCTTGATGAACCCACTTGTCAATTTTTGTTCTTGAAAGGGACAGAATAAGATTAGTCATACATGTATACTTGCATACCTCTGTTTTATGTAGTGGTTGAACATTTTTCATTGAACTGATGGGTTTTGTATTTGTATTGTTGTTAGATGCTAAACCATTGTAATTGGGTTTTGATTTGGTGTTTGTTTAGTTTTCCTAGAATCTTGATGAACCCACTTGTTAATTTTTGTTCTTGAAAGGGACAGAGTACGATACTTAGTCATATCTGCATACTTGTATACCTCTGTTTTTTGTAGTGGTGGAACATTTTTCATTGAACTGATGGGTTTTGTATTTGTTTTGTTGTTAGATGTTAAACCCTTTTAATTGGGTGTTGTGGTTGATTTGGTATTTGTTTGGTTTTCCTTGAATCTTGATGAATATATGTGATACCTTTTATATGTGCTTGCTATATTGTTTCATGTGGTGGTAGAACATTTTCATTCAATTTCTTGGTTTCGTCTTTGTTTTGTTGTTTGACTAGGGATAACTTGTGCCTGAAGGCACAACCAACAATATTTTTGGTATCACATCTGTTACGAAATTCAATTGTAATAAATCAATTCAAAATGATAATATTATTTCAATTTATAACCTCAATGATAAGAAGTTGAAATTGTTTCTACACATTGAACTAACAAAAATATTCATAAATCTCAAATATTAAACTTCAAAAATAGAGTCCAAATAATGAATTTTATATTTCAGTGTAGCATAAACAAAAAATTTAAAAATATTTGCTAAAATCTAAGTCCAAATAGCAAATTTTAAAATGACACATGTATAACAAACATTGAATAAAAAAATATTACTGAATTAGTATCATAACTGGTAACCTTTTTGCCTTATTAGATTTCAATATCTTTTTTGGGTGGATGAATGAATATTTTGATATAAAAGAGTAATTATCCTAGCTAGCCAACAATAGAACATTAATCATCTAATTTAGAATGAGAGCCAACCAATGACACACATAGAGTGTATTAACATCTCATATGTTCTTAAACTCATGTCAAATAAAATCACATAATGAAAAGATCTCTACTGAATCACAAAAAATAGAGACCTCATGTCTCTGAACAATTTGATTACATGCCTAACACTTATTTTCTATATTTAAGCAAGCATTGCAAAAAATAAATGAAAAAAAAAAAGTGGCACAATAACAGTTGAAATTTGAACTTGATGACAAAATAGTGCCGCATTAGATAACATTTACCTAACAATTCCTTCTTTTTCAAATATAATGTTAGAGAGGAGTCAAACAACTCTGATATGTCACCAAAATGTTTTACAAAATTGACTCAACTTGAGAGATTGTAGGTTGCAACACTTGGTCTCTAATCTTGCCCTTCTAAGTTCTAGCGAATGACTCGTGCCTAAAAATACTTGCATACATTTTGATTTCTTCCAAAACCAACTATCCTTCCAATAACATATAAAAAAATCCAATGATTTACTAATTCTATATATTTCAATATTTTAATATGAAGTTTATAACCATAAAAATTACCACCTAGTGGAATTGTCCATATACAAATAGTGATAAAAAAAAATAACGCCCAATTAGTACACATTAATGTGTGTTTGGGAGGGGAAAGATTGGATACACACTTAACTTTTGGCATAGTGCACAAAGTGGTTGCCCCGTGACTTGAACCCATAACCTCAAGGTTATTAGGCCAAGGATTTACCATTGAACCAATGGTCACCCCTTTAGCCTTCTAACAATTTGACAAATTAAAATGACAAGATCAAAGTCTAAAAATCTGAAATACCACACAACAATCAAACAGAAAATTATTCACGTCTACGATACTTCTAAATTGAACATTGCTAGCAAAACTAATTAACGGTGCCCACTTAATTAATAATACAGCTAAATACGACATAAATAATTTCTTGCAATACATCCAAGCTCTCTAATAAAACTATGTGAACAAAGTTGAAAACTGCCAAGTGAACCTTGAAAGATAAATAACTCAAGTATTGAAACAGCCTATTATCTCATACTCTTAGCACTCGTAGCACATTCAAGCTCACTGTGTCAAAATAGAGATCTCATGTCTCGAGCAATTTGATTACTTGCCTGACACTTATTTTCTATATTTAAGCAAGCACCGAAAAAAAAAAAAAGAAAAAGGGAAAATAAAAGTTAAAATTTAAAAATTTGAACTTGATGACAACATAGTGCTGCATTAGATAACATTTACCTAACTATTCCTTTTTTTCAAATAAAATGTTAGAGAGGAGTCAAAGAAACAATTCCTTTTTTTCGAATAAAATGTTAAGAGAGGAGTCAAACAACTTTGACATGTCACCAAAATATTTTACAAAATTGACTCAACTTGAGAGATTGTAGGTTGCAAGACTTGGTCTTTAATCTTACCCTTCTAGCGGATGACTCGTGCCTAAAAATACCACCTAGTGAAATTGTCCATACACAAATAGTGATATAGAGTAAAAAATTTCTTTAGCCTTCTAACAATTTGACAAATTAAAATGATAAAATAGAAAATTACTCAAAATAGAAAATTACTCATGTCTACGGTACTCCTAAATTGAACATTGCTAGCAAAACTAATTAACGGTGCCTACTTAATTAATAGCACAGCTAAATCTGCCATAAATAACTTCTTGTAATACATCCAAGCTCTCTAATAAAACTATGTGAACAAAGTTGAGAACTGTTTGAAACTGCCAAGTGAACCTTGAAAGATAAATAACTCAAGCACTGAAATAACACATTATCTCATACTCTTAACACTTGTAGCACATTCAAGCGCACTATGTTAAAAAAAAGGACACAAAGTAAAACAAAAAAATAAACCCAACAAAAGTGACGTAATAACCAAATTTATTAGATTGATGTAATTGAGTTATTAACATTGAAAAGAGATAACCAATTCAAAACCATCTTCTATATGTGACCAATAGACATTTTTGCTTAAGTGACATTGTCATATAAAGTTGCCTTGCTTTAGAACTATGTTCACCAACACTCCCTCCATGGACTTGACGCATCCTCCATCTTAGCTATGTCCATTGTCATGTGAGAAAACAAACAATAAGCTCCACTACTCTAACTGCAAAAGAGCCAACAAATTAGAGTAAAATAAATTTTGTAGTAATTAAGAAATCACCAAACAATAAATTATATAATCTAGTGTGTTTCTTAACAAAAACAAACCCATAGAATAAACCAATCCAAACAAAATCAAGGATAAGGTAATGCTAAATTTCTTTCTCGAATGGTCAAGAACAAATAAATAAAAAATTCTATACCTCCCAACTTGCATTATTAGGGAAAGAAACAAAAGGTCTAATTTAATTTTTGAATAGGAATATCTCCAAGAAAACATCACAACCATAGATAATTAATGAAATTATAATTTTCTAAAAAAAAAAAAAAATCTTTGGTGCCTCCTCTTTTTATTCAGCTTTGCAAAATGCATGAAGTCAATGAATCATTTTGTTGGCGGCAATTCAAAGCTGAAACGGGTCTAAACTCACCTTATATGAAACTCGCCTTTTACTCGTCTGATCGCATTACGGTTTCGTTGGCTCTCCTAGCATAATTTTTATTCTATTTGAATAGCCTCCCACTCCATTTTCAATCCTGAAATAATTTTCGAAGATTCTATTTTTTCAAGAAAATCAAAATAAGGATACATGCTAATCTACGCAACAAACATTTGTTGATGTTTTGAAATTCAAATTATACATTTTTCACTACCCTTGAGTTGAGACAAATCCATTAGAAACATGAAATTCAAATCATGACAGCCAAACTAAATTCAAAGTACCCACACAATGTGTAGGAATCATAAGTTTAAACAATCCAAATTTCAAATCAAATTGTGTTCTCCTAGAAGATTAATTAATGCTTTTTGACATTGATACACGACAACATAGACAATATAGTGATATTTATCAACAAAAAAATAAAAATAAAAAAACATAGACAATATAGTGATAACCTGTGCCTAAAGACACTCCTTAGGGACACTCCTTAACAAAACCTAAGCATTTGGTAGTGTATACAACTCAACATTAAATGAGGAAAAAATTGTATAAAACTTGGTAGTGTACATGTAAAAACTTAAAAAATATATTTTCAAAACCTTTAAGAGTAATTCAGGCATAAATATTCTATTAGCATCATTATTTCAACACCAAAAAATTTTAAATCAATCCATTAAAGTTTATTCACTTGGGTTCCTTTACCCTAACTCTCCCACATTCACATTCCACTCTTTCCATGTAGACTAACCAAGAATAACACAATTGGCGAATGAAATATTGAATTGCCTTTTTTGGACATTTTAGAAGTTGTTTCTAGTGCAAAAGTTGCTTCAATTTTGTTGCCTTAAATGCAAGAGAACCAAACTGCTAGTTTTAGCATTCTCATGGCAGCATTAACAGTAACACTATAATAAATCAATTGCTAATTTAATATTCTTTTCATAATCAATTAAGAAAAGCTCCACAATTAGAAGACAAAAGAAATTCTGCATAGAATATCAAAATAATCCTGCATATAATATCAAATGAATTCCTATATGAAATATCAAGACTAAGAACAATGAAGACAATTGGTTTAGAGATGATAATTTACTGTATTCCATAAAAATATTATTCAAAGGATGTGTTCAATTTAAAAGGAGGAAAAAAAAAAAAAAACCCTATAAACTCAAAACCAGTTAACCCATTTGCTTCAAATAAAAGAATAATGAACTTGAAATATGAATGAACTTATGTTGTTCATGTCAAAACATTTAGGGTGTGTTTGGTTTGCTTTTGAGAGAGTGATTTTCAAAAAAAAAATTAGGGAGAGAGTTTAGAATTTTTTTTGGTTTGTTTGGTTGTATATTTTGAAAGTAGTTTTGAAGTTTGGGAGTTTGGGATGATTTGATATTTTGTTGTAATTGAGGAGATGTGTGAGAGAAAAAGTGATTGAGAAGGAGAGAGGAGAGAGAAAAGTGATTGATTGATGTGTAAGAAAAAGAAAGTAATTTTGGAAATTTTTTGAGAAAAACCACAAACCAAACAAAATTTTGAAATTTTTTTTCAAAAACAGTTCTCCCAAAAGCAAACCAAACAAGCCCTTAAGTTTTATTGATTTCTAGAAGGCACACATTGCAAAGTCTAAAAATATATAGAACATGAACTTGGCATTCATTTTCATTCTAACAACCATGTCAAAATTAGAGTGTCATAGTGTTGGTGACAGGTTCATACCCAAATCTTGCACATACCATGATGGAGAGGCGTGAATAGCAATTTCACTCACCTATAAAACTTAAAGCATTATGAGTTACTTAAAATATTTATGTTCAACAAATGGAATTAAAGTGAAATACCCACAACTTACATATGTCAAAATAGACAACAAAAGATAACATTCATTTGAATATTTTATCAAGTTTGGATCATGAATTTGAATAGGGATTTGGAAAGGGAAAGGAAAATAGAGAAATAATTTAGTTTATATTCATTCACATTTCACTAATTATTTTCCTCTATCTCTTCATAATCCTACCAAAATCCACGATCCAAACACACCTACGAATATTATACAATACATCCGGAACATAGACATTTTCATAAATATGTCTTTTAAAAAAAAACATAAGCATAACTATGCCAATCTTGAGCAATGTTCCTACAGGGGGGGGGGAAGAAAGAAAGAAGTCATATTAGCACCTCCACAATTCAATCCCACGGGAAATTGAAGTGCCAAAAAATTATTATTGAATAGTATATATTAAGATATAAAGCTCATTGGCGTGGCTACTAATAGAAATTTCTTAAAAAAATTACAGAAAAAAAAAAGAATCAAAAAATCATATGCATAATGCTTCCCTTTGGAATTATACCACCGGGATTTTTATTAACCCAAGAAAGACAAATTTAGTGATGTACTTTTTGTTAATGTTAAAGTGGCATATAACATCAAATTTTATTCCTGAACCCAAACAAATATTAGCTAAACACACATACATGTTCTTCAAAGAGATACAGAGAGAGAAAGAAAGTGAGAGGACCAAACATTAATCAATTGAAGAGAAACCTATTACAAATTGTTTCTCTTTATTCCCAACTACAAAAGTTTCTCTTTCTTTCTCCGATTCAAATCTTAGGAAAGTAAATGCAACATATTAGCCTATTTCTTCTCTTCACAATCAGAAACCTTCCTAACATAATTCAAATTAATCCCAACCAAAGAATCCACATGATCAAAGTAATTAGAAAGTTTTATAGCAATATCCAAAAGTTCTCTTTGTTTTGGGAAGAAAGTTGGGAATGAATCTAAATAATAACAAAAATCTACATGATCAAAGTTTTCCTGCTATATACAAATCACAAAGAAAAACAAACAAATCACAGAGAAAAATAGAGTGAAATAGTGGGTTTTGCTCCAACCAATACTAAAACTTCAAGAGGGCTCAAACCTTACACCTCTTCGGAAATAGAGCATCCTTGAAACCTTCAATACAATATCAGACATCCAATTGCAATCAAAGACAATAATTCGTGACTCAATCAGAAAACCAGAGGCCTAATCGAAACTTCATGTTGCATGTATCAGAGACCTAATCAATCGCCAGCTGTAAATGGCCTAATTGATACCCAAAGTATGATAATTGTAAGAAAAGATTAAACCATTGCTTCAAAATTTATTCAACTTTTCAACTCAATAGCAAGCATGATTGCTGATTAGTTCGTAGACTTGTAGAGTTAAGGAAGACAACCAACCAAAAGAAAAAGTTAGTCAATAAGAATGAGCAACCATTGCTTCACTAAGAATACAAATCAGATACTTACCTCAGTGTTTGGATGTGATAGGTTCGGAAGTAGTTTTACTTCTTCCTCATGCTCTCTAATGTGAGCCTATTAAGCAAATTAGAAACAAAAGAACAAAAATGGAAATGCAATTCAGTCAAACAAACAAAATAGTTTTGCCAATCAATCAATCAATCAAAATATATACATAGTTATATAGTACACCACAAAGGCAAACCTTCACATACAAATTGTAAGAATCCATAACATAAATGTAATAAAGCAATTAAACTCATGTTTTCTCTTTTTGAAGCACTATTGATAGTAATTGTAACCTTCATTCAGACATATTTCAATGACAACAAAACAAATGCTATGTATAACAAATTACTAACCTGCTTGATGGCTATGTATAACAAATGTACGACAAAACAAATGCTATGTATAAAAAATTACTAAACAAATGCTACGTAAACCAAACTAATAATAACAACAAAATTACTAACTTGCTTGATGGCTGGAAGCTCTCTATAATCCAGCCAAATGCACTATAGGGTGTAGCTACTTCAATAAGAATCTGATTTTCGATTTGCAAATGTATCGAGCTGATGAGTGTTATTCTAATTAACGACAGGAATAAAAATTAGAATTTAGGAATAATTATTGAAAAATGTTTACACAAATGTAGAGATAGAATAAGAAAGAGACCATAGATTGTGATTGAGGATACCCATTGAATCGTGGCCTCGAAATCACTTTTAAGTGCTTCAGTCATCCATCAGCACTTTGTATATCAAGCCTCAATTGTTGCTTCGCAATTGCCACAAACCCATGGTGAAAACTGTGACGGTTGAGACTTTAGAATGGGCTGTGACGGCTACATCGAGGAGAAAGTTGAAGTGGTCTCAAACCCATGGTGAGGAGGTGAAAACAATGAGGAAGATGAGAGGAAGGAGCTGAAACAACAACATTAAACCTACAATGGAAGCCAAGCACCCCGTTACCAACAAATATTGCAAAAAATAAAAAAAAACAAAACTAATGTTTAGCATCAAACCAAACAAAACTAAAGTATAGTTCAAATCTATCACAATTTTAGCAACGAAACTAACTAATTAATCAGCAAAACTAATTAAAGTTTACAGCAACTTTTCCCAGTGTTTCAACAAAACTAACTAATTAAAATATCTGTTTGGGATCTCATTGAACAAAACACTAAATACCCAAACACCAAATACCCACAACCTTAGTCCGCTCCATTGCCGTCATCGAAGTCGCTGCATCGTATTGCCGTCATCGAAGTCGCTGCATCGTATGGCAGAAAGCATAATGGTTCTTAAATAGATAGATTAATGGGCTGTTCAAAAAAATAAAATAAAATAGATAGATTAATGGTGACTTTCGAAACTGATTTAATACAAATCTAGCAATCGAAACTGATTTAATACAAATCTAATACAAATTAGATATTAATACAAATCAGCAAGAGGAAATCTACTAATTAATCAACAAAACTAATTAATTAAAGTTTCCAGTAGCTTTTCCCATGGTTTCAACATCTCCAACATAACTAACTAATTAAAATAACTATTTGGGATATCCTTGAACAGAGCTAGCAAGACCAAGACACTGAAACAGAGCCAGCAAGGCCAAGACGAATACCCACAACCTTAGTCTGCTCCATTGCCGCCGTCGAAGTCACTACAAAGGTTGATTAATGGTGCTTAAAGATAGAGTAGAAAAAATATAAAGAGATACATTAAAGATAATAGTGCTTAAAGATAGAGTAGAAAAAATGTAATGAGATAAATTAATGGTGCTTGAACAGAAGTTGATTAATGGTGCTTGCAACCCTTGTTATTGAGTACAAAACCCAATAAAAAAATATTAATTTTGACAAAATACAATCATAATAGACCTTTAAGCAAAACCCAGGAATGACAGTAACCAAAATTTAACTTTCTTTATTTTTTTCGCCACTTTCTTAGCAACAAATAGATAATTAATTCACCACATTGATGAAATTTTACAATTTCAAACCCAAATCCAAAGACTAACTATACAAACCATAAAAAATAAAATAAAAAAATCAATTGGTTCAGATTGCTGAATTCCAACACAATTCAATTGTTGCCCTAAAAGCATCTAGAACAGTCTCAATGCTTCTTTTATTCAACCATAGAAGTTAGCTTCAACCAAAACTAATATGCTTAAATAGAATTTCATCCTATTTTTGTAGAAACAGAATCTAATAAAAAGAAATAATTCTGTGCTGGTAATTTTGTCCAAGAATTTTGCTATTCGGAATTCTGTTCTAGTAACAAAAAAGAAAAAAGAAAAACAAACCCAAATAAAAGAGGGGAAAAAAGTGAGAGGGAGAGAGAGAGAAGAGGCAAAGATTGATTATCATATCAAAATCTAAAATACAAAACCCAAATAAAACCCTAGATTCACACACCCTCTTCAAAAAAAAAAAAAAAAAAAACCAGCAGAGAGCTGTCTAGATTAGAGAGAGAGGAGGCAAAGATTGAACAATAACAAACCCAATGGAACAACAACAAAAGGGGGAGTAAAAAAAAGGTGAGAATTTAGTCTTTTACCTTGGAGTTGTGTAGAGAGAGAGGAGGAAAACATTGAGCCAGATGGTACAAATCACCCCCTCTCAGCGGGGTTGTATTCCGTCAAAGGAAATCACCACCGGAGATTACTTAAACTTCTAGAGAGAGAAAGCTTGGTGGAAAGAAGATGTGTGGTGGGAAGAGGAAGAGGTGTGAGAGAGAATGAAGTTTCAAATTTTGAAATCAAAATCAGAGAGAAACAGGAAGAAGACGTTTGTGAGAGAAAGAGGAAGATGTTTTTCAGGGTGGGAACCAAAGCTAAATCTGGACCATTTATTAAACTTAGTAAAATTGATCTAAACCATTGAAATGTCCAAATAGGACAAATGAGAGTGAGATATTTTCAGCCCTTAGATTGAATTAATCTGATGGTCCACATTTTGACACACAGACAAATGTCCCATCCCCAATTCAAAAACACCATTGTTTTGTTATATAGATGTTAAACCCTATTAATTCAATGTTGATGAACCCCTTGCTAATTGTTGTTTTTGTTGGTTATAACATTTTCATTCAATTGCTTGGCTTTGTCTTTGTTGTTTAAAACTTTAAACCCTATTAATTGAATATTGTGGTGGATTTGGTAATTGTTTAGTTGCTCTTGATATAACCACTTCCTAATTATTGTTTTTGTTGGGTTCAGGACTTTCCTATTCAGGAGATATATATAGATTGACTGAGTTGTTTGATGGGTTAGTGATTCTTAGTAGTGTTTGTAGTTTGTGTTTTCCCTCCATTAATACGTCTTCAAATCCAAGATCCAAACATAGCTCTAGCCTCTTACATATGAAGTCGTATGTAATTGAACCATTTGTTTTAGAGGAAAAGCAGAGGAGGTTTATGTTGTTGGAGGTGGAGGAGAGCATGCTAAAAAGTTCTAACATGTCAATCTTAGGATGACAAAGTTTGTAGTTCAGGACAACAACATAAACCAACTTCCTTCTCTAAGAGAAGAAAAGGCCGAACAACGTAAAATCTTGTGGAATGTGGTAAGAGAAACATATAAGGCATTGCTGCCTGGGATAGGGCAAGAAAGGGATGGAAATATATGTGAAATCCAACACATCTGCTGCTGGAATTTTTTGAGGATTTGAATGCCATTTTCCTGTTTTAAGGAAAAAAAGTTCTGCACCAAATTTTCTTTTAGTTTAATTTCTTTTAAAGTAGAGGAAAAGATTAAAGGAAGAAGGAAAAACCGGATGCACTGGGTTTTGAGTTTTTATTTATTTAAATATTATACAGGTTGAGAGAACAAACTAGCATAATTATTGTGCCATAATACATGCTAAATCTCTACTCCACAAATATTTTTCCAGCTATATGGATGCATCGTACATGGCTGTTTTTTTAGTGAGATTAGTGTCATTAGTTGTTCTCTGAATGGTTGATGTGACGAGCACAGATCTGATGAATGCAGCACTGCTGCTGGTTATTATTTTGCTAAACAAAAGCTTGGATTCTTGTGAAGGTTGGGTTTGAATTGGCTGGTGTTAGATTCTGAAAAGGCTGAATTGTGTCCTTTTATTACTTGTATAAACCTTGTTATATTGGGGCTTTGTAGGTATCCCGGCACTGGGGAATATGACAAGCTCTTTGCTGAGGGAGTCTATACTTGTGCTGGATGTGGAACTCCTCTCTACAAGTCAACAACTAAATTCAACTCCGGTTGTGGTTGGCCCGCTTTCTATGAAGGTCTTCCTGGAGCCATAAACCGCAATGTGAGTCTCATGTTTCCTCTTATATTGCACTCAATATCCATTCTCTTCACCATATAGTTCTCACAAGTCATATCTATTGATATTTTTTTTTCCCCTCTCATAAGAAACAATATCGTCATGTCATGTTTCCTCAGGAGGACCCAGATGGAATGAGGATTGAAATTACATGTGCAGCTTGTGGTGGCCATCTGGGTCATGTATTTAAAGGTGAAGGCTTCCCTACACCAACAGATGAACGTCATTGCGTCAATAGTATTTCGCTTAAGTTCACTTCTGAAGATTCTTCCAAGTGAAGTTGTCTTTGTTCAAGATTACAGTTTATATCTAACACAGTAATTATTTTGTTTGATGAACTTCCAATAAAGATGGATACCCGTACGGAGTCAAGTACTTGGTGTGGTTCTACTCTGTTCTAAGTTACACGGTACAGTTCTGTGTATTTGTTCTCTTTTACCATTTCCAATTATGTTTTGACAAAAAGCAATACATTGACTGTTGAAAAGTTGGTGTGCTGTTGTACTGGAGGATCTGAATCCTATATTCTTAAGTTCACAAAAATAGAAATTGAAGCCAAGTGTAGATTAATGGATCTATTGTATTTATGTCTTTTCTTCCCATTCTACCTTTCTTTAAGTACAAAATATTTGGGTTAATGATATCAGGAAATGTATCGATATATCATTGGTATCGAAAGTTTAAAATTCCGTGTCAGTTGATAATTAAAATCCTGGTACATACGCAAATAACTAATCCAATTGGTTGTTCATCAAGAAACAAACTCTAACAGATGAAATGTATCGTTTGTACTAGAGAGGAAAATCACAATAACATAAACAAAATAAAACATTTTGGGTAGATCATTGCATCATTTTAATTATTAAAAATGTAGAATAATATTTTTTATTTTCTCAATGTAAAATGAAATTTTCATTTTTTTCATTTTTTATTTCATCATTAAAAGGTTGTACTTTAATTCAAAATCATATCTTTTTTAACACAAACAGATAAAGAGAGAATGGCAGTTCTATAATTTTTTGTAATTAGTTAATTATTTTTTCTCTTACTTTATAAACTGACAAACTCTTGATGCACAAAATATGAAATATACTTTTATCATTTTTTATCATATAGTACATTTAAAATAAATTTTTTTAAAAAATGGATATGTAATATACATTTTAATACAGAAATTTGTAGAGATATGATTTTGGATATATAATATAGAATGAGTGCTACTATTAGCACTCTATAAATTATTTTGGATCTTCTAATTTTTAACTTTTTTTTAATACGATAATAATCTCAAATAAAATTACTAAAAATGACATCATTAATTTTGCGACACTCTATTTCACAATTAAACCTACACGGCCATTACATCATAAATTAGGGTTTATGAGAGCCCACCTCCATCACCACCTATCTACTTTTCCCAAATCTTACTTTCAAAATCTACTCACCCTCAAAACCTTAAAAGTCTTTTGGCGGTAATATTCTGGTGGTAATAATGGCAATCATTTGACTACCTACACCTCTTCGACAATAACAATGAGTGAAAGTTTTTCTAGTAACTATAACTCTATAAAACGATAGGAGTACAACAATAAAAACTTAGAGGATGTTCATAACTTTGATGTTGTTCTTAGTTCAGAGGAGATTGGCCTTATAAGAGTAAGTTTTTTGAAAAAATGGCAAAAATAATGAAATTTGTTCGTCATTTTTTTCGAGACTGAACTCCCAAACATATGATCGAAATTCGGGAACACATACCCGAACATTGTTTATTTGTTTGAGAAGACATTCCCAAACAAATAGGTAATGTTCGGAAATGCAGGTCCGAACATGAAAATTTCTTAACACCTTAAACGGTCAAAATTATTAATGCTTACAGAAGTTTTCATTTTTTCAAGTTCCGGAATACAAGCCCGAACATTACTTATTTGTTCAAGAAGGCATTCCCAAACAAATAAGTAATGTTCGGGAATGCAGGTTCGAACATGAAAATTTCTTAACATATTGAACGGTCAAAATTGTTAACGCTTGCAGAAGTTTTCATTTTTTCAAGTTCGGAAATACAATAAATTTTTTAACACATTGAATGATCAAAATTTTTAACACTTGCAAAAGTTATCGGAAGTAGCCCAAATCTATTATCAGGTTCAAAAGTTATTCATTCATCGCGTAGTTTTGATAATATTGCTATGTAGTGCTCTGCTGAACTCACAATTTTATAATATCTACCAACAAAACCAACCAAACCAATTATTATAATTTTTTTTCTGCAAGAAAATAAATTATTACGAGAAAATTAAGAAATTATGTATATAGGTATACACACACACACACACATATATATATATATATATATAGAGAGAGAGAGAGAGAGAGAGAGAGAGAGAGAGAGAGAGCATACGAACTGTGATAATGGTGGATGAGGTAGCAGTGACAATAATTACATTGACTCTTCTTTTTCTTTGTGGGTTTTGTTAGGGTTTTTTGGAAGAGAGGTTTTTTTGGGTGTGGCGGTCTGGGAGTGTGCATTCAATGGGTGAAATGTTTTCACAAAGATAATTTTGATATTATTTAGGGGGAAAAAGAAATTTTGAGAGTTTCAAAATTTATAAGTAAAGGCCAAAAAAAAATGAAAGATCCAAAATAATTCATAAGGTGCTAAGAGTACCACTCTATAGAATAATCTGTAATATACATCTACATTTTAATATAGAATAATCTTAGTCACTTTTTTGGGTAAGTAATAATCTAGTCACTTGCTTCTTCATGTGCAAGCTTTCGATGATTTATACAGGAGGTTTGCTATAACCACACAATTTAAAACTCAGAATTTACCAACAATGACATAATAAGGAAATTAGACTTTAAAATTTATAACAAATCAAAAATTGATAACATACATATTATTTTATATTTTTAAAAAAATTCATAAAATCCACAAAAATGATAAGATACACAAATAAATCACCGAATCAATCATAAGATGTAATATTTGTGATTTATTTATTTGTAAACTTGTTAATCCATCGTACTTGTTCACTCAAAATTAAATGTTTAAATTGTACCGAATTAAAAAAAAAAAATACTTATTTTTCAAATTTCATTTTTTGGTTAGAAAACAAACTTCTTATTTTTGAATTTTTTAAGGTATGAGTGGCATTAAAAAACAGATAACAAAAAAAAAAAAAAGGAAAAAAAGAGAAGAAAATTGTGAAAAATGTTTTTCTTCAGAAACTATTGCCTTGTTTGGCATATGATTTTTTTGGTTAAAATAGTTAATAAAGATAAAATAAATAAAATAATTAATAAGACAAAATATCACATCAAAATCACAATTATTTTATTTTTTCCACAACTATCAAATCAATTACAAAAAAAAGAGAATTATTATTCTAAACATAACTTTTTTAATCAGACTAAAATAATCAAATAGACAAAAAAATCAACTAAAATAGCTATAAAACCTATTTTGAGAAATAAGAAAAAAGATATTGAATTTTTTTAGTTTTATAAAAAAATGTGTAAAAATAAAAAATATGGATAAATTACATTGACACCCCCCTGAGGTTTATGTTTATTACAGTTCCCCTCTTACCTCTTGGAAATTACATCCCCTCCCTAAGGTTTAAAGTTTCATTATAGATTGCTCATTCCAGCAATTTAATTCTTTTAAATGCCAATTTTGCCCTCACTGGAGAAATTACATTGACACCCATCACATTTTAGAAATTACAATTCCCTTCCCAAGGTTTAAAATAGTAGTACCAATTGCTTTCTCGGTTAGTATTAGTTGAAAAAAAAATTATTTGAAAAAAAAATAATTGAAAACAAATTTTGTTAGTCAAAATTTTAAATTTCTATTTAAAAACTAACGTAAGATAAAAATTAGACTAACACTCCTTGAGGTTTATGTTTATTATACTAAAAAGATAAAAATTATATAAAAATGATAATTATTTTTTATTTTTTATTTCTTAACCAAATTAATTTTTAATTTTTAAAAAAAAATCCTAAAAATCAAATCATACATAGCCTAAGAATCTTTTGATAAGTCATTTATTACGTTGGTAACTTATTAAATTATTGTTAATTTTACGACATTTTTACTATCTGAGGCTTGTTTGGTAACCATTTCGTTTTTAGTTTTCAATTTATATTTATAAAATTTAAAAAACTGTCATAAAAACTTGTTTGATAATTTTTTGGTTTATAAATGGTTGTCTCAATTTGTAAATTTGAGAAAAAACATAAATTCAAAAAATGAGTTTACGTTGATTTTTAAACAGAAATTTAAAATTTTGACTAATTAATTTTTTTTCAATTAATTTTTTTTTCAATGAATTTTTTTTTTCAACTAATACTAACCGAGAGGACAATTGGTAATGTTACTTTAAACCTTGGAGAGGGGATTGTAATTTCTAAAAAGTGATGAGTACCAATGTAATTTACCCAATAAAGATAAAATTGATATTTAAAAAAATTAAATTATTAAAAAAAAAAATGTATAATAAAAATTTAAACCTCAAGAAAGAGGACGTAATTTTCAAAAGGTAAGAGACACTGTAATAAATAGAAACAGCAGCTGTCAATGTAATTTATCGAAAAAATAAAAATGTAATATAACTAGGCTGACTTTTTTCCGTTGCTGTCAAAATATGCAAACGGGGCCATATATATCTGCCACGTAGGCAAGTCGTGGGCTTTCAGTTTAGCAAAATCAAGAGTCTTATCATCCATTAGACGGTATACATCTGAGAATGAAGAAGAGTCTGCCGTTTTACTCTTTCCTTCACATCACACACACAGACAAATTTCTCTCTCTCTCTCTCTGTGAAAAAGCTCTATAAACTCACAGGAGTTTCAGAACACACACATGTATGCAAAAATCCATAGCTGAAATACATATACATATAGATATATATCTTGGCAACGGTTTTTGTAGGGAAAGAATCATAGTGCTAGTAACTTCCCCAATTCAGTCAGAGTCTAGCTTCATGAGCGTCAATCTCAGCATGTTAGACTCCATTGCTTGTTTCTACGCTCCCAAGGTAAACTCTTCACTTAACAACCCATCTTCTTTACCAAAAACAAAATACAAGCAAATTAATGAAATGTCAATTTATGGGTAAAAAAATGAATTTAAATTTCCTTTCTTTCATGTTTGACCTTTTTGCAATAACCATACTAACTCAATCTTTTTGTTTTGTTTTGTTTTTTTCATAATTTTAAGTTGCTTATTTATTTATTATTTTTTTTGCAAGTATTTTAATCTTTTGGACTACTTGATTTATTGCATATTTCAGAAAGCATATTCAGTGAAGGGTAATTTGCAATTTTTTTTGAATTTTCTTTCTAGGATCAAATAAGAACTAGCTTGGAGTTCAGGATTTTTTTTTACCTTCATTGTATCATGTTTTCCAATTTTCTTAAACATGGTTCAAACTCCTTGACTTTCCCAAACAATTGTGCCTAGGTCTGTTAACAAACAGAAAATTGAAGTGTTGAACCTTGATATCTGTTTTCCCAATGTTTGGGAAAAGACAACCCTTGTTTTGCATGCGCATATATTTTGTAGGCCCCGTTTGGGGACTTACCTTTTTAGCCAATTAGCCAAAAAGTTACTAAATTAGTCAAAAAGCCAACAACCCATACCAAAAAGTCAAAGATTCTCTTTTCTCTCTACTTTTTGCACATCTTTTCGTAATTAGCCAAAAAGTCATCCCAAACATACAAGTTTTTTTAGCTACCTTTTTAGCCAAATAGCCAAAAAGTTACTAAATTAGCCTGTTTCCAAACGAGGCCCAGCAGCACCAAATTCAAATAATCTTAAATAGGTTTAGGTTTTGAAGTAAAAGCAAAAGTTTTCATGAAAGCACTCCTTGATTAGCATTTTAGAAGTAATTGCCTTGCTTTTGAGTGCAAAAGTTGAATTCTAATTTTCCCTCAAAAACAAAATGGTTCCTCCAGATTGCTGATCAAAGCCTTGGACTGTTACTATGCTCATTTAACATGCACGGGTAACATATCTTGTGTATGGAAATTATTTGCAACCAGATGCATGTTTTAGGGCTGGAGGTGTCTTCTTTTTACGTTAGTGGATAAGCAGTCCAAAATGTTTGTGCTGTTGTGTTGTGATTCATTATGATAAGCATGTTATATGACAACATTTTTTGATCGGCGAATGATAGTTGTTAGTTATTAGATTAGCACCCTAGGGAGTTGAACCCCCAACCTCCATGCCACTAGGCCATGGGCATGTTATATGACAACATTGATTGAATATGCATTTCTGTGATATTTCTCATTCTGGGAGGTAATTGATAGTCAGGATGCTAATCTATTACATATGACTGTTTATTTTCAGGGATATGACATAATCAATCAAACAAGCACTATTAGGGCCAATTCTCATGTATTTTCAGATCTGTCTCGACAATTTTTCTCTGTGCCATATACCTATAATCGGCGAGTGGGTTTGCCATTATTCTCCATGTATCAATGGACAAGTCACTGCTTTTCTTTTACTGCAAATGCATCTAATTACAGACCTTTGTTATCTTCTTTAATTTCTGGTGAAAGAGGATTTCACTTCTCCAATCATAGACGAGATCGGAAGGAGAGATTCTGTATACATGCAGCACTTGATGTTGCCAGTGCTGTTGAGGTCATCAATGATTTGGGATTGGATACTTTGACATTATTAGCTGTGACTGTTATAGTTGTTCCGGCCTTCAAGACCATCAAGGCTAGCCCTGTAAGTGTACCTTAGTACTTCGAATTTTTTGACTCTTGTTTTTGGTATGGCTGAGTTGCACTCAATGCAAGACAAAATGTGCACACATACAAATAATAATCTGCATGTCTAAATCTGTGTATTTATACTTATGGGGGCGTGTGTGTATACATGGTTCCATTTTTCACATTAGCATTCAAAAATGACATGCATTGTGTGTGTGAGCATGTTCTAGTGATTATTTTCAGTCTTATTGATTTGTAATAAAACAGTTTACCGGAACTGCAGCAGAATATTTCTATATGCTTAAAATAATTTTTTGAACATAAAATTTGTTTAGTCTTTTTGTTTGGCGAAGAACCTTTATGGCTGAATGTTAAAAGAAATAGTAGAAAAAAGGGCCTACATGAGATACATTGTTATTTAGTATGATGGGATTTAAATTGATTGTTGCCAATCTACTTGATTAATCTCCACCTTTATAGAGCATGACAGAACAAGAATTGCTGCTTAGTAGGTTATTGTTTTTTTAAATATAGTAACATGAAGATTTATTTAATGTTTTCAGATACTTGGTTTCTTCTTTGCGGGAGTTGTGCTCAATCAATTTGGCCTGATAAGGAATCTTACAGACGTTAAAGTACTATCTGAATGGGGGATCCTCTTCTTGGTAAGCCGAATGATCTCTCTCTCTCTCTCTCTGGGGTGGGGTTTGGTCAGAAAGCCACTATCTGCTATGCAATGGGGTTGGCCATCTACACCCTTAAACCCAAGTTACCCAACCCTCCCCCAGGGCCTAAGCCAAACCTCAGGACAAACTAGTTGGCACTTTTCATTAAAATGGCTGATTTTTCTGGAGAATCAACCATCTAAACTTACTTCTTTATGTTGCTATTTCTTGTTGCAATTATAATTAGACAATATGGTTTATTTAAGAAGCTTATGATTCTCTTATTTCATTTAGTTGCTGTGCATTGTGGTTTGTAAGAACTGTAGCATACTTATTTTTCACTAATTAACATTTCTTTGCAGCTGTTTGAGATGGGTTTGGAGCTTTCACTTGCACGCTTGAAAGCTCTTGCAAAATTTGCCTTTGGCATGGGATTGACTCAGGTAAATCTTTGTCGCGCTAAGTTCCGATTCTCAATTGGTGTTTAGTAGGCATACAAATCACATGTAAGTTATCCCTTAAGCATGACTATTTCTATATTTTGATAATTAATACTTTATAAAAGAAAAGGCACCAAGGGGTTGGTACCGGTATACACTAAATAAAAGAAACTCTTTGCTCAAAAGTCTCTGTGAAGTCCAAGAATAATTGGTTCAATGATGGATCAACAACCCTCAAGAACCAAATGTACAAAAGGTGAAAATTTTACCTTTCAATTTAAAAGTGGTTCTTCCTTCCTAGTTCCTATTATAAAATAATAATAATTTACATCAAACATAAATGTACCAAGTAGTATGCTTTTTCCTTGTCTTCTCTACTATAGCCCCTCCAAGTATGCTAGTGTCCAATAAACTTGAAGAAAATACCAACTTTAATCCAAACATGCCAAGAGATGATAAAAAAATCCACACATGCTAAGAATCATTAGCCAAAGGTCTCTTGCCACCATACAATGAATGAGTTGGTGATTCACTGATTCTGCATTTTGCTTACACATACAACACTGACTAACATGATTTTCCATCTCCAAGTTAAATTATGAGTGGTGAAGGATTTTTTTATATGCGACCTGTCCACACAAAAAGGCAAACTTGGACACTTAAATACCTCTCCAAGGAAAAGAAGGTCCTCTATGACCTACCAAGGCTTCATATCAAAATTTTATCTCAAAGCTTCCGGAGCTCAACCTTCTCCATCTCAAGGCATCCCACCTGCCCACCCACATATAGCCATATTTTTCAGTTACAACCCTTCTCCAATATTATCTCAAAAGCCATTTTCCCCAAAAGAGCTTGATTGAAAATCTCAAGCCTTCAAATCCCTATCCCCCTTCTTTAAGAGTTGTTGGAGTTGTTGTGCATCCTGTCTCCCAAGCCCACCCCACAAAGTAGTCTCTTTGCATTCTTTTATAGCCTCTTAGAAACCAAAGAAGGAATGGTGAACAAAGGCATGATGAAGTTGCCAAACTTGGTAAGGTACTTTTGATCAATGTGAGTCTACTACCTATTTTGACAAAATATTGCCTCTTCCACGCTGCCTTTGGATTATTTCAGCAACTGTGTTCCAAACATGCCTTGTCTTAAACATGACTACATACAACTGATATCAACTCGATGGGATAAGGCTTTATTAAGTTTTTGAGATATGTATAATATAGAAATTGTAGAAAGTTTGTGTTTTGGAACAAACCAACTATTCTTAAAATTAGTGATATACCAGATTTGACCAATGCAAATTGTGGAATATGTTTGAGATATCAGACAGGAGAAGGATGCAAATTTAGGTCTTCTAAGAAAAAAATGATAACTATACTAAACGCTCTTCTGCAAAATAAATAATAATGATCCTATTAATTCTGGTTCCATGTTATATTTCTTGTGTTAACTTTTATGTGTTATGGTTTGTTGCAGGTTGTGTTGTCCACTCTTGCTTTCACAGCATTTGAGCTTCCCCCTAATGGGGCTATTGGAACAAGAATATTGGAGTTCCTTTTTCACTCAAGGCCTGATTTGGTGAGAATTTTTTTTATTTATTTTTCTTAATGTCAGTAAATCTAATCCTGAAATGCACTACCATTGTTGTGTCCTGCCCTGTTTTTGGTGGGAAATTTGGCAATTGAAAAACTATTGTTGTGTAGTTCTCATGTTGTGATTTTGCCAACTACTTTGAACTTTTTTGTCCTATTCTACTTGCAAGCTTAGTTTAGATGGGGCAAATTACAGAAGTACTCCCTGATAGGCAATTTATTGAAATGCACCTGATTTGTCTGAGTTTTCTCAAATCTGAAGTAGCTAAAATTGTTTGGGTTCAACCAAACCCCTTGAAAACAGTCCCCCTATAATGTGATACCAATGGTGAGACAATGGTCCATTGGTAGGGCCCATATGGATGTTTTCTTTCTCCTTTTCCGAGCATAGACTTTAAGGTATCAATCCCCATATCAGTATGTGAGTTAGTTAGTGCTGAATCATTTATTATGTTCATCTATATTTCAAATTGTCTACAAAACTTTTTGTTGACACTTGGATAAACTTATAGAAATTGTATTTACCATGTGGTGATCCATGTTTGAACATTGAAATTTCATGTATTTGTTTCATGTCTTGATTTCTAAAATTTGTAGGTGAACATCAGGAGTGTTGATGAGGCAATAGTGATCGGTGCTGCTCTTTCATTGTCTTCTTCAGCTTTTGTCCTGCAGGTAATTTTGTTCTAGGTATCTGAACGTTGCTCTGTCGATCAAATAAGTTGGTTAGAGTTTGCCAGCATTGGCCTTGTGAATTTGCAGCATGGCTTATGCAATAATTAGATTTTCTAATATATCTTAATTGCCAAAGCATGTATTGGTGGCTTACACTTATTTTGATGTAGTGCCTTTACTATTCACTTGGATTTTTCTCTTTGTTCTTGGGAGCCTATGAGTTTCTGTTAGGTTGTCATAATAAACCTCAGTATGCAATCTTGGGGAATTTTTCTACATTTGAAGGTATGTCACCTGATACCATGATCTGGACATATTGAGTTTGACAGTTCAAAGATCTCTAACATCTGGCTGGAGAATGCTTGGGAGATGTTAGTCAAGTTGGAAATAAGAGATCAAAAGAATATAACAACCTAGCTCACATTGTATAGAAGTCAATGCTGTGGTCCCCTTGAGGCAGTTTCCATTCCCATGGGTTCACAGAATTGACTAACAAAAAGTGACAAGGACTCTGGCTGATTGGCAAGCAGTTTTAGATACTTGTGTAGTAGGATTTCCTCTATTCTCTGCCTTTCTTATTCTTCATCCTACTTCTTCTCCTCTAGTTCTTTGTAATGTGTTTCGGAGTCTCTTCCTTTTACCAATCAAAGTGGAAAGGAAAGAGAAATTCTGCTCCATATGGTTGAATACATGTGTATCTGTTTCCCATTCATGTAAATTTGGTAATTTGTTTATTGCTATAAAGATTGTGCATAGCTGTTTTATGCTTATCTTGTGTAGTATGTAGCTTCTTGCAGAAAAGGGTGAGCTTCCAACTAGATTTGGCTCGGCAACTTTGGGGATTCTTCTACTACAGGTTCTATTTGATTCTGTTATGCTTGAAAACATCTTTTTGATTTTTGTAATGTCATTGGTGATGCTGTTGTTTTTCCTCCTTCATTTTTCTTTATGAATTGACTTGGGCTGGTCATGCAAAGTGCATCAAAAAGTATCAGGTCAATAACCTTTGGATCCCTGCTGTTTGATATTTGCAGGACATAGCAGTTGTCCCTCTCTTAGTCATACTTCCAGTGCTGGAGAGCCAGGTATGTCAAAATAGTAACATGTTCAGTATTACCTATTTGAAAACTAAAGTTGGTTTGTTATAGGAAGAAAAAGTCAATTTTTGTTTTTCCATATGCTTATATTTGGGGATGGTAGAGTTTTCTTTTTCTATGATTAGTGGAAGATTACTCTTTTTTTATTGTGTATTTAGTGGTGTTGGGATGATTTTAAATTTCCCCTTTAACTCCCATTGGCATACTTTCTAAGGCATGTAAAGGATGAGAAGTCATATGTTTTACCTTTGATTAAGGTCAAATGTACTAAAAACTAGGAAATAGAAGTGATCTATATGGCAATTAATTGTACACTGTCTTTTATGGCCTTAGAGCAATGTGGGTAGAGAAATTAATATGGTAGATAAGGATTAATAGACTGACCTAATTGTTGGAAAATTTTAATAATGTTTATGGGTATTACTAAACTGTTGACTGAATCGTAGGATGTTTCGTGATGGCCTTAAATTGACCGGGCATGGTGATGTAGCACCCAGTTACAGCTTGCAGTGAAGGGGGAAAATAGGGAGAGAAGAGAAAGGGAAGAAACAGAGAAGGAAGAAGAAAAAAGAAGGGGAATGTGCAATAGTTGTATATTATATAGCAAATGGTCCCTTATTGTTTATGGCCAATATGGAGCTTGTTAGCTTCTTGTTTAACAATTTCCTACTATTTCTTAGTTTAGTGGACAATTGAATGTCTGGATAAAAAAGAGTCACATCAAGACGTAGCAGTTTAACCTATCATGCTCAACTTACTGATTTTGATGCCAAAGGATTTTTACATCTCAAAAGGAAGATAAGATTATATGTCAAGTAGACGTGTTCACTCTCTCTTATGATAAGGGTGATTGGTTAAATCAGGGTTCACTCTCTCTTATGATAAGGGTGATTGGTTAAATCAGGGTCAGTTAGAATTTGTGGTTAAGAAGATGAAGGAGTTGGCTAATGTAGAGAAGGAGAATGAGATGTGTGGTGACTGCATTAGCTTCAAGAATTTTGAACCTGGGAAACTTAAGTCAGAAGGCTAAGAAGAAAAAGGGCGTAAAACCATCTTCTAGGAAGGAAAGGAAACTTAATAGGTTTTGCACAATTAATTATGATGGACAGGAAGGTTTGGGCCTTTAGTTGGGCAATGTGTTGAGGAGATTAAGGCTGGGTATTTTGTTGAGAAGGGTAAATGTCCTAAGATATCAGTCAGTGCGTTCTTTGTATGCATGGAGGACTTTAGAAACAGGTTCATGATGGAAAATCTGGCTATCAAGTCAGAGTGAAATGGAAATCAATGTCAGATGTTGAGAAATCTCCATTTGTGAAGTTGGCAAGTTGTTGAAGTGTTTAGAGGCCTGGCTTAGTTTTATCCTTAACCATGCCATGGGTAGCGGGCATCTCATATCAATCATTTAAATTTTGGATTCTTGTATATATAGCTAATGGTTGCACCACAAATCATTCCTTCACAATTTCTAATTACCTGATGTTATATCAAAAAATTCAAAATTAGATTTCTATCATTAAGTTAATTGAACTCTTTTTTGTAATCAGTAAAAAAGCAATTTAACTTCTCGGTGCTTCCTGTTTTACTGATCAAGTATTTCTTAATATTTCCCTTCTTTCTTCCTTTCTTTCTTTCTTTCTTTAAATTTTTGGCTTGTCATTCTCTGCAGAATTTGGTTGAGGAAAGTATTTGGCCAATGCTTGCTAAAGAAAGTTTGAAGGCTTTAGGTGGACTTGGTTTGCTTTCTCTGGGAGGAAAATACCTTCTTCGGAGAGTTTTTGAGGTTTGCATTAAGTTATCTAGACCAGAAAATCTCCAAAGTCATGTCGTCATATGATGCACATGCTAAATCAAATATATGAATCCCAGGTGGTTGCAGAAGCGAGGAGCTCAGAAGCTTTTGTCGCTCTCTGCCTACTGACAGTTGCTGGGACTTCACTCCTAACCCAGAAGTTGGGTTTCAGTGACACGGTGTGATATATATTTCTCAAAGATGGAGAATACCTGATATTGATGCTGTTCAAATTTATTAGTTTATGTAATTTGTGATTTTTTCGTTCACTGTGCAGCTTGGAGCATTTTTGGCTGGGGCATTATTAGCAGAAACAAATTTCCGAACACAGATTGAAGCTGATATAAGGCCATTTAGAGGCTTGCTGCTTGGGTTATTTTTTGTTACTACTGGCACTTCCATTGACATGCAGGTAGTTCCATGCTTTTATCCCATATGTTGTGTTTTAATTATGGTGCACTGTTCATATTCATTCCTTGGGTACAAGGTTAGGTTGATGATTTCGTAGAGTGAGGTTTTGGAGATGAAATGTCAACTGTTTGGAGGGTGTTAGCAGTCACATATGAAAAATAATTCGGTTGTGTCTTGTGGAAAAGAAATTTTGGGAATTTTACCTGGATTCCTTAGATGTCATCGGTCAGAATGTAAAATGAAGGAATTTAGGGTTGGGATTTAGGAGGAAGAAGAAGAAGAAGTTTTATATATTAGCCTCAACTTTACATCAGTCAAATATATATACAAAACCCTAACATAGCAATATGACCATCGTACCCTCAAGTAAATATTAACAATAGAACAAAAGAACAAAATTTAACTTTCCAACCAACCGACGATAACGACCAATATCGGGCAATAAGTCTCCAGTGTCACCATCAAGCTTGACACTAGAATCCATGGGAGTATCACTGGGGCGAGTGCCTAAGAGGCCAGTCTCAGTAAGAAGATCAAGAACATACTTCCATTGAGAAAGAAACAAGCCCTGAGAAGAGTGGGCAACTTCAATCCCAAGAAAATACCGAAAAAGGCCCAAGTCTTTGGTGTGAAATTGTTGTCCCAAATACTGCTTCAAATCAGCAATACCAGTGGAGTCACTTCTTGAAATGATGATGTCATCCACATAGACAATAAGAGCAATACTCCCAGTAGACGAGTGGCGAACAAAAACAGAGTGATCAAAGGTGGAACGGTGAAATCTATAGGTAAGCACAACAACACTGAAGTGATCAAACCAGGCACGAGGGGACTACTTAAGACCATACAAGGCCTTCCGCCTATGTAGCATGGACACGTCTCCTAAGGCAACGTTTGGGTGTCGGACACGTGTCGGACACGGACACGCGTCGGACACGCGGTGGACACGTGTCCGACACTCTACCCAACGTGTCCCTTTTTTTTTTGAATTTTTGCAGCCAGACACTCGTTTGGACACTGTTGGACACGCCATGGACACGTTATGGACAGAGAGGGAGAGAAACCCTAACATGTTGCAGACAAAGAGAGGGTGAAGAACCTGTTGATATATATTTGGACAGAGAGGGAGAGAAACCCTAACCTGTTGCAGACAGACAAAGAGAGTGGGTGTCGTCTTCCTCGTCTCCCTCTCTGCGCCTCGATCGACCCTCGATTGACCATCGATCGCCCTCGTTTGACCCTCGATTGACCATCGATCGACCATCGATTGACCATCGATCGCCCTCTTTGCTCTCTCTCTCTCTCTCTCTCTCTCGCTAAAATTTTCGACGCCCTCGTTTGATATACGTTACATACTAACAATATATATACATATATATATATATATATATATATTTATATACTAATAATAAATAATATAAATAAATAAATAATATAAACCCTAACCTTTCTTTTGGTCTTAAATAATATAAATAAATACAAATAATATATTTATTTTTTAATTTTACATATAATAAATAAATAAATAAATAAAATTAGTATATATTTTTAATTTTACATATAATATATAAAAAAAATTATATATATTGAACGTGTCCCCAGCGTGTCGTGTCCCTTATTTTTTGAAAATTTGCGTTTTTGCGTGTCCGTATCGTGTCCGTGTCGTGTCGCGTGTCCGTGTCCGTGCTTCATAGCCTTCCGCAATCGACAAACAAGATGCTCTTGGCCGGGAACAACATAGCCAGGGGGTTGATCCATATAGACCTCCTCTTGGAGATCACCATGGAGAAAGGCATTCTTGATATCAAGCTGATATAAAGGCCAAGACTGATTAACTGCAACACAGAGAAGAATCCGAACAGAATTAAGACGAGCCACAGGAGAGAAAGTCTCCAAGTAATCAACACCATAGGTCTGGGTGTAGCCTTTACCTACCAGGCGAGCCTTAAGTTGCTCAATAGTTCCATCAGGAAGATACTTAACAGTATAGATCCAACAACAACCCACAATAGATTTGCCAGACGGCAGAGAGGTAAGTTCCCACGTCTGATTCTGATGAAGAGCATGCATTTCCTCATCCATGGCATGCTTCCAACCAGAGATGGACATAGCCTGCTGATAGGTGCAGGGAATGGAAATACTAGACAAGCTACAAGCAAACGAGTGAAGACCAGGAGAGAGGCGATCATAAGAAACGAAATGAGCAATAGGATGTTGAGTGCAAGTTCGTTTACCTTTGCGGAGTGCAATAGGAAGGTCATCAGATGGCATATCAGCAGGTGGAACAGGGGCCTCAGACGAAGGAGATGAACTAGTCGGGCCATAAGACACAATGCGACGAGCCTGAGACCGTTGATAAACTGCAAATGAGGGGTAGAAGCAAGAGAAGATGGAGAGGATATAGAAGTGGAGGTGGAAGGAGTATAAGAAGGAAGAGTAAGAGTGAGAGAGGCTGGCTCCCCCTCACGAGAAGAGAGAAGATCAAGAGATAACTGTTGCCTAGAGGAAGAAAAAAACGGAGTAGACTCAAAAAAGGTAACATCAGCACTGACAAAGTAGCAACGTGACTCAAGATGATAACATCGATACCCCTTATGAGTGCGAGAATAGCCTAAGAACACACACTTGCGTGCTTGAGGAGATAACTTATCCAAACCAGGGTCAAGAACATGGACAAAAGTCACACAACCAAAAATTCGAGGAGCTAAGGGAAAATGAGATGTTATGGGATATAACAGAGAATAGGGAGATGTGTGTACAACACTATAGGGCATGCGGTTGACAAGCAAACAAGCGGTAAGAACTGCATCGCCCCAAAACTGTTTGGGGGCATGCATATTAAACATCAGGGTGCGAGCAACATCTAACAAATGGCAGTGTTTTTGCTCTGCAACACCATTTTGAGGAAATGTATGAGAACAACTAGTTTGATGGATAATACCATGAGTATCACAAAAGGTAGTTACAATAGATTGCACATATTCTAAGGCATTATCATATCGAAATATCTTAATAGTTGGCCAAATTGAGTAAAGATTTCATTATAAAACTTAGAGATGATGGAAGGCAAGTCAGATCTATGTTTCATTAAAAACAACCAAGTCATCGGAGAGTAATCATCCACAAAAATAACAAAATAAAAGAACCCATTAACAGTGGGAGTTTTAGAAGGACCTCAAATATCTGTATAGACAAGAGCAAACGACTCAGACACATAACTAATACTACGACTAGGAAAAGAACTACAGTGATGCTTCCCAAATTGACAAGTTTCACACTCAATCTGAGAAACATGACTCAAGCCTGGAACAGCTAACTTGAGCTTGGCCAAGGAGGGATGACCCAAGCGAAAATGCCACTGAAGAGGAGATACACTAGCACTCAACACAGTAGATGGAGGATGAGGAGAGGTCTCAGTGTCCAAAAAGTATAAGCCATCATTCTCATGCCCCGAACCAATCATTCTCTTGGTCTGGAGGTCCTGCAAAACACATGAAGTAGGAGAAAAGGTTATCAAACAATGGAGAGCTTGAGTTAATTGGCTAATGGAAAGCAAATTAAATGGAAATTTAGGAACATAAAGACCAGAAGATAAAGAAAGGGATGGAGTGGGATGGAGTGGACCTTGACCACAGACAGGCCGGGAAGATCCATCAGCCAGTATAATGGTATGATCAACAGGTCTAAGAGTATCAAAAAGAGAGGAATTACCAAAGACATAGGAACTAGCACTAGAGTCTAGGAGCCAAGGCTGAGGGGACTTAGCCACACATGCAATATTACTTGAACTAGCCATGGTAGCAGTAGAGGATGAAGGTAGACTAGGCCGGAGAGACTGGACAAGAGCAGTAAGCTCACTAATCTGAGTAGTGAGTGTCTCATGAGAATTAACCGGAGAAGCATCCGAGCCAGTGGACAACAAGGAAGACTGTGAGGATGGGACATCTATAACATGATGGACAAGATCAGGTTTGCCATATTTCTGCCAACACCAAGGTTCAATGTAACCTTGGGAACCACAATGAGCACACTTGCGATCATCACGTGTACGAGAACTAGGTCCACTACTACCGCCACCACGGAAACCACCACGTGAGCCACCACTACGAGGTCCACCTCCACGAGAGCCCCGTGAACCAGAATAAGAGCCCCGGGAACCAAATGAACCATGAAAACCCCCGCTAGTAAACCCGTGATCACCACTACTAGAAACCAATGTAGAAGATGATAAAGTAGAGGACCCAGAAGTGGATTATGCTTGTTCCAATGAAGAGCGTAACAGCCTAGAATAGGCATTGGCAACTGAAGGTAAAGTCTCACTAGCAAGAATTTGATCCTTGAACCCTCGCAACTCAGGATCTAAGCCAGAAAGTAAAGAAGCCATCATAAACTCCTTTAACTATTGTTTCTGCTTGTTCACATCAGTAGTGAATAGTCGATGTTGCAGTAATTGATCCCACAAAGTCTTGAGACTACTATAATAATCAGGGAGAGACCGGCCAGATTGACGCATAGCAGAAATCTGTTCGTATAACTCATAGACCCGAGAGACATTACTTTGATTTGAAAAAGACTCAGCAAGGGAGTCCCAAATGTCCTTAGAGGTATCACAAATTCCACGGTAGTCGCAACATGTGGTTCCAAACTATGCCAAATCCAACCCATAACACAGGAATCCTCACTACACCAATCATCATAAGCTAGATCATCAGTAGGAGAAGGGAGTTTGCTAATGAAGTGGGACTTCTTCTTACCACGTAAGAAAATCTTGACGGCGTGGGCCCAAGCCAAATAATTGGCACCATTCAATTTCTTGGTAGTGATAGATTTAGGCATGTCATCATCCTTACCTATAGTTATAGCCTTATCCAACCAGAATAAGAGCCCCAGGAACCAGATGAACCATGAAAACCCTCGTGAGTAGACCCATGATCACCACTACTAGAAACCAATGTAGAAGATGATAAAGTAGAGGACTCAAAAATGGATTATGCTTGTTCCAATGAAGAGCGTAACAGCCTAAAATAGGCATTGGCAACTGAAGGTAAAGTCTCACTAGCAAGAATTTGATCCTTGAACCCTCGCAACTCAGGATCTAAGCCAGAAAGTAAAGAAGCCATCATAAACTCCTCCCAATGTTGCTTCTACTTGTTCATATCAGTAGTAAACAGTCGATGCTGCAATAATTGATCCCACAAAGTCTTGAGACTACTATAATAATCAGGGAGAAATTGGCCAGATTGACGCATAGCAAAAATCTGTTCATATAACTCATAGACCCGAGAGACATTACTTTGATTTGAAAAAGACTCAGCAAGGGAGTCCCAAATGTCCTTAGAGGTATCACAAATTCTACGATAGTCGCAACATGTGGTTCCAAACTATGCCAAATGCAACCCATAACATAGGAATCCTCACTACACCGATCATCATAAGCTAGATCATCAGTAGGAGGAGGGAGTTTGCTAATAAAGCGGGACTTCTTCTTACCATGTAAGAAAATCTTGACGGCGTGGGTCCAAGCCAAATAATTGGCACTATTCAATTTCTTGGTAGTGATAGATTTAGGCATGTCATCATCCTTACCCATAGTTATAGCCTTAGCCTCAATCTCAACCATAATGATCAATCACCAATATAGACACAGAACTAGCTCAAAAAAACAAAAATCCACAGCAAAAATAGGCAAGAGTGAGGAGAGCACAGGTTTGCCACTAGATTTGGACCCAAATTAGACCAACACACCAACTCAACAGCAGAAATCAAGAAATAGAGGACAAATATCACTTGCTAGAAGGATTTCAGCCCTTATATAGGAACCTTCAATGGGTAGAAGTGAAGAAATAGTGCTGCTGGACCACAAAATAGGCAATAATCGAACAAAACATCAACCCAACAGTAGCAAAACCTCAAATTAAGATCAAGAAACCCTGGGGTGGTGATTTTCGGCTCCTAAGGAAGAGGTTCCAGCAAGAAAAAACCAAAAAAAACAATCCCAACAGTAGATTTGAATAACAATCCCAAAAACATGAAAATACTTTCAAAAATCGAAAACTCATTTCAGGGATGATCAAAAAATTCCATAAAAATCACCATAAATATCAGGAGGCAATTTCGAGTCTAGGGGTGAAGGACCTGTCTGTACAGTGCTTACGTCATGTTGACGTCATCGTACGGCTGACGACATCAGCACGTCTCGGTCACCTCAGATCGATCTCCAGAGTCTGTAGAAACCTTTTTGATGAATAATAGGTTGCTCTGATACCAAGTCAGAATGTAAAATGAAGGAATTTAGGGTTGGGATTTAGGAGGAAGAAGAAGAATAAGTTTTATATATTGAAATAAGCATTAGCCTCAACTTTACATCAGTCAAATATATATACAAAACCTTAACATAGCAATATGACCATCGTACCCTCAACTTAAGTAAATATTAACAATAGAACAAAAGAGCAAATATATATACAAAACCCTAACATAGCAATATGACCATCGTGCCCTCAACTTAAGTAAATATTAACAATAGAATAAAAGAACAAAATTCAGTATTCTAACATCATCTTTCTGGATTATAATTCATCACAATAATCTTATATAGAGTATTGTCAGCATGTTGTGTGGGATCAATAGCCAGAGAAAAATAATAAGATATGATAAGGGGAGGGAATCATGAGAGACAAAAGGGGTGAAAAGATGTTAGGTTAGTTATTGATGATATGGTAAATTTACATCAACTGAAATTACCTTTGGACCTCTTTTGACCTTTTTGTTTGGGAAAATCGATAATGAGTATTGTTAGAGCCTTGTCTCACATCATCTCTCTAAACCAACCAAGCTTGGTTCATGTGGTCTAAAGGTTTCTCCACCTATTGCCAATTAGTTTTGGGTTGGATGCCTCAAAAGTTCTAACATTAAAATGGTATCAAAACTGGGTATTGGGTGGTCTCTCAGGCCAATTCTCTGCCCCAGAACTATTTCTCTTATGCGGGGGAGTGTTAAGCTTGGGTCATATGGTCTAAAGGTCTCTCCACAAATGCTAATTGGTTTTAGGTTAGATGCCTCCATCATTTCTATCAGGTCTGATAATTGCCGTCACAAGGACTATGGCCTTGCTTTTTATATAATATGGATAAAACACAATAGTACACTCTAAAGTCAACTTCATTGAATTAAATGACTACGTAAACATTTGATTTCCTACTTGTATAAGATCTAGAATTTTAAGATAGGAAATTTAAAAACTCTGATTAGTTGTAGACTTGGTAAAGGCAATTTATTAGACTACCCTTGAATCTTTCAACTTAATAGTACATAAATAAATCTGACCCATAGCATACTAACTTATGAAACACTAAATTTAAGTCAAACTAAACCCAAACAAGAATATATGTGGTCCTAAGTAGGCTCCATGTGATTCCCACTTTGCCACTGGTCCTTCACATGCTTTGCATCAATACAGTTTTTTTCCTTTGTGTTTTAACTTTTATATATGAAAATAAGGCATTTTATGACGTTGAGCAACTTTTTTAATACATTCATCCTTTTTCCTTTGCAGCTTCTTTTCCGAGAGTGGCCAAATGTAATTTCACTCTTGGCAGGTTTAATTGTTATCAAGACTTTAATTATAACAGCTATTGGTCCGCGTGTTGGACTAACTTTACAAGAGAGTGTAAGAATAGGATTGCTTCTGTCCCAAGGTGGGGAGTTTGGATTCGTAGTTTTTTCTCTAGCAAACCAGTAAGTTCAATTTAAATTGTGTATACCTTCTACCTAATAATTTCATTTTTGTCTTTCCTTAAAAGAATTTTATACCTTGTAGGCTTGGAGTTCTACCACTTGAGTTGAACAAATTGCTCATAATTGTTGTTGTGTTGTCAATGGCACTGACACCCCTACTTAATGAGGTTGGGAGAAGGGCTGCTGATTTTATTGGCGAAAAGTTTGGTGAAGAGGATGTAAGTTATTAAGTTTGCTACTCTTGATTGCCTCTCTCAATTCTTCATTAGAAGTGAGAGAACTAGATAACCATGGTCAGTAACTAATGTGTTTGGATTAATTTAATAAGTTTCAAACATCTAAGGCTTCCAACCACTAATATGGATAATGGTTGGATTAATAGTGGATGTCTCAGATTCCATGAACTTAATTAAATTAATTATCCAAACATGTAGAGAAACAGAATGCAATGGAGAGACTATAACCCAATACCTCTCTTAACCTGAACTCTAATACCGCGTTAGATCAGCATTACTCCTAAAAACTTTGGGTGCGTTTGGTTTGGTTTTCAGAATTAATTTTGAAAGATAACTTTGTGAAAAGAGTTTGAAAATTAGAAAATTTGTTTGGTTGCATATTCTGAAAATAGTTTTTAAAACATTGAAAATCCAAAACTCATTAATAATTTTTGAATTTCAATCCATCTTTTATTGTTTGTAGTGAACTTTTTAAATATTTTAATCAATATTTTTAAATTTTTAGATCTACTCAATCTAAACACACTAGTATAAAAAATTTATGAAAAAAAAAATTTTAAAAAATCATTAAATACTAACAAACATACCAAAAATATATACACAATTTTTTAAGTTTTTAAATTCACTCAATCTAAACACACTTAAAACGTATAAAATTTATGATTTTTTTTTTTTTTTATAAAAAAAATCACTAAATACTAACAAATATGCAAAAAAATAAAAAAATAAATAAATTTTTTTAGATCCACTCAATCTAAATACACTTAAATCATGTAACACATTTTTTTTTTCTCACTATTTTCAAAAATATTTTTTATTAATTCGAAATACAAATTTATTTTGTTTTAAATTTTTATATGAATTTGCAAATAACTTATTTACAAAGTGCCATCCAAAAGAAATCGATTAACTTGAAAATATGATATACCGCATACTTCAATATAGATTTCGGTTCAATTAATGTAGATTTGGTAAGAGAGATAAATTTGATTTGAAATAGTTTTGGGAATAGAGATAAATTTAAAATAGTTTTTGGAAATAGTTTTGGGAATAGAGATAAACAAATGAGCTTTCGATTTTGGGCTTTCGAAAACCCATTTGAAAATCTAAACCAAACGGAGCCTTTAATTGTTTGGAAAGGGACTCAACAATGCATATCAAGCTCTCCAACAAAAGATGCATAAGATTAACAACTCAGTAACTTAGGTGGTAGTTTGTGTTTTGTGCTAACTGTTGCGATATTGGATAGATATCTCAAGTTTATTTCTTGAACTGCTTTAAGTTTGCTTAAATCAGAATTGAAATTGTGACAGAAAACTACTGACACGGTGAACTTTGATGCTAGCGAACCAGTTGTTATCCTTGGATTTGGGCAAATGGGTCAGGTAGGACAATTCTTTTATAAAGAACTTCCAATATCCTGCAACTGTAGTTTTCTATCCCAGTTTTTAAGTATTTCTGTCAGACAGGTCCTTGCCAATTTTTTGTTGACACCACTGGCTTCTGGAATAGATCGTGATGTTGTGGGACAGCCTTACGTGGCTTTTGATATTGATCCTTATGTAGTGAAGGTTAGTTTTTTCATTCATCTTGTTCTACTAAAAATTCTTGATTGAAGGTCTGCAGATCTCAAATAGCTCTATGGACTATATTACATACTAGCTTAGATTTTTAGGAGGTTTGGTGAGTTGTCAAGATGTTCTTATATGATGATTTGGATTCATCAGATGCGTGCACTTGTGATTTCGCATGTGGGACATTGCAAATTTGGTCAATGGGAAACCAAACTTTTATTCTGTATGAAATTTGCACCTTTGCAATTATGACTGTGTTGAGTACATAATGTCTTTTACGCTGCAAAGTGCCCTTGTGGATTATGTTTTTCCAGAGATGTAAGTAATTTGATATATGCACATACATATGAATGGGAAAAAGCTTGAGACCCTTCAAATATGACTCCTAAATTTACCCACAATGATGTGGACTACCCCATTGGTTTATAAATCAACCACCCAAGACCCAACACCCTGCCATGTTATTAGGGGTGAATTTTAGGGATCTCTAGAATTTCTCCATATGAATATAAATGTTGCTGATTTTGTGCATTACATTGTTTTTATTCACTAATATCTAACAAATTTATGCTGTTATTAACTAATAAATGCTTCTGTAGTTGCATTTTGCTTTTGAGAAGGTATTTGAAACCACTGAGAAACATTATATCAAAGTGAGGTTTAATAGCCCTTTGTGTAGACCATGATATGTACCTTCTGTAAGCTGTTACTTCACTTCTCATTTCCTTGTGTCAGAGGAATGGTGGAATCAGTGACCAAAAGGAAGTGTAAAAGTCATTATGTGCTCTCAGATGTTGCTATTTCTTGTTACAGTTTCATAGCTGCTTGGTATGAGTAGAAAGGACAGTAAATTGTGACCTTTTTTTTCTTGACTGACTGTTCCCTCTGCACAGTCATTAGTAGAATCAAATCTTCTAATTACATAATATTTCCTTCTGTTTTCTATACCTGAAAAAGATTATGTAAATGATGATATTAAAGTTTTGTGCTATAATTACAACAGGCATCTAGGAAGCTTGGGTTTCCAGTCCTCTATGGTGATGCATCACGCCCCACAGTTCTGCAATCTGCTGGTATTTCTTCTCCAAAAGCTGTCATGGTCATGTTCACAGGGAAGAAGAGGACAATTGAGTCTGTTCAAAGGCTTCGGCTTGCCTTTCCTGCGGTATCCTTTCCTTACCCCCCAAAAAGAGACCCAAAAAAAGAAAAGAAAAGCGAAAGTAGTATTATATCATTATGTTGAGGTCAGATTAAGCAGTATAACCCATAGAACATAATGATCATTAGGGACAAATATTTAGTAAAGTTAATGTCCTTTACTCTATCCTGGGTTGCGAACCCTTCTGAAGAAAAGTTTGTGAAGCTCTAACCCCTTTTATCTGATGAAAATCTGTTGGCAGTACTGTACATGTGCTCGAACTCTTTGATGTGGCCAAGGAGGCTATTTGATGTTTTATCGTTTATACATTGATGCATTTTGTAATAGCCTTATGGGCTTTTCAACAAGAGTCGTTCAGGTTACTTTTAATTTGTTAATCTCCTTGTTGTACTTGGCAGGTCCCAATATATGCCAGAGCTCAAGACCTTGCACATCTCTTAGATCTGAAGAAAGCAGGTGCAACAGATGCTATTCTTGAAAATGCAGAGGTATCATCAAAATGATTTTGGTCTTACAATGAGAATTTTTTTGCTGTAATGTCAACCTGACACTCTGACCATATCCAATTTGTTCCTGCAGACAAGTTTACAGCTTGGCTCTAAGCTTTTGAAAGGGCTTGGTGTCATGTCTGACGATGTGACCTTTCTTAGTCAACTTGTTCGAGACTCCATGGAGCTGCAAGCTCAAGAAGCACTTAACAAGACTGGTGATCAAGAACTTGGAGTTATGGGTCCATTCAAGGTACTAAGACATACATGCATAGGTACAAATATAATGTTGAGAAAAACAAAAAACAAAAAAAGCCAACATGATGTGTGTATATTTATGTGTCTATACTAGGGTTGGATATAGGTGTTGGATAACTTGATATACATGTTGAGCCTATTGTTAAATTCAATGTATAAAAAGAGAAATACAGAAAATCATGTATCTTGTATTGAATGTTATGTTTACAGGGTTCAAAGGACTCTCCTTTATAGAAGAGAGTAGCTACATCAAGTAGCCTGTAAGTGGCCACCGAAAGGCTAAAGCAAAAGAGAAAACATAATTATTAAAGCATACTAATTATTTATACTAACCTAATTATTAAAGTAGCACTTTACATATTATATTCTAACAGACCCCCTCAAACTCAAGGGGGATAGGAACCAACCAACTTGAGTTTGGAGAGAGTAACAAAACAGGAAAATAAAATAAAATAAAATAGGATAGGAGATACTGTATGGTCGTGTCAGACCGTTGGTGAAGACACTATATGGTTGTGTCGAACCGTTGTAGCAGCTAACCGAAATCAATGTTGGGACAGTTTACGGAGTCTTGCCGGACCCTTGTAGAAGCTAACCGGAATCAATGTCGGGACAGTTTACGGAGTCTTGCCGGACCCATGTAGAAGCTAACCGGAATCAATGTCGGGACAGTTTACAGAGTCTTGTCGGACTCTTAAAAGTCGCACCCTCAAAAGGCATGCCCAATCTATCAAAAGACGTGCCATCAAAAGGCGTGCCCGACACGCGGCGATGCACGTGCCCGCCTTGACTTGTGCGCCCGGTTTGTCGTCTGGCGTCGAGAGGCGCGCGATGCGCGCGTCTACGTTGGCTATTTAAACCAAGACGGAGGCTGAGGCTGAGGCTGAGGCAAAACAAAACACCTGCTGAAAACCTCTGAAAACCTCTTTGTTTTCTGAGAGAGATACTCTATAACACTCTGTTGCTCTGAATCTGAAACACATAACAACCCATAACATGGCCTCTTCTTCCCGTTCAGCTACCCAAAACATAGCCTCTTCTTCCCGTGGTCTGCTCACTCTCTTTCCCGACCTCAATGAGTCCACAAGAGAGATAACCGGGGCAGTTGCCCTTGAACCGCGACCAAGCGCCCCTGGACCAAGCGCCCCTGGTTTTGCGCCGTTGAACTATCCGATGTTGTCAGTGCTCAGTCTGATATTGAGGCCAATTATTATACATTAAAGTCATGTGTTGAGACCATGACTGCGGTCACAAACTTGTCGCACCGGCTTCAGAGTAGGACAAATGAGGTGCAGCAGTTAAACGCCCAACTGGCTCTGCTCCAGGGCATGTATAAGGATGCTCGAGCAGAGATAAGTGTGTTGAAGGCGGAAAACAAGGAGCTGAAGCGGAAGGCCACCGTTATGCTCAGATTCGGAGGTCCGCCATATGTGACATTTGAGGAGCAACGGGAAGTGAACGTGCTCGGCAGCGTGGGAAACACGGAGGCAGTACCGGCAAGGGACGCCCAAGACCGAGGCAAGAAGAAGAGAACAGCTGAAGAGGCGAAAAAGTAAGGCCTATGTGGGGGATGGATTTTTTTTTTTTTTTTGTATAAAATCGGGGTTGATCCCTGGTATAATGTTTTTTTTTTTTTTGTGTAAAAGCGGGGTGGATCCCCGGTATAAATAAAATGAGTGTGGTGTTGTTGTTTGTTGGTGTTGAGTCCGAAATGAATAAAGGCCCTTTGTTTTTGTGTGAGTTTGTTTTGAAATTTTTTTTTTTTTTTTAATGGAAAAGTCCATGACAACACCATCCCACGTGGGACTAGAGACACACATACCTATGTTTGTAGGCAATAACCAGCTGGAAATAAAAAATATGTGTGGTGGAAAGAAGAGTGGGTATGTTGAGTATAAAATAAAAGAAAAGTGGGTAGTGGAAAACATGAGAGGTGTGGGTGTTGTAAAATAATCAGATGTGAGTGGAAAGAGAAAAGTAATGAATTGAGAAGTGTGTATGAGTATTATATGAGAAAAAAAAGTTAACACAAGTGGCTGTTTTAAAATAATCAGATGTGAGTGGGGTTTTGGTGGTGTAAAAGGATGAAAAGAAGAAATAAAGAAATAAAAGTAGAAAAGTAAAATGGGTTTGAAAAATGAGAGAGAGAGATTGTGTGTGTAATGGGGATGGCCTCTGGAAAGGTTATAGATTGCCAACACAGTGCATGTAACAATGCCAGCATAAGTAATCTTCTCCCACTTTGCCATTTCCTTGGCGTCGTCGTGGGCAGAGGAAGCAAAGGTTCTCTTAGAAGCTGGAGTCCGAGGTCCACCGCGGTCTGCCATTAATCTTGTGGCCAACAGATGTCATTAAGGGGTCACAATATAGATTTCCCAACCTGGCTCCAGTGAGATCGGAGTGAACAGAGAGGGATTTGTGCATTTGGACGAGCTGGTCACAAATGGTGGAGTAAGCAGCGATTTGCTAGCGGAGGATCTCAATGGGCGGCAACATGGATTCAGTGGCAGTGCAAGAAGTGACTATACCCATGTCTACCTGAAGAAGCATCTCATGCTCTTGCAGAGATGAATGGATCATCAACTCGTTGCAAACCAAGTTCGCCGAGAGGGAAGTGGGGTCGCCGGAGAGTTTGAGGGAGTTGAGTTCAAGTACTGACCTTGATGGGTATTTCTTGGATTTCAATATTGATTTACAAGATAATGACAATGATGAGAATGAGATTGAAGGGAAGGGCTGCTTGATTGGTGAGACCTCATAGTTGAGGGTTTGGAAAGAGGGAGAGGTCGGTGAGGAAATCAAGCTCCGGGCTACGTGGTGACGAAGCCCGGCACGACGCAGACCAGTGTTTGTGGAGTTTTTGCGGCTAGAGATGTTCACGACAAGAAGTACAGACAAGCTGTTACTGTTGCTGGTTCTGGGTGCATGGCATCGTTGGCTTCGGAACATTACTTGCAAGTGGGTCATCTTCTATAGTTGCAGTTGAGGGTTCTGTTTCTGATGCAGCAGAGAGATGAGAAATCTTGAGGATGACATATTATCTCGAAGCTATATGTGTATTGATAGAGATTACAACGGAATAGGTTGAGGTCCGGCAGACGGCCAAGGCAAGGTTGCCGCCCGCCGGTAAGGCGAAGAACACCAAGAGCTTAACCTATAGCTCTGATACCATGTTAAATTCAATGTATAAAAAGAGAAATACAGAAAATCATGTATCTTGTATTGAATGTTATGTTTACAGGGTTCAAAGGACTCTCCTTTATAGAAGAGAGTAGCTACATCAAGTAGCCTGTAAGTGGCCAGCGAAAGGCTAAAGCAAAAGAGAAAACATAATTATTAAAGCATACTAATTATTTATACTAACCTAATTATTAAAGTAGCACTTTACATATTATATTCTAACACCTATTTCCTAATAACTTGAGCTTTTGGGACAATTGGTGACTTTACATCACGTCAAAGTTGGAGTACTTAGGGATGGGGTAGGGCAAGTGTCTTTAGCTTGCAAGCTGCAAGTTCTGCCAAGTGAGCACATTGAGCATGAGGGAGGATGTGAAGTGAAATCCCAAATTACCCTAGTACAAAAGGAATGTGTAGTATATAAATATGAGAGCAACATCACCTTAATAGTTTCATGCTATTTGTTTTGACATTTTTCTTTTTCTTTGTTTGAGGACTTCTTGTCCTCTTTCCTTCTTCTTGCTTTTTTAGTAAAATTCTATGTTGTTGATGCTCATAAAAAAAGAAAAAAAATCACCTTAATAGTTAGCTTTTGGGGTTGAATTTCTACCCAAGACCATCTGACATGGTATTAGAGCTAAAGTACTAAAGGATGTGTAAGGTGTATGTCCTTAGCCTGCACACTGCAAGTGCTGTCCAATGAACGCATTGCGTGTTAGGAAAGGTGTGAAGCAAAGTCCCACTTAAGCATTGTTATTAATTAGTGTTGTTGTTTCTTATATATTTGTGAACTTTGTTTGATAGGAACCTTATGCACATTCAGAATCATAAAACACTTGGTATTTGATAAATTTGTTTTATTTTAATTTAATGATTTTGGATCGTGTTGACATTTTGTACCATATTGTGCAATTGTTCCCTTTTTGTGAATGAATTAGTAAACCTCAAACATGTTAAACTATTCAATTGTTTCCTTCCGCTGTGTGTTTTGAAATTGCTCTAGTTCGTATACCATATTTTTTTATTAATTTTCCACATAAGCAATATACCATTTACGATGAAAGAATGATTTTCCTGGATAAGGTAAGAGTTGCAGACGTAGCTGGGGCCAGAATACCCGCAGCATCAGCAGAAGGCAAATCTTCGATGGTGAACCAGACACAGAGGCATCACATCTCGATGGAGGGGAAAGTAGAAGATCAATCATTGCATGAATCCGAGGATTCAGATGGCAATGGAACATTATATTGTGAATTGGATAGAGAGAAGAGTTTTCCAACCAGCAGTGAAGATTCAGATTCAGAGGGAGACAAAGTTGAGGCAGATCCATCAATACCTTGTGTAACTACCAGTGAGGGACCTTGAAGATAATTTTTTTTTTTTTTTCTGTAGTCTTAAGACAGCCTAGTGCTTTAAGTTTGCCGCATAGCTCAATGTTTTTTGAGCATTTTTAGTTTTGTTGCTGAGAAAAATTGTGACAGCAGAATAGGGTTTTTTTTCTTTAATTTTTTGGGAACTTTGGGAGAAAATCAAACAACAAAAGGTCCCAATAATTCATACATGGTTCAAATTTTTTTAGAACCACACATGTATATAATTGAATTTGACAACAACAGTTTATTCAATCAAAAGGTGCTATTTTGTTTTTCATTTTTTATTTCCTGCAATAGCAAGGAGGTCAGCTCTTCTCCTAAACAGCCACCCTGACTTGGCCTCCCAATTTTTTGTATAGTCTTCACATTAAATTATTGGCCTCTCTAAAAAATTAATTCATTGTGACCCCTCTATTTTTTTTTTCATTCATTATGCCCCCAATTCAACCATTTTAGCTCTGCCAAAATGAATCCTTAGCAAGGTTTAAGTGCGATTATCCAAGTTGTCACATTTTTCAACAATTGGTGGCTATTAGGGTCAAAGAGTGATCAGTTGATATACAAAAGAGATGAATAAATTGGTGGGATTGTGATTACGATTTCAAATGAGATAGAAAGTTGAATTAATAAGAAATAAATTGAGTATAATATGTGGTATTAAAAAAATAAAATTAAAAGTAAAAAAATAATTCTAATTGAAGACAATGGATATTAAATAAGTTAAAATAATTTGATCATATAAAATAATTGAGTAATTACAATTCAGCAGAAACTTTTGGAAAAAAAATTTAAATTATTGATATACTTTATTAATTTTAATTATTATAATTATAATTTTTTTTTTATAAATTTACAAATATTTTAAAAAGACAATGTGCAACAAAAAGTTGTAGATCCAACAAATTTTTAAATGAATATATGTCAAAAAGAAGAGTAAAAGACAGAGAATATAATAATAAAAAATAGGAAAATTTACCCATGAGTCTTAGTTTTTGAAAAGTTGAATCATTTAGTCCTAAAAGTTTTCTTATGCTCCATTTAGTCCCATTTTTACAATAGCATGATGTAAATGATCTGATGTTTCATTCTATAATTTCAAAATTTATTGAAATATGATGAACATGAGATGTTTGTCATCCTATAATTTCAAACATTATTGAAATTTGATGAACATTAGATGTTTGAAATCTAATGTTTGTAACATTACTCTGATGTTATTAACATTGTATCTGATGTTATTAACATTGTAATGGGACCTTTCAGTCTATAAGAAAACTTTTAAGACTAAACAGTGTATAAGTTATTAATTTGAGATTTATTAGTGCATCCCCTAAATAATAATACTAATATTAATATTATTTTAATTATTATTAATCATATAACAAGATCTATTTTAAAAAATAAAAACAAAGAACAGAGAGATCAATCTGTTCTTCGATTCGAACAAAAAGCCCTAGCCGAAGAGAGAGAGAAGAAGAAGAAGAAGAACCAAAGAAATTCGTTGAGACCAGCGAAGAAGAAGAAAATTGAAGCAGGGTTTGAACTATTAAGTTAGGTAATCTAAAGCCCAGACTTAATAGCTCAAAACATTGTTCTACATTTAAGCTCAATTTCATTCCATGTCTCTCATTCAGCTTTAGAAAAAAATTTATCTTTAAACTTGCAATCATAGAGCAACAAAAAAAAAAAATTAATAATTAAAATTTGTGAACATTTCTTTGTGGGGAAAACTTTTCCATCACCTGATGTAAAGCTTGCATGTACTTGTTTGGATTAGTCCATTTTTTTATATGCTGCAGTTTATGGTTTTGATTACTCTTTTTCTTTTTCTTTTTTTTCTTTGATGGGGTTTGATTTAATTACTCTTACTTAATCATGTTATGCATAAAAGCTGTCAGGAAGATTGATTTCCATTGTCAGTGAGGAGGGCCCATTTTAGATTATTGGCCATGAAGAGAGGATACCAAGAATCTTCATCGTCGGGTTCTCTCGGACCGCCTCAATCCAAAATCAGACACAACCCAGAAGGTATTTTGTGGTTTTTTATAGACAATTCATTTTGTCTGTGGTTTTGATTTGTGGATTTGAGTAAATATAGATTTGGGTGTTTTTGGTTTCTCTGTTAATTGCTGGAGCTGAGCTTTTGGATGGCAAGAAAGCAGGGGAAACTGAATGGGAAAAAAAAGAAAAAAAATTTAAAAAATCTCAACTTTATTTTGTATATTTTTATTTTAAAGTATGTTTTATGAAAAGGGGAAAAAATATAATGTGGAAAATTGATTGTCTACTATCTTGCTGCATTTTGGCAGCAGCCGAACATAGTATATTAGTATTGAATTTTGGTAGTTATATGTTATTGTGTGATGGGCAGGGGATGCCCATTTTCTGGAGGATGAAAGTACAAAGGTATTTGCCAGGAAAGTTGCTGACCATTATAGTGCTAGGACGAATCAAACTCTAGAAGAGCGAGAAGCTAGTCCTATTATTCATTTAAAGAAACTTAACAATTGGGTATGCCTTTCAATCTCATCAAATTCATTGTTCTCTTTAGAATCTATGATACATGAAGTATTAACCATTGAAGTTATTAATTTTTATTTTTTTCTATTTATGCTTCTGTGAACAGATTAAAAGTGTATTAATTCAACTTTATGCACGCCGAGGAGATGCGGTTCTTGATCTTGCTTGTGGCAAGGTACTATAGGTCCCTTATACTGTTAAAAACGGACAGTTGCCTTGTTCAAATGTATCTATCTAGGTGTGTTTTTACACAGATATTTGAAATTATATTCCTTTAAAATCGCTAGGGTGGAGATCTAATCAAATGGGACAAGGCAAAGATTGGATATTATGTTGGCATTGATATAGCTGAAGGCTCGGTAAGTTATTAATGCTCAATGCCTTTTCTGCCAGTTGTTACTCCTTTTTCCATGGACATTTTGTATGTATGTGAAGGTGGTTTCACCCAGATGCTTGGACATTTTCCTACTTAACAATGATTTTCCTATGCAATAAACAAACAAAATTAATTACTAGTAATTGGTCCATGTTCGAGTATGTTTTCTGTCGTCTTCAGTGGTTATATGTTTTTAAGAAATAAGGCTTGTAACCCATCCTTTTTCCATAGACATTTTGTATGTATGTGAAAGTGGTTTCACCCAGATGCTCGGACATTTTCCTACTTAACAATGATTTTCCTTTGCAATAAACAAGCAAAATTAATTACTAGTAATTGGTCCATGTTCAAGTATGTTTTCTGTCATCTTCAGTGGTTATTTGTTTTTAAGAAATAAGGCTTGTATAACCCATCGTGTTCAACAATTGTGTGCAGATAGAAGATTGTCGCACACGCTACAATGGTGATGCAGAACATCATCAACGTCGTAAAAAGTTCACATTCCCTGCGCGCCTTATGTGTGGAGATTGTTATGAGGTAACGTTGCACTATTTTATGTGATAGATGGTCCTGCTGAGTATTTGGGATATTGATTTCAGCCTTTCTGGGTTAAACTCTGGAAATAACTTGCCTGGTGTATTTTGTCTTTCAATCACTTCATTACAAGTTAAAGTTAGCTTCAAACTAATGGCCTTTATGGGCTTCTTTGTTGAAAATATTAGTACTGAACCAACACCTAATTGAAGTAGGCCTGAATCCACTCTATTTGGGAAGGGGGAAAAAAAATTCTGATTTCTGTTCTGTCTCCTATTGTCAGATCCGGCTGGATAAAGTTTTGGAAGAAGATGCACCATTTGATATTTGTAGTTGCCAGGTAAGTGATTCTTGGATGTTGAGGTAGACAAATTGAATGTTATTCTTTAGTTAGGATATATATTAATATCTGTTCATGGGCTTCTTCCTTTTTCATCAAAGTTTCATATAATGTAGTGTTTTTGGTGTAGCCAGTCTACGTTTGTTACCTGATTATTATTTTAATAAGCAATAATATCAAAGAAGGCTTTGCAGGACGAAAAGTTTTAAAAGGCAAAAGAATTGTCACTTTAGGTGATGTCTAGGAAGCTTTTCAATATTCAAAAAGCACACTTCCTGGAAATAGTTCGCCTAGCTATTACCCTGACTTCATTAGATTGGTGATCTTTAGTAGCCATTTTGTAAGGAAGTTGCTTCACTCACTGTTGGGTTGTTTCCTATGGTCAATTTTTTTTTCTTCAAGTTTTTCATTGCATTTTGACACTCCTGCAGTGAAATACGAAGTATCCTTGGCATATTTGTTTCTAAAATTTGAATTTTAAAATAATACTCTTGCTCCATAAGTTTTTCTTTTTCTGTTATGTAGTATTTTTCTCTATAAAATCAATCTACTTTGGGCATAATTTGAGGAAATGGTCTCTCTACAAACTATTTGATTAAATGGGTTCCCTGCTTTTGCCTGTGCTGGGATGCCATGTCTGCACTCTCTCCAATCAGTTATGCAATTTATAGATTATTTATGATTATTCATACTCGAGTAGATTATAATGAAAACCATAAAAACTTTAAATTTGCAGTTTGCCCTGCATTATTCATGGTCTACTGAGGCACGTGCACGTCAGGCCTTGGCCAATGTATCGGCATTGCTTCGTCCAGGAGGCATTTTTATTGGAACTATGCCTGATGCCAATGTTATTGTCAAAAAGCTCAGAGAAGGTTTTAATTTTATTCTCTTTTCCTTTTCTTTCTTCTGGTCTGTAGTCTGTACTGCACTGTAAAAGATTTTAAACCTGCTGAATTTCGGATAATTCACGAGAAGCTGGTGGGTCTGGTGATCAAGAGTGGAATTGACATTCATTGATAGACCAATACATACTGTTACGACTTTCTTTTATAAAGGTCTAATACTTGTGAACTTTTTGTTCACTAAAAATGATGATATGCATGCATGAGCCAAAAGACCTTTAGTTAATTTCTAGGTTATAATCATTGAAACTGTTCAGCATGGTAAACTAGTTTTTTTCAATTTATGATGGATTTTTCACTGCGAATATGCAGCCGAAGGACTGGTTTTTGGTAATAGCGTTTATTGGATACGTTTTGATGAAGAATTTTCTGAAAAGGTGATTTTTTTTCTCATACATGTGACTCTATGGTATTTGGGGCATTAATAAATTGCCATTGTCATTTTACCATTGGGATTATATCTGATAGTTAAGAGTTTTTCTGGTTCAGAAATTTAAATCTTCAAGTCCCTTTGGTATAAAGTACAAGTTCCACCTTGAGGTACTATTCCTTTGAATTTTTTTCTCTGATTTCTCCCTCCCAAGTAGTTTATATCTTCTTAAATATGGTCTGTGGATCTACTCTATGAATTGATTTTTCCCCTCTTTGGGCTCTAGTCTACATTTGTAAGCATTGAATAATATGTGGTTCAATGGTGGTGCATTGTGCTACTTTGAAGTTGGTTTTACATTTGGTTGTTGCATATAATTCTGCCATACAGTTTTATTGCTTCATTAAGTTTGGGTTTATGTTTAGTTCCACCACAAATATCTTGAACCACTGAACCTTTTGTTGCAGGATGCTGTTGATTGTCCAGAGTGGATTGTTCCCTTCCATGTCTTCAAATCATTGGCAGAAGAGGTATAAATTTTTTGCTATATTTTTTCCCCGTTTGACTAAGCTGCTGAACGTAATTCATTATCAGTTCATGCATGTTAGTATACTGCGTGCTTTGGATGGGTGACAACTGACAAGCTAGACTGCCTTCTAAACATGCTAATTTTTGTTCTTTCCTCATGGAATGACTGCTTTAGCTGATGCTTATAGAAAGGTAGTCCTGCCATGGATTGAGGGAAAGGTGCAATGTTGAATATTACTGTGAAAAGAAAAATGAAAATGAGTTATAATACCCTGTCAATCAAATGTAAATTTATGTCTTTCCCTTGTAATGTTTAGAGCGTTTGAGATGTGCTGCTGTTTTGACAGTCTCATTGTAATTTTTAGCATTAAGATTTAAGATGCATAGTTAGTCTGTCAATACAGTATGCTTGTTTATGAGTTATACACTATGATTTTTCTTATAAAAGAAACTGAGTTATGCAGTATGATTTGGAGCTAGTGTTTGTGAAAAACTCGCATGTATTCGTGGACGAATACCTGAAGAAGCCAGATTTCATTGAGCTCATGCGGAGACTTGGTGCCTTGGGTGATGGAAACCAAGACCAGAGTAAGTTTATCGTGCTCTTTTTGTTCTTTTTTCTTTTTCTTTTTTTTCAGTCTTTTGATATTTTTGGTTGCCACACTCCAACTTTTGTGTTACTGGGAATCATGTCAACCCTACTTTAGAAAGTTAGTATTCCCATATTATAATGGATTCCCCTTCCACCACCTGGGTTGTATACATACCAATAGACCTGTCAACAGACTGGATTCAGATTGGATTTGGCTTAATCCACTCCGATTATGAAACAATCTGAATCCGAATCTGATCCGATTATGACAAATCTGATAAGAGATCATCTGCATCCAAATTCAGTTATTTGAGTGTCCAATCCAATCTGACTCGATTATTGATGAGTGATGCAATAATCTCATGTGTGTTAAACTGAACAATGTCTAGGAATGGTGCATATATTTCATAAGAATACATTCTCAAATAACTCATAAAAAAGATTATTGTGGATGCAAAAAGCCATTACTTTGTTGTTACAGTATTGCTCGTCTTGTCTTGGATCAAATCAAATTGGATTTTAATGGATTAGTTTATCATTCATTAACATATTCGAATTTTTGGATATTCATTAACGGATTCAGTTTTTGCCTTGCAATATTCAGGTACATTATCGCCGGATGAATGGGAAGTAGCTTATTTATATCTATCATTTGTATTGAGGAAGGTAAGCATTACATCCTTGAATTTTACACTATAGTTACTACTGGTGTATTAAAAAGCCGGCATGTACATACGACAGAGAAGAGAATTGATTTTGTGACCTAAGGAATGAAAATTTTATATTTGTTGCAGCGAGGCCAACCAGAGCAGCCACGTGTAAATGGTAAACGAGACAAAGGCAAAATGCATCTATCAAAAGAAGACATTATGTATATTGGCAGTGGAATTTGATTAAACATTTGAAGTTAGCCACGAGATGCATCTTCATATAAGACCTCAATGACTGCGGCACGGAAGAATTCCCCAGGCCGAAGATAATTAACTGATGTCGGAGGCATTTCATGTTTATCCTTCGTGAGTTTGTTACGGCTTTGACACGGCTAATCTCAATTTTGTAGGATTGCAGCAATGCTAATAAACTTTGAGCTCATAAGACTTGAATGTATGTATAATATCTTGGATAATGAAATGTTGTTTTTATTTTTGCCAAAGAAAATAATAAATTACAAACTAATTATGTTTAGCATGGCCTAAAAACTGCAAATCCTCAGAATTGTGTTAATAAAGTTGCAATATTTTGAATTTTGTATAACATCCGAGCCATTGCCTTTGCGTATCCAAACGCTCTCACAAGGCGCACAATGAAGGACCATGGGCTGCATATCATAATGCTCTTATAAAGGCATATTTTGAATACAAAGGAGTGGAACTTTCCAACATGTATGAGCACAGCTACTCGGGCATGGGAGGTGGTATTTGCTTTTGACAGATAGAAAGCACATCTCTTTTGTCACTGTTGACTGGACAGCCCAAAAATCATAATAGTACATGTTCTTGCCGGGAGAGTATCTAAGGAGATCCACTGGCTCATTGCCAAATCCAAAAAAAAAAAGTGAAACAGAAAACATAATGACGCATGATCCAAACACAGTCTTGGTGATGGGAAATAAGATGATCAAACAGAATGAAGGATGACTAACAATGTAGTAAAATTAAGCTCCATAAAATAAAAGAGTACATGAAGTTCTCAAGATCACATGAATGATGAATCCATGTTTACATATATCAAAGAGTTCTGGTAGTCCCCAACCTCAAGAACAATATCAAACATCCAGTTATCTAAACAGATACACCATTAATATTGTAACTTGAGCAATAAATAGTACACATTAAGAAGAATAAGGCTGCACCAACCATGCGCGCAAACAAGCTGAAATCACTGAGTGACAAAAAACCCCTGCCATGCGTTGCACACCTCTTCATCTTGGACAAAAATGTTCATGGAAGATTCCTCGCAGTGAAAATTCTCCGACAATAGGCACATGCAGTACCAAACCAAACCCAGGAGCTAGGACTGCCAAAAACAAGTTCTATATGTCAGAAGGGTTTATCAGGAAAGATAAACAAATTTTTGCTAATGCCAAGGTTATTCTTTTGTATTTTGTATGAAGTACCTAATATTAGACTCTTCTGTAAATGCTTTAGTAAACGGAATTTCAGGCCTGCACAATAATGGAATAACTGTTAAAGCATCCCAATCATTTTTCGCTTTTTGGCTTTTTTTAGCCAAAAAACCAACTTTCCAAACCCCTAAGCTGGTTTTTTGTCTAAAAAACCAAAATGCCATTAAAAAATCAAAAAGTTATTAAAAAAAACAAGTCATACACTTCAGTCATTCACGTTTTTCCATACAACTAAAAAAGTCATTCCCAAACACATTAACCATTTTTCACCTCATAAAAAAAGTCAAAAAGCTAGAAAGGCACTAAAAAGCCAAGCTCCAAACCACACATTTTAAAAATTCATTCGAGATCTCAACAAGTTAATCCTAATTACCATAATTTTGGTAATTTGGACTATGCTAAACTTTTATACAATGAGATTAGATTTGATGTTATATTCAACTCCAAATCATGACAAAACACCTAAAACCCACAAGTATTGCCTGTAAGAACATAATTCCGGAATTCAATAATTAGTAGATCCCTTCATAGAAATTTCGATAAAAACTGTTTAAATTCAATATATGTCTTGATGGTTTCATATAGAATAGAAAATAAATAGATTAAAAAAATAGTGAAATGTGCATAACATAACAAAACATAAGAGAGAAATTGCATAGCAAGAATAACAGATTAGGGAAGTTTCTGACCTCAACCTGCAAAGCTGCTTTCTGTGAGCTATTTCCCAAGCTTCAAAGACCCAACATAGATGTGAGGTATGTGGGCTATGTTCCTCCAATTCTTACCCTTCTTCTGCTTGCACAGTCGTTCTAGAAGAGGACAATCTTGAATTGATAAGTGCTGAAGTTTACTGAGGTGCTGTAGTCCAGCTGGTAAAGATGTCAGATAATGGCAATTTGAAATTGACAATGATCTAAGCGAAGAAAAATTCCCAACCCAGTCTGGCAAAATTGTTAGACCAGGACAGCTGTGAATTACCAGACTTTGCAATGTTGTGACATGTTGTAGCTCCTCTGGCAGAGAAAACAACTCAGGGCATGATAAAATGCTCAAGCTCTGAAGTGTGGACAGATTTTGCAACCCATTTGGGAGAAAAGCCAGTTTTGGGCAAGACATAATGGACAACCGCTCAAGAGCTGTGAGAAAACGCAGTCCATTTGATAAAGAAATCAGGTTATTACAGTTCTCAATGACCAAAGTCCGAAGAGAGCTCAAACCCCCAATTACATCCTCTCGCAAAGTTTTCATACCATGGCAGTCATTGATCTCCAAGAACTCCAAAGCTTTAAGGTTTTGTAAACTAGGCGACAAATGGGCTAGGTTCTCACAGTGGCTAATTATCAAAGACTTGAGAGCAGTAAGGCTACCTAGTTCAGAAGGCAGCGAACGAAGGTTTTGGCATTTCCGGACCTCAAAAGATGTGAGACGCGTATTGTTTTCCAGCAATTCTCCAGGTAGGTGCAATAGATTCGGGAAGGAATCAATTACAAGGATGGAAAGTGAGGTCACATCTTTGATGGAATTCATTATTTTTGGGTGGCAATTCCAGAGTTCCAAACGTTGAAGAGATGGAAAAACCGGCATCTTTCTTAGGTTGGGACATCCATCTACAATTAGCTTGTCTAGGCAAGGAAATGCTTCCCTGTCATCAATGCTGGACCATTGTTCCAAGTTTGGAAAATCTCTGAGCGTTAGTTCTTTGAGAGATGGGAATAGCGTTTGGGAGTCCGAACCGTAAAACTCTTCTGCAATGCATACAACACCATCCATTCCTTGCAAACAGACGGTCTTGAGGAAAGGAAGCTGCCCAAGAGTAGGCAAGTTTTCACATCTTCTAAAGTTGATCAACACAACCAGAACAAGATTCGGAAGAACCCAACCGGGGAATTTGATTCCCGGATACTCCTTAATGAAAAGCTTTCTAAGATTTGGATGTGGTTCGAGGCCTTCAAGAATATCTTTCGCTTCTATCCCAGAATCCCAAAAACTATTACTACGTGACGATCCTGGTGAACCATTATTTTTTCCATATTTCAGCCCCTGCGAAGTGCTTCCTTTTGCAGCTTTCTGGTTGTGGCCCTGGTCATTATTATCTCCCCATATTAATCGCAACATGTTAAGGTGTTTCTTCTCTCTCAAATTTGCCTTCTGTGCTTCTTTCGCATCTGTAACATTCTCCAAGCATTTTATGCTCAGCTCACCTCTTAGGTTTAGAGAGTTGAGTTCCGCAATGCTTTCCCCTCTCCCCTTGCCCACAATATATATGGGCAAAGTTTGAAGATGAACCAACTTTCCAATCCCAGCAGGCATGCGGGTCAATCCTTCACACCCTGTTATAATAAGATGCCTTAGGCTAGTTAAACTCCCCATCCCAAGAGGCAACTCTTCAAGGTTACTACAACCCGAAAGGTTCAGTGTCTGCAAATTATAGAGGTTGCAGATAGTATGAGGGAGTCTTTGGATTGGAGTGTTTGACAGGTCTAGATATCTCAAACACATCAAAACACTGATTGATTCAGGAAAATTTTTAATGCCACATCCACTTAAATCGAACACACGCAAGTAGATAAAACTGGCAGGAAGAAAAGAAGGTAGCTCTTCGTAGTTACCTCCAAGATAGCAAAGGAGAGTTCTTAGATGTTTTACCTTAATCAAGTCAAGCGGAAAAGAGTCAAAATTGCCGACTACTGATGAATGACGAGTTCGTGCAAGATTACTTGGATCCAAACCATCCTCTAGTATCACAAATTCATTCCCTCCAATACTTCGAGCAAGATCATGAATGAGATCATGCATTCTGTACGATGTTATGTTGCCATCTTCACATTTCTCAACTTCTTGAAAGAAAGAAGAACACAGTAAATCATTGAAATATTCATCCGCTATGTCCTCCAATGGTCTATATCCTTCTAAGGGTTGAATTAAGCCTTCAGCCATCCATATATAAATCAGCTTCTCCTTCTTAAATTCATAATTTTTAGGAAAAAGTGAACAGAATGCAAAGCATCGCTTGAGATGTAGTGGCAAATGAATGTAACTCAACCTTAGAGCTGGTAAAATGTCGCTTTGGCATTGCTTAAGGTTCCAAAACTCGCTCTCTTGCACCAACAACCAATATTTCTCCTCTCGTTTGGAGCGCAACTGACTTCCTAAAGTTGTTGCTGCTAATGCCACACCTCCACATTTCTTGATGATCTTTTTGCCAATTGCCAGCAGATTAGGATACTTCTCTTCTTCACCATAACCAAAAACTTGTTTCTTGAACAAAGCCCAGCAATCATCCTCGAGCAAACCCTTGAGATGGTATGTGGAATTAGCAGTGCCCATAATTGAAGCAACTTCTGTACTACGTGTAGTTACAATTATTTTGCTTCCTTTCACCCCACTTTTCAGTATATCACCCAGTTTATCCCACTCTTTTTTATCTTCATTCCATACATCGTCCAGCACGAGTAAAAATCTCCTCCCACACAATGACTCTTGTAGTTGAGATTGAAGTAAATCAATCTCTGAAAACTCACAGTTTCTTCTAGTTATAGAATTTATGATTGCTATAATGAGCTTTCTTACATCAAAATCTTGAGACACGTAAACCCATATTTTCAAATCAAAACATTGGATCACCTTCTCATCATTGTATACAAGTCGAGCTAATGTTGTTTTACCAAGGCCTCCGATACCAACAATTGGAATGACTGAGACGTCTTCTAAAGTTTTTGCTTTGCCGGTAGGTAACAGAAGCTCCATAATCTTCTTTCTATCATCTTCTCGTCCATAAATATCTGATTCTTTTACAAAAGAGCCAGTCTCTGTCCTTCTTCCAAGAGTCTCAGACCACTTAAAAACTGCCCCTTCTTTGAAATTCAAGCTAAATCCCCGCTTGACTATCTTACGTAATTCTTTAAGCTTATTACGAAGCTCTTTTGCAAGGTCAAAAAGATGTCGTGATGGTTCAAAAGGTAGCAAGTTACGCACCTTATCACTGATCCTGCTGTGATTCTCACACAGCATGATCTCTGCTGTAAGCTCATCCAACAAGTCCTCAGACTCGTATGCTACATTTTTAAGCTCTAACAGCCAAACTTCAATGGTTTTTTCTGTTTCTTGCCGCTTTTCTGCATCTTCAAGAAAAGCTAGGACCAGTGGTAGAGACTGCCGTAATTTTCCAATGTTCTCCTTAAGGCTGCAGAGATCATTAAGTTTTTTGAGGAGAGGAGATGCTAATTTATCAATGACTATTTGTAAAAGGAGGTCTGACATTTCTGATGTTCACCTGAGATAAAATTGGAAAGGCTTGGTGATTGATATACTTGAATGGTTTCAAAATGGAATATGCTTGAGGGTGTTTGAATGAACAACTAGCGTAGTGTGTAAAATCTTGTTGTTTGAAGTTGAAATAAGTTGTTTTTGCATAGTACCCCTATAATTTCATGCTATTCCATGTATTTCCCTCTTCTTCTTCTTTTATTTTTTTTCAATTATTTTTATCTATGAATTGGTTTCTACGAATTATGCTCGTATATTCCCACCCTGCCATACTGCTGTCTGTGAATCTCCATGCAGTGGTTTACTACCTCTATCCTATGCAGCCCTATAGCTGATAGCTACAATTTCGACTTTTAAGGGCAATTATAGATTTTCAAATATTTGAGTTTATAGAATTTTATGCTTCACATAATAGAAAATACCAAGTAACACAAAATCTAACTTAGTGTTACACTTCCTCCTTTTGCAATACTTACTCTCCCCTAATTCCCTTCCATCTATTCAAACAAGTCATATAACATAGCTTTACATAATTGGATCAAATACCATCAGTATTGTGCTCAAATGATCACATTTAAAATATGTTACTAGTGCAGAAGATAATGGTGTTAAATGTTTGTAGGCCTTGAAAGCATACAATGATATCATCAATTCCATAATCATTGCAATTAAGGTAAAAACTTGGGTCAAAATTTGAAATTCATTGCGATTAAGGTACTTACCAACAAGGTTCCAACTTCCAACCAATAAGCTCTAGCTGAAATGGACTGACCCCAAGCTCTATACTTCTAAATTATATAGATTTGTCCCCATTTTTATTTTTTTAAAATAAAATATTAGCACTAATGTAGGCCTTACAGTCCTTTCAACAAACTAGGTGAACAGAAATGATCAGAAATATGACTTCTCATGAAATCATTGCGGTTTATTATCATAGTATTTAGGTGAACAATAAATAAAAGATGACACATGAATCACTTTATATTCAATGTTCTGTATTTAAATGGACAATATAAGGTTTTTTTTTTTTTTTCCAATTATATAACCAACTTTGCTTCCCACCAAATCTCACCAATTTTGATGATTTTTGGGAGAAACAAAACATAAGTTTCAAGAGAGAGTTCTTTTTTCTCAACATTTCTCTCTCTATTTCTCACCTTTTCAATCATCCAACAACAACTAGTGATGAGACCCTTTTTCTCTCTTCATTTCTTTAGTTTTCTCGCCAAACCCAAGCAGCCTTTTGTGCCTAATGAAAAGAACATGGGTATTGGGCAAGGGAAAATGTGTAAATTTGCAACAAATCAGGGGGGGGAAGTGAAAATAAAGCAAAAAGGAAAATGCAAAGAAACTACAATGCATATTATCCATGGATGAGACGTAGCAGAGGAATATACCAAAGAATGTTTTTTTGTCTTTTACTATGTTTGTTGGGAAATCAGAGACCATAGATGAGTTCGAAGAGGAAGATGCGTTCGGCGATATCGTGGTGCGGCGCAGTATGCAGAACACTGCTGATCAACCCTCCAATCCAATCCAATCCAATCCTTCAATTTGCTGATACAAAGGCCTCTTTTTGTACTTGGTTTTAGCCACGTTTTTTTAGTTTGCAGCAAAAGTCAAAATTAGTTTTTTTTTTTTTTTTTTTTTTTTTTTTTGTATTTAAAGACATTTGGAAAGTTAATTTTCAACCACTGATAAAATTATAATTCTACTTTTTATGGGTCAAAATGTGTTACATAAGTGAAATTATAAATATTTTAAATTAAATGAGGGTAGTTTGGTCATTTTATTGTGATTTGACATCATAAATAAATATTAATCAAAAAAGTCAAAAATAACTTTTTATCAACTTCTCAAATCACTTGTCTAAAAAAACTAAAATGTTGGTTAAAAGTCAAAAAACTATTTTTTACTATCTTTTCAAAACATCCCAAAATCATATGTAAATTCCATTGGATTTGTATGGATCGATTTAGGGTTCATTCAAATTCCAGTTTCTACGTGCATTTGACGGAAGAAAAGTACTAGACTCGTGCTATTTTGATTTGAAAAAGAAAAAAAAAAAAAAAGAAACAAAATAAAAAATATTTTCATGTTTTTAAAAAAAAAAAAACATGTTTGACGTTTTTTTTTTTATTATTATTATATAAAAACGAAGAAAAAAAAATGAGGTTAATCACGTCTTTTAAAAACAAGTAAAATGAGTGACAATCAAAATATAACAAATAAAAACAATAATTGATAGTCAAAAATATTAGCTGAAGATGATTGTCAATGGCCGATGATAGGTGCTAGTCGCAAGAAGTGATGTCCAAATGTAGCGGTTGATAGGTGAAAAAAAAAAATTAGTAGCCAATCGTTGAAGGTAGTTTTTAGTAATAAGTAATTGTCAAGCGTAAGAAATGACATTGTGATGAAACGAATAATTTAATAGAACTTGTGAAAAAGATAAAAGGTATGTAACATATGTATTTTATAATAATATAATAAAATGACATAATTTCATACTTTCTGAGTTATAAATAAATATAAAAAAGTTATAATAAAAATCATAAAATAATGTCATAACTAAAGAAAAAAAAATGACGTAACTAAAAATATATATGATATGAGAGGAGTGTGTATAATAGAATTTTCCAAAACTTGTAAATTGTTTACAATTTTTAAAAATAAAAACATATATTTTGTTTATAATTCTCTCTTTTTTCTTTTTTTTTTTTATAAATATAAACTGATGTAGGCCGAAAGGTAACCATATTAAGACCGCTTAAGTTACATTTATAATCTTTGAATTTTGTTTATTCGGTGGAGATGATGTGTTTTGTGCACTTGTACAGATTTGGCAGGCAACAAGCAAATTCAAGCAAAAAGTGGCGCAAAAGTAGATTCTCCGTGCGAGCAGTGAAAATTTCCGGCCTGCCACCTCATCGCACATGTGGCCAAGCTCTACCGCATGTGCGGTCCACCACCGCTCGAGCGGCCCACGTGGGCACTCGAGTGGCCCACCTAGGGTTCTGTGCGCGGAAATTTCAATCTATTCTATTAGAAATAAAAAGATGAAAAGAGGCTGTAATGAGGGTTCGAAAATATTTTAAGAAAAAAGGAGGCTAAGGTTTGAAGAGAGGGATTTCTCAAGCTTCAAGGGCAACTTTCATGGGGGCTTCTTCCTCTTCCACCTCTTCCCACTCCTCTATGAGTGGCTAGTCTTCTAATTTTAGGGTTTTGATGAAACCCTAGCTATGTAAAGAGATTTTTCTTAGGTTTTGATTGTGAAACAATTTGAATAAATGTATGGATGTTTTAGAAGTTTATAATAATTTTTCTTTTCATATCTTCAAGTATTTTATTGTCTGTAATTGTTTAATGATTTCTATACATTAGTTTTCTTTGTGTTTGTGTTCAAAATATGAGACGAGTCATGCTACGAGAGACGGATCGTGTTGCTACTATAGTTTAGAACAAACGACTTGTGCTATTTGGGATAATTTGTGCCTGTATGTTGAGTGCAACAATCCTCTTAATCAATGTTTCAAACTTGTAGTTGTGAAATATTAGGTAGTTCAAACCGGATTGGAATTGATGGCCGATGTTAAGTCTTATTTATGTGGTTAGTGGTGAATTCTTTACCCTAGGATTTTCCTAAAAATCAGTATCTCAAACCCTACTTTTAATTGTCAATTCAATTTCTCAATTTCATTTAATTCTCGTTTAGTCATAATATCCCTCAATCTTTTTATCAAAATTAATTTAGGAATTTAATAATTAAATTAGTTTAATTTCTCGTTTGTCCCTGTGGATCAATACCTAGACTTACCGTTAAAAAAAACTTAACTTTTTTGAGTTCGTAGCCTCTTTAACTCGAGTTATTAAGCTTATAGGGGTGTCTTCACACCCAGCGACTCCCAAACCAGACGATTTTAGGGCACTAGGTGTGAAGACATCCCTACGGGCTCAATAACTCGAGCTGAAAAGGGTACGAACCAAACAAGTCTTTATTTTTTCTTAACTGTGCAATGTCTAGGTCTCTTAAGCTTTCTAATTAACTCATGTAACAAGTATTGGTCTAATGACTCCCAAATCATACGATTTTAGGGTACTAGGTGTAAAGACACCCCTACGAGCTTAATAACTCAAGTTAAAGAGGTTACGAACCCAAACAAGTCAGTTATTTATTTTTAATCTTTTTGTGAGAATCAATGTTACTCATTTATTCTTTTCTGCAACATTAGCAATTATCAATGATGTATACCAGGGATTAGAATAAAGAGGTCACCGTTATGAAAGTGTGTTCATGTGAATCAAGGTATACTCATTACAAGTGTACTAATACCACAAATACAAACAACTCTCCTAGTGCAAACATCACATGCGAGTATTTACCTAATAAACCCTTTTTCATACAAGTTTACTATGTTTCCCAATTAACAAATGCTTATATCACCACCATACTGGCTAAAAGTGAACATCAATCAAGTGCAGTAAGTACAAACATGAATTGTTTTTATAAATACCCTCACCCCCCAACTGGAATACAACATTATCCTCAATGTAAGCAATTGTAAAATAGATAGTAAAATGAAAGAGAGGAAATCTTACCAGACGGCGTAGGCACACATCCAATGAGGCAGGGCCGAAGCAAGCACATACATGAGTTGATTAGAAAGCTTAATGGATCAGGACATTGCACAGTCTTTCAAAAAAAAAAATTGAGAATCTTGGTTTCAAAAGTTTATTTTTTCTGTATATATTAAGTGTTATTGTGAGTTACACTGAGCTATTATAGTGGACAATTAACTAGTTATGAGGATTGCACTTTACACCGAGGAAACTGATGATATGTCTACTAGCATTCACAAGTACATGGAACTTAATTTTTGTAATACTGAATTGCGATCTTTGCTCAATAGATTCCTCCATGATTGTTTACTTGTCTTTAATGGCTCATCATGTCTTAATATTGCACTATCCTAGCACATAAGTTAATTCTTGAGTGGTGTAGTGTGATTAATTGTTGTTGGGCAGATGTAAATATGTTAATGTTTGTGGGTATCATTTCTGGAAACCTTCACGAAACTATACTCGTCCACTTGGGGTAACTTTGTGGTTTGAAGGCTTGTTGCATATGTTAAATGCAATCATGATTCCTACGAAAGTGGCTTAGAGTATTTTAATTTTCTTATTTCTATTGTTTTGCTCGATGACTAATAAAATGTAAGTTGGGGGATGTGATGTAAGTCGAAAGATACCACATTAAGGTCACTTAAGTTACATTTATAGTCTTTGAATTTTGTTTATTTGGTGTAGATGATGTGTTTTGTGCACTTATACAGATTTGGCAGGCAACACGCAAATCTAACAAAAAAGTGGCGTAAAAGTAGATTCTTTGTACGAGTAATGAAAATTCCCGACCTGCCACCTCACCGTACGTGCGGCCCACATGGGCGCTCGAACGGCCCACCTAGGGTTCTGTGCTTGGAAATTTCAGTCTATTCTGCTCAGAATAAAAAGAAGAAAAGAGGCTGCAATGAGGGTTCAAAAATATTCTAAGAAAAAGGGAGGTTAGGGTTTGAAGAGAGGGATTTCTCAAGCTTCAAGGGCAACTTTCATGGGGGCTTCTTCCTCTTCCACCTCTTTCCACTCCTCTATGAGTGGCTAGTCTTCCAGTTTTAGGGTTTTGATGAAACTCTGGCCATGTAAAGAGATTTTTTTTAAGCTTTGATTGTGAAATTGTTTGAATAAATGTATGGATGTTTTAGAAGTTTATAATAATTTTCCTTTTCATCTCTTCATGTATTTTATTGTCTGTGCTTGTTTAATGCTTTTCATATATTGGTTTTCTTTGTGTTTGTGTTCAAAGTATAAGACGAGTCATGTTACGAGAGACGAGTAGTGTTGCTACTATAGTTTAGAGCAAACGACTCATGCTACTTGGGATAATTCGTGCATGTACGTTAAATGTAATAATCCTCTTGATCAATTTTTCAAACTTGTAGTTGTAAAATATTGGGTAGTTTAAACCGGATTGCAATTGATGGTCGATGTTAAGTCTTATTTATGCTGTTAGTGGTAAATTCTTTGCCCTACGATTTTTCCAAAAATCAGTATCTCAAATCCTACTTTTAATTGTCAATTCAATTTCTCAATTTCATTTAATTCTCATTTAGTCATGGTATCCCTCAATCTTTTTATCAAAATTAATTTAACAATTAAATTAGTTTAATTCCCCGTTTGACCATGTAGATCGATACCTTGACTTACCGTTATTCTAAGAAATTGGGTATAGTTTAGTATTTATTTTTGGTATGTGAAACGACCCATCATAAACTGACAACGATAAACATAAAATGTTAACAGCATGTTCTACAAAAATATACAACAAAGAAAAATGATATATCTTTATAATTTTGGAGTCTTAATTGAGCTCTAATAATGTGGCAAGAAAAAAAAAAAGTCAAAACATCACATTAATGGGTGGGGGCCACCCCCTAAAGCTCTTTTTTCTTTTTCTTTTTTTTTTCTTTTTTTTGAACTATAAAAAAAGGGCTCTGTGGTGTCATCACAGCCCCGTTGGGCCCTAGCCCCGGGGTAACCGGTTGCCAGCTAGGAATTAACCCCCACCAAGTGGGGGACCCACCACCAGGGCACCAATGGAGGGTGACCTCACGCCGCAGCAGAGGCCAAGGAGCGAGGGGAGTAAAGGCATTGCTCACAGGGAGTGATCTCAAATGCCCCTCCCAGGAATCGACCCTGGTTCCTCGGCTAGGGAATGGGCTACGTCCTCCACCAGGCCACCAACCCTGGTGGTCCCCTAAAGCTCCTTTAGAACTCTTATTTTAGAGCTCTCAAACATTTTTGTTGTAATTAAACTCAATTATAGAGGTCCATTTTGGAAATTTAAAAAAAAAATCATCTTTTAACTTTTTGTGACCCATTATATGTTTTAGGACAAACTTCACTTTATCATTCTATGATTCGGATCATGTGTGGTTTATCTCCAATGTTTGGAAATGACCACATATCCCCCTTATGGTTTGTAGGCTAAAATACACTGTTAGATCCGTTAACAATTTAATAAAAAAAACTAAAATACTCCTATATTTTCATCATTTGTTTGGAAGGCAAAATATACTTTAACCTCATGTGCTTTACTTCATATGCGATTTACCTTCTTAAAATTTAAAAATGCACATATAATCTTATTATGTTTGTCACATGTTTCACACTTACTATTAAGTTAAACAGAATATTTAATGATGTTTAACGGTGCACTTTAATTTATAAACTATAAAAAAGTTATGTAATTATTTCCAAATGTTATACAATGAATCGCACATAATCTAAATCATAAGGAGTAAAGTTTACCCTATGTTTTAATTATCATTAAAAGACTAATCTTGCATGTGAGTCTCACTAGTTGCATGGATCCACTTAACATTGTCATGATATTATTCACTCTTTGGCATAATTGTCCAATAAATTTATTTTTATAAATAATAATGACAAATTTTCATTATGTTTGGACAGTAAAATTTCAATATTTTAAAATATTAACATTTTTCAAATGAGCACTAAAATTTGTAAATTTGGGAATCAATTGCAAAATAGTATTTAATTCCAAATGCATAACTATAAATTCCAAAGGTTTAAAATGTCAAAAATGCAAATTTATATAAATTCCAAAGGTTTAAAATGTCAAAAATGCAAATTTATCTATTCTAAAACATTACTATTCTAAATTTGAGAAATGTTATTATTCGAATTTGGTTACAAAATTCCTCTGATTCATTAAATCAGAAGTAGATCAATAATCAATAGCAATTAGAATCCTCAATTCCTCCGCCACCATCTCTATTAAATACTCATAAAGAATGTGATGGCGAAGTCTAATTCAAGAGAAATTATTCAATGTTTTTGAAATATTATATTTTTGTATTTTTTAATCAATCATCATTTAATATGTCTTTTTATATTTCTCAATCACCAACATAATACTCCATCTACCCACCTTCTCCACCAATCACAATAATATAAAATACCATAAGTTTATATTTTGGAATTCTAAATAATTACCTCCAATTCCAAACAGAAATTTGTAAAGTGATTTGAGGGTTGAGAAAATCAAGGAAAGTAACTTTTAGTAGAATCCAAGTGGTGATTTGCAACTATAATGACATATGCCATAAGCATATGCTTTATTCCCCACCATTTTTGGACGATTTATACTGTTTTAAGTGTATAATCCAAATACATTGATTTCATTGTCTGGAAGAAGTGTACTACTATCGCATTTCCAAATTTAAAAAATTATAATTATTGATTTTTTTTTTTAATTTAATAAATTTTGAAATACGCTTTAACCACCTTTTAATTAGGGATGTCAATAGATAACCTACCCTGTGGGTATCCATGAAGACCTAACCCAAATACATGGGTTTTTTTCTTTTTTATTATTCGTCAGGTAGGGTAAGTGATATTCTTTAAATATCCACAAGAAATGGGTACCGACTAATTTCCTCATTTTTTTTTTTTTTTTAAAGGTCACAACCAAAAGCTAAATATATTCAATCTTTTTTCTTTTCTCTTTTTTTTAAAAATTTTCTTTTTTTTTTAAGGTTCACAATCTTTTTTTTTTATTTTTTTAAGATTCACAATCAAAGTTAAATATACATTCAATCTTATTTTATTTTATTTTATCTAGCTCAACAACAAAATCAAATACACATTAACTAACATTGTCACATTATTCTTGTCAAATTTTATGTATATCTATAATTTTTTAAATTTATTTAGAAAAATTCTATTCCTACAAAAAAATTCCATCTTCTTTTTTAATTTTATGTATCTCCTTTTCCTCTCTATTATTTGATCTTCGATAATCTGAAAGTGAGTTATTACTCTCATTTCCATCTTCTTCTTCTTCTTCTTTTTTAAAATTTTTTTATTTACGTTTATAGAATGAATTTTCTAGTTTCAATATCTCCTGCAATTGTTTTATTGGATTTTTCTTTGATTTGATGGTAACCTTAGATTGAATTTCTCAATTTTCATCTTAACTAGCAATCACCTTAATTAAAATTTTGTACATTTTTATCTTCAATTTTCATGTTTTGGTTATGATTAATTGCGCATTTTTTATCGATAGTCATAATCTTGTCACCGCTAGATTGTCGTCATCGCAAATCGCCATTGCTGTAGTGAGAGGATGAGAGAGAGTGAAAATTAAAACTCTAATTGTCAATAGAGTAGTGAAAACATATGGAGAAATTATTTTTCGATATACCTAAAAAAAAATATGGGGAAATTAGTGAGTACCCATCCTCAGTTGAGATTTAAAAAACATCACTTACCCTACCCGACAGACAAGAAAAAAGGGAAACCCAAGTATTTGGGTTGGGTCTCCATGGATACCGACATGGTAGGTTATCCATTGCCATCCCTACTCTGTTGACAATTAGAGTTCTAATTCTCACTCTCTCTCATCCTCTCACTACAACAACGGCGATTTGCGATAACGACAATTTAGCGGTGACAAGATTATGACTATCGATCAAAAACGCACAATTAATTATAACCAAAACATGGAAATTGAAGACAAAAATGTACAAAATGTCAATTAAGGTGATCACTAGTTAAGATGAAAATTGAAAAATTCAATCTAAGGTTACCATCAAATCAGAAAGAAATCTAATAAAACAATTACAGGAGATATTGAAATAAGAAAATTCATTCTATAAATGCAAATAAAAAATTTTAAAAAAAAAGAAGAAGAAGAAGAAGATGGAAATGAGAGCAATAATTCACCTTCAGATTATCGAAGATCAATTAATAGAGAGGAGAAAGAGATACATAAAATTTTTAAAAAAATTAAAAAAGAAGATAGAATTTTTTTGTAGGAATAAAATTTTTCTAAATAAATTTAAAAAATTCTAGATATACATAAAATTTGACAAGAATAATGTGATAATGTTAATTAATGTGTATTTGATTTTGTTGTTGAGCCAAATAAAATAAAATAAGATTGAATATATATGTAGCTTTGATTGTGAATTTAAAAATAAAAATAAAAATAAATAGAGTGTATATTTAGCTTTGGTTAAGATTGAATTTTTCAAAATAAATTTTAAAAATTATAGATATACATAAAATTTGACAAGAATAATGTGACAATGTTAATTAATATGTATTTGATTTTGTTGTTGAGCCAAATAAAATAAAATAAGATTAAACGTATATCTAGCTTTGGTTGTGAATCTTTAAAAATAATAATAATAAATTTGTGAACCTTAAAAAAAAAAAAAAAAAAATAAAAAGAGATTGAATGTATATTTAGCTTTGGTTGTGAATCTTACCACAAAAAAAAAAAAAAATTTGTGAACCTTAAAAAAAAAAAAAAAGATTAATGTATATTTAGCTTTCGTTGTGAATCTTAAAAAAAAAAAAAAAAAAAAAAAAAGAGTCAAGTGGGGTTGGGGAATATCCAAACCCATTAGGAAATGGGGAGGGTAGTATCCATGGAGAATGAGAAATGGAGAATGGGAAAAAATAATTATAGGGAAATGAGGATGGAGAATTAATATCCACCCTATTAACCCCCATTGTTATCCCTACTTTTAATTCCTCTAGTTAAGTGTACTTTATTTTTGTACCAATACATACCAGTTATTTAAAAAAAATATTTAATTGTTTATTTTGATACACATTCAAATGAAATTAAGCACTTACTTTTTCTTAAATTTATTTTACTATACCTTTCCCAACTTTTAAATGGACATTGCTAAGGAGTTAGGGGTGTAATTTTGGCCCGTGGCTCGCGGGTGGCCCGAAGCCTGCCCGTGGCCTAAGGTGGGCCCGGCCCGTTAAGGCCCGAGACCAAGCCCAGCCCGATGCCTTGGGCTAGGGCCTGAGCCATCGTTTTGAAGTCCGGCCCGGCCCATTGGCCAACTCAAGGCCCGCCCAAAAGCCCGGCCCGAGGCCCGGCCCACCCGATGCCCATTTTTTTTAATGGAAAATAATAAAATTTTGGTGGGAAAAATTTTAAAAAATTGTTTAGGCCCGCCCAAGCCCGCTCAAAGCCCAAGCCCATGGGTCCGGCCCACTGGCCTGCCCAAAGTTCGAATACCCTGAGCCTGGGTTAGGGCTTGGGCCTAGTTTTCTAGCCCGTGGGCCGGCCCTGCCCTGGCCTGCCCGATTTTTTGGCGGGTGCCCGCAAGGTTCGACATGGCCCGTGCCAAAATTACACCCTTATAAGGAGTGTTCATGTAGTACAATAAAAGTAGTGCTCTAAAGCAAAAGTAGTGCTCTAAAGCAATCACTAATGATGTGGCACCCACTTTTTCAAAAAAATAAAAATAAAAAGTAGACACAACAACATTATAGCAATGGGTGGGACCCACTGCCACATCATTAGTGGTGACACTAATTAGTACTCCCACTCATTTTCCATAAACTAGTGACCCCAAGGCACAGATTAACATTTGTTTTTTTTTTTATTTTAATAAATTAAATATTAAAATAAAACATGATTTTTTTTTTTTTATTACATAACACAATCAATGTTGTTCCATCATCTATATTTTATGATTGTAATGAGGAATTTTATTCTAATAATGCATAAAGTTGTAACATATTATTAATTCAAAATCAATAGTCTATTTTTGTTACATTAATCATTAATAATGATGTTTCTTAAGAAAACAAAGGTTGACTCTTTGCAACAATCATTAATACAAGATTTCTTAACTAAATTTAATAATTTTAAATTTAAGAATAATCATCACGTATTCTTCATTCTCTCATAATGAGTAACAAATTGAACAAGATGGTTGAGAACCTTGTGTTGTGTCATTGCTAGAAGTTTTCCTCACTTGCACCCAGTAAATTTCTCACTTCTCATTTCGTCGTTTGTGCAAGTGAGTACACAATCCCAACTCGATTTTAATAAAAACAATTTAAGAGAGCACTGATAAAGTAGGACATGTATATGTAAGATAAAATTGTCCAAGTTAGTGTAAAGTATGAAATCGTATCATTAAAATAGTTGAGTTTAAAGTTAATAATTTGCACGAAAAATCCAAAAAAACTTGACCCGATGCCACCCATAATTTAGTAGAATTTATAATATAAGTCAACTTATTTAATTTATTTATTAAAAAAAACTAACTAATGGTGCTAAGTTATACTTTTAAATTATAAATTATTTGCAAATTTCAATTTATTTGGCCAAACAAAACAAGAGTTTCTTAAGTTATAATTTATAACTTTTTTCCAGCTTATTTGAAACTCTTAAATATATTGATATAAAATCCAATCTTTTTTTGTCATAATTATAACTTTTGAGGATATTTTAAATATTTACTCAACAAAAAAAAAAATTGTGTAATAATATATTTAATCAAATATATTGAACTTTTTGTTGATAAATTATTAAAAATTGCCCCAAACATGTTTGCAATGTATATGAATTTTGATCTTGAATTTACACAAAGGGGAAAAAAAAATTAATAGAAAAATATGTTTTTTCTTATTTTTATTTTTTATTTTAAAACCTTTCTCAATAGGAAAAATTATAAGAACATAATAACCTATTTCCCAACCAACCGTAAATATTAGTAATAAATTAAGTTTGGTTTGACACCTTTCTATTTGTGTATTTCTCGTGTCAAGAACGTTCTAGGTGATTTCTGGTGCGATTCTCGATGCGATTTGCGGCATCAACTCCGGCGACAAGCAATTTCCGATAAGGGGGAGGGGGGTTCGCCGGCTGTGCCCTAAGCTGTTTTGGCTTTTTTTTTTTTTTTTTCTGGTTTAGATCTGATCTTCCCCTCTCCTCCTGCGATTTGGGTGTTCTTCCTCCGCCTTTTAACAGGTCTTCCAATCTGGCGACCCAGAGGTTTGTTCCCTCGTGGGTATTCCCTGTTACGGTGTTAGTCCTGATCTGGATGTCAACTGTGTTTGCTTGGTCTTTTTTGGTTGTATTGGCTTGTTTTCGTTATTTGTGTTTGGAGTATGTGTCGATTTCGTGAATTTTTCTTTTGTTGTCGTGGTTGGATTCATTCATGTTGAAGAAGGGTTTCCTCCTTCCATTTAAGTCAGTCGTCCGACGCTTGTTGAAGGCAGATCAAGGTAAAGGTATAGTCATGGAATGGGAGGTCATGCAGGCTAAGACCAAAGGTTCTTTGCCTTCTGATATGTTCAAATTCTTGGATCTTTTGGACATTAATTTGCTCAAGGATTCTCTTGAAGATGACTTTTCGTTTGATTGGATTTTGCTCTGACCCAATTTAGAAATTCCATGGGTTTCGATGGAGCGGACTATAAGATTGACTCTCCCCCAATGACGTGCCATGATTTGCGTGAGACTTCACATGTTGGTGTTGGTTCTAATCCGAGTGGTTCTTCTAAAAGGTTGCCCTGCTCTACTAATTGCGATAGTGGGTTTGATAGAGGCAATGGTAGCTTGTTTGGTGAGATTTGTGCTAATGAATATAGAAGGACCCAAGGTCCGTTGAGGGATGATAAATTTGCAACAGAGGCCAAGTGAAGGCCTAACGTGCGTCTTGGCAATAACTATCTCCTCATTGATTGGAAATTGCGTCAAAATTTGCAAATTGGTGACTCATTTCAATTTTTACACCGACGAAGTTTGTTGGTTATTGATATCCAGCTTTAAAGGCATTTCATCTCCAATATGCAAATTGACGAGGAGGAGACTCCTGCGAGTGTAGTGTCGCCTTTACACACCCTGCATTTATTCCCATTGTCGATTCCTACTTTTTGTTATCCCCACTTCTGCAAGCTGATTGTGATGACTTGTCACCACCAGACTCGAAAACCCCGTTGTTTCTTGCTCCTAATCCTAATTTTGTTATGGCTTTTTGTGTAGGAGGTCGTAAGAGAATCCATGCGTCTCGATAGAGTAGCTCAAGGTTCATTGTGACCACTTCTACCCTAGATTCCGGAGGCAGTAAAAAACTGGGCTCCAAGAAAGCGCAACTCAAGGTCAAGCCAACCATCATTTGCTCATGCATATGATAAGCGCAAAAGAGAATATTGGATTGAAGATTCCTATGACAATCCCAATTCTTTTCGACCGCCGCAGCACTGTGCATTTTGTTCCCAGTGTTTGGGTGATGGTTAGAAGTCTCTTTGGGGCTTGATTGTGTTTGTTCTCTTATGGTTGTTTGTTAGAACTAGTTGTATGGTTTCTTTGTTTTCTAATATATGATGATGATTTACTTGTCAAAACCTCCCTATAATATAATAATAAAAAAGTCAAAAAAAATACTAAAAGTTATATTAAAAAATTTAAAAAATCTTAAAATTTAATAAAAAAATTAAAGATTTTTTTTATTTCTACCTTTTACACTTTTTTTTTTCTTCATAAAATACCAAAAACTCATTGAAAATAATTTAACAAAAAATTATTAAAATAATATATTCTCAAATCCGTCCTTATTATTATTATTTATATAATTTTTTTGACAAATTCCAAAATCAAGTAAAGAAAAAGGAGTGTTTGGGAATAGGGTTGAATTAAAATAACTCATTAAAAAATAAAATAAGTTAAAATATTATATATGGTTCGTTTGGGAAGGAATAATTTGGCTATTTTAGCCACAAAAGATAAAATAGGTTATTTTAGTCACAAAAAATAAAACATCACATTAAATTCATAATCATTACACTATTCTCTCATAAAAAAAGTCAAAAAAGTCAAAAAATCATTCCCAAACCAGCTTTTTAACCCATGCTAAAATAACCAAAAAAACCAAAAAGTCAAAAAGTCAACCCACTTCCCAAACCAACTCTTAATTCATAATCATTTTACTTTCTTTTTATCATAATTATCAAATCAACTACTCCCTCCGTCCCAAAATAATGGTCCCTTTTGGGGAATCCAACTTTTTATGGTAGTACAATTATTGCATTTGAGAAAAGTTGATTTTCCAAAATTACCCTTTTGATAGTACATTTTTTGGGAATATCAATGTCATAATTGTACTTTTTATATTGTTTATTAATTTAAAAGAAGGGCAAAATAGGAAATTTACATTATTTTTGTACTTGATTTTTGAAGAGGGACTAATATTTTGGGACAATGAAAAATGGAATAAGGGACTAATATTTTGGGACGGAGGGAGTATAAAAAATAAAAAATTAAAAAAAATCAACTTTTTTTACCAAATTAAAATAATTAAATTAGGCCTCGTTTAGGAACATGTTAATTTAGTAACTTTTTGACTATTTAGCTAAAATATGAGCTAAAAAAAATTAGTATGTTTGGGATGACTTTTTAGCTTTTTACGAAAAAATGTGCAAAAAGTAGAGAAAAAGAAAATCTTTAACTTTTTGATATGAATTATTAGTTTTTTAACTAATTTAATAATTTTTTGACTTTTTAACTAAAAGAGAGTTTCCAGACGAAGCGTAACTAACATAATCAACTTCACAGAAAAATGGCAAGCGATAAGTATTAATTAGAGAATCCAGGAAAATAGTACGTGATTCGCTCTACTAAAAAATCTCAACAAAAAAACACGACCCCAAAGTCTTCCCTTATTTATTACGCCATTGTTGTCAAACATGTAAAGTAAAATTTTGTGAACAAGTAAAGCCTCACAATCATTATTCACCCAAAAAAAAGCCTCCCAATCATCACAAAACAACATCGAACCTTCCAAGCTCTCACTCAAAAATTACACATAAATAAATAAAAAAAAATTATATATATACATATATATATGATGGGAACCGAAGAACAGCCACAACCAGAGGAACCCAAGCCCAAGTTGGCTGTTCCTTCGGAGACGACAACAGATATGGTGCAAAATTCCAATGCATTATCAGATCCAAACCCTTCTTGGTTTACCCCTAAAAGGTTCGTCATTAATTTGTTTTTGTTTTCTTTTGATGGGTTTGTCATTAATTGTTGTTTGGTTGTTGAGAAAACTGAACGAGAAATGTAATTATGATTTAGAATCGCATTTAAGACCAGACCCATTAATTAGATTTTTCTGAAGATATTCAATTATGGGTTTTCTGTTTGTGTTCGTTTTGTCGAATGAATTTAATGGGGATTGATGGGACTAGGAAATGATGGTCTTGGAGTTTTGATTTTGGTTGATTTTCTTGAACATATGTAGAGTAGAAGGTTGCAGTTTAGGGTTAGTTAAGAAAAAACCCAGGTATAGGTTTGGCCTAAAAGGATCATAAATACCACACCACACACTTCCAGAGCTTGAATTTCCGTGGCGGCCTCTTTTTTCACTGGAGATGCCAAATGTTAAGAATTTGACTGATGTGCTAAAAGACTCTGGTTGGATTGATTGAATTGGGGAGAAAAATTCTTATGTTCTGTCCCAAACATGTGTCCCGTAGATTTTCATAACACTGAAATTTATGAGGAGCAAACTATGTTCTGTCCCAAACTCGTGTCGCATACCATAGTTTGCTCCTCGTAAATTACAGGGCTTATGAAAATCTTCCTGTATTTCCTTGGAGTTTATCAATCTCGATTATACTTTGTGATGGGTTACACCAATGAAGTTAAGCCAGATTGATTTTGAAAACCCTGTTTATGGGGTGAAGTGACCACATTCTGTGTTCTATTTGTCATTACACATTAAAAAAATTCATAGAGCTTAATCCTAACCGAAATTAACTTAGCAAGCTGAATTTGGATTTATTCTCTTTTGGCATTATAGTGGCAATTAAGTAATGAGCCAATAAAATGTACATACATAGACACCTTTTTGTTCATTCAGGGGATACGTTTTTTTATTGTAGCAAATAATTTCTCTGTTAGTTTAATTATTTGTTTTCTTTTAAATTCTTTCTTTTCAGGTTACTCGTGATCTTTTGTGTGATTAATTTAGTAAATTATGTTGATCGAGGAACCATAGCAAGCAATGGTGTAAATGGGAGTCGTAAAACTTGCACAAAAAATGGTACATGCACAGCTGGTACTGGAATTCAGTAAGTCATCATGGAGGGATTTGGTTTCATCTTAATACTATTCTTGCTTTTACATCATTTTATGCTGTTTCTTTTTGTAATTTCCTATCCTAAGCTATGCTTGATTACTTGTTTGCTGATCATATTTCTATGACCATCACACTGAATCAGAATGTGAATTTTTTTGAAAATTCAACTTATTTATAAATTAAAGGGTAGATTTTTGAGCATTTTGTGTTGTTGGGTTACAAGTCTCATGCATTTATTTCTTTAAGTCCTTTTGGATTTCATATATAATTTAGATATTTTTGTTTTATTTCATTAGATATATAGCTTTGATTTATTCTGCATATATTTCCTGATCATCCATTGCATTCCTCTCTTACCACTCCTTAATTAAAACTCGTCAAAAAAAACCGGAAAGATTTCTTGGTTTTGTTACTACTAATTTTTAATAGGAAGATAGAAAGAATTCTACATCTTGTTAAATGTTATAGATGCATATGTAAGAAGAACCATCCCTGTTCCCTGACTAACGGGGGACATTCTCAATAACACAAGGCCAGTGATTGTATCAAATGTTTGCTATCCATTATTGAATTTGCTTCTGATTGATGAGAGCTTTCATTGAAAATAACAAAATAATTTGCTATCAAATATTAAACTTGTTTCTGATTGGTGGGAACTTTCATTGGGAATAGCAAGATGATTCCTAGGTGGTTGTACTAGAGATCAGATACACCATACAGTACTGGGGTTCATGTAAAGACTAGTGTGGATATATTCTCCTTATGCTGACTAGTGAATACTTATCCCCCCAAACATAAGAAATTCTTATGCTGAAGTTCATTCATGGTGTATTCATCCTCAAATTTGTGCAACTTCATGTTTGTAACATTACCACCATGGGTTATACGAGCCCATGGGTCATAGTATTGTATAAATCTATCCTGTTGTGATTTTCTAACCCTTGCATCGTGCATCTAACCCTTTGACAATCATTGTTATTATTTTTTCAAGCATTTTACTTTTCTGAGGACTTTCAATGTCTTGTTGTATATAGGGGGGATTTTAACTTGAACAATTTTCAAGATGGTGTAATATCTTCTGCTTTCATGGTTGGACTTCTTGTTGCATCTCCAATATTTGCTATCTTAGCGAAGAGGTAAGAATATATTTTAGCGCATTGGTTGCCACACCATTGTGGCCCTAATGATTTGAAATACGAGAAGCATGGTTCAAGCTCAAGTTTTAATTTTTTACAACATAACAATTGAGTATAGTAATGCGGAATATGAATGTTGAAAGGTTCTCATGTTAAGGATGAATGATTAAAACGATGTCTAATGAGATTGTAGGTGACCAAGACATGATTAAATTGAGGATAGTGTTGTGTAGCGATCATATTGATGGTAATTTGATTAATGGTACTCCCTCTGTCCCAAAATAATGGTCCCTTTTGGGAAATCTAACTTTTTTTGGTAGTACAATTATTGCACGTTAAAAAAGTTGATTTTTCAAAATTACCCTTTTGATAGTACATTTTTTGGGAATATCAATGTCATAATTGTACTTTTTATATTATTTATTAATTTAAAAGAAGGGCAAAATAGGAAATTTATATTATTTTTGTACTTGATTTTTGAAGAGGGACTAATATTTTGGGACAATGAAAAATGGAATAAGGGACTAATATTTTGGGACGGAGGGAGTAAAACAAATGGGTGCGGATAAAGTTTATTTAAAGATTTACTATTCATAGGTTCTAAACTTATTATTCTAATTTGTGGAAAATATTATGAATTTAAGAAATCATGTGTTTAAAAGTGTGTCCTTGTTGCCTTGGCAAAAGCAATAATTATCATTGCATTTGAATCGTTCGAACATGGGACATTTTTTTTATTATAATTCATTAAAAGACAGCATTGAGGGCATCAAGGACATGGAAAAATAATTTCTGGTAAGTGATTACATTCTATGTGGGACCCATTTTTCAATGCAAGTCTGTTTCTCTAAATTTAGTATAAACTGAAATATTAGTTGGAATATAATCATCGCATGATCGTTTACTTTTTACTGGTATTATCGCATGATGGAATATAATCAACCCATTTTTCAAGGCATGATTGTTCACTTGTTTTTGGTATTACATCAACACTTTTTCCACCAACAATGTTAGATGGAATATCATCATCGCATTGAATTGTAGGCATGACTGTTCACTTGTTAAGCGGTATTACATCAATCCTATTTGTAGTATGTTTGACAATTGCTACAAACAATGCTCCTTAAAAAGTTTTTATTCATGAACAAGGATTTTTAGTTTGTATGGAGGCTTGAATCATGAGTGTGGAATACTTACCTGTGTTTTGATGGTCAGCCTCCTTTTGGGCTTTCTTTGAATTGTATGCTTTGGTGTTGGATTAATCTACATGGAGCTTAAGTTTCTTGTTTCTTAATGATGCTTTTACTTCAATTCTGGAAAATTTTAAACCTTAGGGTTCCCGGCATCACATTTTGCCATGTAGAACTCAGAACTCAGAACTGAAGTCTGTCTTTCTTTCTTTCTAGCTATATGGTTATGCTCTGATGCTGAGTTGTTCCACCTAATTTACCAGTTTACTTTTCCTTGTGTATGAAATTTTGCAGTGTTAATCCATTCAGGCTTATTGGAGTTGGATTGTCAGTTTGGACTTTAGCCACTGCTGGTTGTGGTTTTTCATTTAATTTCTGGTTCATCAGTGCCTGCCGCATGTAGGTGTCTTACTTGGATGATATTGAATTGTTGTTTCATAATATAGGAATTTGTTGGTTTGCTTCCCTTGTCCTATAGCCTTCTTATTTTTCATTTATGTTCTTTTAGGCTAGTTGGTGTTGGTGAAGCTTCTTTTATAAGCCTTGCAGCTCCATTCATTGATGACAATGCTCCAGCTGCTCAGGTTATATGTTATTTTTTGATTTGTACTATGCTTGATATTTGACTATGAAGCATGGACACATGTTGGACACACAGGAGGAAGTGTTTCAATTTGTTTATTTATTTTTTTTCTAGTTGGACACACTGGGGGACATGCTTGGGATACACGGTATCCCCCTTTAATTTTCATATATATATTTTCATCGGAGTAGTACCCAAGGTTGTGAATTTTGATGAATTTTTAGTTGTTTTTTGATAGCTCTATCAAGCAAACCCCCCCCCCCCCCCCCGAAAAAAAGGAAAAAAAAAAAAAAAAATTCTATTCATAAGCAGAATGAAAGTTAAATCTGGTATAAGTATAAAAAGGCCAGAGGTGCTCATAAGTTAAGTTAGGCTTTTGGAACAGACTACATAGCAAAAGTAGTTAGCGCTGGTGGCCTGTTAACTTCTTTTTTTTTTCCCTAATAGATTTGGAGAAAGAGGCCAGGGGGAGCAAACTGCAAATGGTGAGAAATAGAGACGAAGAAAAAGTGCCCAATGAATTTGCTATTTGGGCGAGTTACTTACCTTTTAAGTCGTGGGATGTTAGTTGATGAATTATCGAAACACCCATGTGCAACTTGGCACTAACCTCAGCTTGGAGCAAACCTGAATAAGGTTGAACTGAACTTGAATTTAGCTTGGGCATTGAAGAGATCCAAATTAGCTCAGCCTAAATTCAGTTACAGCTCAGTCTGGAAATGTGTGAGAGTTTCCATATTAAAAAAATGCTTTAATTTGTGTTTGGAGTTCTTCTGGCATTTTTCTCTCAACCCTGCCTTCTCTCTGAAAGCAATTGCCAACCCCATTTTTTTCATTTGACCAAAGTGAAAATAGGCATGGTGTTAGTCTCTCTTGGATCGTATCTTGTTTCTTCCCTCTTTTCTTGTCTGCTTTTTGTCTTTCATTGAGCAAAAATCTACCTCTATTCCAATTTCACATGCATTAAAATATTTTGCTGGCATGCTAGTTTCATGTTATTGTATAATGAATGTTTCTTGAGAAACACCTTTGTCCAAACATCTGAAGTAGAAACAGTGTATGGATCAAATAGTTAATAAAAAACATGGAAAGAAGGATCGAATTTTGCTACATGTTCACTGCTGATTTTTTCCCCAACAAACTAAAAAAGAAACCAAAAAACTGGACCCCTAACTTTAGGCCTTTCTCTAAATTTGTTGAGCTTATTTGAATCTCAGTCTTGTTTTGCTTCTACTATATACATTGACATCGAATTCCTATTTGTATTTGACTTGCTCACTCTATTAGTAGCAGCTTCATTTCAAATGATTGTTGCCTCTACATACACTTCATCTTCATATAGATTTTTAACTTCTGTCCTTGTATCAGAAAACTGCGTGGCTTTCTATATTTTACATGTGTATACCAGCTGGAGTTGCACTTGGCTATGTTTATGGTGGATTTGTGAGTACAACTTGCTCTGAACTGTGCTACATTAAATCAATATTGTTTTTGACAAACATTTTTTAATACATCGTTGGATCTTTGGCCATACTGCAAGTTGTGTGTTTGACTGCTACTTTATAGTTCCCATCTTGTTTTGTTTTTGAAAATATTTTGACGGAACAATTGCTAATCGTCTTTATTTTTTCCCTTTAATTTGTTTTGTTTTTGGTATAGGTTGCAGGTCACTGGAATTGGCGTTTTGCATTCTTTGGGGAGGCAATTGTGATGGTTCCATTTGCTATTCTAGGTTTTGTTATAAAACCTTTGCAGTTGAAAGGTATATGTTGTGTTAGGTTTTTTTTTGGATGTAATCTATTAGCATTTCCTAGCTATTCTTAACAACTTGTGGATACAGGTTTTGCCCAGCTGGATCAAAAAAAGCATTGACTGGTACAGAGATAGCTGTCATAGAACTTAAAGGTGCGACACGTTATGATTACTGTGCATGGGATCTTTTCAGTATAATTGCACTTTTTTCTTCTCTCTTTTCAGTTTACTACATCACTATTATTTAAGAACCAATGTGCAAAAGCCAAGATAATGGGTGCTATTGAGAACATCTACAGTAATCCAATATACATCAAGCACATGTCACTGAATAGCTTTGACAATCTTGTTCCCACACAATAATGCCTCAATTTGCCCAGTTTAAATATTTTTATTGATTTCATTTGAATCCATAATAATCAACTTGATTACCTTGACAAAATAGTTGATTGTCAGAATTTTATTCTAGTTAGACGACGACTAAGCAATGTGGTTTTGACTCAAAGTTTCTGAATAGTATTTTGAATCAGTGATGCTAATCAATCCTTGTAATGGACTTAAAATAGAATTTTTTTTATAATGGAAAACAATCCTTGCATTGCATGTAGTAAGTTATTGTCTTCTTTTTAAGACCAGAGAAATTTTTCTCAAGGGGTGACAATTTGTGTCTTTGGATAATTAGAGGTCATGACTTCATGATATGACAAGTGCTATATGCTTCCAGCCTTGTCATGGGTGTTCAAGTCACAAGAATCAACCATTCCTCAAAAAAGTGGGGGGAAGGCTACCTTCCTCCTACCTCTCCTAGACTCTGCGGTAAGTGGGGAGCACAGTGCAAAATCAGATGGGAAAGGCATAGCAAATGCACATTTTTGAAGGACATGCTTTTCTTTTGTTATGGCATTTTAAATAGATGGGGGTTTAATCAGTCAAGAAAATATTCCACTAGGATAACTTAATGGGCTTATTCAACAATAATTTGAAGAATTTGTTAACAGCCGAAATTGATATGATTATCTGATATAGTCCAATGAGAAGTAACAAAAAAACCTTTTGAAAATTTATTCGATTAAATTAACTAAAAAACTTGAATTATGATATTTGGTTATCTATTATATAATTTTTGTTGAGTTATCCATATTACCTTTATAAATATTTTTCCACAACCTATTATATATATGTATATACTTATAAAGACCATTATTGGATCTGGCCACCCTAAATTTGGATATGGATCATTACCAGGCCAACACTTCATACTCTTTTCACCAAATCTGATTAATTAGATTGGATTGGGATTAAAATTAAATCTACTGATAGGCCTAATTCCTTCACTTCAGTCTTCAACCTTATTTCCTCGGTCAAGGGCTGTTCAGTATTTTAATGAAAGTCAGTTAATGATAACTGGGGATTTTAGCTTTAAGCTTTTCTTGTTCATACATTTATTCAGCTCATAGTTTCCTCTCTTGTCCATAATAATTTGATTGATACTTGATATAAATACAGATGACTTAACTGGTAAAGATGGCATGCTATCTGTAAAGGAAGAGTTCATTGATCAAAGCTCAAAAGGACCTTCCAAGTGAGGGCTCTCTTCCTGATGCTCATACTCTGTTATTTATGATAGCATATGGTTGGGAATGAATTTATGCTGCCTTCTAAGCAAATGTCATTTATGTTGTAGGATTTTACACATTTAAGTTTGATTTGGCATCTGTGCAAGCTCAGTATAGACAGGAATATCAATTTGATTTTGTTGGATCTCATTTTTATTTCAGGCTGAAGTCTAGATCTGCTCTTCTGAATCAGATATCAAGATTTTTAAAAGATATGAAAGTGCTTTTGCTTGACAAGGTTTATGTCGTAAACGTTCTAGGTATATTGTTCTCCACACTTTACCGGCAAGCTTTTATTGTAGAAGGATTCTTACAGATTAGTTTTGATTTGATATTTTTATGTGCTCATAGACGTGATGGTTAATTTGTTTGCTTGACATTGTTGTCTTGATCAACGTCAGCTACATTTAACTAGTCATTGAAGATTTCCCTCCTTATAATCTAGGTGCATTAACTTTTGTAACTTATTTCAATGTACTAATTCTTGCACTTGTTTGGCTGCTCGCAGGTTACATAGCCTACAATTTTGTTATAGGTGCATATTCTTATTGGGGGCCAAAAGCTGGTTATAATATATATCACATGGTAATTTTTAAGCAACTTTTGTGTTGATTAGGATACTTCTATATCACTCAATATATGACAGCTATTTCATCTTTCTTTTGTGTACATTAGATATTAGTGATACTCAGAAAATAGATGGAAACACTAAAGTTACTTCACTATGTTTGGTATTTGGGTCTTTTGGCAGAAAAGTCCAGATATGTATTTTGGTGGGATTACAATTGTCTGTGGAATATTTGGAACATTAGCAGGAGGTTATGTTCTAGATAAAATAAATTCCACGATCTCCAATGCTTTCAAGGTAAACGCTCTTAAATAATAGGATTTAGGAATTACCTTTCTGAATTGTCAACTCTGGTCTATTGTATTCTTGGTTTATCATATGCATAATTATTTTTCCTGTTAGGAATATTCTGTGTTCAGATGTGCGATACATGTCCGCATGTTATTCAACTCTTAGTCTTTTTATATTCCTTTTAAATTTAACTTGAGTGAAGTCTCATATTTAAGTCTTCATACATAAACTTTTGTTCGAATTCCTTATCGACCACATGGAGCAAAGAGAAGATTCTTTGGTTCTTGATCAGTATTACATAGTTGTTGACATAGATCTTCAAAAATTTGGCTCGAGAACCAAATTTTCATTTTGCTGCTCTTTCTTTTTAATTGTTTGAAAATATAATAAGAAGACCAAAAGAAGTTTTACAATGATAATCAAAATTTGATATGCAGGATGGTTGGGATTACTAAAGAAGTGTTTATGGCTGAGCAAAAGGTCGTTTAATAGCCAACCATGAGTTCTTTTCTGACTTGTATATGTATATACTTGTTATGATCAGTGTTCATTTTGATGGTGACCTGGATTTTAAAGTCAGCTTGTCCTACGCTTGCTACATAATCCTGTAGTTGTAGCAACTAAACCTAGTTTGTTGGTGCCAGGACATGCTGCTTGCAAGTAAACTTTTGTTTTTGTTTTTTTGGGTGTGTTTGTTTTTGACTGTATTGTATATTGCTTATTTAGTTGTCTATTGAGGGGGGACTAACAATACCACCCCCTATGATATTCGTTATGCCCCACATGGGATTAGCCATCCCTCCATCTAACAATAAAAAATAATCCTCCCATTTTGTCCCGTGCCATATTTTACCCTAACCAAACATAGTATAAGTACTCTCATGGTATATATAATCCTATCCAATACTAATCCCATCCATAAACCCTAATCTGGCAATCAAACGTGGCATTAAAGGTTTAGTGCACCCTCCATCTAATGGAAATAAGATTTGTATTATTGATTTTTTCCCCCCATTATGTTAACCACTGAAAAGTTTGGTTAAACATAGTACTTCCATGAATGGTACCTCTAGGAATGGATTCACATTATTCATAAGTACCTTGCCAATAGCATAAAAAACTCATAGTGGCATATGGTTTATGCAGGTCATGAGGAGAATTTTACGGTTTTCAATTGTAATCTGCATGCTGCATTTGTCATTTGCTATTCTCATGTTGATTTTTTCTTTTTAAATTGCACTAAGATATTTATGGTTTGTATCATTCAACTCGTTGTGCACATTTACAGCTCCTCTCTGCAACTACACTTCTAGGGGCTGCATTTTGCTTTGCCGCCTTCTGTTTTAAGAACCTCTATGTTTTCGTAGCTCTTTTCTCTGTTGGTGAACTACTCGTCTTCGCCACTCAGGTATTTTATTTATTAAAGGAAAGATGTTATTACCTTGTACCTAACCAAGCTGTCAGCATATACAACAAAAACAAAATAAAAGTATGCAGCACACACACACACATATATATATATATCTTAAAACATGCAAAAACAAAGACTATGCAAGCACAAGTTAAAAAGCAGCCCAAGTAAGAATGTAGAAACAAGATAATCAACTTAGGCTGTTTGGTATATTATCTGGAGATTAAACATACAGTTTGGGGTGAGGCAATACTGGTTTATAGGTTGACCAAATTCCACTTTGTGGCTAATAGTGGTTGACTCTTATGTAGTTATTTGTTTTTAACTCTCCCAATCTTCTCCGCATTTGGCATCTATACTAAATCAAATGGTGGCATGCATTGTTCATTCTATAAATAATGTTTAATTATTTAAGATCCTTATATGGCTTTGCCTAATACTGTTCTGTTTGTGCTAATGTGAGCAAGACAATGAGCATCTATATAAGCCCAGAATTCTGAAGACACAATTGGTAATAGCATTCTATACATTCACTGTTGCAGGGTCCAGTGAATTACGTATGTCTCCATTGTGTTAAACCAAGTATGAGGCCACTTTCTATGGCTATGTCTACCGTCGCGATTCACATCCTCGGTGATGTGCCTTCCTCTCCACTTGTTGGGATTCTCCAGGTTTTCATTCATATCCTCAATAGCTTCCATCTTGCAAACAACTTTATGTTGTTATTTGCTAAACCTATACTCTTTATATTGTTGGATCTTGTTTCATGACTCCCTTTCTTGAAGTAGTGGGGTTCACTAGTAATGGCTCATATATTTGAAAATAAGATTATTCGGCATTGGTTTAGATCGCACCACTTGTTGTCAAACTGATTCAGATAGAAGTTCTTTAATGTAGCTAAAGTTCTTCCATGTAGATTCATATACCTTGGATATATGCGACCACCCGCTAGCCTCACATATTGAGCGAAGTAGATCAATGTTTGTTTTTATCATTGAAGAAGATGGGTTTAAATGGGTGGGAAGATTGAGATGTCAACTACAATATATCAGGTCTAATCTGTGTCAAAAGCAATTTACTTAGTTTGATTAGAAAGTCTTCTCTTTTTTTTCCTTTTTTTAATGATGAAGGTATTTATTTGGGATTCGAGGACATGAAACATAAAATAAGTATTTAGGCATTTAGAAGAAGGCAATGCTAACCGAAGGAAAACAATCATGCTGAACAGAATACTATACTTGTAAGATGAGAAATGCCCCTTTCAACACGAAAATAGAGGGAAAAAAATGGTAGGTAAAAATAGAGTTTGATCACCCAAGCTCTAGGTCATTGTTATTTCAACAACATATTTCTTTCTCATGAACACACAAGGGAAGAACCTATAAGAGGTCAATCACCATACCAAAAGGAGAGGAGAAAGTTTGTTTATGTCCCAGACTCCCAATACACACTTGCTCAACTTGCTTAAAACTTTTTCACATTTAAGTCTTGGGGACTTTAGTGAGAATTCTGACTAACTGAAACTCAGCCGAGAGACAAGGGCTCAAATTTGACCCACCACAATATTAACTGCTCGGCTGTGAGTTGAGGACTGCGAATTTGACCGTCTCATGTTTTACCTTAACGGTTAAATCTTCCAAATACATTATTGTAACTAAGCAATGTATTTGGAAGTCTGAAATACTACTGAAATTGAAGGCTGATTACATATATATTGCTGCATCAAGTAAAACTACAGAAGGGATTTGAAGCCCTCTTAACTGTTTGGATTTATTTATCTATTTATTATTATTATTTTTTAACTGTTTGGATTTATGACGCAGGGTCAATAATTGTAACTCTTCTATAATAGTTGGATCTCTAAATCTGGACCTGCCTAAACTAGTTCTACATTAGTAAATATAGTGACGACTTAGACGGTCACAATCATGGACACAACAATGGAATGTTTATTTAATTAATGGAAGTTCTATTCTGACTCTTAAGTTGTGACTTTTGATAAGCCATCTATATTTTCTTTGTTGTTCCATTTTTTATAACCTTCTGGTTAAGGTAGTGGGTGATGGACTCAACATCTCTCCCTACTATTCTAGATATATATATCCCATTTCGTTCTTCTCTAATCATGCCCAGATTTATTGCTTAATGTCCTAATTTGGACGATTCTTCAGGATCATATTCACAACTGGAGGAAGACTACTCTGATCCTAACATCCATTCTGTTTCTGGCAGCTGGAATATGGTTTATAGGTAACGTTTTCAATCACTACTTTCCTGAATCAGAAACCACCTAAAATCAACCTTTGTTCATTTAGTAGCATCTGCAAAGGGTAATTTGGTATTTATGCAGCCTATTCTTATTTCCAAAGGACCCTACAATCGACAATTTTCCCTCTTTTTCCTGTTGATACCCCTTTTCGTCTTTTGCATGAAATGCTCTGGGTTACTTTGGGCATGTTTTGTTTTGTTTTGTTTTCGTTTTCTTCATTTTTGATTTCTGCATTCTTGAAATAAAATGAAAAGTTCAGAAGTGTCTATCGTCTTCATTCCATATTGTGTGGCAACCATTTTCAAAACTTTAATTAAAATTTGGGGTGTTTTTCAAAAAATTTCCCAAAAAAACAAGTTTGTGTTTTTAGAAAATCAATACATAAAACAAGAACAGTCCCTATTTCGGCCTCACCTTTTTCTCCTCCCCATTAGGTATTCTACCTAATAATCCACACGGGTGGATATGAATCAAGAGAAATTTTCTTCATAAATCACTCAATCCAAAACTGTTATTGGTAATCCCTAAGGTTATGATGATCATTGATAACCATAGATCTTACCAAGCTGGCAAGTTTTCAACGTCCACGTGTCAGCTGGCAGTAATTTTGTGTTATCCATGTGTGTGCTTTGGCAGGGATCTTTCTTCACAGTGTGGACAGATTTAATGAAGATGATGATGAGCATCCAGTCACGATAATCGACAAGGCAAACATAACACCGTTGCTTGAAGAGAAGATAGAAGAAAGAACGAAATCATCCGATGAACCATAAACTCCTTGCCAGTATAACAAGTTCCCAGTTCTAGCTGGGCCTGACACGTCTTTCATGTACATGCCCCCTTGATGCTTTTTTCTTCTCGTCAATTTGTAAATAATGTTTCAATGGTGATTCAATTGCTTTCAAATTGTCGATAGTTTCGAAACAAATCACAATGTTTTGAAATTGATCCTGTTGGACAGATTAGAAGGAATTGTGAAGAACATTGTCTTCCATCTTTGGCTTTTGGCTTTTTATTACAGATCTAATCTTTCAGTAATCTGTAAGCATTTCCTAGTGATATATCAATCGCCGAATTTTTGCAGCCCAAGTAGTCTGTTACTGAGTGATATATCAATCCCAGAATTTTTGCAGCCCAAGTAGTCTGTTACTGATCTTTGTTTGGTAGAGGATGTATTTTTTGAACCAAAAGAGAATATGGATGGCTCTCATAAAACATCACCACCTATTATTACCAGAAATATGTTGGAAGGTCTATTGCATAGTTTGCATTGCTGTTGTTGAATGTCTTGTATTTCCAAACTTTTGTTTTTAGTATATATATTTTTTAATTTGTGTCAATTTTTTTTTCCAATCCTTTGTAGAAGGATGCAAGTAAATTTAAAAAAATAAATAAATTCAAAGACCAACAATAGCAGCAGCAGCAACAACAAAAAAACTGACTTTATTGTCTCTGGTAGATTTTTGTCTAATTTTTAAAAACTTTTCAAGTTTGTCTAGTCGAGTAGAACTTAAAAGTGTGGGGAAAAAAAAAAAATTAATAAAGGAGGAAAAAAACCACAAAAAAGTCACAAAAAACCAACACCAAGCATATCAATGTTACAAGTTTTAGTCATACAAACGTAGAAAAGAGAACTTTACTAGAGAAAAATATATAGAACATTCACATTGGTGTAAGTCTCACATAACACTTACATGTTTCTTCTTTTTTTTTTGTACACCGGAAATAAACATAACACTTACATGTATCTATGAGGTCTGCACCAATCTGACATGTGAATGTTCTGTATATTCTTCTTCTATGGATGTAGAACTGAAGTGCAAAAATGCACGAATCGTGGTAAAGGAAAAAAAATCACCATTGATTGGACGTCTAAAAATAATATTGCCCAGTTTGCAACAGAGAAGATATATGCTTTGTCAATAAAGTTACAAGCAGAAGCACCAGCACCTCGAACTTTACAGTGTTCATATTTACACGAGTGAAAGCTCTCCAGGAGGAACAGATCTCTTCACAAGTTTAGCCCAAGATTCATTGGTCTCGGTGATTACCTTAAGAGCATAATCCTGTTTATTCCAAAACAATTAATTTCACTAATTAGACAACAGATCAATATCATATAATAGAATTCAAAACATAATCTATAAATAAATTAATTTTTTTTTAAGGACAATAAAATAACAACAATGTGGATATTCCATTCTTAAAGAACGACATAATCAACTCTTGTTCTCGGATTCAGTCCTTTCCAGTGATTTGACAAGTACTTCAAATTCATGAGCAACATGAATATGTTCAATGCACATAAATTTCTATGCATTATGTACTTCTGCTGCATGACATACAATTTCCTAATCAAACACCCTTCAAGATGGTCAGAACTGCATCTAAACAATGTAGATTGATTGAAGCATAGAAATCATAATACCTTGTTTGCTGCCTTGTTGCCAAGACCAAATTTGTTTGCAGGTTTTCCATCAGGGATCTTGTAGTCTCTGAACCAGTTTCTGATGGCAGTGAGAGTGCCCTGGAGAAGTTACCCAGTCAGGCCCGTGACAATTATGCACAGCAATTAATTTACATAGGTGCCAAATCAATTTTCAAGCAGCCTATGTCAACTTATATTTCTATTAACCAGGGACTACCATAGTTTGCTAATAAATAGAACACCTTAGCCCTGATTACTGACATTGCAATGTAATCAGAATGATGTACATATGCACCGCTGATTACTAACATTGAAATCTAAATCACACCTTCATTCACATTGCTCGAATTTAATGGCTTTGAGGTAACCAACACCCGTAAAATATTGACTTTCACACCAATCATTGGTCACGCCCTCATTATAAAAAAAAAAAAAAAAAAAAAAAAAAAAAGAAGGATGGAAAATGCTGTAAAGCTCAAATGTACTTATGACATAGATACTGTATATGATATAACCAGTACATTGCTAGTGCTTCTGAGACTATATTTGTCTTACAAAATTCCATACCTTCTAGTGTTCTACACATTATCACATTACCATTGTTAAAATTAATAACTAAAACATTTTGTGCAATGAGTAAGTTCGACCAACCCAACGAATGCTCATCCTAACTAATTGGTGTAGGCTTATTATTATACAAGGAGATGTCAACCAGTTATAGATCCATCCCCCGAAGGAACCAGACAAACAAAGAGCATGAGAACAGATGATATGTCACAGATGTTACAAAAGTCTCAGCATGTATATCTACAATAAACTCAATTTTTTTACCAGTATTTAGAAGAAACTAAAATAAATTATTGCTTAGTTCAACAAAAACATTACCGGCAAATGCTTTTCCACGTCATCAATATCATTAACAAGTGAAGCTCTTGGATCATCCAATGAAATTGCAACTATTTTCCAGTCAAGTTCCCCTTCATCAAGCATTGCCAAGGCAGCTAATGGCTTGACCTTCACAATCTGGCCTATCTTTCCACGAGTTTGACCAATCTCAACAACATCAACTACAATTTGAAGAAATTGGCAAAATAAATTCAATTATTTTATGCTTTTGCTTTTGGTAGAAGGGAATGCTTAGTAAAGAGGTACAATGAAATGAATGATCAACTAGTACCTGGATCGTTATCTCCAAGTGCCCCATCAACTTCAGAGTTTGCAAATGATGGGTCTTCCCACGTTTGTGGAAACAATCCATAATTCCAATTTATATTGTAACTGAGAAAGATAAATAAAATGATTCAGGAGCTTAGACTTTAAGAAACTCAAATCCCAATACAAAAATTATGGAGAAGTCATGTAAAGAGAGAATCCAGGGTTTTGTGATTAGATCAACAGTGGCAAGAAGTACCAGAGATCTGGCAAACATCAATTTGTTAAAAGAAATAAAAGGATAAACAAGTTGGCTTAAAAAGCTCTCATATTAAAGTTTTAAACGATAAAATGAAAATAAATTCACTCTATAAGAGCATGCAAATGATATGAAGGTCGCTAAAGCTAGTTCATTTTTTGACACTGATTATATATCTCAGGTTTTCAAGGAAATATTCCCTAGGACCAGCCTTACATAGCCTATTTATTTGACCTACTCTCCAAAATCTAAGTTGATTATTAGGATTTAGAGCAATTACCCAACTGCTAAAAATAATCTCAATGGAATAAAACTAGCATAATGTTTAAACCCAGAAGATTCTGATATCCACCATTTCCACCTTCTTGATCCATTCACATTAAGAAATATTTTTTTAAGCCAAAATCGGATTACAATTAAAGGACCACGTACGAACAACATTACTCAACATATGTTAAGCCTTTAGGCTAGGGTGCTTGCCATTTGATAGAAATGCCACAAATCACCCTCAGAGAAGCAAACATCACTAGGTAAAGTTTGACAGAAATAGCATGAGGGCACTACGATTATCAATATGGATGAATTCAATACTCCAAATTCCCATATGAGACCAGAAAAATGTTGAATTCTGGCTTGCAAAATTCCCATATGAGACTGGTAATACTCAACTCCCAACAAATGAAAATGTATTTAGATGCTTAGTTGGACATGCATCAGCGGAAAAATTAAGCAGTCTGTCCGATAACTTCATCAGATGCTTATACATGAAAACGAACAACAGTGCCTGATTCAAGCCCTTATAGAACAACAAAACTATGCATGAAGAAGTTATGAAACAAGAAAAGAAGGGGAAAGGAAAAGAGAAGGTAAAATGGCACATCTTACGGATAATATCGAAGTTTTCCTTTCTTTGTATCTTGCTTTATGGGAGTGTATGACTCGTCAGTAGCAACCTCCATCTTTGCACTTGTTTCTTTGGGTATTTCAACAATGAAATTAAAAACATCATCACCCAAGTGTAATGGTATATCATGCCAGGGAGAAACCTGCAAAGTAAGCAAGCACTTGCAAGTAAATATATGCCTTACTAACAAATAAATATTTGAAATTGTAAGAAAAAACCCATATTTCCCAATACTTGTTTATAAAGCAACATCAAACATTCCTCTTCCATGTACTTCAATATTTTGCAAATTCCAGGACTACTATAAATCTGTAAATAATTCCTGAACCACACAAAAAATGATATACTTCAATGATACGTGTACTTCACTTTTATCTGTCAATTATTGATTTTAAGTAAACTTTTACTAATTTAATAATTCTACTAGAATCCCTTTTTCTCATTTTTTTCAACTCTTAATTATCTACTGCATTTTGCATTATCTTCATTCTTAATCATTTTGCTGTGGGTAGAATATGGGTTCAAAATTATGTCAAATACCAAAACCAATGCAACATGGGATTAAGCTACAAAGCAATCATCTACATAGAAAACTATCAAGAATCCCTTTTCATAACAACGTCAAACTCAATGGAACTGATCAGTTGACGAAATAGCTCTACTCATGATGCACACACTTACTATGAATCATAAACTTCCAAATATTACTTTTTTCAAGGATATATATATCCAACTTCTATTTGCCCTTTCAAGCTTGCACATCAAATATGTATATAAGCATGCAATAAAAACCTATGGCAGTCATAACTAGTATGGAAAACAAAAAAGTGCATTAAATATGCATTAGCATCTTAGTTGAAAAGCTCAGTCACTCGGTGCTATCAAATAAAAATACAAGCTAAGAAGGTAACAAGGAAACTTACAACACAGAATTTAAACTCAATTTTTTAGGAAAATTACAAAATAACCCAACTTTTTGTAACAAAATAAACCCTCAATTTTTAATTTTGTAAGTTTAAATCATAATGTTTTCAATCTAAACCATCTACCTATTTTTGTTAATTAAAACCCACAGAAAAAGAAAAAAAAAATATATATATATAATTTTAGTCTTGGACTCAATGGAGGTGTACATACACCATCTATAATGTGCATTTTCATTAAATTTAATGACTAAAATATTATTTTTTCCATTGTTTTTACTTAATGAAATAATCAAATGTTTCGATTGAAATTTTTTTAAAAAATTACAATTTAAATTCATAAAATTAAATACTTCTATTTTGTTAGAATGATCAAACTTTGGAGCTTTTTTATTTATTTATTTATTTTTTAAGTCCTCTTTTGCCTGCAGTTTCTTGTGAATCAAAAGTACAAAAACAAAAAATTGGTGTCAAGCATCTCTATCACACAATTTCAAATGAAAATTCAGAAGGTAATAATTTAAATTTAAATTTAAATCAGTCAATCCACATCAAGAACACAATTTTTTAGCATATTCTAATAATCAAACCTTTTTGCCGGAATTGTCGAGGAAGAAAACCCGGTAGTCTAGGGTTTCGAATTGGCCTTCCTCTTGGATATGAATCTGGGGCTTATACAGAGCACTGCAAGTGAATAACCTCCTCTTGGGTACTAATTTGTTGTTGTTGTTGTTGTTGTTGAAGATGAGATTGAAACCTTGAGATCTTCGCAATGGCGTCCCTTTGAAGAGTAAGGCAGTGGTGGTGGTGGTGAAGATGGCGTTGGTTGCTGCTGCTGTGGCTATCACTCTGGTGACCACCGCCATTGTTGATTTTGCTATGAACTCCAAAATCAGAGAGAGGCTGCGAAGACGAAGAAGAAATCTGGTAGGCTCGGCTCTTTCTCACTCTCAATTAGTAATTTTACAACAAAAATGTAAATAAATAAATAAATAGATAAATTGGGACAGTAAGAAGAGGGGAAAAAAAAGTCGCGTGTACCAAGTCGAAGACCCAGCTAATTCTTAAATAAAATATTTGTATCATTAGTCTAATATATTTTTAATTATTATTAAAAAATATATATATTTTTTTTAAATTTACAGACACTGTTTACATCTTACTACCGTCGGACTTCCGTCAAACGGTCACCGGAGACTCGTCGGAATGTTCAACATCGCCGGGAAGTCGCCGGAGTTTCGCCGGAAGTTCACCGGAGTGTTAAGAACGTTAATGGAAGTCGCCGGAATGTTCAGAACGTTCACTGGACGTTAAGAACATCACTGGAGACTCACTGGAATGTCTAGAATATTGTCGGGAAAAAAAAAAAGAATAAATGGATAAATTATAGCAAAAAAAACATAGCAAAATGTGTTAAATATTGATAAACTAAAAGGAAAAAAAATAAAACGACAAAAAACAGCAACAATGAGGAAAATATATGTTATTTTTCAATTTTTGTAAGATTCAATCAAATAATCTCTAAATAGTGATCAAACTGAAAAGTAAGTTTTGAAACTGTAAAATGTTACAGTTTCAAAACAAAAATCTATTAAGCATTTATCCTTATTAATCAAACTGAAAAACATGTTATAAAACTGTAAAATTTTACAGTTTTATACCATGATTCATTCCAGCACCAAAAAAATTTGAAACTGCAAAATTTTACAGTTTTAAACCATGATTCATTCCAGCACCAAAAAAAAATTTGAAATTGCAAAATTTTACAGTTTTCACCGCCTGTAACTAAAACTTGAAAACTACTTGTTCAGAATTTGAAAATTTTCTCCATTAGAATAGAAAAACAGAAGTGTATAGCAGAGAAAAAAAAAAAAAAAAAAGAGATCGAAGAAGAAAGGCGAATGTAGAGAGAGGATTGTACTCCGGCAACTATTTTTTGTTTAGATCTAGCCAAATCTGATGTAGATCTACTCAGATCTGATGTAGATCTGAGTAGATTTACATCAGATCTAAGTAGATCCACTCATCTTCTTCGTCGGAAATATATCATCTTCGCCGTCGGTAAGAATGAAGTCACGAGTTGATTTCGATGGTTGGTGGTTATCAGTGAACCCCGATCAATGGAGAAAGACATGATCACCGGTCGTCATCCATGACAAAGACGATGAGAGAAAAATGCAGAAAAAAAGAGAGATAGGAAAACGTAAAGATGGAGGCAAAAAACAGAGAGAGAGAGAGAGAGGAAAGAAGGACTTTTGGGTCTACTCAAAAAGTTACAGGATTAAATGGTGTCCACATGTTCCACATGGGACCTGTGAGGGCCACAATTTCTGTGGCTCAAATGGCTCGAATTTGCCAAAACGACGTCGGAAATTGTGGCCCTCAACCATTGCTGGGAGAAAAAATTATAACAAAATAATTTTTTTATTTTAATTTTATCAATTTAAATTTTAAAATTTTTTGTTTAAAATATAAACTATTTACTTTTTCTTTTTTTTCCCTTCCTTTTTGACTATTTGAATTTTTGTATCTTTCTTCTATCCACGGAAGATTAGTCTTGAAGATTCACTCCATTATCTAAGTATCCATATGTCCACATCAATTATTGGCATCAAGATATTCAAAAAGAAAAAGCAAGATCTGTAGAAGATAAATGTGATACTCCTGTTCCGTAATATGCTAAATTGGTCCTTAGTTTGTTTATGGTTATGTGTTTAGCATGATTTTGTGTGCCATTATGTGATAATATGTGATTTTGAATTCGTATCTATTCACCGTAGGAATATCTGTTTGAATAATCTGCTTTGGAAATTAATTGAGGGCCTTATCGGCCGCAGAACCCGGAATTGACTACGCCATTGTGATTGGCATAATTTTTAGAGCCTACGGTAAAATTTAATTAGAAATTGATTCGGGTCAGATTAAGTTGATTAAATTGATAATTTAGTGCCCAATTGTTTATTATTGTTATTTTGGAATAGTGGGGTTTGATGTAAAAGGGCACTACACCCTCAATTCCTTCCCTTATGTGGCTTTGGCTGATTTAAACTCTCTAGAGAGAGTGAGAGACCCGAAATTGAGAGAGAAAGGGGGAAATCATCTAAGTTTGCTCTTGAAGCTTTGGAGTCTTGAAGGCTAGCTCAAGAATTAACCATAGTTGTGAAGATTAAAGCTCTTTGGTGAGTAATCTTGTAAACTTAGAGTTGATTGGTGATCAAGAACAAGAATTATGCTATAGATGATGGTGTTGTGTTGTATTTGATGAATTTGAAGTCCATATGTGCATGCATGTAGTGAACTCTTGTGAAATTACATAATCTAGCATGTAACATGTGAATTGTAAAGAATTGAGCATTGAAGTATACATGCAAGCATGCTTTTGTTGTATTCCATGAGAGTGAACACCATTTGCATTATTTGGGATGGAAATGAAGTCAAGATTAGCATGCATGATTGAATAATTAAAGATAGGAGCTTTGAATGCATGAATGTTTATGATAGAATTGAGTTTAAATTAAATTGAGCCATGCATGTATTTGATTTATGAAATTGGGCTCCATGGAGATGTGTTTTGGTGTTTATACCATGTTAGTACAAATATATGTGAGATTGGAGCCTTGCATGCAAGAAAACTTGGTTGAATGTCGAGTTTGAACTCAAGGGAGTGTTCTGGAAAACCCAGAATTTTCGACGTCCGCTCGAGCGGGTGAAGTGCCGCTCGAGCGGAGAAATCAAGCTCCCAGCATTTTCTACAGACCTGGTTCCCGCTCGAGCAGGAAAGTTGACGCTCGAGCGGGGAGCTATGTAGGCAGGAAAGTCCGCTCGAGCGGCCGAGTTCGCGCTCGAGCGGGAATTGAAGGCAACCAGTACTTTTGCAGACCTAAGGGTCCGCTCGAGCGGGGACCCTATTTGTTGAAATCTTGTTTTTGCATTTTGTGTTCTGTTTTCCGTTATCTTTCACTTGCAAGCACTCTTAGGCATATGTTAAGCATTGTAAATGAGTTAATGAGATAATAAGAAAGCCTAAAGAGGAATACGTGAATTAAAGAACGGATTGAACGGTTAATGACCCTTACGTGTTCATGAAATGTGTAGGGTCAAGCTCCAGGGCCAATCCACAAGCCGATCACGGTGAGTAATATCGATATTTGAATGCTTGAGAATGTCCAACTGTTTACTCCCTTTAAAGCTTTATGAATTGCTAATTGGGATTGTGGACGTAAGTCTGATATGAAAGCATAAATGGACCCAAGGTCGTTTTGTTAAACATGAATGGACCAAAGGTCGTTTTGATGAATATGAATGGACCAAAGGTCGTTTTGATAAGCATAAATGGACCCAATGTCGTTTTGTTAAACATGAATGGACCAAAGGTCGTTTTGATACGAATGTATGGGCTGAAGGCCGTTCTGACATGAATGAGTGGGCCAAAGGCCGTTTTGAAATGAATGAGTGGGCCAAAGGCCGTTTTGAAATACATGATTGGGCCAAAGGCCGTTTTGACATAATCGAGTGGGCCGAAGGCCGTCTCGTTATGAATGTAAATCTGAATGGGCCAAAGGCCAGTATGTACGGAACTATGGTTACTTGATTTAAATTACCCTTATATGTGTTAACTACAGATATGAATTGGGCCCAAGGCCGTTTGGAAAATGTTGTTCTACGTCTTGTTGCATAGATTCTGTAATTGATATTATTCACTGGGCTATTGCTCACGCTCATTCATGTCTTGTAGGTGAGCCAAGAGAAGTCCAGACCCAGCCTCAGTGAAGCCTGTGTAGAACAACCCGAGTTTTGGGAGAGTCAGCCCTTGTGTCTCACGCATGAGACCCGTCTTCGCCTTTTTGTTATCTATTTTATGTTGTCAAGATGGCGAAGACTTTGTGTAATTCTGTATATAGTTTTGATGGGTTGACTTGGACTTATATGATCCTGTTTATACAGAACTCATGCTACTGTTTTACTGATGTGAGTTATTAATGTCTATGTATATAATCGTTTTGATGTGCCATGTAAGCACAGCTCTATGGACAAAGTTTTGATTTGCTTCCGTTTGGCCCCCATTAACTCTGTTAAAATACGTTTGGATCCGTTTGAGGCCGTAGGTAATCTCATGATTACTGGCCGGTTACGTTCTTAATCCACGGGGCGGGTTAGGGTCGTGACAATAAAGGTCTCTTTTTAACGATCAACAAAATTCACGCCAAAAAACGACAACTACTGTACTTCTCATTCACTCATTACTTTAATAAAGCAGATGACTCCTACCCTGCTTAATTAAAGAAAAGCTATGAGAATCCTTACACGTATTTTGTAACAAATTATAGTGTCAAAATTTTATCAAGATAGAAGAATTGAATGATGTGCGATGGGGCCCAAAGTAGTACCCGATATCATTATTCTAACCCTTTATTGATAAAAATTTTATTGTTCGTGTCTAGAATAATAGGAAGTTGGTCATAAAATGTGTCAAAATCCATGTATTTATGTAGAAATTTTGTAAAGCCTATAACTAGGCTTGACTAGACTTTAGGACTTTTTGGTCAAAAATTAGACGTAAGGATAAGTCTTTGGTTTTTGTTTGTATATATCAAATGTCATGTATAAATTGGCATTCATGCCAACGGATGGAGCAATGAAAAAATTCTCTCTACTCTTCGTTGCAAAAATTTTCTGCAATTCCCTTACTCTAGTCTTTGTCTAAAAAAAAAAATTTCTAAGTGTTCAAATCTTTTAAGGTTTTCCAGAATCTTAAAGTCTGTAACATAATTTTTGTAAGTATACTACATATTAATATAAAGTGTGAGTAGTCTATCTTTTTCCTTAGATATTTTAAAAGGGTAACTCTTCTGTTCTAAAATTTATTTTCTTTTTGAAAAAACTAAGTTTATGAAATGCTTGCTTGCTCATTAATATTACATGCTTTGCACCTTCATAATATCTATTGTTTTCTATTTTATTATTGAGTGACCTTAGCTGAAGAGCCCATTTAAGCCGTGGTTAGGCATTGAGGGCAAATTGTAGGCAGAAAAGGAAAGGTAAGAAATAAAAAAATAAAAATAAACTATGTTAAACGAGGCTTAACTTCAAAGTGAGAGTACATGTAATGAAAGCAAACATTACTTAAAAATAGTTTTACCAAATAAGAAAAAGAATTTTAGAATATAAGGAGAGCAACCTGAGTAGAAATATCAAGGAAATATTTTTTTATATAAGAATTTTAAAATCAAAATTTTATGCTTTTAGAAGAAGAACTTAGAATTAAAATCAGATTCAATATTGAGCTTATACAAGAATTAGAAGATTAAAAATTAAGATATCAATTTTTGTTATCATTAGCTTCCGGTAGATCTCTAGTACATTATAGTTTAAAAATCACACAAATAAATAGACAGATAACTATAAAATAAGAAACCTTACAGCTAGCCATACTACAACTTGAGGATTTATTAGCATAACTATAGAATTAATTAGATAATTCTCAGCCCAACTTTAAAATAATGGTAAATCATTAACTCACTCCCTAAAAAATGGTATTAGAGCAGTGTTCGGTTTTAGGATAGTTTAAGTTAGTCTATGCATTTTGCTTATAGAAATAGAGTAGATTTTATTTTTGGACAATTCAGTTATAAATTTCATATTATAGTAGCTTTTATTAATTTTAAAGTATGATTTAATTTTGTATATGAAAAGAGTAGAATATTTAGATTTAGAACTCAGCAATCATAACCATCGTCTTAATATAGATAAAAATAAATTTCATTGTAATTTTGAAGGTATTTTTACACATCAGCTCCATAGCAAACAGAATTCCCAACTAAATAGTATTATAAATCATCAGATTAATTTTGCAGAAAATATTAAAAATGACGTAGATAAAATTAGTAATCTTTTTACTTCATCTATAGACCATCTTCATAATACTCGCAATATAATTAAGAATCAAGATAAAAAAAAAATTAGATTATATCCAAGATCAGTGTAGTTCAATCCTACAAAAAACGAATAGATTTAAATTTAGAAAAATTCTCCACCAAGCTAGAAATAGAAACTCTAATTTCATCTATAAATATTAGTAGTTCGAAGCAAATAGAGTTAGAATTTAAGCAACTAATTGAAAAAATTCATAATCAGATAAATCAAATAGCTAGACAAATAGAACAAATCAACCAAATTTACGATAATTTAAAACAAAAATTAAAAATTTTAGAACAACTAATAAGATCTTAATTTATGAGTAGTGATAAAAAAGCTAATAGAGACTACCAGATTATTTTAAAATAAGCAGAAGACTTTCATAACAATCCAGAGGGAATTAGTAACTGTCAAGGAATAAATTAGCCAGATAAAATATCAGTAAGACAAAATAATATATAAATTTTATTTCTTATCCAATTGTGTGAAAAATTTGAAGAATTATCAGAACAACTACATAGTTTAGAAAATCGTTTAGCTACGTTAGAAAGATTAATACTTCAAAAAGAAAAGGAGTAAAAGGACAAGCAAGTAAAGCCCAATCTCGAATAAACGAAGAAGATATAGCTAAATATTTTGAAAAACTTAAATTACCAAAGAAGCCTATTTGTAGAATTTATAGAAAATAAAAATGTTTAAACAGTTAGTAAAAGGAAGTAGCAGTAAAAAGCGTAATGATGATGAAGATATTAAAGTAGAAGAATTTATAAATGTAGAACAACAAATAGAAAAATTTAAAAAGGGAAAACTAGAGTTAATTCCAGCTAAATATCTATATAAGTTAGGAAAAATTCATAAAAAATAATATTTATTTAAACACTATGGTGAACAAATGATTAGTGTAACTCAAGAAGATTAAAAAATAGACCTAAATTTAATAAATAGAGAAAGTTATAAATATGTTGTAAATGAACACCTCAAAATGACTCACTTAGGATTAGTTGTGATAGGAGTTAAGGCTTTAACTAGAGAAAATTTAAGAGCTAAAGTTTTTGTACGTCTTTATGACAGGTTTAATGATGTAGGACAAAGTATTTTAGGTAGCTATGAATTAGATATGAATTCAAAAGGAGGAATAGTTTATTTTATACCAGATTTCCTTTTACCGACTTCGACCTTTCATAAAAAGATAAAAATAAGAATAAAAAGTAGAGGATATAAAATGAAAAAAAGAGAAAAGAATTTATTAGTTTGCACAGGGTTTTTAGACTTAGCGGTCTCAGAAAGCAATACCCATTATAGACTTACAAATGATCAAATAGTTAAAATATTAGGCACAAAAGGGATAAAGGCACTACCAGCTAAAAAATATATTTCTGAAGATAATGCAGCACTAGATAAGAATTTAGGAGATTTTCCAGGACAAAAGAGGTTAGCCCCTCAAGATAATTTATTATATCAAAAAGCAGATGGAACTTATGCAGTAAGATTTACTCAATACACATATGTAGCACCAGAAAAATCTGAAGATGATGAATTTAGTAATGTAGATAGAGAAGAAAGTCAAGATAATCATAGTGACATAAATCAGCTTTATGTAATAATAGAGGAAAAACAATATCACAAAATAAGATATGTAATATTGATAAGATAGTTTGGAAAATTTCACCATAAGTGATATGAATAAAATATTAGATACTAGATACTATGAATATATAGTTAGGGGAGATACCCATGATGAAGCAGTATTATTTTTAGACCAAGAATTTCATACTGAATATGTAGATGATATTTTAAAAAATAAAATACATCCAAGTAAAATATTTAAAATACCTAAACAGTTTAACTTAGAAGACACTTTTTATATGAACACTTAAACAACAGAAAACATAGGAACCAGCAACCCACAGCATACGACAGAAGAACCAATAGAATCAATGCAATATGAAGTAGAAGGAAGGAGACCATTAACCAATATAGGACGTAGTAAAGCAGATCCTAATAAACAATATAAATTTCATGGAAAACGCAGACAACCAGATATGAGTATACAATTACAACCAGCAACCAACCAAGGAACCCTTTTAGACTTAGCTAAATTCGACCTACAGATATGGAAAGAAGTAATAGAGAAATGGGAAAAAGACGCGGTAAAGGCATGGATGAATAATCCTTTTGAATGAACTGATATGTGGGAATATATGGAAACACTTTCAGGAGATTCAACTTTTAATATATATTTAACTTTTAAAGGAAAATATGAGGAGACAATTAGACAGCTTAAAGGATTAGGAAATAACCTATGGAATTTTACTAGTTTTATAAAAGAAATACTTATAGGATACGACCCTTCTAGAAGAAATGATTACACTCAGAGTATAGCATTAACCGAGTTAGATCAGATAACATTAGGAAGTTGGAAATATGCTGTACCCTTTAGCAAAGAATATTTAACCATAACAGCCAGAATTGGAAAATGTTTTGATGAACAAATAGGAAATAAATATTTTAAGAAATTACCAGGAGAATTAGGAAGAGAGATAGAAAATAAATGGTCAATTTATTATGCCAACTTACCAGCAAGAATAGCATAAGGAGAAGTAAACAAAAGAGGAGCTTTAGGAATAGAACCTATAATAGTTTTCACATTTCGAAGGCCTAGAGAAAAATGTATAGAAGTTAAAATATAGAAATACTTGAAAAAACAAAACTATGGTTTTTGTAGCAGCATAATATATACTCCTCAACAATATGAAGGTAAATATAGTAAGAAAAAATATAAAAAATATGGAAAATATAGAAAGGAAAAATATTGGAAGAGAAAATATAGAAAACCATGAAGAAAAGAAAAATTCATTAGAAAAAGTAGAACCTTTAATAGGATAAATTATAAGCGACTACCTAAAGAAGAGAAAGATAAAAGAAAATAAAGATATGTTAGAAAACCTAGTAGTAAAAAGTGCAATTGTTTTATATGTGGAGATCTTAATCATTTTGCAAAAACTTGCCCAAAAAGACAGAGGCTTAATACTAATAAACAGATAAAAAGACTACATATTATAGAAGATTTAGAAGAAGATATAGTTAGTGTAGACACCCCATTTTTGACCGACCTTAAGACTCAGACGTCACCGATTGAGCGCTTGGTGATGTTGCATATTGTGCTCGTTCTGAGGTTGCGGAATTTCGGCTGCGAGCCTTGCCTCCGGACTTCCGGACTCTTTTGTACCATGCCTCGGTTTGCGAACCAGGCCCTATTTTCTTTGTTTTCTCTTCCCGAAGGGAGGGAGAGGTCTCGTAGATCATCTCTCAGTGGCCGTAGGCTACGTTTTGTGGTCGTAGGCTATTTTTCCCATTTGGAGCCCAGTTTCCGATTTTTTTCGGAGCCGTCAGCTGTGTGCCTCGGTTCGGGACCGCTTAACCACCTCCGTTTGCTCCGGTTTTTGGCACACACCTTATTTCCTCCCTTTTGAGGGACACTGTGGCCCGAGAGACCACCTTCGTGGTCGAACGCCACTTCCGGTGCCTAACAGCCTGTTTTCGGGGCCCCGAACTGCCTGTTTCGACCCCCGAACCTCCGTTTTGCATCCGTCTTGGTTCATTTTTGGTGGAGACCTTATTTTCATTGTTAGAAAGCTTATAGGAGGGTGGGAGGCCAGCAATTTTTCTAAAAAAATAGCTTTTTTGGTCAAAAGTGGTTCAGCATGAATCCGGGAAGGAGGAAAACATCTACGCGGCTTCACCGAAACGAGCATAACTCTTTGCATACTTGGATTTAAGATATGAGGTTACCACCATTGGAAAGCTTACTTCCGGGGCTTCATTTTCACTCAAGAATCTCCTAAGGACAAGTTCGGGCAGGGGAGATATGATTGGTTGAAGTAGGGGATCAATCCGGTTGGACCGAATCTGCGCGGCTTCACCAAAACTGGCATAACTTTTTCCACAGGAGGAATTTTAATGCAAGGTTTACGGTATTGGAAAGCTAACTTCTGGGGCTTCATCCTAGGGGGTGGCCGGCCACTTTGACCCTTTTGACCTGGTCGGCCGGCCACCTTGCCTGTTGGCTGACCACTTTGGCCCTTTTGACCTGGCCGGCCATTTTTCCCTCTCCAAGTGTATTACAGATGTACCCTCTGTTTTCCCCCAGTCCCCTGCCCGGGGGTTTGCCCTTTTGGGGGGGAAATTTGAATTTGATTTCCCCCCCCCTTTTCCTCCACTCCTCCTCTATAAAACCAGCACCCCCACACCCATTTTGAAGGGTTACAAAATTGGTTTTGAGCTTTGCATACAACTCTCCCTCTCCCTCTCCCTCTCTTCCAAACCCTTCAAACCCTAAGGTTCTTGCACCCTTTACACCACAACCCATAGCACCATACCTCCACACTCCATTCCAGCAACTTGAAGCTGATTTCCAGAGGTTGAGAGCCCCCAAACTTGGTCCAAGAGTTGTTGAAGGTTGGCTCTACAAGGGTGAGTCTCATTTTCCATCTTTCTTGCCTTATTTTGCTCAATATATTAGCTCCTTTTTCTTGCATTTTTGGGCTCCGACCCAAACTGTAAATAGTCATATTTTGAGCTTATCTCCATGTTTGATAAAGGGTCTTTCTCTGTTTGAGGTCTCCTCCTCCCCCTTTGTGTTTAAACTCTCTTTTAGGCTTATTTGTGAGCTGTTTTGGACTTGGTCATAAACTTAGAAATGTCTTGTTTTGAGCCCCTCTTCAACTTTGTTGAAGGGCTCTCTTCTGTTTTGAGGTCAGATGCTACCACTTGTCTCTTTATCTCTCTTTTAGGCCTTTTTCTTGCATATTGATTTAGCCTCATTTTTGTTCATTTTCGAGACTTGATGTAAACTGTAAAGTACCTTGTTTTGAGCCCCTCTTCAACTTTGTTGAAGGGCTCTTTTCCATTTGGGGCCAGCTGCTGTCCCTTATCTCTATTCTCTCTTTTAGGGCCACTTTTGCATGATAGATAAACCCTACTTGTGTTCACTTTTGAGATTTGTCATAAACTAGAAAAAGCCTTACTTTGACATCATCTTCATGTTTTATTAAGGGCATTTTCTTATTTGAGATCACATACTTCCTTGTATGCTTGATTCCCTCTTATTTTGAGCCTTACAGCCTAGCCCTTGTTGCATGCCTTGTTTGACCTTCTAGCCACTGGAATCCAGTGGATTTCCAGTGGCTTTAATGCTGTTTTGAGCCTCCAAATCAGAGGGGGGTGACCCCCTCTCACCTTGACTTGTTTGGTGGTCATTTTGGCCTTCCAAAGAGACCCTATCTTGCATGCCTTGAGGTCACATTTCAGGGTCAATTTGGTGAGTTTTGAGACTATCATATTTGATTTCCAAAGTTGATTTGGGGCTGCCACATATCTATCTTGTATATGCTTAAGAATCCCTTGTATAGCCCTCTAAAGGAGCTTATCATTTGTGCATGTGTTGGCTGCTTTTCAGAGGTTATTTGGGCATATTTTGGCATATTTTATTCACTGATTTTTGCTGGTTTAATGAGTTCTTACCTGCTTCATACACTTGCCATGTAAATCATGTTTGCTAGTCGAAATCGCATGCTATTTTAGTCCATCTTGCTAGCATCTTTTGGCCATACTTTGAACTAGAAAAGTTCATGTTTTGGGACTTCTTTGACTCTGTCTTCATGCTTCATGATTAAATAATGCATGCTTTGTATAGCTATAGGTCATTGCGTATGCCTAGTTTTGAGTTTCGGGGTTCATCTCATGCATCGGGTGCCATGTTTCCATGTCTCGGGGCCATTTTGCATCACATTTTAGTGCTGAAATTCGCATGTTTGTATTCCGTATTCCATGCCTTGCCATGCTTTGGTAGAGTGGCATTCGTGCCTTAGAATCGGTCCTCGGTTTGCGTGCATGTGTGCACGCATCTCGAGTGTCTCATTTCCATCTAATGGCCACTGATGTGGGTGTGGCTGAGGTCCACTCATGTTGGTATAAGTCCATTATGCATTGTGTATGCCATTTCATTCCATAGCATTGCGTATGCTAGGTTGTATGTTAGAGCATCGTGTATGCCATGTTACATCGTGCATTATGTATGCCATTTCATAGCATTGTGTATGCTAGGTTGTATATTAGTTGCATAGTGCATGCCATCTCATTTGCATTGTGTTTGGGATAGGAGTTAGCCCAAGCACGGGAAACGAGGGACGTTTCGTACTCCGAGTGACGGAACGTGTCTCAATTCCCTGTTGCCGACACTCCGGATTATCCATGATGGAGTCTAGGTCTTGTTGTGTTTATGTGTGCATTCATTCCATATTGAGTCGTGCAATTCGACTCCTCGGCCATCATGCATCGAGATGCGCGATTGGTGGCACGAGGATCGAGGACTACACTCCCTGAAGAGTAGTCAAGCATACATATGTGAAAGTACATTGCCATGCTCCTTTCCTGCTCCCTGTTGCAGCAAATCAGAAACCGACAATCTTTTGGGGCTTCGCACAATATTCCGGGCTTAATTGTAAACAGAGGCTAATTGGGGCATCGCAATGGATTTCTGCGCCAAGCAACCTGAACATGCATCATTCATCATCCGAAGCAGAGTTGAGGCAGTCCCTAGCTTGCATGCTAATTTACTGCTTTCCTAGATTAATTTGTTAATTAATTAGGATTTTGTATTTATTCGGACTGTTCTATTCATTTGGGACTATATTATTTATTCGGACCCTCCGAGCGAGGGCACAATTGTAATAAGTGTGCGTGCGTGTGATGTATGTCTTCCAACCCCACGTCTTTCCCTCCTTTTTATTTACCAGCTTATGATGGTTAGATTAGGGCATGTTTCAATTAGCATACAGTATGATAGCATGTTTGCATTCATTCATCTGTTTTGCATGCACCGGGCTCGGCGCATCATACTAACTGCATTTGTATTTCAATTCTAAGTTGAATACATGTTAGCTGTAGCATTCCATATGCCATGTTTAGAATAGCCGAGCCTGCTATAGTTGCATTTTTGCATGTGTTGCATTAGGCATTTCTGTATAGTTAGGATCATGCATGGATTTCTAACATAGCTTCTGTTTTGGCTTGGAGTACTCGGTAAGTCTTTACGCTTTAGCATCCTTGCATGTGTGTGAGTGACTGCCATGATAGCATGCTTACCATGAGGCTATTTGCTTATGTGATATAAACTGCCTGAATGCCTGTGGGTGAAGGTTGGGTTATTTGGATTGGAATAATGCATTAATTGTGAGTTTTAAGCCCACTAAATAGTGGCAAAACCATCTTTTCTAAGTCCACCTGAGGGTGGCAAAATCTGCATTTTAAGCCTACTTGTGAGTAGCAAATCAGCTTTCAAAAAAACAAACATGAAATGTTTTGTTCCAATTCAGGCGACCCGGTCTATACTTGTATGCTGTGCGCATCACATAGTAAATCTAGGCTAATAACCAGAATAAGAATGCATAATGTTTTCAAAACTAGATATCATGGTTAGTAGAGGCCGATCTTTGATCGGGCGAGCGGGGGTGCTCACGAAGTGACCTTCCCCAATCGTACCCAAGTTCCCGAGCCGAGGCAACTTTGGTGATGACGGACACGTGGCCTTAGGCAAACGAGTCAGGGTTTCCTAAATTTCCCAAAAATAAAATATTTAGGTGGCGACTCTGTATCTGGCAAAGCAGTCCATGTTTGGCACTTCTTTCAAAAATCTGTTTTCTCAAAACGATTTGCCGGATTTGGACTCTTTGGTTCAGATTAAGAACCGTGACATTTGAATCCTGAACTGTAGTGAACCCAAATGAACAGAACGGGGGACTCATCCCTCCCGGGGCGTTCGGGGACGTCTACAGTTTCTGGCGACTCTGTTGGGGAGTTAGAGAGCTAGACTCGAACTCATGATATCTTATTTTGATTACACTTATGTGTTTCTTTGCATTGCATGTGCATTGGTGCGCCTAGGACACCGTGTTTGCCATCTGCTATTCCTGAACGGTTTGCCGGAGGCATGTCTTGTCAAGGCATGACCATAAGGCTGACCGGTTGTGGGCTCTGCCAGTATAGGAACACAAACCTCGGTTTTACCGGGGCACCCTTTTGACCATTCGACCTAGTGCATATTCGGAATCCATAGTGACCATTCCAAACTAGGACAGGTTGCTTACCCGATATAGGTTGTTTGAAACCGCTGCGTGCGTAGTGAAACCCTAGTTCCTGACAAAATAGGACAGGGAAACCCTACCCAAACATAGGGGTGTTTTGGCTCTCACTTATCTGTTATGTGCTTTTAGAGTGCGTCTCTACAGGGAAAATGCATATATCAGTTTATGAGTTTGGGCATTAGGCCTGCGGGCACCAGTTCAGTATTTTGGGATTCAGTTTACCTGAGGGTATCAGATTTGAGGCTGAATTTTAGGGGCAAAATTCAGTAGAGGGCACAGTCATCCTGCTACACTCGTATCTGTTTTGGTGAAGTTGAGCTGAGGTGCTGTCTGTTTTCTCTTTTGCTAGGGGTAGTCCTGGAACCATAGCTTCAGAAGGCTCCGATATCCCCCGAGGTTCATCGAACTTGTGCTGATAGACTTTGTCAGGACAGAGATTCAGTTCAAGGGCAATCAGTGTTCCTTTGCCAGAGGCAGGGTAAAAGGGCCAGTCAGGCACAAATCACCAGTTCAGCAGTTACCAGATCAGTGGCCCTTATCCACCCCACCAGTGAACAGTCAGGCTGAGGTCTCAATTTCTACTACAGGGATAGATACCAGTCAGTTAGATGGATCAGCAGAACATGTCAGAGATGGAGGCAATGATGCGTCAAATGCAGGAAAGTATGAAGCTTATGCAGAAGGATGCTGTCCGCCAAGCAGAGTTCTATAAACAGCAGGCCACAATCATGGCCCAACAGGCGGAGTTAATTACCCGGCTCCAGCAGTAACCCGGAGCATCGGCCTCACATCCAGTTCCTCCTCCACCAGGGGTCCCGTTACCCGAGCAGACACCAACTACCCAGAATGTCCTGCCAAACATCCAAAACACCTTGCCGAATGTCCAAAACATCCAGGAGGACACAGACATTCCAACGGGGCTAGCTCCGCCTCCGCTTCCACCTCAATTATCCAAGGCACATACACCTATCAACCACCCGGACTCTCCCTTCGAGTTCGAAGTAGACCCTACGGCACTGAAATTGAGCAAGCTTGAGAAGCTATTCAAAAAATCCCAGGGGGTAAAGTCCATCTCGGACATCGAGGACGGATACACTAACTCAACTATGACACTGCCGGACAGGTTCAAGATGCCTCACATCGACCGTTTTGACGGGTCAGGAGATCCCATGGTCCACCTGAGTTTGTTTTCAGATGTTCTGCGCCCCATGGGCTTGACAAGATTACAGAAGCTCTCCATTTTTAGCAGGACCCTGTCGGGTATTGCGGTCATCTGGTACGCCAAATTGGAGGATTTAGTGAAACGAAGCTGGGAGGAGATGGCCGAGGCCTTCGTCGCACAATATTCATACAATACCCAAATCGAGATTACGACCCGTGATCTTGAGACGACGAGGCAGGAGCCTAAGGAGAGCTTCTCAGAATTCGTGGCCCGCTGGAGGGCCAAGGCCTCAATGATGACCATTAGGCCAACGGATAAAGATCAAATACGGATGGTTGTACGCAACCTCCAGCCCAAACTAATGCAGAAAATGATCGTGCTCCCCTTCCCTACCTTTTCAGATTTGCATGAGATGGGAGTACAGATCAAGGATGCCATGAAGCAGGGCCTTATTGACCAGGAGAAGGAGCAGCCTAGGCGGGCGTTTTCCCGCAGTTCGAATGCAACCACCAGTGGTGATGCAGCTGCAAGATCTTCTGAAGTGGGCACGGTCACCACCACCACATCAAAAAAGGCAAGTAGCTCACAGACGACCAAATATCCACCCCGAGTCAAGAGGGTTTTCACCCCACTTTATATGCCTTTGTCAAAGGCCCTAGAGGTCTTAATCCGGAAAGGACATCTGAAACCATTGGATCAACGGCCTTTACCTGATCCTCTCCCTCCAAAGCATGACCATACTAGGTACTGTGCGTACCATCAACAAACCGGTCATGACACTGACAGTTGCTTTCGTCTGCGCCATGATGTACAAGATCTGTTTGACAACAGGGTCATCCCCGCGCCAGTCCAGCAAAGTCTATCGGCACTCGACCAGTGAACCTGTGGGGGATAATGTGACTATATGATCGGGGGATGAACCACCTGCGGATGGCACTCGATTTACTCCAGATATGGCGTATGGCACGCACTGTTTTGAGCATTTGTGAATGCTGGTTTTTGTGCTTTCTGACTTGGGTATTGGGTCAGTCTTGTTGTTTTGAGTCCGTTTTGAGTCAGTCTTTTTGTTTCGGGTCTGTCTTGTTATATCGAGTCAGTCCTGTTGTATAGGAGTCGGGTGATTCCGGGGGTATTATCTCGGGCGTCACCATTTTGTTTTGCGTTTGTCTTTTCGTTTTGTTTTGAGTCTGTTTCTGTCAGGGAGCCAGTTGTGCCAGCAGTTTTTGAATGAAACAGCAGTGATTTTTGCGCTCTCGCGTTTGCTTCTGCCTTGTGCCAGTTATGCCGGAAGTTCTGAAGGAGATGACAGTATTTGACTAAGGACTCTGTCTTTTCTGTGCCTTGAAGTCATTGTAATGACCTGAGTTTTTCAAAACTTTTTGAACATTGTGGTGAAAACGAAGAGGAAGGAATTCCTCGGGATTTGCAAAAAATTTGATCAACTGAGAGGAAGAGAGGCGTACTAAGCCCTTAATGAATGAAATCATGCTTGTTAGTGTGAGTACTGAGAAGGACCCTAGCTTTGATCCAGATTGGTTCTACACTGTCTTCAGCGCGAGCGATTTGTCGCTTTCTTAAAAACTTTCAAAAAATGTTTTGCGCAGTCCTGCGAAGACATGTATGAAATCGCTCTTGAGATTGTACAGCTTAGGTCGCTCTCAGCCCCGAGACTCAACCCCTCACTTTCAAACCTTGAACTTGAATTCAAAATGTTCAATGGTCAACTACAATGTGAGGCCTGTGTGGCCAGACTCAAAGCAGCCCTCGAACAAGAGGCAAGAAAGTCAGATCAAGAAGATCAGATGTCATCAAAAGAAGCTTGCAAAGCTAGATCAGAAGCACCCCTGGAACTAGGGGCAAAGAATTTCAAATGTGCTCGAAGAGCCGAAGATGAATCATTCCACAAATCAAAAAAGGTCGGCAAGAATGCCAAATCCCAGAGGGAGGAAAGAAGAAAGTATTGCTGAAGAAAAACTGAGTTCCGAACCACAACACTAGGGGTAATTCAACCACCATTGGATGAACTCCTGCATCGTTAGCAAACAGCAGCCATTCTCCTGGATTCAGATGACTTCAGGATCTCAAAACCATTTGACATGGACAAAGCTACACTTTTACCCTTGAGAGGCTCGCTGGGCCGAAAACCTGGAAGGGCGACCCAGGCAAAAGTTAGAGCAAAAAAAAAAAAAAAAAAAAAAAAAAGGAAAAATGCAAAGAAAAGAACAAAAAAGAAAATCAAAAAAAGAAATGAAGAGAAAAGAAAAGAACAAAAAGAATCGAAAAGAAGAAAAACAAAGCTCGCAAGGTTGAAAACCCGCAACGGGCGCCTTGGCAAAAGTTAGAGCATAAAATGAGAGGTTAAATACCCGAGTGTACCTTAACCCCGAACTACGTGAGGCTTGATTCCCATCTTTGGGGATACGTAGGCAACTTCATTCTGAAGTCCAGCCGTAAAACACTTCAAAATTCGACTGTGTCCATGTAATGGTTTTGATCATCTTTGCTTTCTCTGAATCCGAGAATTTGGTTGTGTTCGTCACTCTGAGGACTGACTACAATGCGCCGCGGTGCTATCCAAACAAGGGGCAACTTTCCGTTGCCATTCAATACGCTGCGGTGCCATTCAAACAAGGGGCAACCTTATCAAGATAATAGGACCTCTATATAGCAAGACCACACTAACACGACAAAAATATTTTAACCAACAAGATATAACCTTAGTAAGAAAAATTAAAGACATTTGTAGAAATTTACCCGATCTACAACTTCCATTAGAATCAGAATATATAGTCATAGAAACAGATGCAAGCCAATTAGGATGGGAAACAGTATTATTAGCTAAACCTAGCAAGTATGATAGTAAAAATAAAGAGCGCATTTGTAGATATAGTTCTGGAAAATTTAAAGAAAAAGATACAACCATGACCAGCTTAGATTTTGAAATACTAGGAATAGTATATATAATAAACAAATTTAGATTATTTTTACACAAGCCCTTTGTAATTAGAATAGACTACGAAGCTATAGTTAGATTTCATAATAAACTTAATGAGCGTAAACTTAGTAGTAGAAGATGGGCAAAATTTTTAGATTGTATAGTAGGACAAGGATATAAAGTAGAATTTGAACATATTAAAGGGAGTGATAATAAATTAACAGATTGGCTAAGTAGAAAAATTTATTTAGAAAAAGAAAATAACCAGTTTATTATTTGTGTAGATAATGAAGAATAGCAAAACAATGAACTTTGGGGGATTTGCTCTTCCCATTTATGAAGGCAGAAACAAATTCAAACCATTAACACGAATCGAGATAGACCCAGTTCAACAGTGTCTTTTAGATAACCTTTGGAACAATCTCAATCACCCAGCCAAACGTTTGTCAGCCTTAAACTCTCTCAGTATATATTTTTCAAAAATCCAAAATAAACCTTTGTCTAAAAGCTTTTCTTTCTATGTAGTAGCTAAAGGAACCAAGCTTGGTATTTACCATGACTGGATAGAAGTTGAACCTTTAGTTAAAATTTTTCTCGTACCTTAGTTTAAAGGATTTTATAATTTCGAGTCAGCCAGTACCTATGCCCGCAGACAAATAGGAACCAATTACTTTATCATCCAAATAGCTAAAGATTATCTGGACACATTGAGCAAGATGTAGTCAACTATTCTTGCTACTAGTGGAGTTCCAGTTAGCTAGATAATAGGAAGCAATAGTACTAACCCTCCGTCAGATTCTCAAAATCCTCTCTAAATGTGCAGACATTGTGAAGGCCTTACCAGAAATTTCAAGAAAATTATGGATAAAGGCAAAAAGGTCGGTGAAGAGCTAGACCAGCTTTGAGACGAGGAAAAAAAATTGAGAGCAACCATTCGAACCCTAACCAACCAGCTTAAAAAACTAACTCCAGAAAAAGCACCTACTCCCTTTCTTGACCTAGAAATAAGCCAACTTACCAGTGAGGAATTTGAACAATTGAGTGCTAGAATGTATTTTTTCAGGCATTCTATCATTTAATCTTTTTGTGAGAAAAGCCGAGAAATAGAAGACCTTAAACCCTATATATACACATTAGCTGAAGATAGCAGAAATAATGAATTAATCACTATACAGCAATTTCTTCAAGACCTCTCCATAGCAGGAGTTTAATGCCCTGGTATGACATATCAATGGACTTATCTCTACGAGAATGAAGAACAACCCTGTTTACAAGAAGAAAGATGTATAGATAGGCCAGAATATTTTGGAAGATGTCAGTGCAATCTAGATTTTAGCATTTGCCTTTGCCAGATAAATCTAACAACTTTTGAGCCACTGGAGATAGAGATTAGGGGCAAAACACGTCATCTAACAGCCTCACAATTGTTAGATTACGGCTTTGTTTCTAGAATAATTTTTTCAGATCCAGATCGAACAGATAATTTTGAAAATAAACTTACTCATTCAGTACTTTGTGTAATGGAAGAGCATCATCCGTTTGTAGAACTATTAATTGATAGCAAGCTACCAGAATAGAAAGGAATAAAGTGCATTCCAGCTAAGCATAAAATGTACCTCAAAGGAACTTCGACATTTCCAGGATACCCAGGACTTCTCAATCGAAGACCTTGGCTATGCAGAAAATTTTCACTCAGAGATCAGCTCAATAAATAGAGGAAATTTGCTAGTAATCCTCTATTAGCATATAATGGAAGCTATGGTAATCTCATCTGTGAAGACAGAAATCAGAAGATATACTGCAATTTAGCCATTCCAGGTTTTCCCTTCAGCAAAGAAACATTTGTAAATGAAAGCCGGTACCCCAACTATCAGCATAGTGTCTCTCATGATTCACTAGTAATGGAAAAAGAAGGTAACCAATGGGAGAATGAACCAGATAATGGGAACGATTTTTACGATCAACTTTCAGCAGCAGATCTTGAAGATCTTTCAGATAGAATGTATAGATAAAAAAAAAAAGAAAGTTATCTTTCTTGGAAGTATTATAGTCACAAATATAAACTATTTACTTGTTTTTGTTAAATAAAATTGTTGAAAAAGGTATTTAATCATTAAATTCAATGTAAACATACATAAAATATTTAAAATATTATTTTCATTGAGTTTGATCGATGAAAATATTTTTTTTCATTTATTTTATTTAATAAAAATAGACAAATAATTTATATTGAAAATAAATAAATAAAATTATAATTTAAATTAATAAAATTATAAATTATAATTTATTTTGTTACAAAATTTAAATCGTGTAATTTTTTATTTTTTTTTGTAATTTTTTCAACAAACTATTGTTAAAAAAATAAATAAATTAAAATATGCTAATTATTGTTAGTATGTGTGTAAAACTCTAAAAACTATGCAAAAATGTGACTCTCCAAAATTCTATTTCGTATCGCAAATCATCGTGGCACGAGTTCAAGTCTGATTTATGGCACATGATTAATTTGTATGAGTTCTATTTAACAACTCTTCATTTCTTTTTTCCCATTTGCTATCGCAACATTTTCCTTCCCCTGTCTTCATCAACATAATTTATCATTTGTCTATGAATAATGTTATATATATTAATTAATGTACTAACTAATATACTAATAGATAATGACATAATTTTAGAGGTTTTGAATATTTGTAATTTATATAATAGGTGGGATCAATAATAATGACATAAGATTAGTTGGTACACTAATGTGTATATTAATTAACGCATGTAGCACCACCATTTGTCTATAATGTTAAGATCACAATTAACAATAAATGGAGAGAGAGATTGCGTGCGATTTTATAGTGGGAACACAAAGGATTTACAAGGTTTGTTGGGTGTTGTGGTGGATGAGAATAATAAGGGAATGTTGTAGTAGAGTAGCGAAAGAGTTGACAATGTTGTAGATATTTGGTTATGTACGGTGAAACAGTGTAACAATGTTGGTGACTGTAGCAGGAAGAGGTTGGGTGGCAAGGGAACGAATAAAGGGGTGCTGCTGTGCCTTAAGGCACAAAAGTTACTGATGCCCCATTTTAGGAGATCTTCCCGAGTGTTTTTTGATAATCAGAACCGTCCATATTATAAGGTTCGTCAACAATATTATTGCTGTAAAAAATCAAATTAATCGAATATTCATAACCCCATGATTAGATCCCAATTGTTTTATGAAAGTTATGTTAACCGTTAATTTTTATAGAAACAAATGTGCTTTGGTTATAGGTTTACAGATATCCAATTAACTTGATTTTTTGTATGGATAGTCTACTCGATGAGCCTTACAATATGAACGGTTCAAACCATCGAAAAACACTCAGAAAAACCTCCCTAAGGGGCACAACAGTAACTGCTGTACACCCCCTCTCCACAAGGGAACGTAGTAGTAGTGTTGACAAATGGGAAATGAACAAATGGTGTAGGATTTTGAAGAAAGAAAATAAATATACAATAAAAAGGATAAAGAAAAGAGATAATGATGGGGCAAAACAGTAGAATCATGCTTTTGAAACTAGTTTTGATCTTTACACTTATATTGTAAATTTATTATTCCTAATTTTTTTGCAATTACTTTGTTTGGTGGTCTTGAAGCATTATTATACACCACTCAGAATAGGACACTTGTCCTTTTATCTTTTTTGGAGAGACAAAAAAATGGAATAAGGATCCCCTCCTTGAGTTTCCTCCTTAACTTCCTACTTGCTGGGCTATTGGGCCTACTTTTAGGAACAATTTCGATGATCCGAACCGTTCACATTTTAAGATTTGTTGAGTATATCATACTTGTAAAAAATCAAGTTGATCGGATATCAAAAAGCATGTGTTCGGATCATCGAACTAAAAACTATTTTTTAAAAAAATTTAAAAAACAGTTTTCCGAACACATGCTTTCTGATATCCGATCAACTCAATTTTTTACAGGTATGATATACTCAACAAATCTTAAAATGTGAACGGTTCGGATCATCGAAATTGGGCCTAAAAGTGGGTCCAATAACCCAGCAACTAGGAAATCAATGAGGAAACTCAAGGAGGGGATCCTGATTCAAAAAAATGATAGGCCCATTATTTTAGCCAATCAACTACACATTAGAGCACCACATGAATTTGCTCATTGAGCAAAATATAATTTCTCGTGGATGAGGAGACAGCTAATTTTTTGATTTGTTGGAAGATCAGAAAACAACAACAGCGGGGAACAAGGGAAACTAATACACAAAACAGATAAATTAGTCCCTCATCTCACTAGCACCAGTTATATCATCTATAAGTAGGGCCTTCAGTTCCTTAGGAGGATCGTCAAGCACCACAATATGTTCGTCCTATGTAACTCCTATGTTGGCAAGTTTATCTGCACATTTGTTGCCTTCTCTGAGAGTGTGATGTAGTGAGCAGTTACACCTTGACAGGAGAAATTTTGCATCTTCAATGAGGGCTCGATATGGTGAATTGTGGCTTGGTCCATCTCTGGTCTGGCTAATTGCTAGTTCAGAATCTGACTCAATTTCAACCTTTTTTGTGCCTTTTTGGAAGAGGATGGTGAGGCTCTTGTATATCGCCCATAGTTCAGCTTCAAGACTTGAACAATGGTCTAATTTTCCATAGAATCCCCATAGCCATATGCCAGTTTCATCTCGCAGAAGGCCACCATATCCAGCTTGACCTGGATCCTCTTTTGAACAGCCATCAACATTTAGTTTCAGTTTACCTGCAGGAGGAGAGTTCCATTTAATTAGTATAGGTCGAGAGAACCTTGGGTGAAGGGTAGACTGAAATGCCTAATTAATCTCATGAGCATAATTTCTTATGCTCTTAAGACAAACTTGAATGGGAGTGGATTGGTTTTCAAAAAGAAGTTGGTTTCGGTCTTTCCAGATCTGCTAAAGTGTAGAGATAAAGACAACATGCCATTTTTTACCCTAAAACAGACTTTTATTTTTCAAATTGGAAGTAACCCATTCAAGAAAAGGCTAACAGTAGCCCTCTTCCCACCAGTTAGTGTTTTTAATTTCAAACCAAACAATTTTGGAGAAATTGTATTTTCTGAGAAAGATGATCCATGTCTTCACTGTCTGAACCACATCTGGGACACATATCTGAGATTTCCATATTTCTCACCAATCTCATGTGATTAGTAAGCAATCTACCCTTAAGGACTAGCCAGATAAAACTCTTCAGTTTTTGAGAGACTTTAATTTTCCAGAGCCAATTCCAATCTCCTCTAGCAGTAGTCTGGTTGGAGATAATCTAAGCAGAAGTAGTAGTGTAGATACCACAGGTTGATCCAGCCCAAGAAGGAGTATCAGTGAAGGTCACAAATCTAGGCCTATGAATTTTAAGAATCTCTTGCATGGCTTGGAGACTGACAAGGGCAGCCAATTTAGCAGTATCCCAGTTACTCTCTTCATCAAGGACATCACTAACTTTCAGCTGATCATTGATTTGATTGGGGCCATGAGTAAGGTATAGAGGTTGTTCCCCACACCACCAATCATTCCACAAAGAGATATTCTTACCATTTCCAACAGTCCACTTCACACATTTCCTTAAGGTATCTCTATTGTGACAGATACTCTTCCAAACATGGGAGGATCTTCTTTTAAAGGGCCAATTAAAAATGCTATTATTACCCAAATTCTTAGATTGGAGCACTTTACACCAAAGCTTGTCTTTCTCACTCAACATTTTCCACCCAAGTTTGGTTAAGAGGGTTGCATTCTGGTCCCTAGTCTTCCTAATTCCTAGCCCGCCCACAGCTTTACTTTTACAAACATTATCCCAATTAACCAGATGAACCTTCTTAGTGTTGTCAGTCTTTCCCCAGAGGAAGTTTCTATTAATTCTATTAATCATATTATTAGATTTTGATGATGTCTAAAATATTATTTGCAAAAATTTGGATTTTTTT